>OW240918.1:125627403-125971504 GCA_933207985.1 Pelobates cultripes | reverse complement strand
GGGGAGGGGAGAAGCAGCGCTGCAGCCACATGAGGCTCTTTACAGAGCGCTTAGGCAGTTGCAGCATTAGGACCGGCCCTGCAGCGGACGGTTTTAAAAGGATTTAGGGCGGCCTGGGGGGCTATTGCCTCCCTGCCCCCCGGCCCAGCCCGACCCTGCCTGTAGGAGAAGGATTGTTCAACACTGCCTCAGATCAAAGTAGTTCGTTTATTTAGTGCCAACAACAAATAGGTAATGTTTAAACATAATACAAGGTCTTTAATTTCATGGGAGGCACACTCTTTGATTACAGCTGTGACAGGAGAGAATTAGCAGTGGAAGTCAGTTAAGCGAATAGGCAGTATATAATTATTACTTATATCTCATAAATGTCATTATTTAAAGAGCAGTATGGAAAACACTTATGAACACCACTAAGAGGAGTTAGGTGTTAATAACTAACAAATTAAACAACATAATGACTGTCCTGTGCGTCAGTGGTGAATACCTTCAGCACAGGACAATCTAAGCACAATGTTTAAAGGGACACTATAGGCACCCAGACCACTTCAGCTCATTGAAGTGGTCAGGGTGCAGTGTCACTGTCTTCTTTACCCTGCAATGTTAATTATTGCAGCTTATGATAAACTGCAATAATTACCTTGCAGGGTTTAGACTGCCTCTGGTGGCTGTCAATCAGAACACCACTACAGGCACTCCCTGGTGGTTGAGTGACTTTTGGACACCTAACAGATTCTGGACGTCCTCACTCTCTGCATAAAAGACATCCAGCGTTGGTAAAAACTCCATAGGAAAATGCAAGAGAGCTGTAGGGCTAGGAATACAACTTTGTATCCTGGGTTTCGGCATTGGTTGCAGTGTCCCATGATTCACTTTTAAGCATGGTTGCATTATCTGCATGTTCTTCACATTATTTTAAAATTGGGGGTATAGCTCAGTGGTAGAGCATCTGACTGCAGATCAAGAGGTCTCAGGTTCAAATCATGGTGCCCCCTTTAAAAATCATGAATGTTAACTTATTTTCAAGGAGGAGACCATATTTAAAAGAAGAAAAACTACCACATAGTCTTAAATTAGAGGGGCAAAGGTTTAAAAATAATATCAGGAAGTATTACTTTACTGAGAGGGTAGTGGATGCGTGGAATAGCCTTCCAGCTGAAGTGGTAGAGGTTAACACAGTAAAGGAGTTTAAGCATGCGTGGGATAAGGCTATTCTAGCTATAAGATAAGGCCAGGGACTAATGAAAGTATTTAGAAAATTGGGCAGACTAGATTGGCTGAATGGTTCTTATCTGCCGTCACATTCGATGTTTCTACACTATAGAATCCCTTTAAGATGTTTTGCTGTATAGTTAAAAAGAGAGAATGTTTTTTTTTTTTACCCAATGCATTTACAACAGATGTTTAGGGTGCAGGTAGCATAGTATCAGTGTTCTGCAAGGTTGGGAGGCACAGATCTCTATTGCCTATTCGGTTTCAGTATCAGCATCAGAATTACCACTTTGTCACTTCTTAATCCAATACGCTTAAAGGACCTCTCTAGGCATCCAGACCACTTCAGCTTAATGAAGTGGTCTGGGTGCCTGGTCCAGCTAGGGTTAACCCATTTTTTTATAAACATAGCAGTTTCATAGAAACTGCTATGTTTATAAATAGATTAATCCAGCCTCCAGTGGCTGTCTCTTGACAGCCGCTAGAGGCGCTTGCGTGCTTCTCACTGTGAAAATCACAGTGAGAAGACGCAAGCGTCCATAGGAAAGCATTATGAATGCTTTCCTATGAGACTGGCTGTATGCGCACGCAGCTCCTGCCTCTCATGCACATTCAGCCGAAGAGGAGGAGAAGAGGCGGAGAGGAGGAGGAGAGCTCCCCGTCTGGCGCTGGAGTAAGGTAAGTGTTTAACCCCTTCCTCTCCCCAGAGCACGGCGAGTATGTTTTCCTGGCACTATAGTGGTCCTTTAATTTTGTTTCTCATCAACTAATTAATTTCCCTTTCAGTAGCAACAAAGAGCATACTGATGATATTACACTATAACTATAATATAAAATATAATAATAAAATGTCAGCGTCTTTTAAAGCGGCTCTGTCCCCTTCTGAGGTCTTTGATATTTTTCAGCGGAGGGTAGATATACATACCTGATATCGTTATGAGCAAGATAAAGCCTTAGAGCGGTCACTAGCAACTCTGGAGGAAATGCCAAAAATTGACAGAGGTAGCTCTGCATTTTGTTGAGCGCAGGGAAAATGATATGAATATTGTAGGAAAGTCCCTAAGTTCCTAATTAGTAAAAAGGAAAGAGACAATGTACAACACTATTACACTGTATAACCATTTCAGTAACAGAGGTTGCACTAATTCGAAAATACCTTGAACCATAGAAACATTAATTGTGAAAGGGGCACTATAGCATTAGGTATACAAACAAGAATTCTTAATGATATAGTGCTCTAGTCCCTAGTTAGAATTAACCTTCCCCCACCTTGAATAAAAAATAAAAAATAAAAATTAAAGGAAAAAAAGGTTTTATGTACCTTTTCATACAGCGCTGCATCACAGTCCTTGCAGCTGGCAGATCCTTCTCCACCAATACCACCATGCCTGCTGATTCTTCTTCAACTTTTCGCCCAATCAAATTATTCTCATAGAGAATCACATGCATGGCGAATGTTGCGCTTTTCAATCAAATACTTCTCGTATGGAAGCATTGATTCCAATGCTTTCCTATGAGCAGCATTTAAAGGCTGTTCGACATCACATGACCAAGTAAAACTCACTCATTGCAGCACATGCTCCTCTAGTGGCTGTGAGGAAATCAGTCATCAGAGGTGTGAAAACCCTGCTATGTAAGCATTGCCATTTCTACAAAACAGCGTGAAAACTACAGGGCCACTGGTCTGAATGCCTAAAATGAAAAGAAAACACTTAACAACTTTATAAAATAAAACGAATACAATCCAGAATGAAATTTAGCAAGGAAATGTGAAATTGTAGCACTGCGGCTTCACAAATAATGGAGCAGGTAAATGTTTCCAAATCTGTTAATTTGATGCTCTTTCATTTTTTACATGCAATTCTTCACATATTTCTGGTTTAGTAAAAGAATTCTATTTACAACAAACCTAAGATGTAGTAAACCTGTGGTTTAAACCCCTTGAATCAAGAACAACATTTGAGTCTCCATGCTATCTCAGTTAGTTCTTAGTGCTTACACGAGGCACATCATATTTATCTTTGCCCCATGAAACTGGCCTTACAGGAGAACTGTGATTTTTAGAATTATTATTATTATTAATTCAAATAAGAAGGGAGATTCATCAAGGAAAAAACAGAGCAATTCTGGTTAGCAGCAATCACCATGGTAAACGATAGAAATCTCAACAAACAGTACCTGTTTTACCTTGATAATCATCGATTGTGTACTATAACCTCTGTGTATATTATTTTGTAATACTTACATATAATTAAATATCTATTTTTCAGTGCATTGGTTGCCTTGCTCTAAGTGGTGGCCTTCTTTGCTCAGAAGTTCATTTAATCTGACCAAAAACCATAATTTAATGAAATTCTAATGTTCATAATTTGACATCATGCACGTGGTAACTCAAAAATTCTCTCTGAGGATGGTTTTGGACCTCCACAATGTGCATAGTCTTAGCCATAACTTACTACTTTGGTGTCCACAAAAATATTCGCAACAGATTTACGATAAGGCCAGGGACTAATTAATGTCTTTCGAAAATTGGGCAGACTAGATGGTGCGAATGGTTCTTATCTGCTGCCACATTCTATGTTTCTATGTAACACTGGCTCCGTTAAATGGGGGCAGGTCCATCAATACAACTGACAGGCCGACTCATGGAAGGCAAACCATGCAGGAAGCACTAATTCATCTATACTTCCCACCAAGGTCAAAAACTGCCACCTCTCCATGGTCATTGAACAATGCCTTCAATGAACCTTCAGAAGAAGCACTGGATTGGTGGGGTGAGACAATAGCCGTGCATGTGCCATGTGTCCTCAATACTTCTCTATGAGAACCAACTGATTGGAAAAAAAAGTCAAGAGAACAGATAATTGTATCGGATGATCAGATTTAGAAGAGGGTCTGTCTCGGCACGGGCATAAAGGTAAATGCTTTGCTGATTATGTTTAAAACAAACAAACAAGGGCTGGGGCATAAATGCAAATGTATTATGAAAATAAAAAAGAAAGAAAAAAAAAACCATACAAAGTTGCAATCAAATAATAAAGCAAGTTCTAGTGTTTGCTGTAAATTCTAGTAATTTTGTAGCAAACTCTTTCAGAAGACAGGAATCTAGCAATTGCAATTCTACAGAAATCTGTTCTGCCTGTAGCAGACTTGGTGATGTCACTATTAGTTGTACATTATAAAAGAGCAGGGCAGTGTGGGAGGGAATATGGAATATATTTAATAAAGTGAAGTATTGCCACATTAAGGAGCTATTTACAAAACAACACTTAGACGTTAAATAATTCCTACCTATTTTGTGCTTAGTATTAGTAGTAGTTAACTTATTAATTAGCAAATTTCATATATGGACAAATATATTCATATATTAGAACTAATTAAGCAAGTTGTCTGGCAACCTTAAAATACTCTGTAATATATTCTCTCAACACTATTTTGTGCAAGTGATATTGATTTGCATTGTGTTCATTATATAAAGGGACATTGCAAGCATGGAAACCACGAAAGATTAATGTCTGCAGCCTCAGCAATACAAACACATTTTTCAGCACAAAGCAGCGTTTTATAATGCTAGCTAAGGATACCAAAGTGGCTGTTATTCAGCACCGAAAGGCTCATCCTGGTGTAGTCCTGCAACCTTTGCAGGACAGATTCAGGGTCTTCATGCAGAGCCAATGCGTCTTTAAGAGGAGTTGTTGATACTCAAAAATTGCCTTGCATACACTCTAGCCCAATCAATGCATCCTCTATGGGAAAGTGCTGGACTGGCTGAGATCATCACCAATGATAATCTCAGCCAGCGGTGGAACGGAGAGACTGGCATGCTGGCGGACTAAAGGTGAACAAATCTTCTGGAATTAGTTATCTAAGGAGAACAAATTATTTAAATAGTTAGACAACCACTCTAATGTTTGGAATACCTGATTGTATTCCGATCATTAACATGTTCGTTTAGGTTTTGACAGGTGCAGCAAAAATAAGGTAGATCACACATTACTGCAACTATTTATACAGACCGTTCATTTTTATTTCTTTAATTGCAACAGGTTGTTTCCTTACTTCCCTTTATGTCCTTTTAAATACACCTTGTTATTTTCCAGAGATAAAGAGATAAATCTATAGTATGTTGACCCGTTCATTGTGGCCTTTTCACATCAAAACATTTTGTGATTTTCTATGACAACCTTGAGGTTGGCTTATAAGCCTTTATTTTCAGTAATACTATTTGAAATGAGCTCTAAGCATCTGGTATATATTCCACTAATATAAATGCAACTATGGAATAAACATTATTTTAAATCAGACATCCTGGAACAGGAAGATGGTTTTCCCCAACTGTTTATGCATTTGGTGACACAAAAAGTTCCATCCCATCTGTTACATTACTTTAATTAAATAAGAAATTTAAATGAAACCATAATTCACTTTTTTATTTGGTTAACTGTATGGTTACATAGAAGTATTTGCACACATAATACTTGCATTTGTTTGTTAATGATTAACCGACATTTCAAACCCTGTCTTCCACAGTCACTGTATTATATAAATGCACATGCACATGCATACACTGAACAGCCACAACATTAAAACCATGTGAAGTGAAAAACATTTATTGTCTCAGTACAATGGTACCTGAAAAGGGGTGGTAGATGTTAGGAAGCAAGTGAACAGTCAGTTCTTGAATTTCATGTGATGGAAGCAAGAAAAATGGGCAAGCAAAAAGATCTGAGTGACTTTGACAAGGGTCAATAAGTGATGGCAGGACAACTGGGTCAGAGCATCTACAAACGCAGGGCTGTACTGGCCCACCGGGATACTGGGAAATTTCCTGGTGGGCCACAGCACCCTAATTCTGCCCTCACATAAAGAGGGAGCCCTGCAGTCGGTTCAGTAACATCGTGGCCGCTGGCTGCACGTGACGTAGGTGCCGCCAGGAAGTCGGTCTGGTGGCACACTCTGAGGGAGCTGGCCGCGTTCGATAGTTACCTTCCGGCTGGCATCTGCATCTCATGTGGTGCATGGTGGTGCCGGTGAGCCGGGTGGTCACCTAGCCAGTCCGGCAGCACACAATAATACTGACAGCAGTGCAGGGGACAGAGAGGGAGCAGAACTTACTATCCTGCTCCCTTGCAGTTCCCACAATTCCCAGCACAGCCACATCATAGAGTAGAATTGTCTGCTCCCTCAGTCCTCCTGTGCTTTCTGACAGACTGTCAGACAAGGGCACCCTCAGGGGGTGGGGAAAGGGAGAAATAGACACGGGGAAGGAAGGAGAAAGAGATGGAGGGAGAAGAGAGAGACACAGGGGGAAGAAAGAGACACAGGGGGAAGGGAGTGAAAGGGACAGAGGGGGAAGTGTCATGGGAGTCGAAACCCAACATGCAGGAAAGAGGAAACCACAAAAGGTGGATCCGAAAGATGTATTACCGAGCCTTAGAATGGCCTGACTTAATGTAACTAAACAACAAGAATAAATGAAGGACAGGAATAACAGGAAAGAGACAGTGGGGAGGAGGGTGAAAAAGAGATGGAGGAGGAAGATAAAGACACAGAGAGAGGGAGGAGAAAGAGACAGGGGGGAGAAAAAGAGACAAAGGTGGAGAGAGTGACACGGGGAGGAAAAAGAGACAGAGGTGGAGGAAAGAGACACAGGGAGGAGAGGGGGAGAAAGAGACACAAAATCATCGCTACCTTGTTCATGCCTCTCCAAACTCATACTGTGATAAAGTGAAGGCAGAGAGGCCTTTGACATTTAACCCCAGGGGAAGTACTTGTTGTATGTGTGGAGTGCAGCACAAAGCTACTTTTAGTTATGGGCCCCTGGGGTGGAGCATTTGGAGAGCAGGGTGGGCCATTGTTCTACTCCTCAGTTTATACACAACTGGGAGAAATAAGGTCCAGGCAAGAGTTTTTTTGGAACTGTCTCCAACCCACTGCTCAGCTGCAGATAGTCAGCTGTAGCAGTGGGAATAAACCCCTCCCTGCTAGGCAGGTACAGGGGGATTGCAGGTAGGAGAGAGGCTGTTCTCTCCTGTGAGAGAGTCAAGGAGACTGAGCACTGGGAGTGCAAAAGAAAAGCAGTCAAGGCTGGCTTGGAGCACTGGGAGTGCAAAAGGAAGCAGTCAAGGCTGGCTTGGAGCACTGGGAGTGCAAAAGGAAGCAGTCAAGGCTGGCTTGGAGCACTGGGAGTGCAGAAGGAAGCAGTCAAGGCTGGCTTGGAGCACTGGGGGTGCAGAAAGGAAAGCAGTTAAGGCTGGCTTGGAGCACTAGGTGTGTAGAAAGGAAAGCAACAGGCTGACTAAGCACTGGAGTGCAGAGAGCTGACAAAGACACTAGGTTGGTGAAACCAATATTGTTTTGTTCTAGTTTAACCCCTGAGAGATAGGGAACCTAATGTTAGTAAGTGCTCAGATGAGCTAGACTTTTTGTTTATAGGGATTTGTGTTATATTTGTTTTCATTTGCTGCTGTCTCCTGTGTGGATTTACAAATAAAATGCCTGGATTATATGAAGATAAAAGGACTGTGCCTGTTGTTTACCCTAGAGAACCGTGCTATCTGCAAACAAGGATCACAATACCACCACACTGCTTCCAGGTTCCGCTTCCGGGTCACAAACCGTGAGTCTCCCGAAAGGGTCCCATATACACCGCTTTCAGCTAGGTTTTCGTTCATATGAACAGATTCATTCACAACTTTCATTCATACTTACCTCTCTGTTCGGTGTTATGCATAGCGGTCGATAGCCAGCCGTTCGGTTTAATACATCCGGCTCCTGCCCTCTAGCAGCAGACATTTTTATGACACCATTAATACAGCACTGTTACTTGTTACAAGATACATTCACCTAATTCTGGCTAATTCCAACAACTCATTCATAATATCTACTACCCCATTAATAACCACTTACGTTACAAATGTTCAATTATTATCACGTATATGATGTGTTGTGCACACATCCTACCTAGTAATGCTCTTTAATGTGTTACTTTGGTTTATGTCCTGTCTCTCAAATGTTATGTACTATTCTAAGCTAAACAATTGGTAAGAGCACATTAGTATAACAATTTCGTCTACTGTGTAATCATTTTTACGTTAGGTCACAAACTTTCATCCTGTATTGTTCCCCCTCACGGTATTGGCAACTCGCCAACTCCTAAAGTGTTGAGTTGTTCTCCTATACACATGGTAGGTAATTTTTTCATGTATGATCCAAGAATGCTGCTCCTTATGTATCAACTTACAACCTCCTTAAAAAATCCAATGCCCTTATATTCTCACATAGACTGACGTTTCTCTTACTAATCTTGCAGTTACTGGCCCACAAGTTTGGGCATCCGGACTATTCAGTTTTAACGTAGTAACACATAATTGTCACCAATTTTATCTATAGTTCTACCACACATAACAATGCTTGTAACAACCTCCCCTACAAGCCTTTCACAGGCCTCACGCCCCTGGGAACATTAAATTTCTCAATGCTCCTTTCTCATACAACTACTAAAGTCCATAATACCAAACAGTCACTCATTATGTCTATTCCCACTCATAGGTCACAGTCTCCATATACACCCTATCACCCCAACCTCAGAGGAACTAAAGGATCCTTAATCCACTCACTGGTACAGGTATATCTTTAATTTCCTTATACGGAGGTATTTCCCCCTCGGCCCAACGCATAGCTAGCGCCTCACATCAACAACTTCTGATTAACAGTTAGGGCCACACATCTCACGTCCATTAAAATTGTCTCTTATACTGTCACCGAGAGGCCAACATTTCCTCCACATCATTCGGTGGCCCCACCCACTCAGCCCATATCATAGGTAAAGACTCTCTTAGCCACTTGGCATTAGCAGGAACTCATATACCATTTAGTCCAGATAATTTCTTTGCCTTTGGCTTTTAGCTAAAGCCAGCTGACACAGGACCAAGCTCTAAATACTCTCTATATCCTACTAATTTCCTAGCATGTCTCAAATCTCGGGAACAAGATGAGGAACTCTCATTACCTGGTACTCCATACTGGTACTCCAGACCTCCCACCCCTGCCAGTCCAAGCACCCCGACAGAGAATCTAGACTCAGCTTCCCTACACTCCTGGACCATCCAGAGATTTGCAGCTGAAAAGTGGTACAAGGAAGTACAACCGGTGAACCGACGACAGGGTCATGGGCACCCAAGGCTCATTGATATGCATAGGGAGCTAAGGCTAGCCTGTCTGGTCCACAACAAAGAGCTATTGTAGCTCAAATTACTGTAAAACTTAATGCTGAATGATATGATAGAAAGGAGTGAGAACACACAGTCCATCGCAGTTTGCAGTGTATTGGGCTGCCGAGCTGCAGACCAGTCAGAGTGCCCATGGACCATGGAGCAATGGAAAAAGGTTCCCTCGTCTGATGGATCGTGCTTGCTTTTAGATCAGGTGGCTGGCAGGGTACGTGTTTCGTTTATCTTGGAAAGAGATAGCAGCAGAATGCACTACGGGATATGGGAAAAAGGCAGTCCAGCGGAGACAGTGTTATGCTCTGGGCAATGTTCTGCTGGGAAATATTGGGTCCTGGTATTACTGTTGTTACTTTGACACTTACCACCCACCTAAAGGATGTTGTAGACTATGTACATCCATTCATGGAAATGGTGTTCCTTGTTTCAGCAGGGTAACGCACCCAGGTAAAATGCAAAAAAATTGTTCAGGAATAGTTTGACGAACATGACAAATTGTTCTAACGCACTAAAAAAGCGCTTTTGGAGGCCTATGTGCCTACCAGTGGTTACCACCCGCCTCCCTAACCTTGACTCGCAAGACACCTACGCATAGTAAACATAGAAACGATACTTGCGGTTCCACGTTTCAAATGAACGACAAAACACCATGTTTACAGAGCTTATCTATATTACAACATAACGTGTTTGCAAATTGTAAAAAACATTTTGACTACAATATTTTGGTTACAACGTGGGCCTGCTTGCCCAAACTGCTTATTGTTTATACACCAATGAAAGACTGATTAACAAAAAAATAAATAAATGATAAGGCGTTCAGATTGTTGCCTTGGCCTCAAAATTCCCCAGATTTCAATCCGACTGAGCATCTGTGGGATTTCCTGGAACAACAGCTCTGATCCATGAAGGCCCTGCCTAGAAACTTGGTCTTAATCAACCCATTTTTTTCTGAAACATTTTTAATTGTCTCATTTATTGTTTTTCCCCTTTATAATATTGCAAAGTGCTGCTGAATGAGTTGGTGCTATACGCCAAGAATAACAACAATTACTGGATTGTCCTTAACAAATACTTGTCGTCTAATTATTGATACCATTCTGCACATTGCCATTTTGTTAGCATCTGCTACTGAGAATAGTTTTATCAAGAAAACCAAACAAACAGTAATTAATCCATTAGGCTCACCGAAGCTGTGCAGAAGCTGTCATTGACTTACAGAGTAGTGAAAGAAAAACAACAAATTCGATAAATAGCTCCCAACAATTTAGTGAAACAGTCGTTATTTTGACATCCTGTTCCACCATCTCACTTTTGGTCTCTGGACCACCACTTTCAGAGTCCAAGTCTTCAGCATGAACACATAAAACAATCACAATTAAACTGTTCAAAGTCACTCTGAGTGGTGCAGGTATCAGGCTCCTCTTCATGCAGGGCTCATCCCTTTCTAAGCAGGCTCAAACTATGACGTTACCATTGACTAGTGTCACTAGCTATTCTACCATACATTCCGTCAACGTTCATACATTCTATCAATGTTGGAAGATATGACTGTGTGGCAACTGATGGTTGTAGACTGAAAACACAACCGGTTCCTGGTATTGGCAGACCCTGGTATTGGCAGTGTTTGGAACATTTTTTGTCTTTTTTTTCAATTTTGAATTTGTTTTGTGTTTTTTTAATACATTATCACTGATATTGATGAAAATCAGGAAGGGTGGCATCTCCAATTGTCCCTTTAACCTACAGTGGGATCCTGTTAAGCCTCCTCTTATTCTGAAGAATTTAAAAGCAAACTAAAAGCCACACTGCTTGAAAATCAAATAGAAAATAGAAACACACAACCACCATCAAAAAAGCAAACTGTGATTATATATTTACTGTATGGGAAGGTGCTGATATAGGAGATTGGCCTTCAACATCAAACTATTGTTTTATTAGGAGAAAAAGCAAAGAAAAAGCTGTACAATATTATTCTAAAGATATTTAGAAATTTAATTTGGACCTTTAATACACATACTGAATCATTTTCACCCATTTGTTTGTTCCTTTTAAATCTACTGTTTATTCTATACACTGGAATGTTAGTAAAGTATGAAGCAGAGTCTATTTCACAATTTTCTCATTATCAATGTGGCCTCAGAAGGGCCGGTTTGTGAGAGTTTGACTGCATGGACAAGGGTAAAGAGACATGGGTGAGGAGAAGAAGGGGCATGAAGAGTGATTACATGGATAAACAGAAATGGAAAGTGACATGATTTCGCAGTAATTGATGGGTGTCTCTCTTCAGGCCAAAAGCACTATCAGCGTGTGCAAACACATACATATTGACCTATACTAATTACCTGAGACTGATGAGAGTGGCTATCCTCAGCAGCAGCTGTTGTATTAACTTTACAGTAAGCTTCATATTTTGCAAATATCTTTCTTTACTGAACAACGCAGCAGGAAAGAAAAAACTACATACCGTGTTTCCCCGAAAATAAACCCTACCCCGAAAATAAGCCCTAGTCGGATTTTCGGGGTGGGCTGCAATATAAGCCCTACCCCGAAAATAAGACCTAGGCATTGCACCTTTGCGGCGAGACTTCCTTCTTCTACTGTAGGAGGAGCGTTGCGGGCCGCGGCATCGCGCAACGTGATGACGACATTTCGCAGCGCCGTCAGTCTGCCTTCACGGATCTTCAGCGGAAGGATCCATTTCCGGGCGGTGAGGCACCCAGTGGTCGGACTCGGCAAGGAATCTTTGAAATGTGAGTACCGGTAGATATTTTATGTCTGGGACTGAATTAAAGGGGGCGGGGGGTGAATTAATTAAAGGGGGGTGAATTAATTAAAGGGTGGGCTGGATTAATTAGAGGGGGGTGAATTAATTAAAGGGGTGGTGAATTAATTAAAGGGTGGGCTGGATTAATTAGAGGGGGGTGAATTAATTAATTAAAGGGTAGGCTGGATTAATTAGAGGGGGTGAATTAATTGAATTAATTAAAGGGTGGGCTGGATTAATTAGAGGGGTGAATTAATTAAAGGGTGGTGAATTAATTAAAGGGTGGAGGGTGGGCTGGATTAATTAGAGGGGTAAATTAATTAAAGGGTGGTGAATTAATTAAAGGGTGGGCTGGATTAATTAGAGGGGGGTGGATTAATTAAAGGGTGGGCTGGATTAATTAAAGGGGGGTGGATTAATTAGAGGGGGTGGATTTATTAAAGGGGTGAATTAATTAAAGGGTGGGCTGGATTAATTAGAGGGGGGTGAATTAATTAAAGGTGGTGAATTCAATTAAAGCAAGTGGGCTGATTAATTAGAGGGGGGCACTAATTAAAGGGTTGGTGAATTCAATTAATGGGGCGGTGAATTAATTAAAGGGGGTGGATTAATTAGAGGGGGTGGATTAAAGGGGGTGGATTAATTAAAGGGGGTTGAATTAAGGGGGGTGGATTAATTAAAGGGGGGTGGATTTATTAAAGGGGGTGGATTTATTAAAGGGGGTAGATTTATTAAAGAGGGGTGGATTAATTAAAGGGGGTGGATTAATTAAAGGGTGGGCTGGATTAATGAAAGGGTGGGCTGGATTAATTAGAGGGGGTGGATTAATTAAAGGGGGTGGATTAATTAGAGGGGGTGGATTTATTAAAGGGGGGGTGGATTAATTAGACAGTATGGTATTTTGATCCCCAGACAAGATGAGTGCAAAGAGAAAGAGCTGTACATACTGGTAACGTAAATAAATAAGCCCTACCCTGAAAATAAGCCCTAGTGTGTTTTTTGTGACTAAAATTAATATAAGACCCGGTCTTATTTTCGGAGAAACACGGTAGTTAGAAGGAACCAGAATAAACCATTGTCTGTTATATTTCTTATTGCTTTTTTTTTTACTTCTTAATTTAAGAAATGTATTATCACTAAACTAACCACAGCAGTAAATCACAACAAATTGTTGGCCTTGAGGCTCACGCATCATTCTCCTTGAACAGTCTTTGAGTGCTGTATAGGCACCCATACCACTTCATCTCAGTGAAGTGATCCGGGTGCAGTGCCCCTGGCAGTTTAGTCCAGAAGTGTAAAAACATTGTTGATTTGTAGATACAGCAATGTTTTCATTGCAGTGCTAAACACACCTCTAATGGCTATATTCCTGACTGCCATTAGAGTGTGCTTCTGCTGCAAGAAGCGAGTCAGATCCAGTTATTCAAGCAATGCTTCTCATATAGCACCATTGCTTGAAGGGGTGCTGTATTTGATGCGTGCTTTTCATGAGAAGCATTGGATTGTATTAAAAGACAAAGGGGAGTCAGCATGATGTTGCAGAAGGCGACTGCAGGGACTGGACCTCGGCGCTGGAAAAAAGGAGAGCAAAAGTATTCTCTTCTATTTTTTTTTTATTTTTTTTTTAAATTGCATGTGCAGGAATTGGTGGCTCAATAACTTTATGTATCATCATAAAACCATACAGGATCTGCTGTGCAGTGCAGTTCAGCTATGGCAGAACATAGTCTTTTTTTTAACTCCGCCCTCAAGGAGCTACAAGTTGAACTAGATAAACCGTCTTCGGTGGCGGTATTGAAGAAGCGTCACATTCTCTAAAGATTTTTTTTTTTTAAATGTACAAACTATGCAACCAATCAGACACAATATGCAAGGTGTGAACGGAATACTGTTGTGTTCTATTCATAAGTGACTTGTCTTGTAAGTGCAATTGCCTTATCAGCTTTTGCAAAGCCAGGCTTAGGGAAACTTGTTATAGTGACAGTACTGATATAGGTTGGTCCGTAAATAACAGCAGGAGGTTTTAAAAAAAAATAAAGTTATTATATTGACAGTTATATTTTCTGCTCTAGTAATCAATGTCAGCTTTTCTATAGTGACACATACTCCATACCTGTCTGAATCTGAAGTCTCTGTTATGGATGATTGAAGTTGTTTCTGGTTATTGGAGCCTAGCGAATTATGACCTTTTTCTGTGCAATTTGAAACTCCATACCATCCATCTGCAAACACATGTTTGTCATCCCATAGTTTCCAAATCTGACAAGCAACAGGCGGGTTATTTTCCATGCGCTCTCCCTGATTTGTTTATTTGCCAATGAGGGCATTGAGGAAAAAGGACAGTCCTTATTTTGGGCCCAGATCCCTAAGTCTTTTTCAGTATTAACCTCCCCCACCTCGCCCTCCCCTTTTTAGGAGTTTAAACAGTCACAAAAATCAACTAAACTATATTTATTTAGAAATTTGTCTGTATAAGTAAGGTGCTTTGGGCTTGTTATAGATAATATATTTTTGTACATGAATTGTTATAGGTGGATCATTAAATCTCATGGTCTCTCAGTTGTTTGTACTCACAGTATCTTAATTACAAAAATGGCTGTGGAGGAATAGATTTTCTCTACGATACCAAAGGAGGATTTTTACATTTCTTCCTTGTCATCCAAAACTGTCCCAACTCGTGCATTAGGCATGTGCTCCTGTGCCTGTGCATGCAGTGATAGCTCCTACTTTCAGCATGTGTTATCCATGGCTCAGGAAAGCATGCTACGCAGTGATGGCGAACCTTTTTGAGCCCGAGTGCCCAAACCGTAATACATGCCAATTTTTTTTCCCTCAAAGTGCGAAAACGGCAATTAAACCTGAATACTGAGGTTTAAGTTTAGAAAAAACAACTCATACAGTTGTCCGAACTAATTAACATCTCTGTGTGTGTATTAAGCAGTTTGTGTGTGTGCTCGGCAGTCTGTCTGTATGTGTATTTAGCAGTCTGTTTGTGTGTATTTAGCAGTCTGTCTGTGTACTTAGCAGTCTGTCTGTATTTAGCAGACTGCGGAATACACACACAGACTGCTGAGTACACAGTCTGCTGAATACACACACAGACTGCTAAATACACACAAACACAGACTGCTTAGTACACACACAGACTGCTAAATACACACACACAGACTGCTGAGTACACACACACACACACTGCTGAGTGTACACACACTGCATTGATGGGAACAGTGTATCTGTTTGTGTGTGGAGTGATGTGTTTGTGTGTGGGGTGATGTGTGTGTGTGTGTGTGTGTGGGGTGGTGTGTTTGTGTGTGGGGTAATGTGGGGTGGTGTGTGTGTGGGGGGGTGGTGTGTGTGTGTGGGGTGATGTGTGGTGTGTGTGTGTGTGGGGGGGGTGGTGTGTGTGTGTCTTTGTGTGGGGTGATATGTGAAGGGCAGAGGTGCTGTGTGGTCCCCCCTCTCCCCCCCCACTGTTTTCTTTCCCCCCATCCCTCCCTAATTTTTTTCTCCCATTCCACACTCAGTTTTCTCCCCCCATCTCTCCCTCAGTTCCCCCCCATACCTCCCTCAGTTTTCTTCCCCCCTTACCTCCCTCAGTTTTCTTCCCCCTTTATTTTCCCCTTACTCTCCTCAGTTTTCCCCCTTTTTACCTCCCCAGTTTTCTTCCCCCCTTACCTCCCTCAGTTTCCCCTTACCTCCCCTCAGTTTCTTCCCCTTTAATACCTCCCTCAGTTTTCTTCCCCCTTTACCTCCCTCAGTTTTCTTCCCCCTTTACTCTCAGTTTCTCACCCCCCTTTACCTCCCTCAGTTTTCTCCCCCTCCCCTTGAGCTCCTACCTTGTAGCGTGGCCGAGCGCACCGCGGAGCTCAGTTTCCTGTACCCGGCGGACAGGAAGTGCTCTCTCTGTGAGCACTTCATTTCCGTCCGCCCGGGTACAGGAAACATAAGTTCCTGTACCGCAGTGCGCTCGGCCACATTACACAGAGTGCCTGGCAGGAGGGAGCGCTGTGCGCTATGCGCTCACCTCCTGTTGGTCACTCCGGCTTTGCGCCCGCCGGGCCGGTGCGACCTAAGGCGGCCACTTGTGCCGCCTTATGGATGCGCCGGCGGAGCGCACCCTCCCTCCCTCCGGCGACCTATGGCCGCGTGCCCAAAGAGGGGGCTCGGCGTGCCATAGGTTCGCCATCACTGCCTTAAACCACTGGTGAACATGGGTTAAGGGATAATTTTGGATTGTATAGTTCAAAAATTAGAGCCACTTTCTGCTGCTGCAGCTTACTGAACTTTAATAGTGAGCATTTTATTTTACCTAGATTTTTAACGTGTTACCTGTATAAGGACAATTAAAAAGTCACTTTGAGCCTCAATGTTCATTTAATTAACACAAAGCGCTACGGAAACTGTTGGCGCTATATAAATGGCGATAATAATAATAATGGCGTACGTAAGAGCTAGGCCCAAGATTGTATCTTCTGCTTAAGCTTAGAAGGAACAGCACAGAATTATTGCAGACAATTTGTACATCTTTATTGAACAGAGCTGCACATATTCTGTGTATAATCTGATACTGCAGAGTCTTGTGTACTTTAGTTTGACACGTACCCTGAAGTCAGATTGAAGTACAGCTTACTGTTGTCCGTGTTTAATTCATAAAGTTTTGTGTAATAGACAAAGAATTCCTTTCTGCTTTGCCAAAGGCCAATTTTAACAGAAATCCCTAAACTGGGGGAATTTTTTGTGGCTTGGTGGAAGGTTGGCGTGTATTGCATACAGACAACATGACCTCATAATTTACTGTGTCTTAAAGGTACACTGATTTTCATAGATATGTACTAGAAGTCAGATATGCAATTATAAGATAATCTTTGTGTTGTTCCACATCAATGTGTTTTCTGTTCATCATTTTAAAACTTAGACTTTATATTACAAAATATGAACAGATCATACTTAAATGATGTTTGTGCAAGAATTTTCATTTTAGTGCCATCTTAACTTAAATATACAAATTTAACTTATAGTATAAAAACATTATTCTTAATTCTTTTTTTGCTGTGTGTCCATCCATCGATTTATCTTTTATGTTTATGTATGCAAACTCGATGTTTTCGAGCAGGAAACTGACTTGGTTAAAATAGACGGGTTGGAATAGGCAAGATAATTTCAAATTTGGCTAATTTTGGTATAAATTCTGTTAGTTTATCATGATTGTTATTGGCATTCATGTAGCACCAACTTATGCCACAGGGCTTTACAATATTATAAAGGGGGGAATGTAACAATCAATGAGACAATTACAAAATATTACAGGAACAATAGGTTGATGAGGACCCTGCTCAAATAACCTTACAGTCTCAACTCTTCTCAACGCTCTGGTTAGTGAATAGACCCCTATATGTCTGTATATGTCTGTTTTGTGAATGTATTCATAGGACTTCTAAAACTCTTGGCCCTGCCCTTTATCAAAGTAATACGCTGTGAGAACTTGTATGTTGTTCTAGATCAGCGATATGACCCCGCTCTCTGTGTAGGTGACCTGTAAATGACTGAGCCACATGGGTACGGTTTTATGACTGCACATTGTCACACAGAGCCTTTCACAGTGTTTACGTTAACTCCTGCTTTCTGGAATTCACATAGTGTTACTTTCGGCATCTTGCCTATCAAAACTATATTCAGCAATTACCGAACAATAATAAAGAACATATTGGTGCTAAAATGGTAGTTCTTAACCTATTTTGTCAAGACCTAAATTACATACACAGCATTAGTTTGGTGTCCCATTTTTCTACTGGAATATGAGCTTAGTGACCTATTCATTAAGTGTTATATTTAGAACATTAAAATAAATTAGGAAACACTTTCATTAGACTCTTTCCAGTGTCAGAGGGTTCACTGATGTTACGGTAAAAAGCTTATTGTGTGCAGTTACTTCTGTTTGAACAACAATTGAATTTTAAATATACATATTGCATGATCCCATATGAGTTGATTCCCAATCAGATCTTTTTTCGCAGTAAACCACATTAACCCTAAAGAACACTGAGAACTGTTTATATAATGCTACACTAAGGGAATTGTTTTGAACTCTTCAACTTCCCTCTGCTTCTAGAGGTTTAAAGGGACATTCCAAATACCTAAATCACTTTAGCGTGCCATCTTTACACAGTATATAAAAAGTGCAGATTTCAGACTGGCCCCCTTTTTAAATGAGTCTTGTTACATACCTCTTCAGGCACCCAGTCTGTTACTTCCTGGTTTAGTTAGCTCAGTGGAGCTAAACGCAAGGTATAGGCTATTGACCAGAGCACCTGCTTTGCAAAGACATCTCACATGCATTGGGAAGTCTGTGATTGGACAGACACAGAAAGCCTGGGCGGGGGCAGAAGAGGTGGGCTTGCAAAGGCTGCTCACAAGAGAACTGTAGCTTTTGCAAGCAGTTTTTAGACATACACCCAATTAAAAAAATGCAGAACTAAATCATGCATGTTTTTATTGGGGGTAGATCTACTAAATTGTTACAAAAATTAAAATATTTAAATTAGAGTGTTCCTTTAATTATGGAAGAATGCATTGTCTAATTGGTGATGGGCCTGAAACAGTACATTAGTAATGGCTTTATAACTTCAGATATCTCCTTGATGTATGAATGGGCAGAGTTACCAGCCTTTCTGTGGCTAGTAGAATCACAATGCTACCTTTGTTCATTGGTGTATTTCAAAAGGGCATTCTACATGACTGAAGCCTTAATATCACACAATTAAAATACTAATGCTAGGTAGGTGCATTGCAGCAGTAGGGCACATACACTGATCTGACTATCTCTGCCACCCAATTGTGCAGTGGCACGTAACTGAGCTAAATATACATGTATTGTTACTGTACAGATTTAACGATGTGACAGGTATGATACAAACCTTAGTGCAAGTAGATGTTGCCCAGCACAACTGTAGTTATACCCAGTGCTGCCAATCCGAATGCAGGATGAGTTCTTTCTATGAGCAAACTGACTGTTTTAAAAGCACAGGTAGATCAATTAGAGAAGAGTGTACCATTCATTGATCAGAACTGGGAGCTTTCCTACAAGCCAGTTTTAGACTGGTAGCATTTCTGCTCCCTTAAAAGATTATCCTTGAAAGATTTTGCCTTCCCTTTCCTAAGGGAACGAAAAGTGCGTCCCAGGCAAAACAGGGAGATTTTGGATTAGAAATAGAATAGGTGAGGATTTCATTTAGAGAAGAGATATTTGACAATTACCTGATTATCTGCCAGAAGTAGAATCTCCAGTGCTAAACACCCAGTATGTACAAAGGTAGCAATGCTTGGTAAGAACAGAGCTTTCTGGTCCATGTGTCATGGGTGTAGCAGTACAAAGCAATTATGTAATTACCTTCATTATTAGGAAAAAGAAATTTGTTTCTGAGATATGTGTAGGCTTCCATTGACTCATTAGGTGCTGGCACAGTCCACATACAACAGACACTTAAAAGTAAAGTTTTAAAATGGCAGCCATTCTCACATATAAAGAGAGGTTCCAGTGGAAAACATGGCCGCATTGTATTAGAAAAAAAACAAAACAAAGCTTTAGCAGAACAGAATATAAATATTATACACAGCTACAATTTTAAAAAAAACCATGTCATCTCTTTTACCAACACAGGGCAGAACCGTGGCCCATACTTTTATTGTATTGCGATAATGGTTGAATTGTTTTTGATGAATATGATGAATCTATGTCAAAGAATTTGTGACATCCACCCCATCTTCACATAGCTTGACGATGGAAATAGTGTGAGTGTGTTTATGTATATATGTCTGAGAATGTATGCCTGTAAGCATTTTGATGTCTCTCTGTGTCTATTTGTGTGCTTGTGTTTATCTCTCTGCTTGCACGAGTTTCCAGTGTCTGTACGTATGGTTGTTTATATATACTACTTGTTCTCCCATAAATCTGGCACAGGTAATGTAGGAATGACTCACCAGCATGAAGCATCAAAGCCATCAATATTCAGACATGACACAAAAAGTTGAAACAGCTGCCTATGGCTCTATAATATGTGGCTAGATAGCTCGAAGCAGTTACAGTGATGCCTTAGTTTATAATTTCATTACCTAAATGGCTGGCTGCGCAGTGTGGGAAAGGTAGTTAATGAATTATAGCCAAACTTAGCCAACATTGGTAGGCAACATGTAGCTCTCACTAGTTAGAAAACTATCAATTCCATGATAGAAACATAGAATGTGTCGGCAGATAAGAACCATTCGGCCTCTGTTTTATAGCTTATGTCTGATAGTAAGGGCGGGATTAATAAATCATTTAAAATCTAAAAATGAGAAAGAATTAGCCCTATGCACGCTCAAGTGACATGGGAATACAGTGACGCTAATTGCGTTTGCTTTGCTACTGGTATATAATCTTCACGTGTGTTACAAAATATACCACAAAGAAAAATGGAATGAAAGAGATGACCTATTTGGACATACTTTGTTATATATTTTATAGTTTTTTTTAAGCCTTACATGAATTAGTTTTGTGTTTATGTTTATCTGTATCTATCTAAAGACATTATTTTGTTTATTTTCTGTGAGCGATGCCCAATTTAGTACATATCAAAATTGCAACTCCATTTTGTCTCTCCTTAGCATGTCCCCTTACCAAATGATCCGTAAATTGCCACTACTGCAGTGGATAAGATTTTGAAGCATGCTGCTCCCTATAACCTTACATGGATTTTTAATTTCATCTGTAATAAAGTCTGACGTGTCCGTAGCAGTGAGACAACCTTTGTGTTATTCATCAGGAAACAAAAGCTGAAGAAAATTTACGCCTCTCCCATTATTAATTGATACTTCCGCTTTAAATTTGTCTCATTGTCCAAGTAATAATTAAGCACGGACAGCTCAGGGCCAGGTCATTTCCCAGCTTGGGGAATAGGAAGTGTGATGTCTCAAGTTAATATAGCTATTTTAGCAAGTCCCATTCCTCATCTATTTTTAACGTATTGACTCAAGGGAATTCCCGCACATCACACCGATGAGAGTAGATGGTATTTCCTCGCAGAGCGCCACAAGAGTCAGACTCAGCAGAACATGATTTATTTTGGCAGTAGCAGTATGTTATTTTGTACAGTCCTGGGCTATCTATGTACGATGCAGCTCCTGTCTATAAACACAATTTTATTGGAATATTTCATATGGCTAGTTTAAGCATTCCGATAATAAATTGTTGTCAACTTGGTTTGTGACTGATAGGGATAAATCTGTACTGTTTCTTCATTTAAGTTAATGCTCTGTTTGTTAAGCTCTGGTATTTAACTTCTAATTTAGGGATTTAAATCTATACAATCTCTAGAGAACATATCCATCGAAGGCAGCAGATACAAATGGGATAATAGTAATTTGCTCCATTTTATAAAGACTCTGGCCAGTGGCATCTCACTAAACTTTGCCACTGAATTCTATGAGAATGAATGACATTTTTTTTAAATTTTTATAGAACCAACAACGAACTTGGCAGATATAGAGGAATCTTCTTAAGTTCAATTACTGTTCAAGGGACATGTAGTCAAGGTCAGTGTAGTTTATAACTAAGGTGGCAATTGTCTGGGTCCACCATGAAAAACTCAGTAACTATTTTTTCGTTTTATTTTTAAGATACCCAGAAAACTGAAACATTGGCTCTCAAAACACTTGGTATTTGAGAAATGCTGTTTATTTTTCAGTTATATGAATTAATATGTTTTTCCAAGTTCTTTGTTTTTTGTTTTTCTGGCACGGCAGATTCAAATGAGCCTCTTGCTCGCTGGATGCAGGTAATTGGCTGAAGGGGTTTTAACCCCTTCAGTCCTGCGGGAGGGGGTGCACTGCAGGAGCCTGTAGTGCCAGGAAAACAGATTTGTTTTCCATAGGATCCCTTTAACAAACATAGACATTATTTGCTGTCTACTTTTCGCACTCATAATCATATTTTATATTAAACTTTTATATCTGTCTAGGATAAATTGTATACCCATAGTTGGGCATTTAAAATTTCAGTAGGGGGTTTGCAGTGATTGTATTTAATAATACAGGGATATTTATTGCCACATCTAGTCATGAAACAAACTAAAACTCAGCTAAACATTTTAAATCAAAACATCAAATATTAAGATATGTTTAGCCATAAACAGGTATTTACAAAGATAGCCTTTTCCTCCTCTTACTATTTATAAAGCGTCAACAGATTCAGTAGCGCTGTACAATAGGTGGACTAACAGACATGTATTTGCAACAAGACGAATTGGACGCACAGGAACAGAGGGTGTTGAGGGCACTGCTATTCTTATAATCTTTATCTAAATAATGAGCTATTTCTACATGACACATAAGTGCAAGTTTGAGTGGACAGTTTAGATAATCCTTAGAGTATGTGTGGGCACACCCTTTGCTCAGTTCTCATAGGGTTGTTCAATGAGCACTGAATTTTAGCAAATTATATCAGAATGGCAAAATGATGCTAAAACAACTTTAAAGGATCACTATAGTGTCAGGAAAACAAAGCGGAAGACAGCCACTAGAGGCTGCATTAACCCCAAATGTAAACTCTGAAACTGCTATGTTTGCATCTGAAGGGTTAAAACCTGAGGGACCTGGCACCCAGACCACTTCATTGAGCTTCATTGATACAGTTTTAAATCTCACCAGGCTACATAAAATTCACCCATGTTAGCAAATAAATATGGGGACTTAGTCGCAACACACGGCCATATTTTGTTTAAACTCACCTATGCTTCAAAGTTATTACCTTGTTATCAATGGGTCTTACAATAATCCTAAATTGGAAAATAAACATGCTCACTGCAAAACTTACTACTTGAACTGCTTTAAGAGGCTCTTCTCAAATATACCTGGAGTGGAGGGGTGGGGTGGAAAACCCTAAAGGAATCTGGTCGGGATTTTAAATATACACAGAAAAAAAGGAATTTGGGGGAGCACATCCAGAATATGAATTTCATAATTGTGTGTGTGTGTAAAGACCAAAATCATATACAAAATACATAGTAAGGTAACAGCAGATTAAAAAAAAATTAAAAAAATACGGTTTTAAATTTCACAAGACTACTTAAAATTATCTATATGGTCCCCACCAACACTTAAACGGAGAGGACCTATAGCAACAGTAAAAGGCACAAACCCAGTAGACATGTTCTCAGAGTACTAGCAAATGTATGTCAACAGAACAGTGAAGTACACAAACCAGCCATGCTCAAAATTGGTACCGAGACAAGCCACAGGCCACGGCACTTACCCAATAAAGGCCGCAGAGAGAAAGAATTGTACACTGGGAAAGTGACTTAAACGCATGTTAAGTAGACCAACACTGTAAGATGCAAAGAACAAATGAAACGGCAAACAGAAATCAAATGCAAACGTATTGTATTCATAATATTGTACAAACAAGAATTGTAACGACCCGTACCTGTACTTAAAAATAAAGAATTTAAAAATAATAATAGTAATCTATATGATATGGCTACATCTCCATGTTTTATTTTTATTTTTTTATCAGGTAATTTGAAGCAGCCTTGAGAGATTTAAAACTGTGTTTAAAAATAAATAAATATATATATATATATATATATATATATATATTATTCTCTTAATGTTTAATTTGGCATGTACTAATGTACCAGGCGTTTTCCCTAATGTAGTACTGAATTATCAGAAATTTGAAGTGAATTTAAAGTAACGTTTACATTTAAGGCTAAAATAGCCGAGGTTGAAAAAATTTGCCAAGCCTGCTGTGTTTTCTGTTTACAGCTTCACTGTTTAAAAAAGCATGTTCTAGTTGTACCCCTTCAGTCCCCTTTTTATTGAGTCCTGACTTGCCATCATTCTCAAAGGGGTGAAAGAGAGCCTCTAGGATTATCATTTAAATTCAAGATAAACAGGTGTGTTTGTGTTCCATAGACCTGGTGTTTGATATTCTTCCCCCACCCTCCACGCCACTAAAACAGAATAATAACCTACAGCTCTCGAAAAGTTTCTGATGTCACACGAAAGGTGGATTGGACAGACTCACATGACTGTAGAACATCAAGCTTTCAGAGTTTCACAGCTGTTTTCCAATATTATTTCAGAATAGCCTAATTACTTCTTTGATCTCATTTTTCTTGCTTTGTATGATCAAGACGGAAGCATTTAAGGAAAAATCTGTTGGCCTGAGATGGAACGAAATCAAACATTTGCTTTACATCTCGGAAAGTTTCTCTATAGCCTTGAAGTGCTAATACACACAATCACACACATGTATTGCGCCTCTTATGTGAAGCCACGAGTTTTATTAAACTAAGAGTCATACTTAATAGATTATTAAGTCTGGTAAAGTTTGAAGACGGCGATGCACTAGATGTACTGGAGATTGTGTCTGCCCCATTTCTGTAAATCCTGCCTCCTGAACTGTTGGACTCCAGCCTTTTAGAGACGTCATGTCTGGTGATGGTGAATGATGGTTTATGGTGAAAACCCTGACTTTGTTTCTTACAAATATTCATATCGGTCTGGCAACACAACTGCAGATATTTCAGACAGATACTATCAGTTTTATTCACTAAAATAAGGATTGTTGGGAAATCATAGTTAATTTCAAAATCAGGCCAAACTATTATTATTATTTTATTATTTATATAGCGCCACTACTCAAGGGCCCTACTCAATGAGCTTACATGCCAGAGGGAATGGGTTATAGTGACAAAAAAGGTATAAGTAGGGGTAATGAAACAGGTTGCTAGAAAAGTATTCACTGAGAACTTGGTTATTTTTTACAGTTGCAGGAGAGGAGTCGGGGGGGGGAATGAAAACCCGCTAACAGTTTAAATTATATGCTTTCCTGAAGAAGTGTGTTTTCAAAGATTTTTTGAAGGAGTGGGGACTGGGTGAAAGTCTAACAGAGAAGGGAAGGGAGTTTCACAGAAAAGGTGCAGCCCTGGAGAAGTCTTGGAGGTGAGTACGGACAGAGGATAGACATAGGTATTCGGCAGAGCACAGGGGCCTCGACGGGACATACTTGTGTATTAGGAAGGATAGGTAGGTTGGAGCAGCATTATGTAGGGACTTCTAAGCAAGCACCCGAATCTTAAATTAAGCCCCATGTCGAACTGTAAGCCAATGTAGGAACTGACAGAGGGGGGAAGAGTGGGAGGTGTGGGCGGACAGGATTGTGGTGCACGTAACCACTGAGGTGATTGTAATAGTCAAGGCTAGAAAGAAACGGCATGGACCAGCACCTTAGCTGCGTCTGGTGATGCAAGCTATGTTTTTGAGATGGAAGTGGCAGGATTTGGCGATCAACTGGACATGAGGGGTGAAGGAGAGGTCGGCGTCAAAGAGAACACCTAGACAGCGAGCCTGCGAGGTAGAGGTGATGGTGGCGCTGTTGAATTGGAGGGAGACAGACATGGGAGTAGCAGCTCTTGAGGGAGGAAAGATCAGAAGTTCTGTTTTGGACACGTTGAGTTTGAGAAATTGAGCAGCCATCCAGTAGGAAATCACGGAGAGGCAGTCAGAGACACGAGTCAAGATGGGCGGAGAGATATCAGAAGAGGAGAGGTAGATTTGTGTGTCATCTGCATATAAATGATAATGGAAGCCAAATGAGCTGATGAGTTTACCAAGGGAGGCAGTGTAGACTGAGAATAATAGGGGACCAAGGACAGAATCTTGGGGAATGCCAACTGAGAGGGGTTGGGGATAAGAGGCAGAGCCAGAGAAAGAAAAACAGAAAAAGTGCTGGGAGAGGTAGGAGGAGCACCAGGAGAGAGCAGTATCTCGTAAAACGAGATTACGGAGAATGAGAAGAAGCTGTTGATGACCAACAGTGTCAAAGCCAAAAGAAAGGTCAAGGAGAATTAGGATAGAGTAATGGCCGTGAGATTTAGCAGCAATTAAATCGTTGGATACTTTGGTCACAGCTCTTTCAACAGAGTGACGAGTTGTTGAATCCAGACTTAAGTGGGTCAAGCAGAGAGTTGGATTCTCGCATACACAACTCTCTCAAGGATTTTGGAGGCAAATGGCAGTAGCAATATTTGGATGGGGAGTTGGGGTCGAGGTTGGGCTTTTTCAGAATCGCCGTTACAGTTGCATGCTTGAAGGAAATACTCTGGAGGAAAGGGAGAGATTGAAAATTTTAGTGAGAGGAAGAGCAAGAGAGGGAGACAGAGTGTGGATGAGATATGAGGGCATAAGATCAAGGGAACAGGTGGTGGGGAGGGAGGACTGGAGCAGAGCAGAAACCTCTTCCGTTGTAGTAGGTGCAAATGAGCATAGAACAGTGGAGTGAGTGGGGTTGGGTGATGTCTTGGAAGATGTATTAGAAGAGGAGAGAGAGAGGCTAGAGATCTCTTCCCTGATTGTAGAAATCTTCTCAGTGAAGTGAGTTGCAAAATTGAGACGGACAGGGTGGTAGGGGAAGAGGGAGGGGGAGCAACTTGGAACATTTTTGGAAAAATCGGGTCAGCTTGGTGTGCCAAGGTTGTAATTGGGAACACTTGCTGCGTTTAAATGTAGGAGGTGCCATGATGTCTAGTTGAGAGGAGAGAGTGGAGTTGTAGAGTGAGGTTGCAAAGCTAGGGCAAGTGAGATTTGAGATGGGTAGAAGGAGAGTTTGGAGTTTGATGGAGAGATGCTAGAGATCAAGTGAGTGGAGGTTTCTGTGAGATTGGAGAGTTGAGGGTGGTGAAATTTGGGTATGGGGTATGCCGATGTCAAAGGTCAGCAGATGGTGGTCAGATAAAGGAAATGGAACATTGGAGAGATTAGAGTTTGTACAGAGATTGGTGAAGATGAGGTCAAAAGTATTTCCTACTGTATGAGTTGCTGAAGTAGACCACTGTGTGAGGCTGAAGGAGGAGGTTACAGATAGCAGACGGAAGGCATCAGGGCAGTTGAGGTTGTTGATTGGGAAGTTATAGTCTCCAAGTATGAGGGAAAGAGTGCTAGAGTAAAGAAAGTGGTGTAGCCATAAAGAAAAGTCTTCAATGAATACCCTAGGATGACTGATGGGACGACAGATGATGGCAATTCTTAAAAGAGTGGGCTACAATATGCGGATAGTGTAAACTTCAAAGGAAGAAAAGGATAGTATAACTATCTGAATGTGAAGCATAGCCAACCTAGAGAATTTTTCAAATTCGGCTATTTAGGCCTTTTTGAATTCACTTTCTTTTTAAATTCACTTAAAGCGGCACTTTCTTCAATCGATTCCTCTTCTCTCCCTCTGTCAGGATGTGTTCTTCATTTCTTCCTGTCTGCTATAGTTTTCTTTAAAACATAAGACAAAGTACGGACTACTTTGTCTAATGGAGGTTTCCTAAGCTTGACCAGCTTTGACCAGCGGAGGAGCAAAGTGTGCTTTGTTTCCGGTGGTCAAAGTAATTTTTCCACAATTCTCACCTTTGATCCGTGATCTCGCGATGCTTCCTTTCAGTATTCCCGAATGTCCTGTCACTTAGACAGAACACTGGCAAAACTACCGAATTTCATCCTAACAGCATGAAAACAGTTTCTCCATTCGTGTTAGGACGCCTTTTGGGACTTTGTTCGGATTGGAATTTTCATTTGAATGAATGCAACTCCGATCCTATTCGTCTTGCAGCCGTTTAGTAGATAACTCCCCAATTCCCACGGTATCAGGGAGCTATTAAAATTGACCTTTTTTTGATCTTTCAGCCAAATTTACTAATACTAAGTAAAGATTACATAGTATTAGTAAATTCAGCCCCTACTCGCTATGCCGCGAGTGGGGGCATGTCTAGTAAACAGTGAGCAGGTAGTGGCTGCTCACTGTTAAAAACATTAAAATTAAAAAAAAAAAACTAGTGTCACCCCTCCGGAGTCCCCACCCGTGTCGCGCAAGTGGGGGATATTAAACTGAACGGGTTACCTATTGCCCCCCTCATAACAACACTCTGATTGGTTGCTATCAAACAACCAATCAGAGACTTATGAGTCAAATTACACAGCATGGGAAAATTCCAAAGAACTTTCCTACGCTGTGTAAAATGACACAGAGCACTCTGATTGGTTGTTTGATTTACCTGTCAGTCTCTTCATTTACCTGGCTTAAACAAACCAATCAGAGCGCTCTGAGCCTAATTGCAGGACATTGGAAGACTTCCCCCGCCCTGCAGAGCTCATTCTGCGCCGTGCCCTCCATGGGTGAAGATGGATTATTTTGTAGCATCAAGTTGTTTTTTTTCGTTGTATTATTTTTTTTTGGCGCTCTGGTTTTTTTATTTTATTTTCAAAGTGCGACGGGTATTATGGACTTTTATTTGGCCTTTTTTGGGGCTGAAAAAAGAAGATTTTAGAAAAAAGAAGACACCAAATGGTAAGCTTTATTTAGTTTTTACAGGTATTTAGTTCTCTTGTTCCCCCCTCACTATTTTTAGGGTGAGCGGGGTAGGTAGGGGTTGATTTTATTTGGGGTGGGGGGGGTGTGACTAGGGACTTGGGGACCCATAGTCACCTGGGGGGGCTAGCATTTTCATTTAGGGCCCCCACCCACCGCTCATGGATGGGGACACAAAAAGTCCCCCCCGTCCCATTTTTATTTAGGGCCCACACCCGCCGCTCAGGGGTGAGGGCCGCGGGGGAGGACAATAGGTCCCCCCCTTATTGTTATTTAGGGCCCCAAACCAACGCTCATGGGTGGGGGCCGGTGGGAGGACAATAGGTTCCCTCTTATTATAATTTAGGGCCCCCACCCGCCGCTCATGTGTGGGGGCCGGTGGGAGGACAATAGGCGCCCCCCCATTTTCATTTAGGGCCCCCACCCGCCGCTCATGGGTGTGGACCGGGGGAGGCAATAGGTCCCCCGTTCAGTTTAATAGCCACCACTCGCATGGCACGGCTGCAGGCTGCTCACTGTTTACTAGACATGCCCCAGCAGAATTTACTAATACTAAGTAATCTTTACTCAGCATTAATAAATTTGGCTGAAAGACCAATTTAGGTACTTCAGCCTTTTGGTAGATAGCTCCCTGAGACCGTGGTAATTAGGGAGTTATCTACTAAGCAGCTGCAAGATGCAGCCGCCGCATGAATAGGATCTGAGTTTTATTCGTTAGCATCCGAACAAAGTCCTGAATTGCGTCCTAACACGAATGGAGAAACCATTCTCATTCTGTTAGACAGAACGCTGGCGAAACTATCAAATTTCATCCTAAGTGACAGGACGTTCGGGAATACTGATAGGAAGCATCGCAAGATCATGGATCAAAGGTGAGAATTGTGGGGAAATTGCTTTGACCACCGGAAATGAAGCACACTTTGCTACTCCGCGTAGTGCTACTCCTAGTCAAGCGTACGAAACGCAGAAAAAAAGCGGAGAAAAGTCCCTACTTTGTCTTATGTCTTAAAGAAAACTAGAGCAGACAGAAAGAAATGAAGAACAAATCTTGACAGAGGGAGAGAAGAGGAATCAATTAAAGAAAGGTAAGTTCGGCATGACAGTGCTGCTTTAAGTAAATAACCCTGCATGACAGTTAGACAGATCCACCATATCCCAGGACAGGTGGGTAAGGAAGTGCATCAATTTTCATGTGTCACACATCGACATTAGGGACTGCTGTGCATTCTGAAGGATCCCTGACATCCTAAGCCCATCTTCTTTATTATGCGTCCAAAATATTTGATTGCGGTGTTTATGTCCAGTGGAAACATGCAGGTTTATTCAAATTCAACAATCTAGTAGCAAGTGAGCGCTAGGAAAATATGCTATTTGACAGTAAAGCTGCACTGTAACCCAGTGACACAAAAGTATACACAGAAATAGACAATATTAAGAAATTAGTGCGCTATTTGGTAAATCTACAAGTAGGCAAAGAAAAATATAGTGCAGATGGTATAAATAAAACCATATATAGGAAAGGGTGGGGGAAAGAACTCACTTGGACCAGAGCCCTATCACCCCTGGCTCCGGGTTTGCAAGGTTCTACTTGATAGAGAGAATCCCACAATCTGTAGATGAAGGCTGTATGCTGGATACTATAAAGCCAAAAACTATTCTGTGTGTTATAGAAAGGCAAAAGACCTCAAATTGAACATTATCTTCAAAGTTTAATGTATAAAAAATGGTTAAAACTCTTACTTTGTACGTGGTGGGTACCAGCTGCTTGAGCTACCCACATAAAAGCATGTGTACAAATAGTTAAAATTCCACAGTCACGAACAATGCTGGGTTCCGAAAATTCCGCTCACTTGACAACTTCCGGGTACAAGGACGTCGTCGTCGGAAGCCCAGAAAGGCGGGCAAAACGCGTCACGCAGACATCATTAGAAGGCGGACCCGGAAGTTGTCACGTGAGCGGAATTTTCAGAACCCAGCATTATTCGTGACAGTGGAACGTCGGGCCGGTCAAAACTTTACCCCGGTGGCATTCCAGTTTCACCAAACTGATCTGAGTGATATATGAATATGTTATACACTCAGATCAGGGCAATCCGGGGATACAACTACAATGTTTAGTAAGCAACACTGAATAATTTTGTATCTTTTACTCATATTGACTGTGATGAAATTTCACTGAAAGTCCAATCCAGCCAAAAGATATTCTAAGGTAAAGTATAGACCTTCTTAGACTTCAGTGCTGCAGCTGAAGCCCCGGGAGCTGAAGAGGATGTGGTGCATCAAGATGGCGGCACCCGTGAGGGACAGGTTCCGCTAAGTATAACTCATTTTCACCTGCCCCGAAAGCCACCCAGCAGCGATGCCACCATCAGGGGTCTTTGAAAATTATGCAAAGACCCCAGACAGTGACAGAGCCACTTTTTTCACACTCTTTAAACTAAATGTATTTATATTTAATGAATCATCACATTAAAACAAGTTTAATACAAGTTGTAGGTGATTTTTCAATGTTTTTTGTTTTGTTTTTTAATTAGTGTAATTTCCCGAAATTGTAAAATTACTGTGTTAAGTTGTAAGTACAATGTTAAAAGAAAAGTGAGTTGCTGTGGATAAAATATGAGGTAGTGTAATCTTTATAATGATATTTCCTCTCCGTTTACATCTTTATTAAAATACATCTTCTGCCTGTAGGCCACAGCTCTCACATTCTCTTTCATTGTCAACAGTCTTTATAGAGTTTAATTTGGAGATTTTGTTTGAGATGAAAGTACCGGCATGCCTTAAGGTTGTACAAAAATAGGTGATGTCCTTAAAAGTACTTCTAGCATGTCGAGATGACAATCTGCGTTAACATAACATAGATGAATCCCTCTTTCTTTTTCCCCCACCTCCCGACATCTTAGAGTGCGAGGGGCCATTTAAAGTCAATTAGACATTTCTGTCAGATTATGGATTTTAATTTTTTTTTTATTTTGCATAGGTTGCTAAATTTAGCACGTTAAATCACCCTAGTACATTGCATTTCATCTCTAGCACTATCCACACAGTCTGAGTCTGGCATTTGTAATATGTCATAAACTGATTTATTTAAAATTATGCCTAATACTAATCTATTTTCAAACTAATCAAACTTAAATCCCATTTTCTTTTTTTTTCTTTGGGCTACCGCTATTGAATACTAGAGTATGAGACAAGTTTGTATTAAATCCTTCATCATGGCATGGTATGCATTGGACATTAAGGGGATAAATGCCATGCCCTGTAGCTTCCAAAATATCTTAGTTGTAGACAACTAAACCCTGATAGATACATGCACAAACACTGTAATTTATTATTTAGTTGTTTTACTAAGGTACATTGAAGCAGTCATAATGCATTTGTTTTAAAAGGGACACTATTATTAACCGAACCACTACAGCTTAAAGGGAAACTCCGGGCACCTTAACAACTTCATGGCATTTAAGTTGTTATGGCGCAAGGAGGACCTTGGCGCCGTCTTTCCTTTTGGGGTTAAACCGTTCAAGAGCAGTTTAACCTCAATGCCTTTTCTCCAGCGCCATTTAGCTCTGCCCAGTCCTTCTGCTTCTCTAAGATTCTTCAAACAGGAAACCTCAAACTGCTGTGGGTGATGCCGCTGATTGAGAGAATCAGCTGATACTCTCAGCCAATCAGTCCAAGGTTTCCAGCTTGAAGATTCTCTTAAAAATGGAGGGACAGGGAAAGAGCTAAACGGCGCTGGAGGGAAGAATTTGGAGTTAAACTATTCGTGTTTACACTGCTGCCTAGGCCACTTCTCACCCCAGGTGGCACAATGCAAGAGAAAATATGCCTTGCAAGGGAAAATATGCTCTTGGTTTTGTAAAAAATTACACATAGGGGGGCGGAGCTTGATGGTGGAACAGAGCAGTCGCAATACTAGAGAGGCTCCGAGGCCAAACAACGGAATCCAATGGATTTAGGGGATACAGATCCAAAGATCCAGCTGCCCACAACAACAATGGGAAGAAAAACAAAAAAACTGAAACCAGATCGACCCAAAACAGGGTTCACCATAGGCGACCTATTCCGTCAGGCAAAAGGCGCTTGCGGACCCAATAGGGCTGCCGAACTCGAAGGAATTCTATGACTTCTCTGGGGACTTCTACCCAGAGGAAACCATCAACAACTTACCCACTGTCAAGCCTCCACAACCGAACAAGAACCCGGGAGACTTGGAACCTGTCACGGCATCTCTGCTGAAAGTTATGCTGGGGGACCTACAGAAGGCCTTACAGACAGACGTAGCACTACTGCGGGTGGACCTCACAGGCCTGGTAGGCCGCATAGATGCAGCAGAACTAACGGCCACACAACACTCGCACGAACTAGCGGAGCTCAGGCAAGAGATAAGTGCTCTTAAACAACAGCAAGCCAAAACAGAACACCGCTTTGCAGCGCTAGAAGACTCAAGGCGACGTAACAACCTGAAAGTGCGAGGAGACGCGGAGGAGGTCCCCACAGAAGAACTCCCACATTTCGTGAGGAGACTCGTGGGAAACCTAATACCCACCAAACAAGCCAAATACAACGGCATAGAGGCGGCCTTCCGGATCCCTGAACCCCGGAGGGCGCCAGAAGCGGCACCCCGAGACCTCGTGGTGAGATTACGGAGCACAGAGGACAAAATGGCGCTCCTCGCAGCCCTAAAGGGCTCAGCCACCTATAGATTTGAAAATATGGCCTTGTCTTTCTACGCCGACCTGTCGGGGGCAACATTACAATGGCGTAAGACCCTTCAACCATTCACCGCTCTGCTCCGGATACACCAAATTACATACCACTGGCGTCCACAGCGCGCACTACAGGTACTGCATAAGAACATCGTTCACCTCGTCTCAGACCTCCAGAGCGCAAAGGCACTTCTGCCCTCACTGGGACTGCGACCGGAGCTGCATGAGAGGGAAGCCCCGGGGAACCCTGAGGTAACACACGGCTGGGACCCGGCCAAGATAACCCCATTTGTCCCACAGGGAAGGGGCAAAACACAAGCTGCAACCACCACCACCTGAGCTGAAAAGAATGCGACCTAGACCATCTTCCCACACAAGCTGACCAGAAGTGGCCCGAACCGCCGCACCTCTTACACACTTCCCCGCTAGAACCCCCAACGACTGAGGAGGTTTCCGAACCTCATAACACCCACACTCACCCCGAGACTTACCTCAACAACCAGAGGCAGACACGACCCCCAAAATCGGGACATTCGGCACACCGCCCATCAACCCAAGCGAAGTCCTCCGCAGGCGGCCACTACTCTCCTGAACCTCCGCCAGCCGCGGCCAGGACCCGGCAGTGACTATGCTTACTCCTATAATCGAAGGGTGTGATGGAAAACGGCAAAACACTTACGGACTCGGACTACAGTATGGAGCAACAGTTAATGTGCACATGCTATCTTTTTTTGTTTTATATGCTTGCTTTTTACTTCCTATCCTCGGTGTAGACACACAATCTCAGGTCTCAGACCAAAACACACACTATCCACAGTATTTCACATCAGAGCACTTAGTATATAATGCAGACCTACCACAGAGGACAGACCCAGCACAGAAACCATGCCAACAAACACCTCCCCAGCCCCCCCACTTTCCCCCCCCCCAGGGTAACAAGGGATAGCAACCTACACGACAGGCCACCAGCCACCTGACCCTCTCATACATGCGTTTATCACAAACCGCCCATAGGCAGACCAAACATGCTAGACACGCACAAAACCAAGCTCTACACAGACACTTCACTACTGAACACACAAGAGGCTAGAAGAGCACACACGCTCTAGCTTAACCACCTCACTAACTATTACCTACTATACGAAACAAGAATGAGAATGTCCTCAAGGCTAACAATAATTAAATATAAAATGTGCAGTTTATATACGAAACCACAGTATGAACATAAAAAGATTGTTGTTAATGCGCTTGACACTGCTGTTGTGGCATTTCAAGCTGGTTGTGTCACCTTGTGCACGTGAAAAATAAAGAATTCAAAATAAATTACACATAGCCGTACTACTATAATAGTGCTTTTTATGCAAATTAAGCTCTGGTGCTTGGCAGGGAATACATTTACATAAAATGCCTTCAGAAGCATGGCCATCTAGATCTACTTTTAAATGTAAATCCTGTAACAAGTGATTTTGACAAATCATTTTTAAGGGACTCTTAAAGCATGATAACCATGACAGTTTAGTGTTTTTGTTTTTATTAATATACAATATTATTGTTTATTTTCATTAATACAATATAAGCTCTTGTGATCATGGTGGTTGGAGTTAAGTTGAAAGACTTTCTCTGTCTATGCACCGATAAAGCTGAAATTACAAACGTACACATTAAGTGCTCCTCCCTGTGCAGTAAAGGGAGGTTAGGTGCTGTTAATGGGGAGATAGGGGCTGTACTGGGGGTTTCGGGGGCAGTAGTGGGGGTTAGATGCTGTAGTGGGAGGGAGAGTGGCTGCAGTGGAACATAAAGGCAGTAGTGGGGAGTTAGTAGCTATAGTGGGATATAGGGGCTGTAGTGTAGTATTTATAGGTGTGTGCTCAGGTTTTCAGGAGCTTATTGTAACTGGTTCCAAGTTTGCAGATCTTAATGTCAATTTATAGGGTGTCACTACGCACTGGCACAGATGACCTTGTGAGGAGTAAGCAATAAAGATATTTATTTAACTATAAAAGCAAATAAAAACAAGTAAATATTTTACAGCATGTAGTGCGGTCCTCCTCCTGCCAAGACGCGTTTCCCCAGTAAGGTGAACAGCTGATTGTCGAAATGTGTTTTAAATCTGAAATTCACTTTGAATTCTCACTTTAGTTAATAACCCTGTTAATAAGTTGATGAAACATATTTGGATAAACTAAGAGTCATAAAAACAAATAAATAAAGTTTGTACTGTAGTGCAGCGTTCTGCAACCTTTTAGCACCCGGGGACCAGCAAAAAGAGGAGAAATATTTTGCGGACTGGCGTCAGCCAGAAATATAACCCAGTGGTATGTGTGAGGGATGCAGTGTGTGTGTGTGTGTGAAGGGTGCTGTGTGTGTGTGTATGGGGGTCAGTGTTTGTATATACAGAGCACTTTGTGTGTATGGGGGCAGTATGTGTGTGTATGGGGGCAGTATGTGTGTGTATCGGGCAGTGTGTGTGTGTATCGGGCAGGGTGTGTGGGGGGGCAGTGTGTGTGTATAGGGGCGCATTGTGTGTATGGGGGCAGTGTGTGTGTTGGGGGGAGTGTGTGTATAGGGGCATTGTGTGTGTGTGTGTATGCGGGCAGTGTGTGTATATAGGGGGCAGTGTGTTTGTGTATGGGGTGTGTGTGTGGGTATGGGGGGCAGTGTGTGTGTATGGGGGCAGTGTGTGTTTGTGTGTGTGTGTGAGGGGGGTGTGTGTGTGTGTGTATGGGGGGCAGTGTGTGTGTGTGTATGGGGGAAGTGTGTGTGTATAGAGGGCAGTGTGTGTGTGGTGTATCAGGGGCAGTGTGTGTGTGTGTGTGTGTGTGTGTGGGGGCAGTGTGTATATGGGGCAGTCAGTGTGTATGGGGGCAGTGTGTGTGTGTGTGTATGGGGGCAGTGTGTGTGTATAGAGGGCAGTGTGTGTCTGGGGCAGTGTACGTATGGGGGGCAGTGTGTGTATCAGGGGGCAGTGTGTGTGTGTGTGTGTATGAGGGGGCAGTGTGTGTATAGGGGAGAACGATTGTGGGTCTGTGGGGTTGGAGGGTAGATTAATAAATATATATATATATTTTTTTTTTAATTAAAAGAAAAATAGTAATTTTGATATCCCCCTCCCTGCTTACTTTTGCCTGGGAGGGGTGACATCTCTGATCATCTCTGATCTCCCCTCCGATCCTGTAGAGCTGGCAGGGGATTGGGAGGCACATTCCTTATGATCATAGCACCGGGGAAATATCTTGCCACAGTTTATTGCCAGTCCGCAAAATCTTTCACCAGACGGTATAGTTGAGTTAAAGCTTTCCCAGACCAGCAGTAAATTCTTGTGGACCGGTGCTGATCCGTGGCCCGGGGTTTGGGAACCCCTGCTGTAGTGCACAGGGAATCAAATACTATTTCATGTAAAGTGCTTGAAAATGACAAATATTTGACACTTTAACAATTTTATTTTCAATATAATTACATGGTTTGTATGAATGAAAATGACAACCTTTCTAACAATGGGTCGAAATGTCCTGCATTCCTTTGTAACATGTGGAAGTTATGTTTACAGAAGTTTTAAGTGATTTAAAAAAAACAAAAAACGATGAAGAATAAAGGGGGAAACATGATCACCTCTGAGCAGAGGATTAGACAGAGGTCTTGTGGCCGAAAGCCAGGAAGGGTATTGCGAGTATATAGACTCCCTAGAGCTGCATATTTCACTGCTACCATTTTCACATCTCATGCATCAGTCTAAACAGGCTTCAACATGAAATACTGGAACATTTTGCTCCATTTTTTTTTTCTTTTGTACATTTTTACCCAATTTGAACCGGAGGGGTCTTGAAGCCTACAGCTTGTGATTGTATGGTTACGCATTTTTTGTCTTTCTTAGGAATAAAAGACAATCTATCCATTTTGTGAGATGTTTTGTGGTTGAATAATGTTAATGGTTATTTGCTAATTGAATCCTTGTGACCGCCATCGAATAATTACGTCTAATTATTGGAATTTTTTTTTCTTACTTGAGATCTGTCCGGTGCTGCTCTCCACCTCCACTACAGCTGACATAGAGCTGGAAACTTGGAAACTCTCTGTCTGAGTTGAAGGGATTCTATAGTGTTAGGAGTACAAATCTCTTTTCCTAACACTAAAGTGCCCTCTGTTTCCCCGCTCCCTCGTGGCTTCCCCTGTGGCATATAAAGAGTTAACAAAAACATTACTTACTCACGTAATTCCAGTGCCCATGTCCCTCGCTCTGGGTCACTCTCTGACTCCTCCAACATCATCGGACAGGAGGACCTAAAGAGCAGTAAGCGCTTTAGTTCTTGCATCAATGCTTTGCTGTGGGGTTTTCACTAACGCTGGATGTCATTATGCAGAGTGTGAAGATGTCCAGCATCTTTTAAAGGAGTCGAACTCCATTAGAAACCAGGAAACACTTCTAGTGGCTGTCTGATTGACAACCACTGGAGGCAGTTTTAGCTCTGCAAAGTAATCATTGCAGTTTCTCTAAAACTGCAGTGCTTTACGTTGCAGGGCTAAGGGGGATAGGGACACTGCACCCAGATCACTTCATTCAGGTGAAGTTGTTGAGGTGCCTATAGTGTACCTTTAAGTGCAGCCATGCTGGTCTTAACTCTGGCTGAGAGCAATCAGCTGATGATCTCAGCCAGTGAGCTAGCAGTGCACTGCAAGGCTTAGCTCGGGAGAACTAACAGCAGCTCTTTTTCTGTCGAAGGTAGTGCAGGCCGGAAGCAGTACCTAACAGATCCGAGATAAGAAGTCCAACTGTTCTATAATGGTTTTACTATTTACAGTGTTAGGGGGTTGAGATGGAGCCATGGTAAAAGGATGAAGGAATTATGAACCGATGATATCCGTAAATAAATAAATGTTGCATATTCTAACCTTGTTTAACTGGAGTTATTGAGAAGCAACGATGGGAATTTTAGGAACACTAACTCCATCACCTCCCCGGTTGATGAATAAATCCAAACATAAATTCAATATTTCATATTATTGTTAGAAATAAATATCTCTGAGATAGAATTTGTCTAATTTGGCATTAAATGTACATTTCCCTTAACATTTCTCCATAGTTTAATGACCACAGAATTTTCAGCACTGAACCAAGGCCCAGGCACTGTGTGATTGTTTTAATAATATTATTTACGAACTTTTCATTCTTTCAAAAACATTTTTTTGAATTTTTTTGCCTATTAAATCCAAATTGCTAAATTTAGACTAAACTAGAAAAAGTTGAGAATGCAGCTGAATTGGAGAATTTTTAAAGATTAGCTATTTTTGCCTACATATTGCAATTTGAATTTAATTTTCTAAAATCTGGAATTTTGTTACTATGCCTATGTTAAAACCAAAAGAAATGAAATATGGAAATTAATCTGTTTTAGAACAGAACATGTGTTTTTATTTTCTGCAGGAACACATTTTGAACTTTAAATACCCCTAAATCTAACTTCTGTAGGAACAGACAGGAGAATATGTTGAGGCGGAGAAGTGAGAATGATTTTAGCCTTGGGCATGCTGTAATAGCCAAGGTTTAAAGAATTTAGCTATTGGTCATATAGAAATCTAAATATCCTTTTATACACTTGCTGATTTTGCAAATTGATTGTCAGTACAGTATGGAAACTCTCTTCTTTTTTCAAACTTTATTCTAATTGTAGAATTGAGATAACATTGGCAGACTCAGAGATATGCCTTTCTTTAAATGGCTTTCCATTGATAACCAAATCTTTAGTTTTAAACTTAACTCAGTGATTGATTTGATCGGAATATAAAATGAAAAAACATTTTCATAAGACTCTTTTTGGTGCCAGAAGGGTCTCCATTCCATTTAGGAAGGCAGGGCTCCTACAATAACCAATTTATTGTGAATAGGCAACAAAATGTCCCTGTTGTGGTGACCCAATGAAATAACATGGAGACCTAATTTGGAATCCTGACCTAGAGGTTAAAGTAGATTATATTTTGTTAATTTATATGATGTATCTGATGTGAACATGGTGTGTCCAACCAATATGTATCAACTAAAATAGCATACGATCCAATTCTGACAAAACCAATGACAGCCAGATCCCGAAGGCAACTGATGTACATAAAATGTTACGAATACCGCATGTACCTTCTATTGGAAACATCTGATCTTTATTGTAACCACATTGCGGCTTCTGCGTAAGCCATATGACTGCACAGTGCTTTTTTTTTTTAATTGTCATTGAAAAATAAAGAATTATAAAAAAAAAAAAAATAGCATACGATCCAATTCTGAGTGGTGACAGAATTATTTGAATAATATAAAAAGGTGATAATGAGTACAAATTGATACGATGTAGTAAATTAATTTAAAACTAAAATGTCTCAAGTGAGCCCCTGATTCTGCAGCCAGTTGATGCCATTGCTAGTTAAATATGTTTCATGAAAAAAAGATTAGACTTGAAGACTTGTTGAGAACTATAACTCGCGCAAATTTGGACCAATTGGGTGATTGATCGAAATCCTGAATACCGTGCCGAAATCTAGCAGCATCACGCACAAAGCGAATTACGTAATAAACTATCAATTTGTGGTTTTCTTTTTAAATCTAGTTTTTAATGAGGTATGCATGAGAAATACATCATAAGAAAAGCGAGTTTACTTCCGAACAAAATATGGCTTGGCACTACAGATTTGAGCAAGTTTGTTTGATTCATGAATGAGATTTTTTCCCGCAGCGAAAAAAAAGAGAAGATTGATGGGGAAAAACAATGATTAATGGTTAGGGGACAGTTACTAAATGCTGATTTTATAAAAATTAATATATATAGATTTTTGCTTTTACTGCTCCTCTTCGTATTACCTCTATTGATTATTTTTTCTCACTTAATCTGTGAACCAAATGGGGTGAAAATGTGCCTGTCGGTGTGCTGTAAATATATGTATATATAATTTGCAGTACACTGCATGGCCCATTTTTTTGTGCGAAATGAATTTTTATTTTTTTGGACGTGCACAAGTCTAAAAAAGAATGTAGTGTCTGCATTTCAGAACCATTTGCTCCCTATCCAGCCCTCGCAATTAAAAAATAACCTTTCTTTCATTAGCAGGTCTGACCCCAGTCACTTTCAGTTTTCTAGTGTATATGAGAAAGACTCTTCATGTGTAGACTTGTTGATTGAAGAAAACATAACAGTTTTATATGCCCTTCAGACACAGATCACATTGATATATTTGAATAGTTTTTCCTTTCATGTCTAAACCCATACAGTCAATGCTGTGCATAGCTTTAATACAGACTAGTCAGTTCGCTTCTCTTTAATCTTAAAGAGACACTCCAAGAATTATAACTTGTGCTTGTTGTATAGATTATTGTGTACATGTCTCCATGCCATAGTGCATAAGTGCATTGCAAAACTCCTGCCCCTCTTTTCCCAGGTATTTGAGGAGGAAGCTATACTCCTCCCTTGACTGTACAAATTTTTATATGCATATGCTGCATAAGCGAATGTCGTGCAACAGGGTTATTCAGTAGGGAGAATTGTTGGGAGTTTAAAGGGAATTTCATAACTAATGCCAAAGTAGCTAAATTGGAAAAATATCCATGTCTCCTGTACTTGCACTTCAACTACTTTGGCCTTGAATTTGAGAATATTTTTTAACTTATTTAGAATTCCCAACAGTTGTCACTTAACTGAATAGCCCTGTTAGTTTCAACTTCCTCTGTATAGCTTGATTTTCTTTTATGTTTATATTATAAATTGACATCATACTGCAGTTAAGACAAGACAACGCATAGGCAAATATTGCAAATGAAGAGGAGAAATATGGTTTAATGTATCCCCTCCTCTGTATATTTTCTCTATCCAGATTGCAAGGTGCAAAAGGACAGATCTAATAAGAATGATTAACATGAGCTAAGATGGAGGCATCCAGTTGCAGGATAATGACGTGTGGATTTCTACATATACTAAGTTAATTACTAAAGTGAACATTTAAAGTGAATTCAAAGAGCATTTCAAATTTAAGGCCAGAATAGCTGAACTCAAAGTATAACTGAGTTAGAGAATTTTTGCAATAATATGACCATTTGAAACTTTCTTTGCTGTTTGGAAGCATGGAGTGAGCTGACATTTTCAGCAAACTTGCAGTCATTAAATCAGTAACCAGTGGCTTCTGGCAAATGAATGTTCCTTTACTGACTGGTAATAATTTGTAGAGTATAAATGAGGTTGAGAGATGCTTTATGGACTGAATTTAATTCCGTAAAACATGTGAAAGTAAAAACGTTTACATTCAATTCTAGTAATGAAGTGGTTAATAGTTAAAATTGTCAGATATGGAAAATACCTATGGATGTGTGAGCATTGCAGGTAGCCAATCACACATGTTGAATATTTATCAGCTACGGCATTATAAATGCAACGCGAAAAATGCTATTGAGTTTTTCAACAGTGAAAGAGGTCAGCGTCAGGTTTTCCCAAAGAAGAAAATTCCTGAGGCGTTCATTTTTAGAATAGATATATAATAAGGAATTAAAGAACATGTTTTTGCAGTATACTAAAAAATCGTTGAATTTGATTATTGCAGAGATAAATTACCTGAACTTTATCCTCAGTTTATATTACTCGTTGCCAAGATTTTCTTGGAATTGTTATTAATTTTAACTAGAATTATATTATATCCATACACTGAAACAGAACTTAAAAGAGATCCTAAAGTATTTGGTGTTTGCATATCAGACAGGTATGTATTTGGCATGTTTTTATAAAAAGAATTTAAATCTTTTTTGTGAGAAAACCCCAAATGCTTTTCAGTAAATACTTTTTGTGGTATGCGGTGTATTCAGAGATTATGCTGGCTTTATGAATACAGACCTGCCATGCGTGATTAGAGTAGGTGTGGCAGGTTGGCGTGAGTATGATGCAGTTAGCATCACAGACAATGTGTCACATGTAAAGGGGGTGTTTCATCCTGGTGCGCATTACCTCCCTGCATACCTGAGAGGGAGGTACAAGGTGTAGACAAATGAAACGATTGTGTCACTAGTTCTGCCCTTAAAATGGGCAGACCCGGCTGAAAAATGGGAGGGACCTCCAGAGTTAATGGCATGGCAGCCAGGCGTGAATGCTCGCCAGGCTGCCTGTGCATTAATCTGTCCATCACTCAGACCAGCCCACTGAGGGCAAGACATGGAGAGAGTGCTCCGTGCAGACTCATGATCTGAACATAGCACGAGTGAATCTTTGGATGCGCTTGTGCTACGACTGTTGGGGACATGATAAGGTGAGAAAGCACCCGAATATCAGAACTGTCCTGCTGAAATTAAGATGGTTGGGAGGCATATGACTGGCTGTACAAAAAGGCAGCCGGTCGGGGGTGGCCATACATCAAACACTGCTATAGCACTCGTGCATGGACTTAAATGCCTTGAATTGCCCTACAAATGCAACATGACTACGGACAATCATATACTTGTACATGACTTGCCCTCTGCTAAGGGTGACAGAGCCAGTCTGTTGGGTGATTGAGGGGACTGAAGGAAAACGGCATGTCACATAATGGAATCATGTAATTTGGGTCTGTAATACATACAGAGTTATTTACTAAAGTGAGAATTCAAAGTGAATTTCAAATTTAAGATCAAAGTAGCCAAACTGGAGGCACAGCTGATAGTTCGGCTAGTTTGAACTTAAATTTTAAATTCACTTCAAATTCTAAATGTAGTGACAAACCCTGATAAGATTGCCAGTGGCTTAAAGGTAACCCACCAGCTGTGGTAGAACTACAGTTACCCTTGATGCTTCGTTGGCCTCAAAGCTGACAATGCATATTTGGAATTGTAGTCCTACAACCAATGGATAGCTCACTTTGGGTCACCTCCCTCTCTTCATTTTCATATGGAGCTGCACTGGACTCCCTATGAGGATTAAGAGGAGAGGATTTTATGCTTCGAGGACGAGACGTGTTGTAATATTACATTGCACTAATGTTTTTTGTTTCTCAACAAGCATGAGCATATACTTTGCTTTCCTTAGGTAGTAGCTTTTTTCATTTTAATAATTCTATAATTACCTACCATCATTGTAATGTCACCTGTTTGCATTTAGACACTTTTACTTTGTATTTTCCAGTTTCTCTGACAAACAGAACATCAGAAAAGCAATGAGGATGATGTTACTCAAATCCCAAATATGGGCAGTAGGAACTATGATTCTGGACATTTTGGAGGCACGGCAATGCCTGCATGTATCATGTCAAGTTCTGCTGACTCACGATATACCACCTAGCTTAGCTGTGCTTCTCTTATGTTTCCTGGAAAACATTAAAATCAACAAAATGCTACGTTCTTAGTGATACTAGGGGTATAATTACAAATAGCAAGTAAAGAATTGATGATTAATATTAATAAACAGACCAAGACAAAAGCATTATAGACATGTGCACAGGGGAAGAAGAAGGGGTAGAGGGAAAAAAAGGAAGAATAAAAAGAGGGATGGACTGGAATGAAGAATTAAAGTGGAATAGTAAGAGACATTCAGGTTACTGAGATCGTGACTCCATTCTGCGCAGAGGAGTTCTCTAAGTGATTGTGAGTTGTGTCTCTATCCCGTAAGCTAAGGGCAAACCTCTGCTAACTGCTGCCCAACTGTTTAGGATGCTGTGAACTTCAAACATATTCCAAATCTGTGTAATATGTGAACTGGGTAATAACAAAATTATTTTAGTATGCTTTGGTAAATAACCTTCCTAGACAGACATTTAAAATCTAGCTGTGTATCCTCACAAGAAGAATGCGCAGACTGTAATAAATAGTATAGGAAAGGGATCATTACATGTTTGGACTTCACTGGCATGCCAAAATTCTCTCTTTTTGTCCCTTATGAAGTTAAACTTAGTGCATATGTTCTGTATAGTAAAGAGTGACAGAAACCAAATGTGCAATGTTCTCTAGAGAAGCCTACTCCATCTTGCCTATTTCAAACTACATTTATCAAATTTGGTTTCTGATTCACCATCCTATCTATCTGTCCCTTCATCCACCTGCCTGCGTGTGTGTCTGTCCGTCCATTTGCCTGCCTGTCCATCCATCGTTTTTCTTTAAGACGTTCGAGGAATGAAGGGAAGTCACCAGACTGATCACAAGTCGAGCTAAAACAAGCAGTGTAAATTCATTACTTTCTGAGCAGCTGACACATTCTAATGAATTCGGACTGCACAGCAAGCTTGTTAAATGTCTACTATCCATACTCTACAGATTAGATGAGTACATAGAGATAATACGGCCCCTCCTGCACCTCCATAGTCTTTTATTTCCTTCGAGGCTGACTGTTTCGAATAGATAACACCATTGTGCATTACTATTTCAAAGTGGAAAGCTCATTTAATATCTATAGAATGTGGAATGAAGGCAGTTTGTTGCAGATTCTCTGAAGGGATGCATATATGAGACTTGGCTACCTGTGACCTGTCATGACATTCTCTCACAGAGTCTGCTGATGTGTCATCTAACTTAGCAGACAATATACCTTCAGGAGTATTCGGCTGTAGGTTCTATCTGTAATAACATGTCCCAACGCAAGAGGCTTCATTTAAAAAGCATTTCAATTTAGTGTCACCAGATCCAGCATGTTTTCCTGGACATAATGTTTGTTCTACATGCATTTGGGCAGTATATGAAACGTTCGGCTCTGCAGAACATATATAGAAAGATATTTTTGATATTATGAAAAAAAAAAAAGTATTAACAAAAACGCTTAAATGAATAACTGTAAACTAAGCTGTACGTTACACTCAATGTGATACTCATCTCAGAGCAGAATTTATAATACATACATCAAGATCTGTTCTAATATGCCAACGTATTGCTGCTCAGTTAATAAAAAATTCTTCTTTTCCTGTCTCTTCCAGTGATATATTTGATGCCATGTTTCCTGTCAATCACATCGCTGGTGAGACTGTCATACAGCAAGGTAAATCTGGGCCGATAGGTTTTTATTCATGATTATAGTACTGTGTAACTAGGGATTTAATTTAACTAACGTCAAGACAGGCAACAAAACTGCAATTACATGTTTGTTCAGTTCCTTTTAATGTGTGAATTACAATAAGCTCCTGTTATGGGCGAGGGGCTTTGGTAACCCAGCCTTTATTAACCTGAAGTTTATGAAAAGGGTTCTCTAGTATCCCCGAAATGACAAAGTTCGGGAACAGATACTGGGCTTCTTGTGGAGAGTATTTTAGAGATCTTTTGAATTAGGCCTTGTTGTTTTTTGTTATTAAGGCCTTTTAAGGCCGCTGGTGGTTTTCTGCCATCATTCTAATAAATGTATGATAAGATCACTTTAGTAGCCAGATGGGCATTGGCATATATGAGTTGCACTTGGAAGTCCGTTTTAGATCCATTATATTTCCTATAATGACGTGCATGCTGACTTAGAGCATATCCCCACTTACTGCAGTTATTTTCCCAGTGTAAGTGCAGGTTTTGCACAACAACAGGAATATAACTGGCATCATTGCTAATAGGGTTGCACCAATCTTAATAATTACTACAGCCCGCTGTAGTTACATAGTTAGCTGAAAAGAGTCCATCAAGTTCAGCTTTTCTCACATTTGATTTTTGCTGTTAATCCAAAAGAGGGCAAAAGAACCCAGTCTGAAACGTTTCCAATTGTGCAAAAAACTAGGAAAAAAATCCATCTTGACCCCAAAAATGTCTGTCAGATATCATCTTGGATCAAAAAGCTATAACCCCAATAATTAAAATGTATTACCCTGTATATTATGTTTTTGTAAATATTTATCCAACTATTGTTTAAATATCTGTATAGACTCTGATAAAACCACCTCTTCAGGCAGAGAATTCCACATCTTTATTGTTGTACATGCGTATAAGACTAAATCTCTTTTCTTTCAGTCTAAATGGGTGACCTCTTGTCCTATGTATAGTCCTATTTATTAATAGATTTCCAGACAATGGTTTGTATTTGTCCCGGTAGTGATTATGAGGCCATGAGTATCCTGGCCCAGTTCCCGGGTAACCGTTTTGCCCCCTGCCTGGCATCCTGACACTCCCTGGTGGTTCGGTGACATATATGCAGAGCCACAACCATGCATTAGCTAAGAGTCTGACAGCTCTTGGCAAATGACTGAATTTCTGTGCAATGAAAGCCCTGCAAACACCATGGAGGAAGAGTATATACCACACACCAGGCCTCCTTTGGTTTCATTGGGGTCCATTGGATCCTACTTTTTAATTGGTGGATGTCAGAGAGAGACAATCAGCTTTTTCAATGTGAGGGAACTGATTGGCTCTTTCATATTACATGTACCCTAACGTGTATTCATTTTAATATTTTATTTTCATGTTCAGTGCGTTGCACAGCTTTCTACTATGTTACTGAAAAGGTTAATTAATGTGATACCGGTTGCCTAGTGAGACCTTAGGTCTGTTTTTTAAGCCTCTGAAACTGCTATGCCATATCCCAGGTAGCAAATCATTTTAATTTTTATTGCTTCCTATAGAGGGATTTTACTCAAGCATTATGGCAAATTCCACAAGATAGTAAGTAGCATTTTTGGTGTAACTTTGACACAACACCAGTTTTGTTTGCATTAGGCTCTAGAAAATCAACATTCTAGGCATTAGAAGGGGGATTCTAGCTATGTGCAATGAAAGTACTCCCGCCTCTGACAATCAGTGAAGTTCCCTGTGCCAAATTATGACAAAGATCCAGTAGGTCTCATCTGTACCTGTTACCCATCTGCCCGAATTCCTGTATCATTGTCTTCATCAACCCACGTACTGAATCCCTCAAGGCAGCTCTGTGCATTTTCTCTCTTAGTACGTTAATGTACGTTAATTCCTACATACCCTGAGCAGTGGAATGGGGATTTCCCAGGGCCAGATTTACATGTCAGGTGCCTCTAGACACAGAATTCTGTGGTGCCTCAGCCCACTCCCACCCCCAAAATAAAGAGAAGGCAGATAAAGTTAGTTTAATGAATGAACTGGACATTAAAATGTCTTTTAACACATGCATATTTCTGCTTGTAATATATTGTTTTATTCTGTGAGTGTGAAAGCATGCAGGGTTAAAGATAGCATTAGAAGTGTTTAGAGAGGTATTAATGTCAGTTAGATTACATGGGGCATCTAGTGTTCTTGAGAGGGGTTATAGTTGTGGTATAAGGTTAGAATTATTGGATTTAGGGTTAGAGTGGGGTTAAATTTAGTACAGGGGTTATTTAGCATTCTTGACTTTAGGGCTTGATCTTGGTTAAATAAACAATATAGCGTTAGGAATACAAGTATGTATTCCGAACGCTATAGTGTTCCTCTACCTATAGGGGGCCTCCTTTTCCCCTTAATCCCCCCACTGTGAGAATTTAATGAGACCATTTGATTGAAATAGCTGAGTTTTACTCTGATGTCTTGGCAGACACAATTCTAGTGGATGTCAGTGTGACAGCCACTAGAGGTATTTTGAACCTGCAATGTAAACATTGCCATTCCTGCAAAACAGCAATGTTTTCAGTTGGAGGGATAATACAGGGGCATAGCACTCAGATCACTTCGTCAGCACTGGCACAGCTGATTGGCTGAAAGCGGTCAGCTGACACGCTCAACCAATCAGGGACTCCCCATGCACTACACTGCCTTGGAAAGAAACATACCTTTTTCAAGCTAGTTTAGTGAATGGGCAGTCACTGATGGGCTGAGAGCGTCAGCTGATCACTATCAGCCAATAAGCGGCACCCCTGCCTCGCACACTCCGAGCTTTGAGAGCTGTTGCACAAGAACAACTTCGTTTAGATGAAGTTGTTTTGATGCCTGAAGTATCCCTTTAAGGTACAGACATGTGAAGTTTGAAGGATTATTCGCAATGTACCTATCCTCCAAATATTGAAAGTAGAGACTGTGTGCATCATTTAGACCTTCCCCTCTCTTCCCGTGTGAGAGGCTGTTAGTGGGCAAATGGGAAATGATCCCTTCCACTTCCTGTTCAGCCTCACATACAGACAGCGGAGGACCTGGGACAGCACTGAGTGTTACACTCTCTGTAACTGTTTCTGCTGCTCTGCTACTAAGGCTGAGGTCTATAAAGTGAGTGGCCAACGTTTCTGGTACCTCTATCCCCACCAGCACACGTAAGCTAAAAAAGGCACTTTATATAACTGCTGAAAATAAGCACCTCATACAGGACAGATGCCTATAGGCATCTGCTTACTATGTTACCACTATAACATGTGGACCCTGTCTCTAGTTCAGTTTATAATTACTGGCCTGCTTACTGCTTGTGCAGCTAGTGGGCCTTTAGTTATTGTACATGTACATTATTTGAAAGGAGCTCTATTGAAAAGGCACAAAATGGTAGACTTCTGGCAACACAGCCAAGCACACGGAGGCCATAACAAGCGGGCCATATGTGACAAGGACACAAAGTTGGGACTTAAGACTGTTGGCAAGTGCACACCTATAGACTTTGACCATCCAAACCACTGAGTGCCTGGCACAGGCCAGAGTCTTGTAATCTAATAATTTCATAAGATTCATATTTCAGCCTTTACTGGTGTACTAGTGTATAAGTTAAAAAGCAACATATACAATTTAACTCTTGCGGTATATTGGTTCATATCTGCAAATTGTTGCTAAGTCTGAGATCTATTCCATAAATCATGTAGGGTCACCGACATTGTATATTGCCAACTATTCATTTGTCTGGTCCGAAGCGATAAGTATCTCACATTTCTGGAATGTTTCCTTACATTAACCTGGGGAAAAGTCCGCAGAAGAAGAAAGGGATGTTGAAACATATAAGCAAGGATTCAGGAATGGCTTATACATACATTTCATATTTACAATAACTAGGGATAGACCGCATTACAGAGTATAGTGTTTCATTTTTAAATCAGTCTTGTAGAAAGCTCAGATTACCTGTCTAAACTGTCTGGATTTCAGAAATGATTGACTTTTCAGATAATCATGCTGCCTTCTCATTAATTTATCCAGTCGATGTCTGAGATAAAAAAAAAAAAAAAAAATTAAGGTAGTGTGGCTTGGCTTAGAAATCTGACTTTAACAGAAACAATGTATTTGAACCTCAGGGGACTCTTCACTTTTTGTGACAGAGCCAAACATGGTATCTTTGTAGAACAGAGGTCTTAAACATTCCTTAAGAATTATAAAATGAACTGCGAGATTACTTTATGATGCATATTACAAACAATCACCTTAGATTGATCATGTTCCCGTTTCCTTTGGGTGGTCTGTTCACTAAGTATTGAATTGTGAGGGATTTGGAACAGAGTTTAAAAATTAAGGCCAATGTAGCAGCCCTGTAAAAATAATAATAAAATAAAATAAAAAAAATCACTCTTTCTACTGAACTGGAAATTATTTCCCAACTCAGCTACTTAAGTCTAGATTTTGCAAGTTGATCTTCAACGTATTGCAAAATGCTGTTTAGAAAATAAACCTCTTGGATTTTCTAAGGGGCTTTAATTATTTTATTGGCAAACGGCTTTTCTGCAATGCACATTGAGTAGCTCAGAACCCACGACGTGAACTAATATATTTTCCTTTTCGGTTGTTTGGAAATGTTGTGAACACCTTTCATATAAATGTAACACACATGAAATAGTACAAAAGTGTGCTTTCATTTACATCCGAATAACCCAGATACACAAAGGAGGTGACAATAATGGTATAAAAAGTCAAATATAGGGCACTGGAGACAGGATGTGGGCATTAAAAGGGTTCTAAAACAGAAGTCATGAGATTATGGGCAGAGTAGGGAGGAGCAAGAATTAAGTAGTTGCTGCCCTTTTGTACAACCTCAATCGCATAGTGGCAAAAGAATTGAAATTCTAGGCTAAAATAGCTACACTGACAACATAACTGACAAAGAATTTTTCGAATTCGGCTATTTTGGCCTAGGACTTCGAAGTCATTTTGAATTTCCTTTGAAGTGCTGAGAATTGTGACCGTGAATAATCCTGATAGTGACTATGTACAAATGTATAAATTACTTACTTATATGGATAACGTTTTGTAGAATTCAATGATGGCTATCTTTGACACCGGTTGTTTGTAAAGTACATTTCCCATGATGCTCAGCCAAATTATAAGTTTAGTAAGCATCGTGGGATTGTAGTCCACAAACATTTGCAGTGCCAAGGTCAACCATTTCCAGCATTTGTAAGACAAAGCTTCCGCTATCAAGACATTTAAAGGGGTAGCCTGTGGAAAACTGTGTAGAATATTTTAAAAACCTGGGTGTCTGATACAGGCTTTTACACACTGCCAAAAGCATAACCTCCAAATTAGCTGCTCATTTTGTTTTGTACATTGCATTTCAGGTGATGAAGGTGATAACTTCTACGTCATTGATCAAGGAGAAGCGGATGTAAGTATTGTTTTGTTCAAATACTGTTGTTATACAGTGACATTCCATTATGCATTTCCAAAAGGTTTGCCTTTAGAGTTTTTTTTCACTATTCACTAAACATGAAATCACTGTGAATAGAAAACTATATTGGGCAGTTGGCAAAAAATTAACTGATTTGCGAAGACACAGCTTGACTATTTTGGACCAAGGTTTGAATATTAGATATCAGGTCATTACAAAGTATTTTAGTGAATAAATTGCTCTGTGTTAACATTATATGTTCTTCTCAATTTATATTATAAATTGGCCTACGTATTTTCATAGGAAAATTGTAAACACTGTAATAGTTCAAGATGTCTGAACCTAAACTCAATTTGACGTTACATTTCAGGCTCACATGCATATATGCCTTGTATTACTGATATATGCTAAAGATGATATTTCATGATTTTATATCATGGTACAATTCTCTAAAGCCTAGATCTGAATAAAATCTGAATATCTGGTTCTTCATTTGTTTTTCAAAATTATTCTCATTTTAAAGATGTTTAAAGTGTAATTTTCTGGATTTAAACAATGGGCTACACTTCATAGCAGATTGTTCATTGGGAGAATTCAAAGTAAATCCAAAGTGTGTTTCAGATTCAGAGTAAACTCTGCTTCCAGTTTGGCTACTTTGGCCTTAAATCTGAAATTCACTTTGAATTCTCGCTTTGTTGAATAAACGTGTCAGAATAGCACATGGTCTGCACTGCACTGCACGAATCGTGACTGCCATATTTTCCTCAGTAGACATAACTTGAGGTACAAGGGTGATGCTAGGTGCTAAAATGACCATCTTCATCCCAAGGGAAAATTTTGAGGCATCTTACACATATAAAATCAGCCCTATACCATGTTTTAAAGGGACACTATAGTCACCCAGGGCACTTCATTTCATTGAAGTGGTCTGGGTGCAATGTCCCCGTCCCACTTATTCCTGCAATTTAAATCATTACAGTTTATGAGATAAGGACTAAGACTGCCTCTAGAGGCACTTGCCTGGTCCGGCCATGCAGCCTAGTTCTATGCGGGGTCTGGAGTTTGGGGGGAGGCGGCCGATCCCCCGACACAAGAAACGCCCTGCTGCCCCCCCTTTGGACCAGCGGGGGATATTCCGGTCCCCTGCTGGGGATACTTACCTCAACACCACAGCATGAACGACCATGGGAAGACAGCCACAGCATTACCCTCGCAACCCGGGGACGGCATGGTGAGCCCTACTACCTGTCTTGGTGGGCAAGCCGACTTCTCCACTAAGCTCAACGCAATCTTTGAGGATCTCTGGAGAAAATTGGCACAGCGCCAAAAGCAGCTTGCTTAAGTGAAACAAAGTGACCACTCATCTCAGAGTTCCAGCTGAGCACACAAAATTGGTGCTGGGCCAAGTCTCCGGCGCCAACCTCACCGCTCTACCTCCTATACCAAACCTCGGATCCTCACATCTGGATTGCCCCTTCCTCTTCTGGGCTAGGTGTCCAATTGGAAGCACATACTACCCATTGTCCATATACGTAGAGGGTCTGTCTGGATTCGGAGCTCCCGAGGGCCCACGGTCCTACCACACAGAGCAGGGGTACCCATGGACACAGGGAAGTGACTCCCGTTTCAACCTGGGCTCGAGGATCGGTGCAGTCACAGCCCTACAAGTGTGGACTCACTCGACAACAGATTAATTCTTGTTCCCTGCGGTGTCCCGAGGTGGCAGGAGGCTGCTCAGCATTCGATACAGAGAACTCTCTATCACGGCCCGCATGTGGTGTTGGCTGAATGGCGGCTGGAGATACTACCTGTCATTTATTACTAACATTGCACAGTGTTGTTTAATAAAAATGACTACCTGTCATTTGTTACTAACATTGCACAGTGTTGTTTAATAAAAATTTTAACATCTTATGTTTATTTCACCAGTTTCATTGTTTTAGGCACACGGCCTGTTTTCACTATGCCAAATCGTTAGTCTCAACCTGGCTGTGACCATTATTATTGTGTTTAAAAAAAAGGAAAAAAGGTTTCTCATGTCACCACCAAGTATAACAAAAATAAAGAATTTTATATATATATATATATCTATATATATATATATATATATATATAAAAATAATAATAAAAAATGGTTGTGCCAACTGATTTGACTTCAAAATAATAGGTGACAACTGAGAGATTTGGTGAAAAGGCTTATTCTTTGGAAAAAGGCAAGTTTTTATAAAACCTCCAGAAACAAACAAACAATATAATGTCAGCACATGGATAAGATCTTTTCGAGAAGGAAAATATGTAGCTAATTTCTGTCATGTCCAAGAATGTACCTTAAATCAGCGATGGCTTAAACCTAATTATAGAGCGACACTAAAAATGTGTCGGAGAATCTTTAGTGGTGTTAAGTCCCCATGTTTTACAAATGATACTGTCTATGAGTCTCCTGTTAACCCCACCACAAACAAGGTATCATTTTACCTCTCGTTACCTAATTGCACCCCTAGGGATATGTATTGACGCTGAGCAAGACGTCCAGTCGGAATGCAACTGAGGAGGGGAATGAGCACTGCAGAGGGAATGTTTACTAGCAATCTAGAGTAATCTCGTTTCAATTTTGCAACGGCAGGAGGAGATGGGAATAATTTCCTTTTGCTAACACTCATGCACTGAGTAAGGAAATTGCTAATGTGTAACTCTTCCCAGTTGCAGTGAGCAGACAACAGGCCACTAAGCGTTCGATGAGTAATGCCCAGTACAGTAATAATTTTATGCCTAACATAAAAATAAAACTGTGGTTTTCCTGCAGGACTCTTCTTCAGGAAATTCTCCGGGAAATCGTAAATAAACTAACACTTTTAGAAAAAAAAAATGACAATTCAAAGCTTTCACTCAAATTATATGTATTTCTAGACTGTCTGGCATGAAAGGGAAATAGAAACTGATATACGCAATTTCCCTTATGTGAAATACGTTTTTTTTTTGCATTATATGGACAAACAAATTAATTTACTCATTAAGGTGATACTCAATTCATAAAAGTTTTGTACCTGTTATGACCTTTTCAAAGGGATCCTGTTATAATTGGTGACACTTAAAGCGTTCACAAGGCTTCAGCTGTGACAGAATGGCTAATAGATTGATTTGTATGGTCAAATTCTGCGCACTTGTCCTATAGATATTTTGTACAGCGAAAATCCTTGTCATGACATCCCCAGCTGAGGGAGTAATTTTAGGGTGCTGGAGAATCACCCTGTTTTGTTAAACCACTTGAAAACAGTTTCATTGTCCCTTAACCTCTCGTCCCTTAACCATAAGTGGGTATGGTACTGGAAGCGTCCCTTTAAGTCTGGCAAAGCATAATGGAAGTTGTAGTCATACAACAGCTGGAGATCATCCCTGACGGCCTGACCTACACTTTTGAACTCCGGAGTAGCCAATAAGTAAGTTTAATGCAATATTTAGACACAAAACACCCATTTATTTAATCCTATTTTACCCAAATGTATATTTCTCAATGGATTTTTTTTTTCATGCAGCTTGCATGTCAGGACATGTCATCCACGTGGCTAAATACAGCCTTGATCACCCTCAACCATTTGAGGTGTGTTGAAAACTACACTTCTAAAAGAGCTGACACTTGGCTAGTTGGTCCTCCCCTAAAAGTCAAAAAAGGCAGTGGGACGTGGCGTACAATGGCCATGTGCATATCAGTGGTTGCAAATGGCAGGCCATGTGCATCATCTGGTTGCAAATGGCAGGCATTGCAGTTCTGCAGGAAATAATGGTCCACATGTTGGTCTATTTGGAGCACACAATTGGAAAATTTGCAAATGCATACGTATGTACCTGTTATACATACAAGGGGAACAAAGAGAAAATATGTTGCAGATGTTGACTGCCTCTTGAGTGTTTATTACGTAACAGCAGCTAATATTTTAGGAAGCAGCATTTACTGGGAAACAAGCCAGCTTCACGTTACAAACGGTAGACGTGATCCAAGATTAACACGTAGCATGTTGAATGTAAAAGTGTTGAAACCTGCCTTTATCACAGAATAGCTTGCTGAGCAGCTTAGCGAGTGCACTGACATGTAAAGCGTATTTAAACTATTCTGATGAAACTTTGGCTAATGTGTTAGAGGTTCTGGAATGTGCCAGGTGAAAATAAATGAGACGAGGTTGGAGAATATCTGTAATAAGGCAATTGTCATTTCCTGTTCTCACATCGTTTATACAAACACAGACTGGTTTTAAGATCATGAGCAAGGAGAATGTATTGCTGAAAATAATGCTTAGAGCGTCACTGTAGAGGAACATGGATCTGTCTCTTCTCGGAAGTTATAGTTCATCTTTCAAGAATACCTCAAGGTTAACAATAAATGTATCCAATTCTAACAGTGGAGCGTTCCATTTTTTGAGGGGATAGATTTAGGGCCCCCCACTATTTCATTAAAAATAAATGTTACCTATTTTTCCAGCAGTGATATTGTCTCAGTGGTCTGCTCCTAGGTGGTCATCAAATACTGATGATGTGCGGGCCAGTCTAATGCTTCTCATAGAGAAGAATTGGGGGCTTACAGCACAAACGTAGCCACTGATAAAATGATTATCATAGACAAGCACTGAATCCATTGCTCCCCTATGAGAAGTCCGCACTACTGGTTTCAATGCTCGTTCAGAGTGGGCAAGCAAGAAACCCTTGCGGCAGTCTGATTGTGAGCCAGGAGTGTACAACTATGGACTTTTACAAAAGTGATATGTGGGAGTGGAGTGTCCCTTTAAGTGTTCTTTGTGAACTGGGCAGCTGCTATCAGTGTATTGGGCAGGTCCACACGTTTTATGTAATGAGTCGAAGTGTTATTGAAGGATAATCATCACAGCTCATCCAGAACCTGCAATCAGCCTCTCAAAGCTGTTCAGTTTCAGGATCTTGGAAATCATTTTAACTAAGATTTTTTATGTCTGCTTTTTTATGCTTTGTCTATATAAAGCATTAAAACATAGGGGGACAGCTTAAATCACTTAGTCAGCTGAAGTCATATATTCAATTAACATGAAAGTAACAACTTAAGGAGAGGAGGGTGAGCAAAAGTGATGTATCCTGTACTGGAGCATTATTGGTGCTCTAGAGTCTAGAGATGAATGTAATAAAATCTATTCAGTTCAAGATGATTGACCTTAAAGAGGCACTGTAAGTACCATAACAACTATAAAGCATTGTTGTGAAAAGGAATTCAAGAGTCACCCTGGCCCCATCACTCGTTAAAGAGAAACTGCTCAATTTTAGCATAACCCACAAGCTAACCAAAAGTTAGCTATTGATTGTGCTAATTTTTTCTACGTTCACTATTGCGTGTGTTATTTTAACTTCACTACCAAGCATCTCGTCATTAAAAATTATTAGCATAATATATATTTGAAGCAAGGCGTGCATAGCAAGAACATAGCAACAACAGCAGAATGTCTCCTGCGATCACATGGTGGATTCCTTGCGAAGGCTGGATGTCATCTTTAAGCGCTTCTGGCTCAGGGTGAAGCAACACATCCTAGCCACCGAGGTAATCAAATGCAAGGGAGACGGGAGTACCAAGCGACAGACAGTGAAGGGACCCACTCAAGGCTGTATCCCAGCTGTGAAAGAACTACCACAAGCCTTGTCAGGCTGAGAGCCACAAGGGGCTTACCTCCCCCGCATCGCCCACAAGGAAGGAAGATTGCGACACACGACACACTGCGAATGCCACCTCAATCCTAGAACCACCCCCTGCAAGGAATAGACTTGGACTGCTGCAGTACCAAAGTCTGTGGTATACAGATGCCGGCCTTCGAACTGGCCTGGGGCTGGACAGGTCCCCGATCCGGCAAAGAAATCTCGGTGGATGGTATAGCCAGGCTACTATTTATGGGAGTTGGCTAATTCAGAACGGAGACTGCTACATAAGCCTTCGGCCACATGTTAAAAGCAGCAGAGTTACAAATCAATGCATAAGTCATCCACTAGTGATGTTTTAATCATTCGTTTTATGCTTTTCATTAGTTCCTTCCCTTTATTATTTAATATTAAGCTACTTGACATTGTAGTAGTATTGTGCTACATGGCCTACTCTCTTATCTGAGGATATAATTAGTGATATTATGCACAGGTTTTAGCAGAGCTACTAGAGCCTATAAAGTCCTGATATGAGCTTAGACATGAACGCCTAAAGAATTACTAATTACAAAATTGTGCTCTAAAAGTGTCAAAAATGTTCTCAAAAGTGTCCTAATGTTATATATGCTGATTAACTTGTGGAATACTGTTGGGGCACCTCAAGCATGCTTGTACACTTACCAATGCAAAAAAAAAATTAATATTTTGGAAATAGAACGTTTTAGACGTTTTATCTTTACCGTTTATACTCGATTCTGGTAGTGCTGTCTATGTATATTTGTTAAAGGGTTACTCCAACCTACTTACAGTGTTTTAAAGGAAAAGCAGTGTTTTAAAGGAACACTCCAGGCACCATAACCACAGCAGCTCACATAGTAGTTATGGTGCTAGATGTACCCTGACTACTCCTTCCCCCATTGTAAGGAGTCAAATCATTTTTTGAAAGGTTTGACTTCTTACCTGGGGTCCGCCAGATGTCACTCCCGGCCTCCTCTATCATCTTCTGAGAGCCAGAAGTTCTTCAGCAGGAACCACCATTTAAACAGTGTTTACTGGAGTGAAAGAACAAGACACTGTCACTTCTCTGGAAGCAAAATTTTTCCTTATGGAGTCAAATTGTTTGTTTGTTTCTCGCCCCTATTTTTAAAAACAAGCTCAGCCAATAATTTTTTTGTCTAATGATGGACATAATTAATATTGCTAAAGTGAAGCTTTACTGATATCACAAAAGAATACCCCCAAACATTGCATCATCGGTGACCTGAATCACGACACTGGTGCTGGCTTGCTGACATGAATGCACACCAGGCTTGCTGCCAATCATATATGCCATCCCACTGAGGTCAGTCTATTGTTACAGTGGCCTCTGCTTGGTCCTTGTGCCCTTAGCATAGTGTGCTTGTGCCATGCTATTGGGGGACAGTTTCCTGGTATCCCCAAAATTGGGACACCAGGGAACAAACCTAAGACGTGACCCTAAAATTGGGACTCTTGATGAGTAGGAGACCTGCAAAAAACTGGGACAAGCCCATGGGGCCCAGGAAAGTGTAAAACTGTTCAAAACACACTTTGTAATGGTTATAGTGCTTAGAGTGACATATTAAATCCACATTTGAAAATAAAATTATGTCACATTACCTTATCTGTTAGAAAAGGCAGATTTCCTGGACTAATAGAAGTAAAAATACCCAAGAGCCATAACCTTTCTAGTTAGATCGATACTACTCCGGATGTCTCTTTTTGTATATGCCAAAATGAATTAATCCAGTTTCCAAATGTGTTTGGTGAAGTGTTGCCCTTGTAAGGAGTTAGTGGCAGATTTAAATATTTTAGCATCCACTTGAAAGAAGCACTTGTCGGGACCCAGATGTGCAGTATTGCTGTTGGACTCTGTGGTTAGTGTATTATTTACATATATTAAGCAGCGTAATTCTGCCACACGTTTGTTTTCATCCGATGACCTCAGAAATGTATTCAGCCACATGAAATGCCTCTAAAGCAAAAGACGTTTGGGTGAATACCACTTAACTTTCCGTCCGCAGCAATTGCATGTGTGTGTTAGGCAGCATTCCGGCCGGCGTGTGTTAGAATGACACAAACAGTTTACTGTGGGTAGACATGCAGAGGGCTGAGTAGCAGAACCTGTGTTGAAGGCACATCAAAGTGGCTGCTGTTTTGCTACAAAGCACATTTGAGGTTAAGAGGAGTGGGCATGTCAGTCAGGAAACTCTAATGATTGTCTTTCAAAAATTATTCATGACTTTGATGTGGGTTACCACAAAAAAAAGAGGGGGCTCTGCGACACGGCCTTCGCAAACACACACGGATACTGTGTGTATTTAGGACTGAAAACATGAGAAATGCTGAATGTTGGCCAGATGTACGAGTATTCTCGTCTCGATTTGTACATATCTTTATAAGTTGGTCAATTCTTGCCATTGCTCTGATCAGGAAGTAAAATGAAAGTTATTATTGTCCCATTTGTATACTCATATGTCTGTTTGCAGAGCTTTTGTAGTCTCTGTTTTTTGTTACAGTTAATTTCCTTAGGCTTTCCTTAAATTAAAAGAGTAATCAAGAAGTGAACCGCGTGTTCACTGTGTCTAGTGAGGTATCAGCAACACCTCGATGACGAGGCCCAAAGAAGGCCAAAATGATCGGATGAGGTTGATGTATCTCTCGTGTAAGAAAACCTGCCAGCATTTCTGATCAGGCTGCTTTTTATGGGGGGAATCAGTCTGATGTACAAATGGTATAGGTTCTCTTTGTAATGCCACAGGTGAGTAAAAACATTTTTGAGTCCTGAGCAGGGACTATGGAGGTTTCCCTGAGCTTTTGCCTGTTCTCAGTGTTTTTATTGCAATACTTTCATATCACTGGGTTGGATGCACATTACTGACAAGTACGAGAAATCAATGGGAAAAAATGTAGCAGGTGGAATGAAGGTCACAGAAAACTAGCCAGGGCTCTGTGTTCTAGACTTGGAAGCCCTCATGCCCCTTTCCATTAAGTACGAGAATAAGGTCAATTAGTGGGCTCAGGAGAGATACACAGTAGTTGGGGAGTTGACAGATTTGGTATAACTGTTTCAATTTTATTATGAGGTGTACTGACTAAACAGCTACATGTGGCAATTGGAGAAGCTAAATAGTTGTAAAGTAGTGTAGACTTTTTTTGTGATCAGCAGAAAAATTATCACTGTTTCCAGAATTTTGTTTTAAATTGAATTGAATTTAGTATTAAAATAGGCTATATGTTAACGCTGGTGTTTTTAAACTGTTAAACGGGAACCACTCTAGTATTAAAACAAATAAATTATTTAAATAAATAAAATAATGAAACTATTAACAGCTTTCTTTTCCTGATGATTCCAGAGAAAGTTCTTTAAAAGTGGTGTGTTTTATTGCTTCATGTAATGTGCCTGTGCTGCTTTTAACCAGTGTAGGGAATTAGCACTCAAATGTGAGCGATTCTGCATTGCCATGTACATATGGATCTATACTCAGCTGTTTTGCAGGGATGCCTGTCCACACTGTATACATGTTCAGTTGGTTTACATGCCCCCCTTCTGATTACCAACCATCACCATCACGCCTGGCTTCACTCTCACACCCATCTGGGCCCTGCCTCACCAATAGACAATTATAAAGTCCAGTATTAGGAGATATGTGTAATCAAATCAAATAGATATTAAAAATGAATAATTTGTTTCATAATCAAGAACCCTCAAAAACCCTTGAAAATAAACAATGACAGGTAACACAGAGGTAGGGTAGGGCTGCGCCACAGTACAGCAATAAAATGTGGGTATATATGTATTTAGTTCCAAAAGGCTTGTATAAGGTACTTGACATCAAAGTAGGGTCTTTGCAGCCAGAGGATGGTGGTCTTTGTACTTCGCAGACTAAATGTGAGTGTAACCCTATTATTTTACTGTCTTATCTATACCCAGTGAGATTTAATGCACTATTAGCCTCTTCACTTCTTATCGCCCCTCTCTGTATATACGGACATCTGCGAAGTGCAAAGACCACCATCCTCTGGCTCCAAAGACCCTACTTTGATCTCAAGTACCTTATAAAGACTTTTGGAACTATATACATATATACCTACATTTTATTGCTGTGGCGCAGCCCTACCCTACCTCTGTGTTACATGTCTTTCTGTATTTAATTTAGCTTCTTTTTTGTCTCTGTGTTATTACTATTATTACTTCTGCTTTCTTTATTATTTTATTTTATTAGGCAAATCCTCATTCATTACCCGAAATAATTAAGTAGTTAGAGTTTTTTGCCTAAGGTCTTTCATTTTCTCCCATGACTCGTTGGACCTTGACCCACATAGGGGAGGTAGGTGCAATGTGAAGGTTGTCCTTCAGCACTCTCATTTTGGAATTCTGACGTCATCTTCACCATCTAAGTAGCAAATTATTTCTTCCTACTCTATGTGGGAGGTTGTTTCTGCCTCTAATGCCTGTGGTCAGTTTGGGTTAGAGATTCCAGGAGGTCCAGACCCTGGAGACCAATTCACATCTTGTCAAGTTCTTTAAATGTGTCTTAATTTGGGAATGTATTTTTTATGAACTTCTATTAGGCTAGTGGGGGAAGGAAATATCCACTGACTCATTTGATCTTCTTCCAAAAGCAGTGTCGCAAGGCAGCTTTCTGAATGACACATGGCTCCTAGCTTCAAGTCAAAACTGACAACGTAGACCTCAGACAGCCTTTGTGTTTCATTTGACAGAAGCACAATGGCTTCTCCTTGCCCAGAACAACTATCTCTCATTTCTTAAATGTCATTTTTTTTTTCACTGTCTGTTAGCCTCTCAAAAAGTTGGAATTACCGGTATGTGTCAAAGCCCGAGGCATCTTCCCTGTTTTTCAAACTATTTGTTGCTCGGTGTGTGATTACGTTTGGTGGCTGTTTATTTCTGTGCTTCCTTATTTCCTCTTAGTAAAGTTTCTCGTCCACAAGTATCTGTTGGGACCAAAGGACTTTATACTCCGCTCCCTTAGGTTATTTTTTTTTTTTGCCAAAGACAGTATAATAATTTAATAAAGCAATGATCCTGGTTTTAATAGAAGCCTTTATCGCTTCTCTGTATATGGGAAATTAACATCACGTCATGTATAAATTAGCTACAGAATGCAGTAATGCTGATTTGAAAAGGATTTTTAAAAATAAATATATTTTATACATGTTGCTGTATAATATATCATCATTATAAGGTAATAAGAGGTATATAGAGGTATATACTGTCATTGTAGCACAATTACCATTCAGTGTGGCTTCCAATGAAGTAGACATTTGCAGCTTGACTTACAAAGCACGCCGGCCCCCTGGCTTTTGATAGTGCATCCCTTAACACGTTAACAGTGGAGAGACTTTTTTTTTTTTTTTAATTCTTTATTTTTGATTCGACACAGAATGCAGCATATCAAAATACAGTGGCTCACGCAGGGGCCGATCATAAAACAGTGTTACTTAGCTTTCAACAGTGGTTAAATGTTTAATCAGTTAGGAGACATTGGGTTTTGCCGCTCTGTGTCGGTTTTTTTTGGGGGGCAGTGATTGCCCGTATAGAAAATACAAAAAATACAAAGAGTACAAACAACACAAAAAAAAGAAAAAACAAGGAGCACAACGGTGCAACACACTAAGGCTGGATACAATAATCTCTGGGTATTTACTAAGGGTTTCACAGCGCTTTCAAGCCGACTCACGTTGAGTACATTGAGTCATTTTTCGCTGTTCTGCGTGCGGTGGTACTGATTATTGTGTTGTCGGTTAGGTGCTCTGGGCTATGTCTTGTGACCGTCTGCGTCGTGTCATGGTGGTTATGCTGTCGGTTTGGAGTTGCGTCCGTTGGCTATACTCAATATCGGTCCGTCCCATGAGCCATCCCAAGTCGGGGTCTATTGTGGGCGCGGATGGCGGTGCCCTGTCATTGTTTCTTGTGGCCGTGGGTGGCTTCATGGAGGGCCCCCAGTGACGGGTCGTGCTTTGTCAGTGGTCATTGTGCTGTGCTTTGTAACCGTAATACTAGTTTGTAGATGTGGTGTAACGTCTAAAGGTGGGACGGGGGGGAGGGAAGGGGAGCGCTGTTCGCTGGGGCGTGCGGCGGATCTAGGCCCTTCCGAGGCCTCTGTCCTTATCCTGCTTATGTAGGATTTAGTCGTCGAGATAGTCTTCCCAAGGTTGCCATATTTTATGAAATGTTTTCTCCGTGTTCCTAATTTGGGCTGTGAGTTTGTCCATCAGGTGTGTGTCTTTAACTTTAGCTATCACGTCGTCGTCTGTAGGTAATGTGGGCTTGAGCCACGCCTGGGCTAGAGCCCTTCTGGCCGCTAGAGTGATTTTATTGTAGAGCTGTTGTTCTTTTCTAGGGAGGCCGTCTATGGGTTTGGACAGTAGAACCGTCCATGGGTCTAGATCTATACTGTTCTTTAGCACGTCAGTTAGTAGTGTTTGTATGCGCTTCCAGTATTTGTTTAGTTCTGGGCATTCCCACCACATGTGCACAAAGGTGCCTTTACCACCACAGCCCTTCCAACAAGTGTCTGTCGTAGTTTTCCCCATTCTGTGTAGCTGCACTGGTGTTGTGTACCATCTCATGAGCATTTTATATGACTGTTCTTGGTGCAATACACAGATTGAGGTTTTAGCTGTCGCCTCCCAGATGTCCACCCAGTCCTCTCCTTCCAGTGTCGCCCCCAGGTCCGCCTCCCATTGGTCAATATAACGTGGGAGTTTAGCGTCTTTACTTGGGGCGCTGAGTTGTGCGTATATAGTGGTTATTAAGCCTTTTTGTACGGTTTCGGCATTGCATAGTTGTTCATAAAACGTCATTGGGGTGTGGGCAGCTTTTCTGACTTCTGGGGATTTGGCAAAGTCTCGTAATTGGATATGGCGAAATACATCTTTTGTGGTCAGGGGTGCTAAGGTTTTCAGGCTATCGAACGTTCTGAAGGAGTCTCCTTCGTACATATGGCCATATCTCTGCATCCCCGTACTCTCTATGCCCCTAAAGTCGCGTGCGCTCAGCCCGGGTTCAAATGCTTTGTTCCTCAGATACGGGGTTAGTGGTGAAGGTGTGTGTTTAAGTGCATATTTGGTAGCTGTGTTGTCCCATATTCGAATGGAATTTAGGATTGCCGGGCAGGTAGTCCGCAGGGCCGGTCTGTCTTGTCTGGGTACCCATATCCAGAATTGTGGGAGATCGGTACTCATCAATTTCGTTTCCAGATCGACCCATCGATGTGAGCCCTCTGGTGCGTGCCAAGCCACTATTTGGGCTAATTGGGCCGCCAAGTAATATTGATACAGGTTTGGGAGTCCTAATCCTCCCTTTGATTTCGGTCTGTATAACACTTGTCTAGCTACTCTATGTCGTTTCTGTGCCCATATAAAGTTATCTATGTGTCTTTGCAGCGTCGTTAGGTCCCGTTTAGTGACTTTGATCGGCAGGGCTTGGAATAGAAACAGCAGACGAGGTAGCAGTGTCATTTTTATCGCGTGTAGTCTCCCTATCCATGAGATTGGCTTGTCTTGCCATTTTTCTAAGTCCTGGCGTAGTTTTTGTAATGTGGGTGTGTAATTTGCTTCATACAGTCTCTCTGGGTCTGCCGTTAGTTTAATCCCTAAATATTTGATGTCAGTTCTTATAAAGTTGAGGGGATGGTTAGCTTTTATGGCGTTGATCTCTGCTGTCTCCATTTCCAGTGGCATGGCCATTGACTTTTCTAGATTAATTTTATAGCCCGATACCCGTCCGTAGTCTTCGAGGAGGTCGAGGAGGCGTGGCAGGGACCCCCGAGGGTTGGCAAGTGTGACCATGATGTCGTCCGCATATGCAGAGACTTTGTATTCCTCCCCTCCTGCCCTAATGCCCATAATGTTCCTATCCTCCCTTATCCTCAATAGAAGAGGCTCCAGTGCCAGGACAAACAGCAGAGGGGAGAGGGGGCAGCCCTCACTGGTGCCGTTGGCAGTCTTGAACGGAGTCGGTGCTGTCCCCGGTACCGCTGTTTGGGCTTGTGGTTCTGTGTAAAGTGCTTTTATTCCCTGTATGAATGTTTCTGGCATACGTAGGTGCCCTAACAGTGAGAAGAGGTAGTGCCACTGGACCCTGTCGAACGCCTTCTCCGCATCCAGGGATAGGATCAGAGAAGGCGTCCGGGTCCTCACCGCCCACCATATGACATCCGCCCCCCTCCTGGTATTTTCGTATAATTGTCGCGATGGTACAAACCCGACTTGGTATGGGTGGACCAGTGTGCTCAGGAGGGGATTGAGACGTGTCGCTAGGATTTTTGCAAACACCTTAACATCAAAGTTAATCAGTGAGATGGGCCTATAGTTCCCGGCCTCAGTAGGATCTTTACCTGGTTTAGGGATGAGGGTGATATCTGCTGTGAGAGTTTCTGGGTTAGGATGTCCCCCGTCCATCCATTCCCTGTATAGCTTCACCAACCTTGGGGTCAACGTGTCTCTAAGGAGTTTATAGTAGGAACCATCGTAGCCGTCTGGGCCCGGAGCCTTGTTCCCTTTGAGTGCTGTGATTGCCCTATCTACCTCGTCCTCCTCAATCGGTGCGCCCAGGGCAAGTATGGCTTCCTGCGTCAGGCTCTTCATGTGGGTAGTAGATACGTAGTCTGCGACCGTTCGTTTGTGGGACTCATTGTTGCTGTTCAGTTCTGGGGAGTGGTTATAGATGTTTACTAGAAGCTCCGAGAAGATTTGATTAATTTCCTTGGGGTTATGTGTCATCTGTCCCGATTTGTCCCTAATCGCCGTTATGGCCTTGAATTGTTGTTTGGGGTTTAGGGCCCTGGCTAAGAGGGTGTCCATCTTATTAGCGCGTTCGTAAAAAAGGCGTTTTTTACGGACTAGATCCTTCCCCAGGTCTTCGATCGCCAAGGTTCGGATCGTATGTCGAAGTGCCCGAAGGTCTTGCAAACCCCGTGTCGAGGGAGTTTGCTTATGCTTGGCTTCTGCCCTCCTAAGCGCCTTTTGGAGCTCGAAGAGGGTTTCCGCCTTCTGTTTTTTCCGCCGAGTCGCTAATTTGATAAGGGTGCCTCGGATGACCGCCTTGTGGGCGGCCCAGATCGTAGTTTGGGTCACCTCCGGCCTGTCGTTCTCATTAAAGTAGGTTGTTATTTCGTCCCGGACTAGTTTTGTCACCTCAGGGTCTTTGATAAGTGTGCTGTTCAATCTCCATTTCCATGGAGGCCTGGGCCCCGGGAGTCGTAAAATAAGCTCTATGTCGGCGTGATCCGACCACGTGATGAGGTTAATTCGTGCAGATTGGATCCATGGGATCCCTCTCTGGTTGACCAGGAATATGTCTATACGGGAGTATGTGGAATGTGCCGCCGAGAAGAATGTATAGTCTCTCTGTCCTGGGTGCCGCAACCTCCAGGGGTCGAGCAATTTCGTTTTGTGTATGAACTGGGATAGTAGTTTGTCCTGTCCCCCGGCCCTAGGTGTTCTCTGGCCTCCTGTCGGTGAGCTACGGTCGACTGGCGGGCTGGGAGTTGCGTTCATGTCGCCCCCCAGGACTATTATTCCGTATGACAGCGCGTGTATCCGGTTGTATAGGTCGTCCCAGAAGTCTGGGTCTGGGTGGTTGGGTGCGTAGATGTTAATTAGATGGTATGTGGTGGTGTATACCGTCCCGGTGAGGATGATGTACCGACCCATCGTGTCAACTTGTGTCGTTTGGGTGACAAAGGGGCATTTTTTGTGCAGGAGTATTTCTACTCCGTTTTTCTTCACCAATACTCTGGAGGAGTATGCCCTGGTGTAGAGGTGGTCAGTTAGCTGAATCCGGGCTGAGCGCAGTATATGTGATTCTTGTATGAAGGCTATGTTTTTTTTTTGCCGTTTTAGTTCTCTCATTAATAGACGCCGTTTGGTTGGAGTGTTAAGGCCGTTAACGTTTAGGGAGGTTAGTTTAAGCGTGGCCATAGTCTGCCCAGGTCCCGCCCGAAGTGCGGTTGGTGGGGTCAGGTTTATCCGCCGCACGCCCCCGCGAGGAGCGATGCGTGAGGGTCAGCAAGCGAGGGAGAGTTATCTCTCCTAGTCTCTAAGAGGATGGGGGAGGGTAGGGGAGGGGATCCTCCCCGGGGAGGTTTTGAGGGTTAAGGAAGAAGGGGAGGGGGTTGTGACTATCCCCGGGGGAACGCGAGCTCTCGGTTCCCTCAAGGATCCGTGGGTTCTGGGAGGCCCGTGTAGTGGGGGGGGGGGTGCAGGGTGTGGTGGGGGTTATCCCCGGTCTTAGTCGCGCCGGGTGTATCGGGGGGTGGCTATCCGCCCCGCGGGTACTTTGTGTAGCACGGAGGGGACAATCAGCCGTTGAGCATCCTGTCGCCGACCCAAGTGAGAGTTTCCATGTACATATACGTCAGTTCCCTATTAGGTTGTGGGGTCTGTGTGTCCTCTCATGTCAAGTCACGTGTGTACAGAGATAACAGCATTATATTATACGTTCAATCATTACATTACTTTGAACAATCGCAGATGTGCAACATTAAAGAGATAGAACATAGAGGTTGTATCTCTCCCTCCCGTCCATTATCATTTTCTAGTTATGTTGGAGATTAGGACATGAGCAAGAGAGAAGAGCAGGGGGGAAGCATAGTGCCAAAGAAATAGAGAGGGAAAGAGAAAAAAGAAAAAGGGGGGGGGGAGGAGAAGGGATGTACACTTGCGTGGCAGGTGGTGTCAGTGATGTTCCCGATCATCCGGTTCGTTGCCTATTGGGTTGGGGCAACACTGTGGTTCCAAGTCCCTTTCCCTGGTTGTCACCGGTGCTGTCCTGGTTATAGACGTGCCTTGGTAAGGTTAGAGTCCGTAATGCTGCGTTGAGTACTCTTTAGTCCAGTATTACACCGCATCCCGGTGTGTTAAGTCCTCTTACTACTTGGTCCGTCGTCTCCGGTTCAGTATTCCGATCGAAGTGTGCGTGTTAAGGTTTTTTTTAAAATTGATTTATTTATTTATTTTTGTATTGTTGTGTTCCCATTTTCTCCCCCCTCCATCCCTCCCACCCTCGTAGTTATAGGTGTGCGTTTATATATTTATTTATTTTTTCCTTGTATATTTTTATAATTACTGATTTTTTATTATTTTTTCTTTTTTTATTATTTTTTCTTTTTTATATATTTTTTTTTTTTCCTCCCCTTCCCACCTCTTCTCGCCCCCCCATCCCCCTCACGCCCCTACAGCTCCTCTCAGTCCAGGGCTCTGCGACTGTTCAAGTTCCCAGTTGGCATCTATGTTAATTCTTTTCCTTCGTTCATTCTTTTTGTTGATTGTCGTTTTCCATTTGAGGTGTATTCTCTGTATCAGCGTTGTTCTATGTCGTTGTGTTTTGTTGTATTATCGTCCGTGACTTGGGTTTATGTCTTAGTTTTAGGGGCAGTTTGGGGGAAGGATTAGGGCGGTCTAGGTCTGTCTAGGTCTGTGTTTAGGAATGCCTTTTGGGGAGGAGGCCTCTGAGGGCCCCTCAATTTACACCGCCGTCCTGTGCCGCTTCTTCTCTGGGTAGTTGTCCCAATGCTTGTGTACCTCTGTGGGGGAGTCGGAAATCCTCTGGGATTTCTATTCCCAAATTGCGGAGGAAGGCTTTAGGGTCCGCTGAGGGTAGAAGTACGTCCGGTCTCGGTCTGTTGAATACTAGCATTTTGAAGGGGTGGCCCCATGCGAAGTTGAGGCCTTTGGCCCTGACTAGGTCGGCTATGGGTTTCCATTCCCTTCTCCTGGCTAGTGTGGCAGGTGCTATATCCTGGTATAGGTGTATTGTGGAGCCATCCAGCGAGTAAGTGTGGTGGCGGGCGCTTTTTATAATGGCTTCCTTGGTAGAGAAGAAATGCCACCGCATTATTACGTCTCTGGGGGGGCTGTCAGGCGGGCCTCTTGCTCTTAGTGCCCTGTGTGCCCTGTCTATGGTCCACAGGTGTTCTGGTATTGCTGGTAGTTGCTCTTTAAATAGCCCCAGGAGCACCTTCTGTATGTCAGCATCTTTTATTCTTTCTGGTAGGCCTTTAACCCTTAAGTTATTTCTGCGGGACCTATTTGAGGCATCCTCAATTTCTGCTTCTAGTTCAGCCACCCTTGTGATGAGGTGGTTAGTGGTGGAGGCTGCTTCGTTGTGTGCAGCTACCACATGGTCCATCCTCCATTCTAAGGCCTCTGTGCGTTGCCCCACTGACTGAATCTCCTCCTTGACTTCCCTTGCAGATCTCTCTATTTCCCCTGCCAGGTAGTGTCTTACCTCTGCCAGGGATTGAAGAATCTCTGCGTTGGACGTCTGTGGGGGTTGGTGCCTGTGCTCTCCGGTGTTCGGGGAGTCTGGGGAGCCCGCACTCATCTGGCCGCCGCCATCTTTGTTTACATGCGGTCTAGGCGTTGCGAGGAGGTCGGCCACGGACAGGGTACCTTCCTTCGGTTTTTTACCGCTTTTTTTGTGCGTCGCCATCTCCCGGTGTGTCCCTCTTGTGGTGAGAGGAGTTTGGGAACGTCGGCAGGGATGTATGTGCTTCTTGCATGGCGTTTTGGGTCGTGCAGGGCGCAGAGCTCTGAGCTTAAGCAGCCATTACTCTCGGTGGTCAGGCCACGCCCCAACAGTGGAGAGACTTTTGACTGTAACATCCATCATTCTCAGCCAGGTAAATGATGGGATTTGCAGCTCATGGCTTCTTGACTTTGGGTTCTGTCTAAATACTATGGATTACTCTTGACCCTGTGTATTGTCGTAAGTAATGCATAGCCCTAAGTATTCCATCTCCCTAGCAATGCATTAAACCAACTTATGAACAGTTTAATAAACCATTTGTGGACATTGTTTGTCCTCATAATGTGTTTTTCTGTTTCACATGGAGCATCTCTTAACACATATTCTAAAACCTACACGTTATCTAAACTATGTAATATGACTTTTTAAATCAATCTACAGGTTGCAATCTATTAATCTACTACACCGTGATATCATTTAATATTTGTACTAGTGGTTATGAAGCCACCTGACTTCACTTTAATTTAGAGAGCATTACACCCCATCTGACTTCATCTCTGATTGCTTACCATCCTAACTCCTCATTTTATGACAAACAAAAAGGTATTTTTATTTTGCCCTCTCATATCCTCTAGCCATCACATTATTATTTTTATCTTGCTTCTTTGTGACCAAAACCACATTATCCCTATTAATATGCTTCCTTGTTTAGCACTTATAACAATGTTCCATATAATGGCAAGTTCAAGACTAGGGATTTCTTTTCTCTCATACAGGTTTGTAAGAATTATGTTTAGTACTTTCTGAAACTTGTTACTTAACCGAACACTATAGTGTCATGAATACAAACATGTATTCCTGACACTGTAGTGTTAAACTAACACTTTAGGTCCGTGGCCCGCCTTGGATCGCTTAAGCAAGTGTTTTGCTCACCTTTTCTCCCACACCAATCTCGATGTAGCTGGCTCTGCCTCCATGACTTAGAGATCATCAATCTTGATGATCTCAGCCAATACAATACTTTTCCATTGGGAGGCCCATCAGCATCTCCTCATAGAGATGTATTGAATCAATGTATCTCTACAGGGAAAGTTCAGTGTCTTCATGCAGGATGTGGAGGTGCTGAATTTAGGTCCTGCATACTGTGCAACACTGACCCAGGAAGCAATTCTACTGGTTATCTGAGTGACTGCCACTAGAGGTGTTACAGAGCACCAATGTAAACACTGCCTTTTCTCTAAAAAGGCACTGTTTACATTGAAAAGCCTGCAGGAACAAGCTATAGACACCAGAACTGGTACATTAAGTGGTAGGATCTGGTGGATATAGTGTCCCTTTAATAATTGGTAAGCTCTGTAAGACCTCTTGATGATGACACCGTGTAACAACTTTTAAATAAATAAACAGATTACAGAAAATGTCACTATAAACTTTATTATGTAATGGTCACTAGTATATCACATAATTGCACAAGTGGGATTATCTGACAATTCAAAGAAAGTTATATGCAAATAAAAAAAGTACTGGAAAGTTGTCTAGTCCATAAAGTTTGATTTGTCCAGAATGGACTCAGCCTAAAATATGTCATTCTGGGTATTCATTAAATATAACGAGGGTTCAGACCTTTTCCATCTTGCCAGATGCACTCGGCTTTCTCCCACTGCTGTTTGGACACAGCTGAAGGGCGACTGCCTTGCATGCTGTCCCCATTAGATATAGAGAGTAACATGCCGAACACAAGAGACAGGTGTTCAAATTACTCACTAATCGATTTACAATGTTCAAATTTGCAGGACCATGAAAAGGTCCAACTAATGCTGAACTGTACTGTTACGAGTTCTCACCATCTCACCACCTCACTCGGTATCTCAATTGTTAGGAAATTGTACCCACAATTTTATTACGTGGAAAAATAGAAAAATCTTTTTTTTTGCCTTTAAAGTAATTTAGACTCAAGTTTGCTAAGCTACATGAGCTAATATTGAGTTTAGCTATAAGCAGTTTATTGCACCTTTAACTCTGATCTAAATTGTATTCCTCACTTTTAATGAAACACAATCACCCACGCTCTCACAGGTGGTCCAAGTGTTGCTGATTTTTCCAACACATTATGAAGGTTATTGGGTTAAAACACGATGATATACTTGATGGAACAGCCATGCCCTAACATGATGTGATCCTAAAGAAATGGCCAACTGTGCAGAATGCGTATTTGGTCTATTTTTAAACAGAGTTTTTGGTGATGTTTAATTAAATTTGGCTTCCACCCCTAAGGGATCATTTCACAGTATCATTAGGTCATTAATAGCTTTATGGTTTTCAGCATTAATATTTCAAATAATTGTATTGCATAAAGGTAAAATCGTGGCATTGTAAATTGGGCATATCTTCTAAAATTGCCTTTGTAATATTGCACAGCACTTTAAAAAAACTTTCCTTACCGTGTGCACGTGTGTGAGTGTGTGTATTTTTAAAAAACTTCCCTTGCGGCGTGCACATGTGTGTGTGTATTTTTTTTTAAACTTCCCTTACCGCGCCCACGTGTGTGTGTGTATTTTTTTTAAGACTTCCCTCACCGTGCGCACATGTGTGTGTTTTTAACTCTTTAAGTATAGACAGGAGTACAACGAGATATAAAATGATCCGTGTACATATTACAACACAGTACTGTAATACGCACCCCTGATTCACAGTTTTTAGTGCTTCAAAAAAATAAATCAAATGCAAAAATAAATAGATAAAAAATATTACAAACTTTAAAAGAGAAGAGAGTGCGAGAAAGATAAAGTAGTCACCCGCTGTGGATAATTATACTGGAAAGTAAACGGTATATAGTTAAAGCCGTACTCTAATCATGGGTCCCATGTTTTATAGAAGGATGGGAGTGAGTTGAGAACCAAAGCATATATTTGTTGTTGATCTTAGCCTACACCTACCGGATCTACCTTATATTTATTTTACATCAATTTCTGAATTTTGAATCTTGGCAAGTAATCAGCTCAACTCAAAAGATCCTAGCTTCTGACTGGTTAGTGACAACAGAGTCTCTAATTTTGCTTAGTTATCATCAGTAATTCAGCTTAGTAGTTTAAGAATTAAAAATATTTAATAGGTTTTAAACATTATGATGCAAGTCCAAGATGGACAAAGTCTCACTGGAAAAAAACAAACATGTTCATATGATAACTACAGCATCATTTACTGTAAACTCGTCATGTGAAAATCAAAGATAATTGTTTAAAGGTATTATTTTCAGGTGATCGAGCCACTACATATTATTTTATTAAGTAGCTGTTCATTTGCAATGCACAAGGTTTGCTTCTTGCGTGACAGTATTTAAGCACCATACGTGACGTGTACAGGAATTATTTTAAATAAGAACCATCAGGTACTATATACAAATAAACACATGACACCTTGTTCCTTAAGAGCTTTTCCCATGAGACTATAAAAATTTGTGTCTGGAAGGCAAACTATTTGGGAGTTAATCGGTTCAGAAAAAAAAAAAAAAAAAGAAATATGATGGTGTGAAAAAAGACGAGATTCATTAAAGGCTACCTTAGTGTTTTTCTTCCCAATTCACACAATGCATAGGTTTGCTCTCTCCCCCCAACTCCGACCCTCATTATCGTTATCAACAAGTCTCTTTCTTTTAAGGGTTGACAGTTGTAATAAAAGGTCAGAGTTGTGACAGTTCTGCTTGTCGATTCTGTGAGTGTTCTAATCCAGAAGGTGTATCTGTGTGGGGGACTGAGACCAAACAAGCACGGGAGCTCAAAAATTCTCAGTGATAAATTCATCTATTGTATTTAAGCAACAGGTCCTGTAACACTATCCTCAAAGCAAGTTTGTCAACCTTTTGTGACCAAGTGCGGAAACTATTACGGCCTATTGTTTGAGATTCTATTCTTTCTTCTTCAATTCATTAGAAAGGAGATTATTAATAGGTTTAGAGATAACTGGGAGCATATGCCAAAAGCAAACAGTTTCCTGCTACTAAATCTTATTTTTCTTTTGTATTCTGTCATTCTTTTGCCCAGGTCTATGTCAATGGCGAATGGGTGACCAGCATTGGAGAAGGAGGTAGCTTTGGAGAACTTGCATTAATCTATGGAACTCCAAGAGCTGCAACTGTCAAAGCCAAGACAGATCTCAAACTGTGGGGCATTGACCGGGACAGCTACAGAAGGATACTAATGGTGAGTCAGGTTTAAAGGAGATCTGTGACATTTCTGAAATTTCACCATTAAATACATTGAATAAAACATTATTTATCACCTATATTTTGTGTTAACCTTTGTCATTAGAGGTTTTATTTAAAATTTGTATTAAAGATTTAGCAAATTACATCACAATCCAGTTCAAACAAGGCACAACCATGGTAGACAATGAGAAGGAGAAATAGAAATGTTATTTTATTTCTCCTTTTGTCTGTATGCTCTCTCTGTCGTGACTAACCGGTGCTGAGGACAGAGCTGATGACAGAAACTGACAGGAAGGCAAGATGGAGGCACCCAAGTACAGGATAAATAGGTGTGGATATCTACATTAAATTTTATTTTTCACACCTCACAAATAATTATTTGTCAAATATATGGAAAAACTAAAAATATTAAAAATCCCGGGGATGTAAAGCTCACTTTTTAAATGTTCTGATAGCCGCAATTGTGCATTATCTATGTTCATCATTCTGAATCTACGACAGTGACAAAAACTCCCCTGCTGACAAAAAGTCAAAGTAAGACGTTTGATATGCAACAAACTAATACATAAAAAATCTCGACTGTTTTAAAGAGCAAAAGAGACTCTTTCAAGACAACACTGGGAGGTCCAAACAAAATTGGGGACAATTAACTAAACAGTGAGCTGTGTACTGACAGTTTATAGGACAAAGGATATAAGCCTCTACGTGTTACAGTGTAAATAAGTAACTAAAAGGAAACATTGATGTCTTACGTACAGTGAACTCCCAGCTGTTTGATTCTATGTAATAGTAATAATGGAAAATATTGATTATCTCCTTTTTTAAACCAGATTGTCTCCAGAATAAATATACACTATACAGTGGATAGTAAAAAAAAACTACCTATATGATATTGTTGATCTGTTTCTAAGTAACCATAGGTACATTGCCTCTAGTTATGGCAGGATTGTGAATTGATCAAAATTCGTATTTTGTTTAACAGAAAGAGAGGGGTGCAAAAATTACATGATCTACCAAATTCGGAGCAAACAAGGGATTTTTAAAGTTGTCTTAGCATCTATTACAGCCTTTATCCTCTTCCTGGACTAGCACAGAGGGGTCTATTCATCAACCTGCCGTGCAAACTCACCTGTAATTAGAAACCTTGTCCAACCTCCCCCTTCCTTTTCTGCCATGTCTGGGACGATTTTGTGCTCAATTACTGAACTGTACCTACATGAAAAAAAAATGCTGTGATTCACTGAGCACTGATTAGCTGTGTTTTGACACTCTCAATTCACTCTGCAGTCACAAATTATCTGTATTCACTAACCATGCTGCCCCAAATCCAAATTGTGGTTACACAGGTGGCAGGGAGTTAGCGTGAAATAAAAATAATTGCATATTTTCTCACATAACTGATCACGCAGTTGCCCTAATGCGTAATTCATTAGTTACTTAACATTTCGGAGGCAGAAACTGGATATGAGCAACCAGCGCAATTTCACATCTGTAGAAAATATTCTCTATATTTTGGAGACCGGTCTCCTGCCAGCCTTATCTCCCAGCACGCAGTTCAAGACACATGTCGGACAACAAGCTCTATGCTAACAGCTAGAATGCTGTGCAGCAGGATCTATTATTAATGTTCTGACCTTTTAAGTGTTGACATTGAGCAATATTCCATTATAATATATTATTTATAGTGATAGAGCAGGCTATAAAGAGTTTTTACATATTTTTAGTTATGTGGGGGAAATAAAGAGGAAAAAAACAAAACATCTACATGCCGGGATGCATATTTTTCCCAATAACTAATTTATTGTTTATTGAGTGCTGGTTCTTAAATTTTTTTGGACAGGCATCTGAATTACAGACAAAGGTTTAGCTTGAAGGCCCATTCTTTAATTGTACTGAAACTGTGCTCTCTACAGTGTCTCCCCTAATGGGCTGGCTTTGCAAGATTGGCAGGCAGCCTGGCCTCTATTTACACCTGGTTGACCTGCTAGTAACGTCGGCAGACTCGCCCCCTTTCTGACAAAGCTAGTGATGCGATCGTGTCACTGGCCCGGCTCCTTTACCTCCCTACCACACTGTGTGCCTGTGAGTTTACTCTTCCTAAAGTCCAGATATGTATTAATAGAAATGTATGTATAAATTGAGTTGGCTATAGAATGTTTGTGTCTCTTGATGACTATCTTTGTAGAACCAAGTGTAATTAAGCATTCCTCTTCTTCTGCTCCTTTCGTTCTTGGTATTGCTCTGATTCAATGACATTTTGGCACAGATCATTGGATACTCTGAAGGCATTTAAGTTTGGCAGTGTATCTGAAGTTTTGATACCGTTTTAGTACGGCAGCACTTTGAAGATAATCTAACATTGCAATCTGTGATTCAAAGATACCTTCATAGTGTGCCATTTGAGTCGTCCTCAGGGCGCTAGATTAAAGGCTATATATCCATATTTAGTAGTCATCTTCCAACCAGACTCATGCAAAGTGTTATCATGTTTAACACCTTGATTACTGAATGCCGAGATGGTATCAAAGTATTAATTTGTGTGGTATCAAAAATTCCAGCTTAACAATCCTGTCATTTTAAAAATATTTGTAACCGTGCATTGTTTCATAAATAAAGGACTGAAGCCAGATGGTATCCTGAGATTAAACTGTAAAATTAATTCATTTTTATTTTCTGAGATTGTAAAGTAGAAAACATGACTGTATTGTTGTATTGTATTGTTGCATTTATTGAATCAGCAGTGGTCAGTGGTGCTGATGGTGATGGGGTAGCAATGATGGTTACCTTTTACACTTTGTAATTTGAAGGTATTTCTCAATTTATTCTGATAACCCTCTCTTTTCCTTCTAAAATGATGGCAGAATAATTGAATAGTGGCTTATAGATTACGTGCATCTCTGGAGCAAAGCAGTTTACGTTAGATATTGTGCGGTATTAAAGGGGAGGATGGACGTCAGGGAGGGCAGATTGAGATGCCGACCAGGGCGACACTGGTCGGGGTTCTGATGCCATTGGCTGTCTGATACTAGCATGCTGTGTGTACCGGCTTTAGATGCCAAATTTGCACAGAATTCACATTATTTAATTGGAATTCTTCTGGGCTGGCTAATGATGCCCCAATGATTCTGCTGGAGGTGGAGTCACACCTCTGGCAGCACACGCAGACTCTAGGCACCACGACCACTTTAAATCACCGAAGTGGTCATCGCGCTTGGAGTAACCCTTTAAGAGTGCCATAAACTTGAGTGTATAAAGTCAAACATAACATAAAGTAAAATTTTAAAATGTTGATTGCGTCCAAAAGTAGATCTAAAATGTAGATTGTGTCATAATCGCACAATCATTTCTGTAATTTAGATTTAATAAATTGGTGCCCCATAATATAGAGCAATAAAAACAAAGAGGAAGCTGCAACACATGGATTGTCCTTGGAGTGTGTATATATAACCATAAAAAGGAGGAGAAATAGTAAACTGTTAGTGAAGTACGTAAAAAATACAGTAAGGTGAGGGTAAATAAAATGATACCCTTAAAGGACCACTATAGTGCCAGGAAAACAAACTTGTTTTCCTGGCTCTATAGGGTCTTTGGGTCCCTCTCCCACAGGGCTGAAGGGGGAGGAAGGGGTTAAACGCTTACCTTTCTCCAGCGCCCTCCCTCATCTGCTGAATGCGCATGCGCGGCAAGAGCCGCACGCGCGCCTTCAATAAGTCCATAGGAAAGCATTTCTCAATGCTTTCCTATGGATGCTTGCGTCTTCACACTGTGACAATCTAGCGACTGTAAATGAGACAGCCACTGGAGGCTGGATTAACCCTAGTGTAAACATAGCAGTTTCTTTGAAACTGCTATGTTTACAGCAAAAAGGGTTAAATCTAGATGGACCTGGCACCCAGACCACTTCATTGAGCTGAGCTGAAGTGGTCTGGGTGCCTATAGTGGTCCTTTAACAATGAGCTGAAGCTTAAACCTAAACCAATGACACAAGCATCCTCATGATGACTGCAAGTTGATGATAGAAATATCGCTGTCAAAATGACAATAATTTGGCGTGAGCAATGTTGTGGTCAAAATGATGAAGCCGAGATAATGATGCTCTTCAAAATTCTAAACTCGAGTTTATGGCGATTATTAAAATTCTTAACTTGAGATTATGACGCTTGTTGAAATGAAAACATTGAGTTTATAAAGTCATAATAATATTAAAACATTGAGTCTATAAAATCATAATAATAACGAGCATCGTTTATAAAACATTCTACAAGGATACTGATCAAATATCTCAAAGTGGAGCAGACAGCATTAAGATTCTCTTGGTTTCCACGGAAATTGCTCCACTTTTAGAACTAGACCTCAGAATTGCTATTAATGCATAACCCAAATGTTCAAGATGATATAGTAAAATGTGTTACAGGATGCATTCCTTAGCAGTAAACACAAAGCAGTTAGAGGCCCTTTGCGTTTTTCTATTTTTGCAATATCACACACAGAGCTAATTAATTTTGCTCTCCAAAACATGCACAGTGACAGATTGCTGCATTTCTTCAACTAAAAGAGTTTTAGGAGGCTTTGTGTGGGTTGCTAATTTGGGCCCCAAAAGGCAGTTGTTCTAAGCCTCTTAAAAATCTAAACGCATTCTTGCCCTATTTATAGTTGGGTCAGTTGCCTCGTGGATTCTGAAGGCAGTGGACAGAACTCTGTATATTTGCATTTTTGTGCGATATTGTAATATTGTATCATAGTACAGTAAACTTTGGAAAACTAAAACTTGATACATGAAAATTGAGTGAATGCATCCAAAATTCTGCAAATCTTTCATAAATATAACTTTAATTCCTTTGATGTTTATTTATTTATTTTTTCTCCAACCATCCTTTTTTCCATTCGAAACTATAGAAGAGCAATAACCCTTGGCTGCCCTTTCAAATAGCGTTAAAAAAAACCCAACTTTCTAGGTCTTTGATGTCACACAAGTCTCGAGAAATCTGGAAATGTTTAAAGATATACCAAGTTTGTTGTGTTTCTTCATATTATTATTGTCTTAACAGGGGAGCACGTTGAGAAAGCGGAAGATGTATGAAGAATTCTTGAGCAAAGTCTCCATTTTGGGTAAGCTTCCATTTCCGCTAGTGACGTCACAAATTGCACAGTCCAATTTTAGGCAGGAATATTCTACGGATTTGTTACATTAGACCACACAACAGCCACATAAACCTTCATGGGGGTCCCGCATGCTAGTCATTTTACTGGTAAAAGTAAGCTCACATCTGTTGCTGAGTTTTTTTTTCCGTTGCTATCTGATCTCATAGACCAAACCTAAATGATTTTACACGTGTGAATACTGGACTTTTAAATCTCGTGGAGAAGGAGCTGGCAGTTCAAGGTTAAATTAATGCTTTTGCTTACCAGAGCGTGTGACATGTCATGATTCCCTTTTATTCCAGAAGTTTGGCCCTTAAGGGGTTAAACTATTGGAAAATGTTGTGAAACAAAATTTATCCATTCTCTTTTGCTTTTTTAATTTAAATATTGTAGTTTTTAATCTCTGTATTTTTCAAATGTGCAGTTTAATTGTAACTATATACTCGTTAGATAACATGGTGTGTACTCTGTGAATATACACATACTGTAGCTCAAATGCTCGTGAATGGCATTCCATTTGTGATTCAAGGCATATCTGCATTATGGATTGCCAGTATGCTTAAAGGTACACTATAAGCACCAAAACAACTATAGCTTAAAGGAGTTTTTTTGGTGTAGAGATCTTGCCACTTCTCATTTCTCTGCCATTTAGAAGTTAGTCCACTTTGTATATGCATCCCTTGTCACACCTACCCTGCATGTGACCTAAACTGTCTCCCTACATATTTCCTGTAAAGAGAGATCTAAAGTTCAAACTTTTTGAAAGTAATCAACTTAATGCACATTGTACACTTTTCCTCCATCCAACTTCTCCAGCAATCACCTGTACTACTTTTCACCACTGCAGGAACGTCCTTTGACAGTCAGTCTAAATCAGATACTTTTGGGCAATTTTAACCCTCTACTCTACCTCCATAATTAGAGTCTTAGTGAACAGATCATTATCCCCACAGCTCCCTAACAAATGGCATGAGACATGGCTGTCCATATGATCTTTGGCCTTGTCTCTGTTTTCTTTACTGTGTTAAATCTAACCTGATGATACACGGTCCTCAAAAAGCAAACACACAGAACAAACTTGCCACTTTTGCAGAATGCTTATCTTTTGGTGTTATTCTAGCATCTCAGTTGCCTTTTTGAAAAGATTTACACTTGCCACCCCTCAATTCTCTGCCATTTAGGAGTCTGTTCACTTTGTATATGCATCCCTTGTCACACCTACCCTGCATGTGACCTACATAGTCTCCCTACATATTTCATGGACAGAGAGATCTAAAGTTTAAACTACCTTTGTTGTTAAGTCTGTTTATTTTGGAATGCCTTATTTCCTGCTCTGTTGATAGCCTACTAAAGCCTGCAGGAGCATCCTATGTGTGATTAAAGTACAATTAACAGAAAAGGACATAAAAAAACAAATGTGTAAAGTAAACAGACTGTGAGCAGATCTGATTGAAAATTAAATCAATTTTGCAAAATGCTTAATTTGTATGAACACCTTTATTTCACATTATGTATCATACAGTTATGGCGTGAGAACATGTATATACTGTTTATACACTGAAGCATACATTATCTCTTGCATGTACGCTATCTTTTTAATTTTTTTAAATAAAATTATTTAAAAAAAATATTTTGGGGTGTTAGCAAAGGTGTGGCCAGGGGCAAGGCTGTTCTCCTAAACAGGGACACCTGGGTGGTATGATTTGTGTGTTTGAGTGAAGGGTCAGTGTGTGTGTGAATGCAATAGTATATTTATATGGAGGGTCAGTGTGTGTAAATGCAGTAGTAAATATATAATGAAGGGCAATGTGTGTGTGAATGCATGCAGTAGTATATTTATATTGAAGGTCAGTGTGTGTGAATGCAATAGTGTATTTATATGGAAGGTCAGTGTGTGTGAATGTAGTTATATATTTATATGGAGGATCAGTGTGTGTAAATGCAGTAGTATATATATAATGAGGGTCAGTGTGTGTGTGTGTGAATGCAGTAGTATATTTATATGGAGGGTCAGTGTGTGTAAATGCAGTAGTATATATATATATATATAATGAGGGTCAGTGTGTGTGTGAATGCAGTAGTATATTTATATGGAGGGTCAGTGTGTGTAAATGCAGTAGTATATATATATATATAATGAGGGTCAGTGTGTGTGTGAATGCAGTAGTATATTTATATGGAGGGTCAGTGTGTGTAAATGCAGTAGTATATATATAATGAGGGTCAGTGTGTGTGTGTGTGTGTGAATGCATGTAGTAGTATTTTTATATTGAAGGTCAGTGTGTGTGAATTCAATAGTGTATTTATATGGAAGGTCAGTGTGTGTGAATGCAGTTTTCATTTCTCAGATGGACGAAGAATCCACTTATACCATGATCTCTGTGATGTAAAAGCTGTAATCTTCAATGTTTGCCAGAAGGAATCAGTACAACAGTGACACGTCATTCTCCATTATCACTATCATAGGCGTATGCCGGGTGTGCCCGGGCACACCCTAATCCCCGCGGCACGCCTATGGATTGAGACCGGCAGGGGAGATCTCAGGATCCCCCCTGTCAGCTCATGCAGAGCCGGCGCTATCCGAGCACCGGCTCTGCTCTAAGCCTCCCCTCCCCGACCCACAGGCATGGAGGGAGGCAGGAGAGGACCCGGGGAGCTCTTTCCAGCAGCTCTGCCGGGTTCCTCTCGCGAGATCTGAGCGTTGGCGCGGCAACGCTCAGATCTCGCGAGAGTGAACTCTAGCCCTGTAGGCTAGAGTTCACTCACCACTGGACCACCATGAAAGGCAGAAAGGATCCCCCCTCCCTACATAAGGTAAGAAGGGAGGGGGGATAGTAAGTAATCTGCCCCCACCTCCACTGGACCACCAGGGAAGGCAACAGCAAGGTCCCCCCTCCCTACATAAGGTAAGAAGGGAGGGGGGATATTTATTAACTAATCTGCCCCCACCTCCACAAATCACCCAAACATACAGCACACACAGACACACACACACACAGTACACTAACAGCACCCCCACACACACAGCACACAAACAGCACCCTCACACACAGTACACTAACATCACCGTCACAAACAGCACACACACAGCACCCCCTCACACACAGCACCCACACACACACACAGCACCCACGCACACACATACAACACACACACACACAGCACCCACACACATACAGCAGCCCCCCACACACACACAGTACACTAACAGCACCCTAACACACACACAGCACACTCACACACAAACAGCACCCTCACACACAGCGCACTAACAGTACCATCACAAACACATAACACCCACACACAGCACACAAACAGCACCCTCACACAGCACACGACACCCACACACAGCACACTAACAGGACCCTAACAAACACACACATAACACACTACCAGTACCCTCACACACAGCAGCCACACACACACAGCACCCTCACACACAGTACACTAACATCACCCTCACAAACACCCTCACCCACATAGCACACTACCAGCACCCTCACACACAAATCACACTACCAGCACCCTCACACAGCACACACAGCAGTGTATGTATGTGTGTGTGTGTGTGTATATATATATATATGTGTGTGTGTGTGTGTGTATATATATATATACATATATATATATACATACATATACACGCAGCGTGTGCTTGTGCTTTAGGGTGCACACCCTAATGCAATAGGCTGCGCACGCCTATGATCACTATATCCTATACAAGTACAAATCACCCTACAAGCCTCCTCACCACTTAGAATCACTTCATTTGTGAAAATGTGTTTCTCTCAAAATTGACAACCTCAAAAGAGGCAACTTCATACCTCGATGTTCGTTCTCTGTCAAATTTCAGTACAACCGTTTAAAACCCTGTCACATTTGTATGAAATGAAATAAAATCCTTCACAGAGAACTATATAAATTACACAATTTATGCCTTTTCTGTTGGAGGGATCAGTGGGCAGAGGGGACACCCTTACACATTATGTGAGACTACTCTGGAATGCAGCTGTTTTGGATACGATTTCACTCTACTGTACTGCCCAAAATGAACGTGCCTTTCAGACCTGAGAGAATGCTTTTCCAAGAAAACTCTAGATGCTCACTTACCTTACAGCCTATACAGCAAAATCCACCATCCCTATCCACTGGGAATAGTGTTCATCCTCAACCTACAGATAAAGGCTTCAAAAAGTAGAAGAAACTCTGTGGAACTGGTCCACACTGCCAGTGAGACTCTAGAGGCCTTTCACACTACTTAGGAGAGTTGGTCATTGCTGATGCAGTGGTCTGGAGATCAACCAGCGAATACACCTGTCTTTACTGGAAATGTTGCCAACAACCCATTCACCCCACCACCATCATCACCCTACTTACAGTAACTCCTATATTGAGTTCATGTTTCCTTTACAAAAAGTAAAACTATGTATACTCTAGAACAGGAATAGGCAACCTTCAGCACTCTAGATGCTGTGGACTGCATCTTCCATAATGCCTTTACGGTCATATTGCTGGCAAAGCATTAGGGAAGATGTAGTCCAAAGCATCTGTAGTGCCAAAGGTTACCTCCCCCTGCTCTGGACCATAGATATAATAGATATATGATTTACATAGATACGAAGTAAAATTTGTGTTATCTCCCGCCTTGAGTGTCCCTTTAAGCTGCATGCAGAATGCAATGGAGCACAATATTAACTTCTATGCTGTTTGAGGCCACCAAGGAAGATCCCCATTTCCGATATCCCTCCAGTAGAATAATAGGCATGGTATAGGTGTTTGTTTTACAAATTTGCACCATTCCCTTGAAATGTTTTTCTGGACACTTTTCTGGATTCATTCTGTGCCGAATCTCATTGACTTTTTGTAGTTATGGTTATAAACAATCATTTTCATTTAAGCTTCAAGGTAACAGGCCATTCCAAATTTTATAATTCTGTTCTTTTGTGGCTTAAAAGCATATTTGTCCGCTCCATCAATATTCGTAAAATCAGTTGACCGTGGATCCTGCTACATTTTGTTACAGACAGATATTTTGTGGTCGGGTTTCTATTTTTCTTTTGATTTATGTGGTAGGTAGCAATTTTGGACAAGCCACAGAAGGTTTAACACTCTCCCGGCAGATCAATCACTATTAGACAAATGTCTGATAATTAGGACTGCAATAGCCATTACTGAGATATCCTAATTGCACAGCAAAGGGAATTGGATTACTGATTACATTATGATGCCATGCTACCAAATACATTAACTAAATACCATAGCATTGTTAACAAAATATCAACACATGTCACTGCATAGGAAGCAAACATTTTCTTCAAATGCAGTCATGGTGGCTGAACAAAATCAATCAAAGAATATGTTCTTGAACTTCACAAAAGCCTTATTTTCTCAGTACAAAACTTTTGTGTTTTGACTCATGCCCAATAAATCATTATTAAGGTATCTTAGTCAAAGCAGAATTATTATTTGGATTGCACTAAAAAAACACAATATAAGGACAAGGAAGTTCTATTTTCTTTCAAAATCCATCCTGTGTTATTAACATTTTGCACCTGTTTTAACAAAGTTTAACGTGTGTGTTTGAGCAGTTTAAAGGCATTTACATTATATTTGTTATATACTAGCAATCATAATCCACCTTTAAAATAGATGAATGATGTTTACTCTGTATATGATCAAAACTGGAAGTAAGGGAATTGATTATTGGACTATAGTCAGCCAGTGGTAAAGGGAATTAGGACATTTTTAAAAATAATGAAGTAGTTTGTTTCATTGTATCTGTAAGTTGTTATATATTTTTATTTTCAATAGAGTTTTTTTTTTTTATTATTATTATTAAACTAATTAAACTTATTTAGAATATGGACTTTTCCTTCTTGCAATATCAGAATTATAATTGGCCTCCCAACCGTTTGCAAATTTATTTTTGTCTGGTTTCATTGTCAGTCAATTGTGAGCAAAACAAAGAGGGTTAAATTACTATAAGTCATTTAGCATCTGATTAAAACCTCAAGGAGGAAGAGAAACACATGTAGCCCAAACATACAGAACGTGAAAAGTGGAGACTTTAAAAAAGAAAAATATTAAAGTTTTATTATGGAAATGTACATGCAAATGCACGCAATGTATGATACAGGCAGATACACTGGCCTGAGGTTTAATCTCATATTATAATATGCCTAAATAGATCATTTTTATATTAAAGGGACACTATAGTGACCAAAAAAACTTTAGCTTAATGAAGCAGTTTTAGTATAGTATAGATCATGCCTCTGAAGTTTCACTGTTCAATGCACTGCCATTTAGGAGTTAAATCACTTTTGTCTCTGTTTATGCAGCTCTAGCCACCCCTCCACTGGCTGTGACTGATACATGCTGCATGAAAACAAAATGGTTTCATTTTCAATCAGATGAAACTTACTTTAAAAGTCTTTATCTCCTGCTCTTTAAATTGAACTTTAATTACAAACAGGAGACTGCTGCAGGGTATAGCAAGCAATTAATAGAGCAGGAGATAAGAAATTCTAAAGTGCACAGAATTTGCAATATAGGAAGTGTAAACATTAGATTACTCTTTACAGGAAGTTTTTTAGGAAGGCTGTGCAGGTCACATGCATGGAGGTGTGCCCAGGGCTGCATAAACAAAGGGATTTTACTTCTAAATTGTAGAGCATTCAACAACGAGACTGCCGGGGCATGATCTATATATCAAAACTGTACTATAGTGTCCCTTTAACCATTATGGTCATGTGATTTATCTGTTTATTTGCAAGGTTTTCTGTTTGCGTCTTAAAATGCATGTAAAACATTTACCACAGCATCTCAGTTTAGATAAAATGTTAATAAAGTTAATGAATGTAGAAATAAAATAAGCTTCAAAGGGTCATGTGAACATATTAAAAATAAACTGCTGGTTTCCGCAATTTTGGGTTTAGATGCATTACATTTACTAGGAATATGTAAACACACATAAAATATAATTAGAGTGTATTTTTGTTGGAACGAAAACTGTTTGTAAACAGAACACAAAACTATGTTAATTGGTTCCAAAATGGTATTTTCCTCCTGTAATCCCATTGGGATCACTGTTCACACATGGCCTATGAGAACGAAAATGTTTCTTTCTCAGTAAGTAAGTTACGCTTTCCCTAACATCCTTCCAAAATAACCGTTTCGTGCTCGTAAATATTTTCATAATTTATTCAGTCGTAGAAAGTACAGTAGTGGGAGCACTGCCCAGTGACAAAAAGATTGTTCTGTTAACCCTTTAAGGACCAAGGACAATCCTTGTCATCATAGTAACTGATAATTAACGGGCTATCCCAGGCTGGAATTGAACTATCCTTTTTTAATGCACTGTATAAATAATACAGTCCAATCTACAAAATGTACAAAAACAACTAATCAAAATAATCTCACATTTTAAGTACTTTCTTTTTCTACATATCCCCACTTCAAAATAGTTTATGAGCATGGTGAGAAGGAATAAAAACATAGTCTCTTGCCCTTAGGTTGGTTCTCGCTCCAGTCTCAAACATCTTTTACCATTTGTGCCATTACGGAGACACACTATAGCATTTACATTTCGATTCCGTAGGGGAAGAATGGAAATGCTTGCAGGTGTCAGCCTCCCCCCACACGAGACATACAGCAACCTCAGACAGTTCTTTCTGTCAGTAATATTTGGATGAGTCCACCATAGATACAGTCAACAAGTGGTATTTAAGGAGTTTCTGTGATGTGTCGCATGTATTCATCGGTACTTAAAGGGAAACTGTCATCACTTACCTGGCTCTCTGATCCCTTGCTGCGATCCCTTACTTAAGGTGGGTGCTACAATTCTGGAACACCCACCACGATTCTGCCCTCGCTCCTCCTTAGCTCTGCGCTGATTTGTCCTGCTTGGCGACATTTCCCCAAGCAGGGCAGTCTTCCTCCATGATACCAACACGCTGGCTTCATTGCCAACGTCAAAGCGGAGTGACATCACTAGCAGCACCAGCTAGGGAGTTGCGATAGCAATAACAGAGCATGTGCTGCGGTTGCTATGGATGGAGAGCAGAGGGACCTCCTGTGGATTAGATCACTCAGTTTCTTAATACACCAACCATAGAACTTATCTAAGCTTCAATGAGGCAGGTTTTATTTTTCCCAGTAGCATCAAATCGAATTTTCATCTTTACCATCACATTGGGTAATAGTAAAATCTATTAACGTCCTATTGGTTAAATTCTGATAGGGTTATTCACTAAAGGGAGAATTCAAAGAGAGTTTCAGATTTAAGTCCAAAATAGTCAAACTGCAAGCATGCGGACTTGGAGAATTTTCCATTTCAACTATTTTGGTCTAAAATTTTAGATTTATTTTAAATTCACTTTGAGTTCCCAACAATCACTATTCACTCTAAGGTGTGTGAGTATGTGAGCGCAATGCTTTGCTGGGCCTCGGCTGTAGCACGTGCAAACCAGGCCTCTGCTCTCTTAAGCACGCCACGCATTGGCTGCGCTATCATGAAATGTCATTATATCTCGCACAAGCGCAGCAATGAATTACAAAGCTGAGCGGTGCGCATACGAGAGGTCAGCAATCATTCTTCAATCATTCATCATGTAGACAATGTGGCATGGATAATGAAACTTGGGCAATGTGACATAGATCATGTGAGCATAATAAAATGGAGGCAAGCTAAAAGGCAGTGTGGCATGTGGACAATGAGGCATAATGTGGGCATAATATGGAGGCAAACTGAAAAGCAGTGTAACATAATGTGGGCATGATAAAATGGAGGCAAACTAAAAGGCAGTGTGGCATGTGGACAGTGGGGCATAATAAAATGGAGGCAAACTGAAAGGCAGTGTGGCATGTGGGCAGTGAGGCATAATGTGGGCATACTAAAATGGAGGCAAACTGAAAGGCAGTGTGGCATGTGGACAGTGAGGCATAATGTGGACATAATAAAATGGAGGCAAACTGGAAGGCAGTGAGGCATAATGTGGACATAATAAAATGGAGGCAAACTGGAAGGCAGTGTGGCATGTGGACAGTGAGGCATAATGTGGACATAATAAAATGGAGGCAAACTAAAACGAATGTGGGCATAATCATATAGCTTGCATTCATATTTGTACTAAATTGAACCATGGTAATACTGTTTTAGTATTCATGTCTGAGAGGCTGCGAAAATATTATCTTGAAACTGTGACAGACCCATCTGTCTGGATTACAAATGCTTTGTTCGCCTGTTTTGCCGGTTACATGAATTTCCCCATTCGTATGCTTTATTCAAGGGAATGTCGTTTTTTGTCGAACGGAACTACCGAACGGACGGCCACCCAGAAGAGAAGTGTGCTGCTGGTTAACCTATTGATCCCAATTAGAAAGTTGCGGTTAACCACAGACACTTCTCAATTAAAACCGAATGCCGGGTGGTCGTCGTTCGTATGTCGACCACGAGGCGGCTGCCATTTTGTCCATGCGAACGACCAGCGGTGTTCGACGATTATTTCATGGATCGGAAAACGGACACTTTTTCAGCCGAACACCGCTGAAGCCGTCGACCTCCCCTTCTCAATCGACAAAAGTATACGAATGCCAGCCGTTCGGGAGATTCAACCACACGAATGGACTTAACCCAGATAGCCGTCCCATGGAGTCAATCGCATACCGACGAACTGAAAGAGACTTTGACTCCATGGCGATTGAACTGTGCGAATGGGATCTGAGCGCTATTCTCCAATAATGTGCCCTCAGATCCAGGCTATCTGGGGATATGCAATACGAATGTAATATGTTCGGCAGTTATGAAGTTATGGATTTTCATGTGTTTTGTGACTTGTGTTTAAAATGGCGATTGCCTCTGCTCGGGGAGATAATTGAGTTACTTCCCAATTATCCCTCGAGCAGAGGGGAGGGAACTGTGATGCATGCTGGGAATATTGTGGGGATGTATGTCCAAAATGTCCCCATGTCCCTCTGTGATTTCAGTCTCCCATTTGGTCCCCTAGGGGAGTGTCCACCAAGTGGGAGACCTGCATAAATACCGGGCAGGTAGCCCACAGTAAATCAGTTCGTGTTTTACCCTCAAAGCGGAGCTTGGTCTCGTTATTGGGGGGATTTGGATACCAGCGGCGAGAGACTGCTTATTTGGATTATTTGCCGCTTGGGAGATATTGTCGTTCGGTTACTAATTGCCGTTCGTGGATTTGCAGCTCGTGAAGGGAATTAGCCGTACAGGTACCGTTCGGGAGTTTGGAGTGTTCCCTGGCTGGCGGTTCGCATGGTTTTATTATACCCGCTACCCGACCACATTATTGCGAACGGGGAATACTCGCTAAACGGCGGTTTGTACATTTCATTACTGGAGGTACCGTAACAGAAACAATTTCAGGTTTACATATACACAAGCATTCAATGTGCACATACTTTTGTAGCAGGAAAAGAATTTGCCAACATTCATAAGCGTGCGCAGCCTATTGTATAAGGGTGTGCACCCTAAAGCAGAAACACACGCCGTGTATATATATATATATATATATACACACATACATACACACACACACATACTGTTGTGTGTGTGAGGGTGCTGTGTGTAGGTGCTGTGTGTGTGTGTAAGTGCTGTGTCTGAAGGCGCTGTGTGTGTGTGCGGGCGCTGTGTGTGTGGGCGCTCTGTGTGTGTGAAGGCGCTGTGTGTGTGTGTGAAGGTGCTGTGTGTGTAAGGGTGCTGTTAGTGTGTGCTATGTGTGTGTATGTGTAAGGGTGCTGTTAGTGTGTGCTTTGTGTGTGTGGGTGAGGGTGCTGTGTGTGTAAGGGTGCTGTTAGTGTGTGCTGTATGTGTGTATGTGAAAGGGTGCTATTAATGTTTGTAAGGGTGCTGTGTGTGTGAGGGTGCTGTGTGTAAGGGTGCTGTTAGTGTGTGTATATGTAAGGGTGCTGTTAGTGTGTGAGGGTGCTGTGTGTGTAAGGGTGATGTATATGTGTGTGTGCTGTTTGTGTGTAATGTGTGGGGTGTGGGGGCCATTTAGTTAATATCCTCCCTCCCTTCTTACCTTATATAGGGAGGGGGGACCGTGCTGATGCCATCCCTGGTGGTCCAGTGGTGAGTGAACTCTAGCCCCGCATCCTGTGGGGCTAGAGTTCACTCTCGCGAGATCTGAGTTACCGCGGCAATGCTGCGACCTCGCAAGAGGAACCCGGCGGAGCTGCTGGCAAGAGCTCTCCTGCCTCCCTCCATGCCTGTGGTTAGGTGAGGGAGATCTTTGATCTCCCTCACCGGCCCACGGAGGGAGGCAGATAGCACGTGCCGCGGGGATTAGGGTGTGCCCAGGGTGTGCGCACCCCTATGCCAACATTTCTCAGTTCAGTAAATAACCCTGTCAGGGTTAGTTACTAATATGGGAATACAATGTGAATTCAAAGTGAATTTATTTCAAATTTAATGCCATAGTAGCTGAACTGGAAGCATGGCTGATATTTTTTTAATTTTGGTTATTTTGATCTTAAATATGAAGTTCACTTGAATTCTCACTTTGGTAAACAAAGAACCATGTGTGAAAGTGTACATTGAATGCTTCTGGAGTCAGATACTAGTCTAACTTCTTGACTTATTACCCATCACATTTTACAGTAGTTATATAGTAATCTAATCTACAAAAGTACAAAAGGCCTCAAGTCCATAGAGTTCAACCTTTTCATAATTTCCTTGCAGAATCGCTGGATAAATGGGAACGCCTGACAGTGGCGGATGCTCTGGAGCCTGTTCAGTTTGAAGATGGAGAGAAGATTGTAGTTCAAGGAGAACCTGGTGATGACTTCTTCATCATAACTGAGGTAAGGATCCACTTATCTCTTTATATCGGTCATCAGCAGGTGGTGGAAAGACACAGTAATATTGAAATGAGTATACTAATTTATTAACATGACCATACACTCACCAGCTTTTGTAAGCAGAAGCCAAAGTGCTTGTAGTTTTAACTACAAAGACATGTCAAGTGTTAAACCCCTTAACGCCGTTAGGGCTTTCAATGCCATCCCCATTAGAATGGGCTTTAAAGCCGTTGTGGCGGCATGGAACGCCGTAACAGCTTTCTGCCCCAGGAGGTCCGCGGTACTCACCTCCACCGCGATAGCCCAGGCAGTCCTCCCCTGGCAAATCCGGCCCCTGGGGGCTATGTGATCGCTCTCACAGAGCGATCACATGGTCCCAATAGCTGTATGTGGATCTGCCTGCAGGGGGACTGCCTGGCCTGTCAGGCAGTCACCCTGCTGCTGTAAAATATAAACAACTATATTAGTAAAATTATTTATATGTATATATAAGATATATATTAAATATGCATATATTAATCTTATGTGTATATATATATATATATATATATATCATTTTATACTTAGTGTATATTTTTATTAATATGTAAATATATTAATATAAAAATACACATAGAAAGAAATTACATATATAATATATATATACAATAATTATGTATATTTATATATATTTATATATATATAAAATTAAAATAATTAATAAATTACATAAAATTAAAATACCAAAATAATAAAATAAAGTAAAATAAATTGTGTATGTATACATGTGTGTTATTCCATCATAACTGTATTTTGATATTAATATATATACGTATCAAAATACACTTAGAATTTAATTATATAGAAATCTTTAAATATATAAATAAAAATAATATACATATATACATATAATTACATACATTTACACTTTACACTAAATTTGCATTATAGTTTAACAGATATATATATATATATATATATATTTTTTAGATTTAAATTATAGATGTATATTTATATAATCTTTTTACACAATTATGTGATTTTACTAATTACAATTTGAGGGACCAGCCTGACAACCCAGGCAGAAAGTCCTGAGAATTTAATTTTCAAGCCCTATATTTAAACCTGTAACTTTCCAAAACTCCATAAAACCTGTACATGGGAGGTACTGTTGTACTTGTGAGACTTCGCTGAACACAAATATTAGTGTTTCAGAACTCTAAAACATAAAGTAACAATGATATTATTAGTAAAACTGCAGTTTTGTTGTAAAAAATGCAAACATCTAATGTGGACGCTAATTTGACCAGTGTTTGTGACTAAGTGGCTACTAAAAATAACTGGACATTCCTCATTTTAAATACCATTGGTTGTCTATTTTTTAAAATGGTATGCCATGATGGGGGTATTTCTCATTGCTGGGCTACCATACGGTCTCAAAGGCAACGTAATCAATCTGGCGAATTTCAATGTGCAAAAACAGAGATGGGCAAGCCTTATATTTGACCCTATAACTTTCCAAACCACCAGGAAACATGGACATGGGGGTACTGTTGTACTTGTGAGACATTATTGACACATATGAGTGTTTATAAGCAATAAAACATATTATGCTGATGATATCATTGGTGAAAGGGCAGTTTATTTGTGAAAAATGCAAAAAAATAAAAATGAATGCTACTTTTAGCCAGTGTTTGTGATTAAGTGGCTACTAAAAAAGACTGGACAAACCCCGTTTTGAATACCTTGGGTTGTCTACTTTTTCAAATGGTATGCTATGATGGGGGTAATTTTTATTCCTGGGCTGCCATACTGTCTCAAAGGCAGCATAGGCCTAGCAAACCAATCTTGCAAATTTTTCATGTGTAAAAACTGTAAATGGGGAACACCCTATATTTAACCCTGTAACTTTACAAAACCCCATAAAACTTGTACATGAGTGGTACTGTTGTACTCGTGAGACATTGCTGAATACATATATGTGTATTTTATTCCAGCAAATGCCAACAGTATTATGAAATTCACAGTTAACATGTTATGCAGAACTTGAAAAAAATTAATTCTTATTTTCTCAGATTTTACTCATATTTAATTATGTTTCATACATAAGTATTTGATGTGATTGAAAGCCATGTTTCTCCTGAACAAAATGATATATAATAAGTGTGGGTACACTTCATATGAAAGAGGTGAATCATAGTTGAACAGACTTATAGTGCAAATTCCAGGTTTTGTTTTGATTAGAACGTGTACAATTGCATCTGTCATTAAGGCTTTAACGAGCATGTCTGGCAGCAAAGGCAACCTGTTAACTTGATGCATACATCAGCTCACCACTGGGCTAAATGAGCCACCAGAGTTCTGTTTTCTTGGAGGCCTCACCAATGTTGGTCATGCTTTCCAGCCATACATGTCCAAATGCAATGACATCCTCCCAGTCAGTGGATCTTCCCAATCAGCATTGCAACACCACTACATAGGTAACTTCTTGAAGAAGGCTTGCACAGAAGGTGACACATTTGACAGCATTTTGTTTAAGAGTTGTCTCCAGTATCGTACTTATTCAACTTGTGAGGACTGAGCAGTGTACAGGCATTACTTTGAAGAATAATGCCTGCTTGCTTCATTGGTAGCATGAGCCAAGTATGTCAGTGATGTCATCAAGGAGTGGTGATAGAAAGGACTCATTGCCTTGACATTCCAAAATTCTCCCCTGTCCTTGAGCACATTGACATCATATAAAGTTCTTGGATGTGGATATAAATAAAAGAAAAACATTTTGCAAGTATGTAACATATGGACATATGTATATACATATGAGGTCTCCATCGTACCTATTGATAATAAATTATTCATCATGCTTGGCACTTACTGCTACTTATGACTCACACCTGGACTGTGACCAACTAGGCAACCAAGTTTATTAGTTTATGAGATTAAAAAAAAATTACACTTACTCCTTAATTTGAATGGTAATTTCCTTCATATATAAAAATTGCATTTTATGTAACATTTGGGCTGTTTCAGAAATTATCTTGTGCCTTTTTTATTTAATGAATAATTTTATTTGCAATGGCAATTCAATTGAAAGCAAAGGGAAAAAAACACAACAGAATTGTTGTAAGGTTCAAAAATGTGTTTTCTGTATTTTCCTATTTAAAATAACATTAAGACTCATTAGAAGAAACTCACTCACTTGTGCCAACTATTTGCCTAGGAATTAAACTTGAGAGCTACTAGCTTTTTTTTGCCAACTTTGAAAATCAGTCAAGACAAGGTGTGATAATGTACTCTGTACTTTTTCACTTTATAAGCACAATGTTATTTTATATAGTAGGTTTCCCAAAAACATTATTTTGATGAAGGTCACGATAACTATTTCTGGACACAAAAAAAGTGGACTAGGGTTATTTAAGTGGTTGGTACATACACATCGTTTTCATCGGAGTCTAAGGAAATGCCCATAATAAACATTTACATCAGCAGCATGGACACCCCCAAATTTGTGTTGTTTTCTTATTATTTTACAATTGAAGAATGGTTTAATGAATTCTTTGTAAAATTAGGGAATACAAAGAAGATAATTTCAGTGCTTGCCAAAAAAAGGTAAAGAACCAATGCCCTACAGACGTTGATTGCTTTTTAACATCCAAGGTCTACCATTGTACTTTGGATAGGCAAACAATGCGTAATGATCCACACAATGTCGGAAAACAATAAGTAGAAAGATACAGATGCAAGTGTGATATTAGAGTAGATAAGATTAGGATAAAAGGTCACCCTATCTATCAGGAAAACTAATGATTTTAGGAAGAAAGAGCAACGTTAATCTTGGAATGAGACAAAAAATGAGCAATTGTCTTCATCGCTCAGCACAGGTCTTCTTAATACAGAGGAAGGGGAAAAAAATCATTCACTTTGATTGACGTTTCACAATTTAAAGGAACCACAAGCTTCTTTTTCTTTCAAATTTGAGTGGTGGGAATTAATAGACAATGACCCACATAAAAGAAACCACAAGTCCAAAGTGTCTACCCAATTAGCGATGTGTAGCTTCTACATTATCAATGTGGCTGAAGAGGGGTTGACACATGGTTTCTGGAGAATGTATATAATTAAAAAAATATATATCCTATTCATTTGTTGTACGTGGAAGGTATCTATCAAGATGTAACTACATGATAGGAATCTGTGTCTGTGTGTGTGTGTGTGTCTGTATGTGTGACTGTTTTGTTTTCACATCAGATGCAGTACATTTTTTCTTCCTTCTGAAATATTTCTGGTTCTCTTAACACCCGAGGCTTTAACACACACAAGAAACATAATTATAATATAAAATCAGCTATTGAGATTCGCAAACCATCGAAATTGCAGTTTTTTGTAATAAATAAAGATGTGATAAGGAATTGTGTGTATGCCAGCCCCAGGTAGCATTTTTCTGTTAACCTCTTCTACCTATTGAACTGTTTCTGGAGAAAACTCCCACTAAAAGGCATATAATATGAGGGATTACGATGTGTTATGGAGACCAAGGGTACATTTGTAGGAAAACTCTTCCCTGACCAACTATGGAGATTGTGGTGTTCCACAACATTTCCATGGATATATGAGCAACATTCTGATGTGGCGCCTGGCCAAATCTCAACAGCTGTCCCATTAAAAAAAAAAAAAAAGTCTGGTACTGTGTCTGCAGTTTGCCAATTTTCCACACTACTTTATCTCTTTATGAGGCGCCTATGTTAAAGAAGGGAACGAAATCCCTGTACAGTTGTAAGTACTGTGCTGAACTGGGACCTGAATGATCACTTATTCCATAGAGGATTTTGTCCAAGAATTTTACCTAAGTATCTGATAAAAAAAAAATAATTCAAAATTCAAAAATTATCTCATAAGAGTTGAATTTATAATCAGAAACATGTTAGGGCTTGGGAGTTGGGGTGGGGGTTGGTGGGATATGGTATGTTGATATAAGAACATTCTTATATTGTGAGTTTTCATTAATTAATAGTTCACAGACTTCTGTGGCTGATTACAAAGAAAGGAGGAAGACTCAACTGTAGTACACAGAGAACTTGTGTTTGAACAGTGATTAAATCTTGAGAACGAGTCATATTTAGAAAGGATTATAGGAAATGCTTAGAGATGCTGATGCAACAGTATGGATGACTTTTAGTTTGTTGTATAGAGTTCACAGTAGCTCATGCAAGAGGTTGAATCAGAATTATCGATTTAAATAAGGATCTTTTGGTAATTGATTTTTTTGCAAGGGTACCTGTGATCTAAAGCACTTTCTGATTAATCATATTATACTATATAATTTTGTCTATATAGTCATTTAACATTTTAATTCTTCTCTAACTGTACTTTAGCTTTTATCATGATTTATGTATTTCCACATTCCAGGATCACCAGAGGGTTATATATATATATATATATATATATATATAAAAATAAAAATGGTAGGTAACAGCACTCTAAGGACTTCAAAAAGTAAATGGTGAAAAAAACTTAGCTTTTATTCAGCAACTGCCACACACAATCGACGTTTCAGTTCTTAATACAGAATACAGAACATCCTGATGAAAGTTCTGTATTAAGAACTGAAACGTCGATTGTGTGTGGCAGTTGCTGAATAAAAGCTAAGTTTTTTTCACCATTTACTTTTTGAAGTCCTTAGAGTGCTGTTACCTACCATTTTTATTTTTATGTTATTTGCTTTATTAGCACCAGGCATTAATCTATCTCTACAGGAGTGCAAGTATTTGAATATTTTATATATATATATATATATATATATAGTCTTTTTTAAATTTCTTAATTAATTTTTTTTGCTTTACAGTTACTGACCTGTTGTACTTGGTAGCATAGCCAGTGTATGTTTCTTTAAAACAGTGGTTCTTAACCTTTTTTGATAAGGACCAGGAATTACCATTATCATGGCGACCCTTTTTTCAGTTTAAAAGCGGCACGGCCACTTTAAAGATTTTCATACTGATAGAACATGTTTTCAGATTCCAACACATTCCCAAAACATAATGAATACGAAGTAGAGACTACTGTGTCTCATTTAGGACCCAACTTATGACTGTGTGACGAAAAACGGAGACCACATATGGTCATTTCCCATTAGACATCATGTGCAACAACCGAGTGTCTTCTGATGTGATGTGCAATGCAACTTCTGTCTCGTGTTAGTGACCGGCCACTACTAATGGCATTTGATGAATAAAAGTGGTTTCTGTCACATGATAAAGAGTGACCTACATCTATGTATTACATTTTCTGATTACAGCAGCATCTATCACATGATGCCAAATTGACCTGGCACTGTGATTGGTAATTGGTGAGTGTTGGAACTTTTGTCAAATGATGGGAAATTACCTGGTTTCGTTTATGAAATTTGGTAGCAAGTGAAGGCATGTCTACCACAACTATGTATTTTATTGGTGAGTCTATTTAAACTATCCTTAGAATAAAAAATGAGTTGGCATTAGCAATACTGTTTTAAACATAAGTGAATCAAGGTCAAACATTTGATGGTTAGCTAGGAAGACTCTTAGGTCAACCATTCAAAGTCCTTTAAGATCTGGTCTTTAAACATAAAGAATCCAGTTAAGTTTTTTTTTCTTGCTGTTTGGTTACTGTTCTATTATTTTATATACAATTATATTATATAGAATATTATTAAATATATTATTTTGCTTAACAAGATACATTAGGCATAAAAACAAACAACTGTAGCTTAATGAAGCATTTTTTGTGTATATATCATGCCCCTGCAGTCTCTCTGCTCAGTTCTCTGCCATGTAGGAGTTAAATCACTTTTGTTTCTGTTTATACAACCCAAGCCACACCTCCCCTGGCTGTGACTGACACAGCATGCATGAAAAATAAATGGTTTAATTTTCAATCAGTTAACTTGCCTTAGAATATTTTATTTCTTGCTCTCTCAATTCAACATTAATCACACACAAGAGGCTCCTGGAGGCTCTAGCTGGCTATTAACAGAACAGGATATGATAAATTCTAAATTAAACAGACTGTGCAGTAGATTAAGTTTAAACATTAGATGTCTCTTTTCAGGAAGGCTGTGTGTCAGGATTATATTGATCCAGCACACAGAATAGTATCACACCCTAGAACTAAGGGTAACGTCTTACCGGGCCTTAGAATGGCCAACTTAGAACATAGAAACATAGAATGTATAAGAACCATTCGGCCCATCTAGTCTGCCCAATTTTCTAAATACTTTCATTAGTCCCTAGCCTTATCTTATAGTTAGGATAGCCTTATGCCTATCCCACGCATGCTTAAACTCCTTTACTGTGTTAACCTCTACCACTTCAGCTGGAAGGCTATTCCATGCATCCACTACCCTCTCAGTAAAGTAATACTTCCTGATATTATTTTTAATCCTTTGTCCCTCTAATTTAAGACTATGTCCTCTTGTTGTGGTAGTTTTTCTTCTTTTAAATATAGTCTCCTCCTTTACTGTGTTGATTCCCTTTATATATTTAAATGTTTCTATCATATCCCCCCTGTCTCGTCTTTCCTCCAAGCTATACATGTTAAGATCCTTTAATCTTTCCTGGTAAGTTTTATCCCGCAATCCATGAACCAGTTTAGTAGCCCTTCTCTGAACCCTCTCTAAGGTATCAATATCCTTCTGAAGATACGGTCTCCAGTACTGTGTACAATACTCCAAGTGAGGTCTCACCAGTGTTCTGTACAATGGCATGAGCACTTCCCTCTTTCTACTGCTAATACCTCTCCCTATACAACCAAGCATTCTGCTAGCATTTCCTGCTGCTCTATTACATTGTCTGCCTACCTTTAAGTCATCAGAAATAATCACCCCTAAATCCCTTTCCTTATATGTTGAGGTTAGGACTCTATCAAATATTCTGTACTCTGCCCTTGGGTTTTTACGTCCAAGATGCATTATCTTGCACCTATCCACATTAAATGTCAGTTGCCACAATTCTAACCATTTTTCTAGTTTATCTAAATCATTTGCCATTTGGCTTATCCCTCCTGGAACATCAATCCTGTTACATATCTTAGTATCATCAGCAAAAAGACATACCTTACCACCAAGACCTTCTGCAATATCACTAATAAAAATATTAAAGAGAATGGGTCCAAGTACAGATCCTTGAGGTACCCCACTGGTGACAAGTCCAAGCTTCCATTAACTACAACCCTCTGTTGCCTGTCACTCAGCCAATGCCTTACCCATTCAACAATATTGGAATCCAAACTTAAAGATTGCAGTTTATTGATAAGCCTTCTATGTGCAACAGTGTCAAAAGCCTTACTGAAATCTAGTTAAGCAATGTCTACTGCACCACCCTGATCTATAGTTTTAGTTACCCAATCAAAAAAATCAATAAGATTAGTTTGGCATGATCTCCCTGAAGTAAACCCATGTTGTCTCGAGAATAGTCAGAAAACTAGCCGAGGTCAGGGACACAGAACGAGATACAGCGATAAGGAAAAGCCAAAAGTCAAGGGTACCAGAAATCAGGGAAGTCAAAACGAAGTCAAAGTCAAAAAAACAGAAAAACACTATTAGGAACATACTCTCGGATAACCATCTAAGGGAAACAAAGACATGGCAATGAGCTAAGGAATAAGTGAGTTTAAATAACCCTCTTGTAGATCCGATTGACTGTACCTAGCCCTTGACCCCAAAAAGTGCGTGTGGGTCTTTTGCGTGATGTCACTCACACATCAACATCGTCTTTACTGTGGACGGACATGAGGCTATATCATTTTGTGGGTCCGCAGCGACCGGCGTGCACTGCAAACGCCAGGCATCATGGCAGAAGACCGCCGAGCGGCACTCCCCTCGATCTTTGGAAGGTAATTATCTCAGTTTTTGCCACATGGAGACGAAGGATACTTGACAGTAAATCACATGTAGGGAGGTGGCTACATAAACAAAGTCATTTAACTACTAAATGGCATAGAATTGAGTAGAGACACCATACACAAAAACTGTTTCATTAAACTGAAGTTGTTTTGGTGTCTAAAGTGTCCCTTTGAGTTACTCATCATAGAGACTGGTATCATTATTTGAGGCTTGTATAAACTAATGACAAAAGTAATCATAGTGACATCACGATTACAGTGGCATACCTCTTGCATAGGACCAATTTGGGATGCCAAAAAGAGGACATGACAATTTTATGCCGGACATATTTTGCCAATCACCCAGCAAGCATACAAGATAAGCACCTGGCACCAGCACAGAGTTCCTAAAAAAAACTCACACATAATCTCAGTCAGTTTAACTTCTCTCCCTTGCGCAAGTCAATAGATCATTCATTTTTCTTCAATGCTCAAGAGAAATAGGGGAAAGACATACTTGCCCACAATGGAAAGCATGAAATAGAGAAAATGTGGGCTAAGTAGGAATGGGGTTCAGAATGAGGGCTCCCCCGTGACACATGTCAGAGGATATGTCTGTCTGATGTGCAGGTATCATACATAAGAAAATACCTCACACAGAAAGAAAAATCTGGGTTTGTGGAATTCAAGTTCCAGTTCCAGTTGGTGTAATGGAGTTGGGACCTTCGATGGTTTTTTTTCAAGTGTATCCCCATTTAAGGACCTACTTCTGTATACACTGTACATTTAGAGATAATGCGTATTCAAAGCCAAATTAGATTTTCTACAGCTAGATAGACATATCAACCTAGGTCACTAGGATTTGGGTTCCAAATACAGCTGGAATTGGTCATTTTGGTGGGTTATGCCAAATGGATCTCCATTAAAGGGTTCATTTCTGCAGGCACTGGATGGTCTACAGACAATGTGCTTTTAGGGGCATTTGAGATCTTTCACCACTGGGCAGACGCTCTAGTTCTAGAAAAAATGTGTATTTAAACCCAAGTGAGATATTCTGCAGATAGATAGACAGATATAAACGATGTACATTTAAGATCATTGAGATGTTCTACAGCTAGATAAATCTATCAGCAGCCTTAGTGATAGTAATTCCTTCCATCTTTATTTAGTATGTAACTTGTTTAAAAAACAAAATAAAAAAAACTTATAAGACTTGAGAGAGCAGAGGGAAATTACACACAATTCTAGATCTTGTTTCACAGTAAAGTTCACATAACTTGCCGCTTCTTTCCCAGACTGGGCAGATGTGGAAAGTATCTGAATTCAGGGTCACGGTATTATCTCAAATGAGCTTCCTGGCACAAGGACGAGAAACATTAAGAACCATGCAATGATTATTGTCATAAAGAATTAGATTTTGGCAAGCCTCAGCCACAACAGATGTACAGTCACCTAACAAATAAATTAAGAGCAATTGCATCACTAAATATTATATTTTGTTTTTAAACAATATTTTGAGTAAAAGTATTATGATGTAGCTTAGCTAAAATGATGATGTCACCTTCAATAAAACTTTATAAAGTGCTGTTAATATATTTTAATGATTACTGTCACTCACCCCTTGTATCTTGCATTATTTCAGTTTTGTGTACGACACACATTTAACCCAGATGACAGAGAATTGAGCACTGAGGCACTGAGGGGCATGACAAAAAATTCATAGTTGCCAACATTTGGAAAAACATTCCCAGGGACACTTTGCAGCACAACTATCAATTACTACCTTGAAAATTTACCACACCCACTGCCACAAAGCTACACCCACTATGTCCAACCCACATAACTAATCTCAGCCTACTTATCGTGCAGCTTACAGGGTCTACTCAATAAAGATAGAATTACAGGGAATTGAGATGGTAATTTTAAATTCAAGGCCAAAGTAGCTGAGTTGGAAAAATTTTCCCATTCAGCTGTACTATTTCGACCTAAAGTTTGAAATTCCCATCACAATTCCCTATAATTCTCTCTTTATTGAGTAGACCTTTATAACACCAAGTTCCCACCAACAGTACCAGCATCCTTGGTGTGCGATAGATACATTCGCAGCACAGCATCTATATGAGGCAGGTACATATTAACACTTTACTGTGAGTTGGGTATCAGTGGTGACACTGTCAATACAAATATAGAAATACTTTGTGCAGATGTGCTTCAGTCAGAGAGTTGTGTCAACAGCAGCTCTCAGACGCATGGAACAAGTCTGGACAATGCACTTGTATAGACACACAAGGCTCACTATAGACAAGCTCAGTGACACACAAGCTTACTACAGGCAAGCTCACTGACACACACATGCTCACTAAATACAAGTTCACTGACACACAAGCTCACTAAAAACAAGCTCACTGACACTCACAAGCTCACTACAGACAAGCTCACTGACACACTATCTCACTATAGACAAGCTTACTGACACACACAAGCAGTGTCATCTTAATAGCGGGAAAAGCAGTGCACTGGGGCCTTTCCTACACAACAACTCATAGGAATAAAAATGTAAATGATATAAAATACAATAAAATTAAGCTTATATTTATTGGTACCTTCAACAAATGCAATACATACACACAGACTGCTGAATACTCACACACACTGACTGCTGAATGCACACAGGCTGCTGAATACAAACACACACACATACAGAGTGCATATACACTGTACCCTGAATATACACACGAACACACACAGAAACTGCTGACTACATACACATACTGCTGAATGCACAAAGGCTGCTGAATACACACACAGACTGCTGAATACACACAGAGAGACTGCTGAATACACAGGCTACTTTATACACACACACAGACTGCTGAATACACACACACTGCTGAATACACACAAACACTGCAGTGAGGGGTGCAGTGTATGTGTTTTTGTTTAGGGGTGCTGTGTGTGTAGGAGTGTGTGTGTGTGTGAGGGGTGCTGAGTGTATGTGTAAGAGGTGCTGATTGTGTGTGAGGGGTGCTATGTTTGTGTGCGTGACGGGTGGTATGTGTGTGTTGGGGTGCTTTGTGTCAGGGGTGCTGTGTGTATGTGAGGGGTGCTGTGCCTTGGTGGTGGTGAGTTGTCACAAGGTTACTGATACACGAGGCTGAGCAGGAGCCTGTGTGCCGGGGAAGCTGCTGGGAATTTGGAAGGGAGACTGTCAGTGCTCCCTCCGACCCCTAGGATCTCTCTCCAGCCCCCAGCACCTCTCTCCTGAATTCCCTTGGACTGTAACAGTCCTAGGGAAAATAATTAAAGCACATAGCTAGCAAGTTGCCAGCAAGAGTAATTACATTACTCTTAACACATCAAATGAATAAAGAGGGATTCTTTAATTTTAGAGTTGGAAGTGGAGGCGGGGCTATTCTGAGAAATTTTAGGTGACTTACTCATAACAATTTATACAACTGTAACGTAGGATAAAAACAATATATCTTATTGAGATAAATACATTAATTGTAGTTTAAAGACACATTACTGTGAATATTATTGCTGTAGAACTCAGACTCAGACACATCAGCACTATGGAACTCCTAGAAAATAGGAACATTAGGATAGGGAAGAGGGACTTTGATCCCAAAATAGGCACTGTCTCTCCTAAATAGAGAGGCATGGTATTGAAAAGAGGTCACATAGCCTGAACATTAGCTGCCTTAATCTTATTGAAAGCCAGGATGGTCGAAGCGTTGTTCAGTTTTCAGAAGCCAACATATATTGATTGTGTGATTGTTGCCTGAATTTCTAAACTGAAACTTTTGAACCTTGAGAAGGACTCCCTGGGTTTATCCACAGCAATCAGTAGACATTCAACGCAAGTGTGTTCTCTGCTGATTAATGAAGCCATGGCTTTAGGCACACTTAGCTATCAAACTGGTAATCTCCTAAAAAAATACACAGTGATTAATTATTAATTAGGGAGATAAATGATGTCTAGAAAAAAAAATAAAGGCTTCTTAAATCACAGTTTTAAAAGCCACAGTGCCATGTTAAGTCAGAGGTTAACATTCATTATTTTAGGGGGGAATCTAACCTTGTGCCCTGTTACTGCCCCATTCTATATAACAGACAGGTGATCAAAGAAACACACGTGGCTCATACATATTCTCAGAGGTGCACTTCCATGTTCTATTAATTTCCACTTAAAGGCACACACACACATTATTATATGCAGTGCATGATTGCTGTGCAAAAAAGTATCTAGATAACCTTTTGGCCCATATAAATATGAGTAATATATCCCCAGGCTTCACATCTGTGTATACCAAACAATGTTACCTTTTTAATTCAGGATTATTAGGTTACAGTTTTATTTTAATGCTGTGTTCATTGCTTGTTAACCTCATAATACAGTAAAGCCAGACATGTCAAAAGGGGGTTTGCCAAACACTTAATGCTTGAAGGAAAACGATAGCGTTAGGAATACAAAGGTGTCTCTCCTTTCCCCCCCATCTCCTCCAGGAGTTTAAAAGGTAAGTTTGGCCTTACATCCCACTACATGCAGCTGTCTGTGCTGCCACATTGCCTTCCTGGCTGAGATCATCGATCTAGATCATCTCATCCCATCAATCTGGATTATCTCACCCCATAGGGAAGCATTGGGAGGCTAGTTCGCATGCTCAAGAAATGCTGCAATGCTCTCTATGAGACTGATTTGAACTATAACCAATTTTAACCTGCTTATAGCTGCAGAAGCGCCTCTAGCCAGTAGAGGCGTGCAAACCCTGAAAACATTTATGTTTCAGTGGACATGGCACCATAAATAACTTAATTGAGATGGTGTTATGGATGCCTAAAGGGTGCCTTTAAGGTTTAATCATACCTTCCAAAAATTGGGAAGGGTTAGGCGGGACACTGAGGGTGCAAAACCAGTGATGGAACCCACATTACTAGTGGCCCATCTGGAAAAGGGGCAGCCCACCCACTGACAGGCTGCCGGCCCTTACATGTATCCCCAGATGCAGGGCACCAGCTTTAGCTGGACAGTGGGTAATGACCCCTAAATGACGACTGCACTGTTAGGAGGTCTGGCCCAATTGTTCTGACATCACTCGCATCAGTAATACATTAACAATATCTATAGGGCTTGTCCACTTGACAGTAAACCGTGGTGAATTGAAAACCCAAATTCATGCTAAAATAGCTGATCTGTTACTGAATCTGAGTCATTGAACATTTCCAGTTTAAATATTTTGATCTGAATATTGCGATTTGGCTCTTAGTCCAATCCAAATATCTGTATGGCGAATAAATTCTAAAATCCTGGCTGTTTATTTGCTAAATAGTGAAGAGTGGTGCATTGAAAGCAGAATTGTAAAATAGAGGCCAAAATTGCCCGTCTTACCCGGGTAATTCCTCTAACTCAAGTATTTTGGCCTAAGCCAGAAGATTTTCTGTTTAGCTTAGTTAAATGTTTCATGTCAGTGTCCTCATCCACAGTACTGTCTAATTAATATACTCACATACTTTTTTAATTTTTATTATCTATAGTACTGTGGATGTTTCCAGTTGCCATGGCATTGTCCTCTGTTTGCCACCTTATGCTGGTGCCTTCTATTAAGTCCCACTATGTTTTTTCTTTATCTTAACCTTTATCACTTAATGGGACACTCCAGTCACCATAGCAACTTCATATAAATGAAGTTGTTATGGTGCCAGGGGGTCCCCTACTGCAATCTTACATTAAGGGTTTAAACAGTTCTTGAACGCTTTAACCACAAAAGTTGTCTCCAGCACTGTTCTCCAGGTGGCATCCAACTTCTGAATTTCAATTACAGGAAGTGCAAAGTGGATAGAGCGGTCAGCTGATGCTCTAAGCCAGTCAGTAGCTCCCCATTGATAAAATAGTAGCATACCTTCATTACATTGACTGAAGTACTGCATGCACCATAACCACTACGTGGCACTACAGTAGTTATGGTACCATGTGCACTCTGTTTACATAATGAATCAAGCTGCTTTTGAAAGATGTGACACTTACCTGAGACCAGCAGTCTTTCCAGTCTTCTGTGATCTAACTAAACTTTGACATCATTCATTGGCAGTGAGTGTCTGCTCACGCTCACAGTCAATAAATTAAGTGTTTCTTTTTCACCCTTTCTTTTTGCGCTACTATTCATTGCTGCACAGTATCACACTTTCAAAGCATTTTACTGGGAAAAGCAACAATAAATCACTAGGAAAAACACATTACCAACACAATTATTTAAAAAAAAAAATCTCATTTGCCAGTGATGTTTCTGGAAAGCGAGGTAATTAGCTGATTGGATTGCTAATTATTTTTTCTTTTTACAGTTTACTGTTAGTCTTGGAAGAGTACTTGAAAAGATCTATTAGTGCAGGATGTGTGCTTTCTTATGAGTAGCCGCCATTCCCTTGGCGACACTATTTTCAGAAACTTTTGAGAATAATCACTGAGTCCATGAATAATGATCCATTATAATCACTTTAATATTGACTTAGAAGACATTTTTTTGGCTGCTGAGAATAGGAAGATAATGTCCAGCTTTGTGTTGGGAAGGAATCCTTAAAATGCAACATTTTTCTTCTGTTGTGCGACTTTCCCTGGCTTGTGTATGGTTATGTCTGAAGGAGGAATACGAGGGCAGGGCTGGCAAGATGCCACATTGCTCCGCAGTTGGCACCCACCGACTGTAAAACCTGGCTCCAGAATACATGTTAATTTGGTTGTTTTCCCACACAAGTTTCCCAGTTTGTTCCTTCACAAGAGCCAGATACCTTTTCAGATGATTCATTATAATCGGACACCTGCCGCAAACCTCTTGGATTACCTTCCTATTGTACATTAAAAACATGCTATACAAAGTAACCCGCTCATTTTCAGAGGAGCTGGGAAGGATTAATAACTTAGGATTTGCTAGTGTCTTGTTACAGACAAGGCAGAATAAGCCAAACAGAACACAATGCACAATATACAAGTTATACAAAGCATGCATGTTATATTGTTTTCCCATATTTGGCAACTGCAAGATAAAGTTTCATATTCTTTCTTATGAGAAGAAGTACTTTGGCAAAGATTCAATAAATATGCTTGTGATGGGTTTGTGTTGGGTTTACATAGATACTGTAGATAGATAGTCTAGATATACACACAAACTGAGTTTAGGTAACAGAAGGTTTAGGCCAGGGGTGTCCAAGAAGGTTGAACTACAACTTCCATGATGTCTTGCATGACTTTGGAATGGTTTAGAACAGGCATAGGCAACCTTCGGCACTCCAGATGTTTTGGACTACACCTCCCATGATACTTTGTCAGCATTATGGGTGTAAGAGCATTATGGGCGATGTAGTCCACAACATCTGGAGTGCCGAAGGTTGCCTATCCCTGGTTTAGAACGAGAAAGCATCATGGGAGCTGTAGTTTTAAAACATCTAGGGTTCTACCTTTTGGGCACCCCTGGTTTAGGCTAACAACCAATTGGAGATCAACAATCTTTTCTTCTTGTATACCAGTGGTTCCCAACCCAGTCCTCAAGTACCACCTACCAGTCCAGGATTTAGGGATTACCCAGTTGTGTCTAAGGTGTTTCTAGAAGGAACAAAAAAACACTTTAAACACAACAGGGTAATCCTTAAATCCTGGACTGGTGCGGGGTACTTGAAGACTGGGTTGGGAACCCCTGTTATATACCGTGCCTTCACTGTGTTCTAACATAGAACCTTAAAATACAGATTCAGACTCTTTGTATAGTACGTTTGAAATGTGTCTGTCTATATTGATCTATCCAAAATACAGATTAAGAAATAGTGGGCACACAAAAATACAGCTTTTAATTTTACAAGGCTACTTAAAATCACCTACCTGAGCAAATAAATACAGGGATCCACCTTATGGCTATATCGTGTTAAACCCACCATTACGCCACAGTATCTCAATACCGGTGGGTCCTGCACTAATTTTAAGGTGAAAGACAAATTAAATAGTGCTAGTGCTAAAGGAACTACATGGGATTTAATTAATGTGTCGTAAAAGCATTGTGAATATATTTAATGCAAAATGAAAATGAATGTAAGTATATCCATATGTAAACTATTTGTAACATTACCTTTGGTATCTATCCATCTTTTTTTACATCTCTCTATTGTTCTAAGTAACCGTCAAGTGCTATTGCAAAGATACATTGTTAGTTTTTGTGGTGGCTACATGCTTAGGTAAGGGGCACTAGGGCTACATGCTTAAAGAAACACCTTAGTGACAGGAATACAAACGTATATCCCTTTTAGTGTAGTGTTAAAAACGTAGTTTAGGCCCCGGTTTCCCTTTTGGCACTCTTTAAAAAGGTAATAAACTTACCTTTATTCCAGTGCCGCACGGGTTTGCGACGGCTGGCCCAGCCCCTGCTCTGCCTCCTTGGCTGAGATCTCGGCTAATCCAATGAATTCTCACAGGAAAGCACTGGGAGGCTATTGCGCTTGCGCTGAAAAACGCTCTGCTGCTCCAATCAGCATCTCCTTATAGTGATTAATTGAATCAAGGCATCTCTATGAGAAACATTCAGCGTCTCCATGCAGATGGTGGAGACTGTGGCAGCACCTCTAGTGGCCATCTGAGTGACTGTCACTAGAGGTGTTACTAGGCAGTTAATGTAAACACTGCCTTTTCTCTGAAAAGGCGTTATTTACATTAGAAGATCTTTAGGGACTGACTATATACACCGGAACAATTCAGCTGTAGTTGTTCTGATGACTATAGTGTCCCTTTAAATACTGTTCATATATTTAAAAGGAGTTAGCCAAAGGTTCAGTTTTATAATTTGGTACCTAAAGTCCTTTGGCTGTGTATTTATAGAAAGTTGTATTCTCTTTGTATACATTTTACTAACAGAATTCACAGAACATACTGAGCAGAAACATGATGTAATGTCTCCACCATACAGTTAAACAAACTATCCATCTTTATGGTTGTGATTTGTTATCTATAAGGAATTAACATTGCACTACTTTTATTCAACAAAAATTGACATAAGTGCTCATTTCAGCTCGTTCTGTATCGGAACCCCATTAGATGTTTTCTTGTGAGCACCTCTATAATTTACTGTCTTTTGGTTTAGCTATTAATTTCAGCAATCTGTTACATAGTGTACACATTTACTAACGTTTTGGTCAGGAGGTACCAGGAAAACCCCAATCCTGTAATTATTCATTCACATTCATTTGTTAAACATGACACGTTTTATATAAACACTGACTGGGCTTCCCTTTCGTTCTGTATAATGTTACCTCATAGAAGAAGCACTGGCCAGTTATAGAAATCACTCCTGTCTCAACATCTGTTTGAGTTAAAATTGTTAAGACTGCTTTAACTAGTCCGTGACTGAAACATTCGAGGATCAAAATGGCTGTCTTCTTCAGCTGCTTGTATACAGTGTTATGAGAAAATACCTAACCCTATACTTAAAGGACCGCAATAGGCACCCAGACCACTTCAGCTCAGTGAAGTGGTCTGGGTGCCAGGTCGCCCTAATTTTAGGGGTAACCCTGCAGCTGAAAACATAGCAGTTTTAGAGAAACTGCAGGGTTCATCCAGCCTCTGGAGCGCTTCCACGATTTACACTGAGTAAATCGCACTTATTTGACGCCTGACGTCCTCACGGAGTCCAATGTCAAAAAAGATCCCCATAGGAAAACATTGAGTAATGCTTTCCTATGGGCATGTTTGAATCCGCGCGCGCCTCTGGCCACGCATGTGCATTTGGCTGCACTCGGGAGCTAGCATCGATGGAGGAGGAGAGGTCACCAGCACAGAGGGAGCCCAGCTGTTAACTAGTTTTTATGGGATTTTTATACTTGGGGAAAAAAAAGGTAAAACTGTTTAGTTTGTTGCACAGACACATGGCTTGTAATTGTGTAACTTGGTATTTGGGTGAGTTACAAATTACAAACCTGTGGCTGCATTTGGCACCAAATGAGCACAGGTGCTCTCCATCATGATTTGCTTATGCCAAATAGAGCCATTATTAGCCCTGGGCTCCCAGACCTGGTTTGGTAACCGTTTTAGGCACCTATAACTATATAGTCTGTAAGTCCAATACAGACTCCATCTTATTGCCCCTTTTAAAGGAATACTTGAGGCACCATAACACTACTTAGGAGCTTCTGGCTTTGCAACTGAAGTAGTGGAGGTAGGAAGTATTGGAGGTCAAAAATTGAGCAGTTAGACTGCAGGTGCATGATCTATACATCAAAACCACTTTATACCTTTTTTATTCCATAGAATTTTCCCTTAACTCTAAAGTGGAAATACAAGCAACCCTATCTAATGATAACATGTGATGCAGTGAACATGCTTCTGTGTGTACTATAGTAGAAATCCTCTGTTACAGGATGCAAATAGTCTTGCCCACAGCTGTATACAGTTGTTAGTGTAACATGTGACCAAATCTTTGATGCTGTCCTCTTTTCTCTCACAATTGTAGGGCACAGCGTCTGTTCTACAACGTAGATCGGACAATGAAGAGTATGTGGAAGTGGGACGACTGGGACCGTCAGATTACTTTGGTAAGCAACAGATGTGCTAGAACCCTATATACATATTACTATAAACCATTTAGGAGATCAGAAGGGCTGAGTATTTATTCACATTCATTGCAAATGTTGCTTAGATGTTTCCTGCAAGGTTCTAAAATCGCACAAAAGCCATTTGTTTAAAGGAACACTATAGTGTTAGAAGTACAAACCTGTATTCATCACACCATAGGGTGGCCTACAGTCCACGTTTCGCATAAAAAGTAAAAAAAAAAGTTTAACTTACCTTTTGTACCTCCCCGTCTTCCACGACTCATAGAGGAGCATTGGAGACCTAATGCACAATGGCGGCGAGCTCCACACTCGCATTCATACTTCCCCATAGGAAAGCATTGAGTCAATGGTTTCCTATAGGGGCTTCTGTGTAAGGTGACTGAGTTTTACTCAATCAGTACAGTGGAAGCACCTCTAGTGGCTGTCAATCTGACAACACTAGAGGTGGAATTAACCACACAATCTAAATACTGCAGTTTATTGAGATGATCTTTCCTGAGTGACTATAGTATCTCTTTATTGACAAGGTGCAAGTCAAAGGTGTTCTATATGTTCTTTAACTAATGTATTAAAACATTCTATGCAAAATCAGTAGATTTTAAATAGTGAAATCTAAATAAACCAGAAAGTGATTCATCTAATCATAGCTTTTATTTAAAGGGGTACTCTTAGCATCAAAACCACTACAGCACACTGGCACCACCCCACAGTAAGGGGTCAAACCATTTCCAAATGGATTTACACTTATCTGGTTGCTACACTTTGGGCGTCATTCTTTGGTTAAGGATACCCTAATAAGTACAAAACTGATAATTCTAAAGTGTAATGGGAAGTTCATCTATAGCAATAACCAGAGTTTGCAAAGGACTGTGGTCACCTGAGAGACCCATTTAAATGTGGAGACAGCACCATAACCACTACAGTGGGCCGTACTGGTTATGTTGCTTAGAGTACCTCTTTAAATTCAGATTTTTGATGCTCTGAATGATATTTTCATAAGCGTTCTAATATATTGGAGAAATCCAGCCATCGCTTTTATTTTTAATTGTGGTCTTTTAAAGCAGTAGTGTACCTACTGTACCTATCTTCTGTAATTAATTATATTCTGGAAGAATTTTCTGTGTGCAGAAACACTGAGTTTCTGTACCTTCACGGGATATTTGAGGATTTATTTTTTTGTAAAGAATCTGGGAGGAGGGAACGATTTTTCTAGTATGGCAGCCAAATTCTTACAGAAATTACAGGAAGTGCTCTAGAGAGCAGGTGCAAGATATACTGGTTTCCCCAGCTTGACGAAACATATATCTTTGTAATTGATTTACAATGGTTTTCATGATGACAGAAAATTGTATTTTATTTAAAGGGGCTCCTTCATGCATAACACGATATACTCGGCTAATATTGTTTTGGAGTTAGTTGAATACTCCAGCACATGTGCGGATTACTAGATAATGACAACAAATATGTTTCACATTCTGCTTGAGTTCCAGTCCCACAATAGTTACACACTAGAATTCAGATTTTAATTTTCTATTTGATGTTTAGTGAATGAAGCCAAAAACGAATCATTTGCAAAATGAGTTGTATATTAAGCTGAGTTGAGAACCAAGTCACAAATTTAGGCTAAAATATTTGGACAAATAACTAAGTTGGATCAGTATGGTAAATTCGTTGTTACCTTTGCCAAAATCCATGTTTTAGTAAATATATACCCCAGCATGTAATCAGGTACAAGCACTTTAGGTGCCTGGAGTGTCCCTTTAATAAAAAAAATATGGTCCCTACCTGTCAGTTAAACAATTGAATGGCTCTTGAATGACCTGAGGACAAGAAAACCCTCCTACAAGCGGTACTCCTGCTCTCTGTGACAGATATGGCAGCACGTGGGGTAGTTGCTGTGATTACTTCTCTAGCAATAGTGTCTGTAGCCAGTGTGCTTGTAATGAAGTAATGCAATATAGCAAGCAGTGTAATGGGCGAGCTGTGCCCTGTTTGGCAAGTATTTTCAAGCAGAGCCAATCGAACAACATTGAATGAAAGGCAGGAGGGAACTAGATCCCTCTGTCATGGTGCCGGTGATGAGACTGGAAAGGAGGTGTATGTTAACATAAATGATAACTAATATATTCACCGCATTAAGAGCTGTTATCTGTTGAGGTGAAAACTGTCATGACAGGTTCAATTTAAATTCCAGATGTTCACTTTCAGTTCTTTCAGGCCAGTGCACTAATGACTATGTTCCTTTTTTTTCCTCATGCTTTTTATTGATAAATTAAAATATTTGCTAAGCCGTGAGTTATTGAGAATTCACAAAAGAATTGCAAGTTGTAGGCCCCATGTTACAAATGTTATCAGCTCAGCTATTCTGGTCTAAAATGTGAAAATCCTTGGAGAATTCCCTACAGTTCATGGTTTAATGAATTAATCACGTTTACACCCTCTACGTCTGTCTCATATTTCAGCTGGAATTGGAGGCTGTAGGTAGCATGGTGACTACAGCTCAAACACACAGAACCTAATCTACAACCTTGTATACTATTATGCATATTACTGGACCTTAGAGTCGCTGGGCTTACCGTGTGAATGGTCAGAGAGATAGCCAAGGACAACTGTAGGAAATATTATAGTAAACTGTGGACAATTCAACTATCAGGAATACAGAGAATAGAATAAACAGTGATCAAGCTATGGTTAGTAACAGGAGATCAGAAATATAAAAAACTCACTATTCGGCTAATCAAGAACCACAATGGTGACTGGGATGAGAAAGCTGCATTTCAAATATCCGTGGCTTTATTAGGATTGGACCACTCCATAAAGGAGCGTCAGAAGTGTGAGGGCGGCGGATTTCCGTTTTCAGACATTCGTGCCTTCGTTCGTCTGTGATGAATAGGCGCTTTAGGGCGCCACTCGGACATGGGCACGAGCACCATGCAGTGTCTGAATCATTGCTGGAGCAATGAGGGGGAACCCTGGAATCGGTACATATGACACTTATCAGCTGATAAATTGTACTGTTACTCACTGCTCCACTATTGCGATTGGAACAAAAGGTATCTCACTGTGTGAGCAATGAGAGGTTGTTGACCATCAGTTTAGGTTTTCTTTCATCTATAGGGAAGAGGACGCAGCAGCCTTCTTTTAAAAAATTACAAGGGCCATAAGTTTTGCCCCCATTCATTTTTGGTATTTAGTATCTGTTTACATTTATTGAGCTTTCATTTTCAATAAATCGGCTTCTGACAATCCTTTCAAATTTTGACATTTGTATGTTCTCGGTTGTTTAAAAATATTTGTATATGTGAAATATCTGTTTTAGTTTAAGTTTTTCATAATTTTCAATTTTCATACTAATTCTTGCCAGCATTACAATGTAATAAGTTATCTTTTGTTGTTTGCAGGTGAAATTGCCTTGTTATTGAATCGTCCCCGGGCAGCAACTGTGGTCGCCCGTGGACCACTTAAATGTGTCAAACTTGATCGTCCTCGCTTTGAACGGGTTCTTGGGCCTTGTTCAGAGATCCTCAAGAGAAACATTCAGAGATACAACAGCTTCATCTCCCTCACTGTTTAAGATGTTCCCTTGGAAATGCCATATATGTTGTTATCTCGTGCAGTCCTCCAAGTTTGACACATGCAGTTCCATAGCTTTATGCAAAAAGGAAGTTGTGCATTCATTGTACATTTTGATAGTTGTGTCTGCTGCCTCAGACACCAACATTTGAATAATTTGCGTACACAGAAATCTCACAATGGGGTATGCATCGTCAGCAGAGATATTATTGTGCGATAATGTATTATTTTTAATTTTTAAATAATTGTGGCTGTTTTCTGGGTTCCAAATTTACTCATACTACTGAGGGACACACTATACAAAACAATATAGTGACAAACGTTTGGTAGACGTTCGGGCACAACCAGATGTCAATCTAATATTATCTATTCAAACATCGTTGGTAAACAATTTGTAGTTTGGTTGACGGCAGTGGAATTGTGTAAAGCATTATTTATCATATTGTACATTTGTGTTGACAATTTATAAAATATAATATACTTGTAGCAAAACAAGTTTCTCATTCGTCATACTGAATGTCAGGTATCCCACTTCTATCACCATTAAATAGACCATTGTAAAGCAAGTGGTTTACGTAAAATATATATTTTTAGTTTGATGAACGCCCCTTGTGGGTGAACTTTATATTTATATCTCATTACATTCCAGTTCATATTTTTGTGGATATAGGTGGGAATATATTAAAATTAATAGTTTATCTTTTCAAGAATCATGTACTTTGTATACCCCATTCTTCACTGTGATAATTTAATGCACAATTTCCTTTTTGGTTCCTTTTGGGACAATTTTATCTGTAAGTTTCTATACTATACAGGTTTATCAAATTTTGCTAAGGAGATTATTGGGGCAGTGTCAAATTATTTCTAGGACCACATTTCAATTCCTGTACTACAGAATAAATGCGATTCTAACATTAATATATTTGGTGCAAGATCGGCTGCAGAATAGTCAGGGACCATTTCTTTAATTATGCTGTGCATTTTATTTATATATTCATGAGAGATCACAGAAAATCTGTGATCAGTGCAACTTGGTGGCGCCACAAATAAATCAACACCGAATACTATTACTCTGATCAGATGCATATAAATATTTATAGCAGAAAGGCTGGGCTCACCTGGACATACTTACATTACTTGGGTGCTGTGACGAACAGATACGACATGCAAAAAAAAAACAGCGTACTCAACTTCATATTGGTTTTAAATAATATAACATTTTTAAAACACATTATACAGCGCTACGGAATCTGATGGCGCTATATAAATAATAAAATAATAAAAACACATCAGTTTACTAAAATAAGATGGACTTTTTAAAGCCAGCATGAAATTGAGTGCTCTCTACATTTAGGTAGAATTTGACAATTGCTGATACACTTAAAGAACTGCATGGCAGAAAACCAGACAATAAACATGACTGGGTACAAAACAAAATCTAAAACACTCTTCGTTGCTATTAAAGGGTTAAACCCACATGTGACAACTGCACAAAGCAAAGGGATGGGGGAGGCAGCAAAGCTGTCCAGAGCAGGCTCCGAGTGTATTCTTTTGTTTATTTAAATATACTTTACAGACTGCTTTTAAACTCCGTTTTGTAACTGAAGACATCGAGGTGTGGTCCTTTTGTGTATTTTACAGCAATCATTAGTGTCTAAAGTAGATACTACCCCCCACGCAGACTTTTCAAGCAATGCTTTTGTATGTGTTTTATATGTCTTTACTATATTCTCAGCTGTCACAGGGTTTATACATTTGCTTAAAAGTTGCTGGAAAAAAATTAGCAGTGAGCATGTCAGTCACAAAGCAAATACACAAGGCATCCATACATTCTTTATACATACTTCTTCATCCCATTGTTTGAATACAAAATTTTCATATTTATTTTGTTCTTTTGCCGTTTGCTTTAGCAATTGTATATTTGACAATAAACATCTACTCTGCAATGGAAACACAGTATTTCGTATGTTTGTCTTTTGTGAATTTTTGATGATAAACTAACATATGCATTGCAAAGTTGCACAGTGGAAGAGAATCCTGACCAACGTACTATCAAATAGCATTTAATGAAATTACTAGGTAGAATTTGTGTAGGACAGACGTCTAGTTTTGCCTGCCGTTTTTGCTAAAGTAGAATAATGCATCGATACAGAGACTGACTGTGACTTGATGATGGTCACGTCTGTTTTTTGAGGGATTAGTGGACCACAGCAGTAATTATTTTTGTGTAATAAACCAAAAATTATCACCTCCAGTGGTTGGAACTTAGGTCAGGTCAAAGGAACACCTGTAACCTATCATGTTCATTTGCACGTAGGTTGAGGCTCCCCTCAACAACTGAACTTAGTGAGCTTCAGAGGGGCAACTGAAAGCAAGCTTGACTGCGAGCAACAACACATTAAGCAGCCTGGGGTATATTGTGATGGCTCAAGTGTGTACAAAGCTGGTTTTACGCCAGGCTGCAAGCGAAGACCCAAGATCACAGATGTCCCTCACCTCAAAACAGAGAAAACGAAAAAAAATGCAGGCAGGTCATAGATAATATGTTGGGTTTCTGTAAAAGAACATATTACAGGAAAACGTGGGCTACTTTTACTGGGAGTTAGCAATTGTATCACCAAGCTTCATGTAGTGCTTATTAAAGCAGTACTACAGGGTCAGGAACAAATATGTACTCCTGACCCTATAGGGTTAAAACCACAATCTAGCCACCCTGGTCCCCTCATGCCTCTAAAAATAAAGTAAAATCTTACTTGAATTCAAGCCTGCAGCTGCATAGTTTGTCCATGTTTCCCTTAGACCTGCCCTCTGCCTGCTGACATCAGCAGAAGTGGTAGGCTGATCCAATCACAGTGCTGCCCCATAGGATTGGCTGAGACTGACAAAGAGGCAAATCAGGGCAGAGCCAGCACGATTCAAACACAGCCCTGGCCAATCAGCATCTCCTCATAAAGATGAACTGAATCAATGAATCTCTATGAGGAAAGTTCAGTGTCTGCATGCAGAGGGAGGAGACACTGAATGTTTGGATGCATTTTAGGCAGCCATGACCCAGGAAGGATCTCTAACAGCCTGTGACGAGACCAATCTCGCCACATTGCATTGGAGAAGCCTGGTTGCTCGCCTGCTGCCTCTGGACTATGGCCCCCTTTTAAAAGACTTTATTTTTCCATGCAGAAAAGCTGTATTCATGCTTTTCTGCCGGTTGTTCGGTAGTTTCAAACTACCGAACAACCGTACGAATGACTGGACCACCTGGGAGCTGGAGTGTGCCGGCAATTAACCTCCCTGAAGCTGCGGTTAACCGCAGCTTAATTGATGAACGCTGGGTGGCCGCCGTTCGTATCCCGAACACGAGGTCGCGGCCATTTTAAACCATACGAATGAACAGCGGTGTTCGCCTCTATTTTCATGGAACTAAAATCGGACACAGTTTTGCGCGAACACCGCTGAAGCCGCCGACCTCCCTTCTTGTTCGGTGAAAGCACACGAATGACCCGGTGTTCGGTATTTTTGTGTGAATGTCTTATACCCCAGATAGGAATCCCATGGAGCCCATTCGTATGAAACTGACTGTAAAGACTTTGGCTCCATGGCGATTGAACTGTATTCGTGTAGTCTGAGTGCCATTCACCTAATAATGTGCACTCAGACCTGAGCTATCTGGGGATATGTTACATGTCTGTGTTTTATGTAGTAAATGTTACTTTGTGCATTTTAAAGTATTATGCTGGTTTTGTGTTCCCACGTGTGTAATGGAGTTTTGCCTTTGTCTTGGGAGATAATTGAGTTACTTCCCAATTATCTCCCAGGGCAGAGGGGAGGAAGCCAGGATGCATTGTGGGAATATACTGTGACTGTGTGTCCTATTTGTATACTTGTCTGTCCCTTGTCACAGTCTCCCATTTGGTCCCCTAGGGGAGTGTCCACCAGGTGGGAGACCTGCATAAAAGCCGGGCAGGTAGCCCTCATTAAACAGACCACTGCTTGACCCTCAACACAGAGCCTTGTCTCGTTCTTGGGGGGATTCACTGTATGCTGTTAGAGACTGATTGCCAGGAGTGTAAGCTGTTGTCTGCTTTTCCTGTTCGTCTGCTAGCAGCTATTTGGGAGGTTCCAGTTCGGGAGTTGGAGTGCTATTTTGTATCCAGTTCGTGAGTTTTGGTGTTCTGCAGTAGCTGTGCCTGGATCTCTGGAAAGGGGGCCGATCGCCTAAACGGTTTTTACCACTTGTGTGCAAAACGGTCCGTTACAATTGGTGGCAAGCGGCGGGATCGTTCCCACAGACAACAGGACAGCTACAGGCAACACCATTCCGTGGATTTACAATTTGAGGGCAACGCATGTCCCAGTACAGCGACCCTGACAGCAACAGCATGGAACCAGCAGTGTCATACGAGGAGGAGGACCTGGATGGCCGGGATGCATTAAGGAAAGGCATCTGGTACCAGGCCCTGGATAATGTACAGTACCAGCGGGGTGAGAGTCTCCCCAGTGAAGAGCAGCGGTTGCAGAAGCAAGTGGCCCTGCGGATGCCCTTCCTGGGAGAGCAGCCCCTAGATGAATGGGTGAAGGAATTGGAGCACCGGGTATGGCAGGAGATTTGGCTGGAAGATGCATACCAGGCGCTTTGGTGGTATGGGGCACAGTACCTGCCCTGGACAGCCGAGCATGACAAGCCAGAGGGAGAGGAGTTTGATGGTCCTGGCTTGTTATGGGAGGCTTTTTCAGAGCCTGAATTTGGGAGCCCTACACAAGCCCGGTTCAGTGATCTCTTGGAGTGGAGGGAGAGCAGGTATGACTGGGACGACACTCACGACATTGAGCAAGACCTGGCTCACCTAGCAACCCTGGAGTGGGAACTGGAGCAGGACTACCGAGATCTCTTCCACTCCATTGAGAAGATTCAGCAGGACAGCAAGGTGACAGAGCCAGAACCAGACCCATTCAGCTGGGAAGACATTGTGGATATTTTCTGGGAAGAACCCCAGGTGGCCGGTAGAGATGGGACCGACGTCTCTCCACCGGTCCTGCAGGGAATTGGGAGCCCAGTCTCCATTCCCCAGCGGCCGTGTGATTTATTGGGAATTGGGAGCCCAGTCTCCATTCCCCAGCGGCAGTGTAAAGTGCAGGGGGAGGAGAGCCGCGTCCTCCCTCCCCAGCGGCAGGCTGAGTTACAGGGGGCAGAGGTAGTTGTTCCTGCCCCCAGCAGCAGAGTGATATGCCGGGAAGGCAGTGTAAAGTGCAGGGAGAGGAGAGCAGCGTCCTCCCTCCCCAGCGGCAGGCTGAGTTACAGGGGGCAGAGATAGTTGTTCCTGCCCTCCAGCAGCAGAGTGATCTCCCTCCCCCGCAGCTGGAAGTATGTATGGGAGAGGAGCCTGTTATCCCCTCTCCCCAGCGGCAGCTTAATGTACCAGGGGGAGACAGTAAGCCCCACAACTGCGCAGATGGGACCGTAGTCTCTACACTGCCAGCACAGGGGGTAGGGACGGTCGGTCCTGCCCCCCAGCGACAGGGCTGTTTAGCCAAAGGGGAGACAGTCGGTCTCCCCCTCCAGCAGCAGAGATGGGTAACCAAAGGGGAGACGGTCGGTCTCCAGCAGCAGGACTGTGCATCTAAAGGGGAGACAGTCAGTCTCCAGCAGCAGCAGCAGAGCGGTGTATTTAAAGGGGAGACAGTCGGTCTCCCCCTCCAACAACCAGGCTTCCACCAGGCTACCCTCCCAGTAGCGCTGGCAACAGGGCAGAGTGCCGCTGGTCTCTGCCCACGCAGCAACCCACCAAGTCAGCGTACCCGTACCCAGCACAGCCGTGGTGAGGCACCTGGACATGGACAAGCTTCTTCTCTACCCAGGTGTAGTAACCATTTATTGTGGGTGGGCTGTGCTGTTGATTATTTGTTGTGGGTGGGCTGCTGGACTAACAAGGGCACTGACCGGCAGGAGGTCAGATACCCTGTTAGTCTGTTTGGAAAAGGGGAGAGATGTGACGAGACCAATCTCGCCACATTGCATTGGAGAAGCCTGGTTGCTCGCCTGCTGCCTTTGGACTATGGCCCCTTTTTAAAAGACTTTATTTTTCCATGCAGAAAAGCCATATTCATGCTTTTCTGCCGGTTGTTCGGTAGTTTCAATCTACCGAACAACCGTACGAATGACTGGACCACCTGGGAGCTGGAGTGTGCCGGCAATTAACCTCCCTGAAGCTGCGGTTAACCGCAGCTTAATTGATGAACGCTGGGTGGCCGCCGTTCGTATCCCGAACACGAGGTCGCGGCCATTTTAAACCATACGAATGAACAGCGGTGTTCGCCTCTATTTTCATGGAACTAAAATCGGACACAGTTTTGCGCGAACACCGCTGAAGCCGCCGACCTCCCTTCTTGTTCGGTGAAAGCACACGAATGACCCGGTGTTCGGTATTTTTGTGTGAATGTCTTATACCCCAGATAGGAATCCCATGGAGCCCATTCGTATGAAACTGACTGTAAGGACTTTGGCTCCATGGCGATTAAACTGCATTCGTGTGGTCTGAGTGCCATTCACCTAATAATGTGCACTCAGACCTGAGCTATCTGGGGATATGTTACATGTCTGTGTTTTATGTAGTAAATGTTACTTTGTGCATTTTAAAGTATTATGCTGGTTTTGTGTTCCCACGTGTGTAATGGAGTTTTGCCTTTGTCTTGGGAGATAATTGAGTTACTTCCCAATTATCTCCCAGGGCAGAGGGGAGGAAGCCAGGATGCATTGTGGGAATATACTGTGACTGTGTGTCCTATTTGTATACTTGTCTGTCCCTTGTCACAGTCTCCCATTTGGTCCCCTAGGGGAGTGTCCACCAGGTGGGAGACCTGCATAAAAGCTGGGCAGGTAGCCCTCATTAAACAGACCACTGCTTGACCCTCAACACGGAGCCTTGTCTCGTTCTTGGGGGGATTCACTGTATGCTGTTAGAGACTGATTGCCAGGAGTGTAAGCTGTTCGTCTGCTTTTCCTGTTCGTCTGCTAGCAGCTATTTGGGAGGTTCCAGTTCGGGAGTTGGAGTGCTATTTTCTATCCAGTTCGTGAGTTTTGGTGTTCTGCAGTAGCTGTGCCTGGATCTCTGGAAAGGGGGCCGATCGCCTAAACGGTTTTTACCACTTGTGTGCAAAACGGTCCGTTACACAGCCATCTAAGGAGTGGCCAGTGAAGTTATCACTAGGCTGTAATGTAAATACTACATTTTCTCTGAAAAGACAGTGTTTACAGCAAAAAGCCTGAGGTAATGATTCTACTCACCAGAACAAATTCAATAAGCTGTAGTTGTTCTGGTGACTATAGTGTCCCTTTAGGAAAACTTGGTGCGATTCAAACAATCATATACATTGTTATTTTTTCCTCAAGCAGATTGTGAAACACAGATTAACTGGGTGTGGTGTCCGGGGACACAGGTTGTAGTTTTGGTCATGTCCTTCAGAGCTGGCTTGTATTCATGTTTGGATTCATTGGGGAAGATTGTGGTTGCTGAACGTGTCCAAGAGTACCAGGAGAATTCAAGAGTTTATTTATTCATCTTTCATACTTAGTTGAATGATGATGGCAGGATACATGTAATATATGAATAATTTATTATTGGATGTGATAGTCCAGGGGTAGTTAACCTTCAGCACTTCAGATGTTTTGGACCACATCCCCCATAATGCTCTTACAGCCATAATGCTGGCAAATCATCATGGAAGGTGTAGTCCAAAACATCTGGAGTGCCAAAGGTTGCCTATGCCTGGTTTAGACCATAGCTAGTGTCTACAAGTTCATGCTCAGTTTGTCTTTCTCTCTGAGAAGCTGGAACATGTACATCACTCCCTGCTTTTCCAGAGACCAGAAAGAATTAGGAATATCTCCATAACTATACGGTCCAAAATACCAAGGTTGGGAAACTTTGCCTTCTTGACAGGAAAGGTTGGGGAGAAAAAGATCAACGTTGTCTGAAAATGGCATGATTGGGGATGGTTCTGAAATTCTAAACGGGTAACTAGCAGAACAACTAAATTAACCATGTCGTAAACCCCAGCAGAGGTTCTAACAGGCAGAATGTGTAAAAGAAAAGGTCTATTGGAGAGTTGGGACATGGCCCTGCCACTGCCCGAAGGGAGTGCTTTCTGGTCGAAGCATGCGATTTAGAGTGCGTCCTGCAATAAAATCCTGGGAGGGATGGTACATCATAAACACAAAACTAAGCACATTTTGTTCCCATATTTTTTAGATAATAAAGCCTAGCTACACTCAGCTAGCCAAAGCCAAGAGTGATTCAGTGACCACCAGTGTAAAATCCATAGCCTCCCAAATCATTTGATCTAAGTGTCACCCAATCGTTTTGGAATGTTCTAAATCAGAGAGTGTGACATTGATTACATCCCCTTCATACCTCAGACAAATGGAGACTTCTATTCTTCAAAATTGGTGCTGTGTCCCAGTATATTAAGATGGTGGCATCTACATCATGGTGACGGCATTCCAAGATGGATTGACACTGCTCTGGATAGAATGGTTACACTCCTTACAAGCTCCTGGATATGCAAATTTCTACTTGGGTTGAATGTAAATGCTGATACATTGGTGTTATAGATTAGGGTTAGGCACTGTTTTTCCCAAACCACATGTTTCACGTTAGCCTATGTATGTCTTTCTCAGAGCTTCTGTGAAAGATGTATCCAACTGTATATGAAAAATCCTGAGTTTATCAGTGTTAGCTGTATAGGTCAGGTATACGTTTTTGACAGCTGAATGCCTATGTTACAGAGGAATTAACAGATATTTGCTAGGTGCATTTTGCTAAGCTTGTTTATGATATGAAACGTGCTCTGTTATTTTCCTCCTGCAGACCTCACCTGGGTGGTCTCGCTCTCCTTTAACTCTTAATGTATCTCCTGAAGTTAGAGGGACAGTTCACGTGCCTAGACACGATGGATGCCATATAGATTGCTAGGTTATGTTTCACTACGTTTTATGTTTTATGGTTATTATTCTCTTTATAGCACCAACATATTCCACTGTGCTGAGCAGTTGGAATTTAGAAACAAATAAATTATAACAAACAGATCAAGATGGACAAAACAAGAGGCTCGTTGGGTGCTTCTTAAACAAGTTTACAATCCTGGAAAATCATTGCTGTTGTATACAAACCACATTTTAATCAGTGTGCAACCAAAGAACCCATAAACATGTCTTGTATTGTCACAAAATATGATCAATTACTATATATTTCTCTTTGATTCCCTTCTGCAGCATTTTCCTTTTAGACTGCAATAGTAAAACTACATGTGTGACAATATATATATATACAGGGGCGTACATGGAGCATTTGGCACCCGGGGCGGATCCTATATTTGGCACCCCCACATCCCCCTTCCCCTAAAAATGTAAAAAAAAATTTTTTATGTCTTTAGCACTGAGCAGTGTTTTTATTTTTATGTATTTAGCACCAAGCACTGTTTGTGTGTTTGAATGTAAGCATGTTTTTGTATGGAGTATGTGTGAGTGAATGTACGGGTGTGTTTGCACGTATTGGCATTTGAATGCAGGAGTGCATTTTTCTGTAGTGTGGTTTTTGAATATGGTGGTGTGTTTTTATGTAGGGTTGACATTTGGATGCAGGGTTGTATTTGTGTGTAGTGTAGGCGAAATGCTGAGATGTATGCACATATACATACATACATACATATACTTACATATACACACACTGGCACACATACACAGACACATAGGTACACACATGCAGTTTCATAGAAACAGTCATACACAGACAAACACTAGCACATACAGATAGACACAGATACACACATATAGATAAAAACACACACACATACAGACACAGAGAGAGAGACACAGGCACAGGCACACATACAGATAGAGATACACACATAGAGACACATTGATACAAACACAGACTCACAAACAGATACACAGACACACACTGACACATACAGATACACATATACCAACACACATACAGATACACAGACACACACTGACACATACAGATACACATATACCAACATACATACAGATACACAGAAACATATGTATAAGTGTGTATCTGTGTGTGTGTTTGTATAGTGAATGCAGTGTGTGTGTTTGTATGGTGGATAATGGTATGAGGGAAGGGGTGATGGTGGGGTGGTGAAGTGAGAGGGAGGGGTGGGTGGGTGATGGTGTGGGGGTTAAGTGAGAGGAGAGGGGGGGTCACAGTGAGAGGGGGGGGTGATTGTGAGAGGAAGGAGGGGTGGGGGAGGAGAGGGAAGGGGTGATGAGGAGAGGGAGGGGGATGATTGTGAGAGGGAGGGGATTGGTGGTGGTGTGGGGGGTGAAGTGGAGAGGGAGCTCAGGGGGTGAGGATGAGAGGGAGGGGGGTCACTTGGGGGGGATTGTGGAGAGGGTGATTGTGAGGAGGTGGTGATGAGGAGAGGGGGGGTGATTGTAGAGGGAGAGGGGGATGACTGTGAGAGGGAGGGGGTGATGAGGAGAGGGGAGTGATTGTGAGGGGGAGTGATGAGAGGAGGGGTGTGATGAGGAGGGGGGTTGATTGTGAGAGGGGGGGTGATGAGGAGAGGGGAGGTGATGCAGGGGGGACTAAAAAATTACCTTGAATCCCTGGTGGTCCAGTGGGGGCTGCCTGGTGGTCCAGTGGGCTGCGTGGTGGTCCGGTGGGATCCATGGTGGTCCGGTGGCCATCATTTCCGGTCTGCAGCTCCGCGGCAATGCTCTGATTGGGCAGTGCTTCCAAGACACATGGTCTGCAGCTCTGCACACTGCGGAGCTGCACACCGCCGGTCTCGGCGATGGGTGCACGAGGGGCATTGCAGTCTGCCCCGGGCACCCCCCAAGTGAGTGGCACCCGGGGCGGACTGCCCCCCCTGCCCTCCCCTTAGTCCGCCACTTTATATATATATACAATGGCTAAACAAGCACTTTCATAGCATTGAATCAGGGATTCTGCACAGCTGCATAGGCATCAACTTGATGTAGAGGTTATTATGCCAGAAGTGCCCTGGTGCCCCCAATTGTAGTAGTCAAACTGTTTTCAAATGGTTTAAATTCTTACCTGGCGTTAGTGAATCTCACCACCTATATTAATGACAGAGAACTGAAAACTACAAAACAGGTGCTCAAAGGGACAGTTTAGGCTGCCTAAAGCATCATAACAACTTCATAAAAATAGAATGTGACGGCAGATAAGAACCATTTGGGTCATCTAGTCTGCCCAATTTTCTAAATACTTAGAAATTATGTTGTTATGGTCCCAGAGGCCCCCGGTTGCACTCTTGCTTTCACGGGTTAACCACAAAGTTGCCTCCAACGCCGGACTCAGCTTTCCCCAGACAGCATGCAGCTTCTGCAATTTAAGTTTCAGGAAGTGCGGATTGCCTCCGGGCAGGGGTACCGCAGTACAGGCAATTGTTGCTCTCAGCCAATCAGTGACTCTCCATTCACAAAACTGACTTGAAAAGGGTACGTTTCCTTCCAAGGAGTTAAACGGTTTAACCCCTGACGGTAAGTGTGCGTCCGGGGCCTCCTGAAACAATAGCAGCTTCATTTAAATGAAGTTGTATTGGTGCCTGGTGTGCTCCTTAAGGTTTGCTGAGCTAAGCCTTGCACAACAGGGCTAGTTCATTGGTTGAGCGCATCAGCTGAAAGCTTTCTGTCAATGAGTTTAGCCCTGTACAGCAAAACCGTTCGATTACTTAGAACTGGGAGAGGGGGCCAAGCGGACACCATGACACCATCCATCATTGATACATAACCATTGCAAAGAAAAAGCACTACAGTTAAAAAAATTGTGCACTGTTCTTTTTATCCACGAATGCCAATAACCTTATATTACCACATTTTTAAAGGGTGCATTGTAAGGTAAAATATAATTCATTTTTTTTCCCATTTTGAATTCCAATTCGTCATGTGCAAAAGTATATTTGTATTTGGCGTTTTGTTGGAAGGAAACAAATTATATGCTATCCAGATGCAGTTATTAGAACACCCTTGACTATGTCATAATATTTATTATCTATGCATTTCATACAAAAATTATGTTTTTGGGGTCTCTATGGCAACAGAGTAGTTTCTTTTAGAAGTTTTGTGTCTATACCAGATGATCATATTTGCAATGGATATCCAGAGTCTATCCTGAAAACACAGATTACAACATATGAAACATATTCATATTTATCTCTCCATCTATCTTTCTGTCTATCAATTTATCATCACAATATTCTATTTAAATAGAACCTTTCTCTCCAGGGAAACGCAAAATACTTGTGCACATTCTTGAACGTAACCGAATCGGCAGCTAATGCTATTTTACTGTTACTCAAATTCACTTTATTCACCCCTTGAAAGAAGTTGATCCTACCAGGGCTAAAACATGCATCACTGAAGTTTAATGGCTTATGCAGTTGGTGCAACAACTAACTGTACTAACAATTTTTTTTTTTTAATGCTTTTTAAATTATGTATAATTTCACTCTAGCATGGAGTGTGGGACATTAAGTTATGTCATGTGTTAATCTCTATACTATGTATGTATGGCCATTTAAAGGGACTCTATAGGCACCTAAATTACTTAATCTCAATGATGTTCCATTCCCCTTTCTTTTTGATCCTGCAACTTAAAACATTGCACTTTTGCATTGTTAAAACCCTTCCTGAGAGCTACTTGAATTGTTTTAGTGAATAAACTATGCTATAGATATTTTGTATAAATTTGTAGATATTTTTATGTATTATGTATTTATACCTTTTTCATATACTGTAGAGATGTATCAGATACAGTGATCTTATGTTCTAAAAGGGGCCTTTCCGCCGCTCATGTTTAGAGTATTTATTGTCAGTATAGGTGTCCATCGATATAAATGCATGTCAGCTTAATTTCCATGTTGGCAGAGTAAAGTATAATTCTTCATGGCCCTTTCAAGGAGCATTATGTATTCAAAGTCAAGAGAGATGTCAACATCATATTTCAAAAGGCTGTTTGAAAAGCACCTGGGGAAGCTGTCATGAAATCCCTGAGATGTAGCCTCCTTTTACTGGGAGTAGTGTTGTTCTTCTGGCAAATCCATGCATTTACATTATAGATGTGCTTCCTCGAGGCAAAAGACCTGGAAGCATGACAGCAGCTGAGCTTCCTGGTATAAAGCCACGGAGGGCTGGAGAGAGCTACAATTTAAAGAGTTATTGCAACATAAAAACAGCCGAGAAATACCAGCAAGTTTGTCCTTAGATTGAAAATGGCCATCAGACTGCATAGAACTTGAGGTAGCTTGACCACTAGGACAATGTAGGTTGGCCACAGTCCTAGACCTTTGGGTGTGCAAGTGACTGGGCAATAGACCTCCACAGTGGTCAAAGCAGGATGTTGATAAAATACCAGTCTCTTGACCAGCCTGAAAACCTTTTATAGTGGAACAAAATTGTAGGTTTAGGCACACCCAGTAGTTTCTTAGGCAGATAGACCTGACAAAGGCTCAAGGGAGCCAAAATATTGTCTAAAGTTTTGTACTCCATAATAAAGTCTAACTGGGTGTGCCCAAACATACTTTTTTTTCTTCCACTGGATTTGTCTGGGTTCAGGGAGTACTCCCACTAGGGTGCTTCAAAACAGGGAGGGCCTGTTTTGAAGCACCCTAGTGGGAGTACTCCCTGAAAAAGTGTGTGTGCAAGATCCGCTGGAAATTCTACATGAAAACCTATTATAGACCATATATGAAGGGAGAAACAGGTGATATTATGATACAAAATGTTGAAAGTTGAGGGATCAACGTGTTCAGATTTAAAAAAAGGTCTAAAGTACTAAACGTAGGGCAATCACCGTGGCAACCAGTGGAATCAGCAGGGCCATTGGTGACTCCTCCCATTTTATATTTTGCAGCACTTTTTACAACAGAACACTTTGCTCTCTCTCCCCCATTCTGTTGGTTTCCATGGTGATAATTATTTGTTTAGCATTCTGCTCCAGTTTATAAATAAGGACCTTGCAATGTGCAATTTACTGTTAAACTGTCATGGTTCCCCCAGAATATAAGAGAAAATGAAACAGTGTGTAGAAATTAATCTGTTATTGCTGTTTTGACAATAAGACACTTTCTATCCCTACTATACTATAAATAAACAATTTAGTGGTGATGCAGAATCCGGTGCCCACAGACTCCTGGCACCATAACCACTTAATTCAATTGAAGTGGCTATAGTGCCACTTTTAAAATTCCAATCCCTATGCTACTAACCAGGCCTTATAAAATGACTTGCCACTTAGCGTGGAGAATCCTTGGCATACTTGCCAGGTGGACAGTGGGTAAATCTCCTCACAGGGTCTAAATGATCACTTGCCAATGGCTAGTGGTGAGTGAACATTTTTAGCCTGTTTTTAACACACATTACTGCACACACATATCCAAATACATACTATTCTATTGTGCATTAGATAAACAAATTCTCTTTTTTTTTTTTTAAATATGTAAAGAAACAAAAAAAATGTGTCTCTTAGTGTACTGTTTAAGGGGTTATTGCAAATGATTTTGACATTAATTGGCACCAGTTGCAGTTTTTATTATACATTTATGCTTGGGATCCATCTTATTACACTTCAACAGGTGTCTCCTGTCTAAATGTCATATACAATATTCTGATTCGCTCAAACAGCTGTTAAGGAGACACCAAGCTATCCACTGGAGGCACAACAGCTGTCTGTGCTGTTTTATGAATCTAGTATTCACGGAGAATTCAAACTAAAACTCTGCCAGTTGTAACAAACACACAATGCAACATCATGTACAGGGGTATGCGCTGAAGTGTGAATTGTCAGGGAATTGATAGTAAATTTAAAGTGAACTTCTAATTTAACCCAAAATAGCCACTTAAAGTGTAGATCGCTTGTTGAATTTCACCGGTTTGGCTGAAAATGTGAATTACCAACTGAATTCACTTTTAATTCCCCAAAATTCACAGACTTTAGTGCATAAGCCTGTTTGTCATACATGCTCATTACTTTTTATTCTCGCAGATGTTTATACATTCTATAACGCATGGGTGACAATAATTATACAATGGTTATTTATAACTCTATGTTATGTATTAGAATACTTAAAATAACTTTAATGCCATTTATATATCTCCAACATTTATATGATAATGGAGTATTTCTGTATTTATATGTACATATAGGATTCTTGGGTAATCTGAAATAGCAATGACAAACTTGTTCCCCACAAAGTTTCTTGTGCAATCTGATATACTTCAGGTTAAAATTAATATATATATTTATTGATTAAGTGCCCCAATCATTAAAGGTATTCTCTAAGCACCAAATCAACTTTAGCTTTCAGAGGCAGTTTTAGTGTATAGATCATGCCCCTGCAGTCTCACTGCTCAATTATCCATCATTTAGGAGTGAAATCATGTCAATCAGATATGACAGCAAAGTGTGTTTATTTTAGAAATTTTATCTATTGCTCTGTTAATTGAACTTCAACCAGACACACAAAGCTTTAGCAGGCTATTAATAAATTCTAAATTAAACAAGCTAAGCAAATTTAAACATTATATATCTTTACAGGAAATGTGTAGGGACATTCTTAAATCACATGCTGGGAGGTGTGGCTAGGGCTGCATAAACAAAGTGATCTAACTCCTAATGGCAGAGCAGTGAGGCTGCAGGGCATGTTCTATACACCAAAATCACTCCACTAAGTTGTTAATTAAGTTGTTTTGGTGTTTTGAGTATCCCTTTAAATTCAGAGCCGGTAATACAGCTAAGCTTTTTTTTGTGAGTTTGTATTTAAATCAACCAGTACTACACTTTTTTTGTGTTATTTGTCAAACGGAGAGAACTCATTCTATGTTGTCAACTGCCTGTGAGTCCAGAGAAGTATAATTTAATGGGGAAATTCCAATCTTTATAGGTTTAAGTTTAGAGTCACAATTATATTTTGGGAAAAGTCACCTACATTTTCACAAAATATGGCTTTTCTTCTGTATATTGTTCTTGTGAGACAGAAATCTTGTAGAGACAGGGTTCAGAATATATATTCCCACATTTAGGAATATATTCTATACTCAAATGCACACTTTTTATTTACACAATTGATACTTGTTTTAATTTTAATACAAATTTGTCCGTCACTGTTGTTTTATCTTCTTTGTCTGTGCTCATGAAAAATCTTCTGATCACGAATATTAGGGATTTGAATGCCGGCCAATGTTCTAAATGCGGAACAATCAGCATGGAAACTGGTGGAATATCCCTGTTAAATAGTCACAAAGCATGAAATAAAATAGATATTTGTAGACAGTTAATAGGAAAGTATTTTATTTTTCATTTCAATTATTTTGAGTTATTTATAAAATTTAAAAAAAAAGATTCTTTTTGTACTTTTCATTTTGTGGTCTGGGAGATCTCGTTGTTTATGCTGGGAAACAAGCTCTTTGTGAGATTCTTATCCTATAAATCAAATCAGACATTTATAACAAGCCTCATTTATTTGTTCCTTGGTTTCTGCAGTGTAGTGGTTGTTTTTCGCTCGAATATATGCTTTGGCACAAACACCATACTGCAATATTTATCTCCCAAGCTCAGGGCAGATGTGATCATAAGACTTTAGATTTGGGGCTGTAGTTTGTGGATTTGTAGATATAGTGTGCATCTGTGGATGGATTGTGGATCTAGTGTGCATTTAGGGGCAACTGGGGCTGATGTGTTTATGTAGGGAAAAAGGGGATGTGATGTGTATACAGTAGGTGGGAATTAGGGCTGTAGTGTGCGGTGGAAGAGACAGGAACGTTGTGTGTGTGTTGATGCGTAAATTGGGGCTGTTGTGTGTATCAGGGGATAAATGGGCTTTAGTGTGTGTTGGGGGAACGATAAGGGTTGTTGAGCTTTTGTACTGATGTTCCAGATGTTGCACTTAAGTATGGCGATAGCTAACATGTCACTCCAGATGTTTCCTATCCTTCACACTGGCTAAGCATCGTATGAAACGGAGTTCGAAAAACAGTTGATGTACCAAGGCATGCCACCACAGTCCAAGGAGAACACACATGGTGCCAGAAGTCTACATACTGCACCTGGAAGGGATATCTCAAATTAAAAGGGTCCCATGGTCACCTGCAGGAATTCCATGTGGGTCACCATAACAACTGCCAGGCTGCTGCTGCCCTATACTGACTGCTAGCTGCTGTCTCCTCCCCCCTTCAAAGGTGTTGGCCAAAGGCAATGACATCACTGCACTACAGCTCCTAGCATGCTATAGTGTAGATGTTTGTTACTGGGAGGCAGGAGGCAGCACACTCCAGTGGGCTGGGGGGGTAGTGAACCAGTAAGCTCGGGGTACAGACCAGCATAAGAAATTCTGTTTCAACATGGAATATTAAGAATCTCAGGCCTGTTTATAAATCTCAAGGCCATGAAAATGAAGTCTTACTGTAAGGTTTTTTTTTTTTTTTTTTATAAATATAGGTATTCCTATCTTACACAGTCGGACTGAAAGTAAAGATGGCTGATTCATTGGTATCCACATGGCTCCAGGCTGATTAATTGGTGTCCACATGTCTCATGATCCAGATGGAAATATAGCATAGGATGCTATATTTTAGAATTCCATCACTTTCAGTAGTTTATCTTAAGGATAGGTCCATAAGGCGTGCGCAGCCATTGCATTAAGGGTGTGCACCCTAAAGCACAAACTACACGCCCGTAGTGTGTGTGTATATATATATATATACACATATATATAGTATATATATATATATATACGGTATATATATATTCACGACACACACACTCACAGACACACACTCACACTCACAGAAACACACACTCACGGACACACACACTCACTGACACACATACTCACATACTCACACACTCACACACTCCGACACACACACTCACAGACATACTCAACAGACACACACTGACACACACTCACGACTCACAGACACATACTCACACACTCACAGACACACACTGACACACTCACAGACACATACTCACACACTCACAGACACACACTGACACACACTCACACACTCACTGACACACACACTCACAGACACATACTCACACACTCACAGACACACACTGACACACACTCACAGACTCACACACACATACTCACACACTGACACACACTGACACACACTGACACATACTCACACACTCACAGACACATACTCACACACTCACAGACACACACTGACACACACACACTCACACACTGACACATACTCACACACTCACTGACACACACACTCACAGACACATACTCACACACTTACAGACACACACTGACACACACTCACACACTCACAGACACATACACACACTGACACACACACTCACACTCACACACTGACACACTCAGACACACTCACTCACACACTCACACACAGACACACACACTCACACACTCACAGACACACACACACTACAGACACACACTCACACACTCACAGACACACACACTCACACACACTCACTGACACACACACACACTGACACACACACACTGACACATACTCACAGACACACACTGACACACACACACTGACACATACTCACACACTCACAGACACACACAAATAATTATATTTTAATTTTTTTTTTTAAATGTCCACCCAGCCTCCTACCTGGAGTGCTGGTGGACTTGTCCCTGGGGTCCAGTGGGGGCGGGCGCCTCTCTGCAGCTCAGCGCGCGGCGAGGGAGCTCTCTGCTCTCTGTTCTCTGCTTCCTCTCGCCGCGCGGGCTGTCTGCTGCAGCTGGGAGCCGGAATATGACGTCATATTCCGGCTCCCGGCATCAGCGCGCGGCGAGAGGAAGCAGAGAGCAGAGAGCAGAGAGCTCCCTCGCCGCGGCTGAGCTGCAGGGTGGGGGGGGGGGAATCATCACCTCTTGCCCTCCCATGACAGGGGCAAGAGGTGAAACAGGGGGCACTGAGTGCCTGCAGGAACAGCGTTCCTGCTCAAAAGAGTGCAGGAACGCTGTTCCTGCAGGACTCAAACCATAGGGGTGCGCACGGGGATTAGGGTGTGCCCAGGCACACCCGGCACACCCCGTGCGCACGCCTATGTACAGGTCCAGTAATAGACAACTGTGGAGCCATTTGTACGATGCAGTCAGGTGTGATACTATGTTATGCGTTTATATCATTTTCATGTCGTCAGTTTGGTGATATATCCTGGTGAGGACTGGTTAAAATTCATTGATCTCTAAGAAGGCATGCATGGGCTAAATATTATTTTTGGCTGCCATATGTAATTTTCTGGACTGACTCCCCGTACTGAGACAGAGTTCCCCTGGGAGAAGAGTAATAGAATTAATAAAATAGAAAGAATGGACATATTTTACTTGAAATAAATATAACCACATAAGATTATTATACAAATTATAGCATGACCCTACTGTGAAATATGCCACTTTATTTATCCTGTTTAAGCTTACATATCATTATCTTATATATCACATCATACATCTATTCAGAAGCCCCCGTATTGTCGAGCTCAGTGCAAATCGTTTGATAGGGTAACTGTAGGGTGATCTATTGGCAGTGATTCATAATTTAAAATTTCGAGGAGGTAAGGTAAGTCATTCGCAGGGATATTCACTACAGTTAGAATCCAAAGTGAATTCAAAGTGACCTTTCAAATTGAAGTTCAGAATATCTAAACCAAAAAATTTCACTAACTCAACTAGACTTCCAGTTTGGCTAAAGCTTAACAAAACTTTCTTTTCTATCTTCATATTTACGTTAATCTATGTTATGTTTTATACACTGCAATTTGGGGTTGTACTACTTTTTTTTGTTTATAAAAAGCACCTATAACTTGTATTAACATTTTTAATGAAATGCTCCATTTTCTTTTACAATTATATTAACACAATCCAGTGGATTGTACATTGCAAATGAGGAGGAGATAGATATTTTTACATTTATCCTCTCCGCTGTATAGTTTATCTGTGCTGACTGCCAGGTCAGAAGGATAGAGATTGTAGTAATGGTTGACAGGGAGCTAAGATGGCTTAGTAGAGAAGTAAAACAAGAGATTAAAAATAAGAAAAGGGCATTTAAAGCATTTAAATCGGACAAATCAGAGGCATCCTATATAAGATATAAGGAAGCCAATAATACTTGCAAAAAGGCAATTAAAGTGGCTATACTAGAAAATGAGAAATTGATAGCCAAAGAATGCAAAACCAACCCCAATTTTTTGTTCAAGTACATTAATTCTAAAAAAACAAAAAATGAAAGTGTAGGTACACTGAAAACAGAGATGGGCCTGTTAGTCGAAGACCAGGAAAAGGCAGAAATTTTAAATAACTATTTTTCTTCAGTATATATTAATGAGGGTCCTATGGCAAGAGATACGCAAATGATTGCTGCTACAAACTTGCAGATAACTTGTGATTGGATAACTCGAGACAAGGTGCTACAGCTATTAAAGAAAATTAATGTAAATAAAGCTCTGGGGCCTGACTGTATCCACCCACGAGTACTTAAGGAGCTAAGTGAGGAAATAAGTGAACCTATGTATTTAATTTTTCAAGATTCTTTTGTTTCAGGTATTGTACCGGAGGATTGGAGGAAGGCAGATGTTGTTCCTATATTTAAAAAGGGTTCAAAATCCTTGCCTGGAAATTATAGACCTGTGAGCTTACCTTCTGTGACTGGGAAATTATTTGAACGGCTATTAAGGGATAATATTCAGGAATTCATTGGGAAGAACTGTGTTATTAGCAATAATCAGCATGGTTTTATGAAACATAGGTCATGTCAAACTAACCTAATTGCATTCTACGAAGAAGTAGGTAGAAGTATAGATCAGGGTGTTGCAGTGGATGTGATCTACTTTTGCCAAGGCGTTTGATATGGTTCCTCAGAATAGGTTAGTCTTCAAACTAAAAGAAATTGGTCTAGATGAATATTCTTGTTCTTGGGTAGAACATTGGCTTAAGAATAGAGTACAACGAGTTGTCATTAATGGTAAATTTTCAAGCTGGACAAAAGTGGTAAGTGGTGTCCCTCAGGGTTCTGTTTTGGGACCGCTTCTATTTAACATATTTATAAATGATCTTGAAATGGGCATTGAAAGCCATGTATCAGTGTTTGCAGATGACACAAAACTTTGTAAAGTAATAAAATGTGAGCAGGATATTGCCTTGCTGCAGAGAGATTTGGATAGATTGGGGGACTGGGCACTAAAATGGCAGATGAAATTTAACATAGAGAAATGCAAAGTTATGCACTTCGGGGTTAAGAATGCACAAGCAATTTACACCCTAAATGCTAGTGAACTAGGGATAACCACACACGAGAAGGATTTGAGAATTGTTATAGACAACAAATTAGGCAGCAATATGCAATGTCAATCTGCCATTGCTAAGGCCAGTAAGGTTTTGTCATCTATAAATAGGGGCATAAATTCTCGAGATGAAAATATAATTTTGCCTGTTTATAAATCGCTGGTAAAACCACACCTTGAATATGCTGTGCAATTTTGGGCACCTGTTCTAAAGAAAGATATGGCACTAGAAAAATTGATAAAAGGAATGGAGCAGTTTAGTTATGAAGAAAGGTTAATAAATTTAAATCTCTTTAGTTTGGAAAAACGGCGCCTGAGAGGGCATATGATAACATTATACAATATATTCGGGGCCAGTACAAACCATTATCTGGAAATCTATTCATAAACAGTGCTATACATAGGACACAAGGTCACACATTTAGGCTTGAAGAAAGGAGATTTCATCTAAGGCAAAGAAAAGTTTTTTTACAGTAAGAGCAATAAGGATGTGGAATTCTTTGCCTGAAGAGGTGGTTTTGTCAGAGTCTATACAGATGTTTAAACTGCAATTGGATAAATACTTGCAAAAACATAACATACAGGGATATAATTTCTAATTAGTGGGGTAATAGCTGCTTGATCCAAGGAGATATCTGACTGCTATTTTGGAGTCAAGAAGAAATGTTTTCCTAGTTTGTTGCAAGATTGGAATCGCTTCAGACTTTTTTTTTTGCCTTCTTTTGGATCAACAGCAAAAACATATCTGAGGAAGGCTGAACTTGATGGACGCAAGTCTCTTTTCAGCTATGTAACTATGTAACTACGGAGGCACCCAGCTGCAGGGTAAAGAAATTTGGATTTGTACATTTAATTTTATTTTTCACGACTCGTAAATACATTTTTGTTAAAAGTACTAATAATTAAACACACAGAGTGTTAATTAAAGTTATAATTTCCAGCAATTTTTTACTTTTGTAAATAAACCTAATAGTATTTTTTACTTTACTTTAAAAGTATTTTTTTTTTGCTATTAAACCTAAATGTTATCTCCTTTCATTTCTTGATACTAAATGTAGAATGTTTACAGTCAGGTTGTTTAATATGTTCTCAACTTGCTCATTGGACTTTGTACTTTTTGTAACTCAGTTTTCAACTTGGTGTAGCTTGATGTTAAGTGAATAGATCCCATAGAAAATTATCAAGGTTGATGCAGTTTAAACTCACGGTACAGGCTGTGTAGGCTGAAAATTATTCAGATCATTCATGTGCAGTTGGTTGGTGCTCGTGGAGTCTGGAAATCTACACTGTATTGTCAAAATTACCTTTTAAAATCAATGCAACTCTACAGGGAATAAAGGACTTGTCATTTTGCTTTATTGTACTGGACTGGCTAATGCAAGCTAAAACATGGGAAAAAAAGCGGTTTATTCACAGAGTATACTCTATTAAAAATTATATATATCTATATATATATATACACACACACATACACCACACACACATACACAAAAGCAGGCACGGAGCAGAACAGAGCAGATGTGCTCGAGTGGTGCTCCTCACCAAATCCTGCTAAAAACGGTAGAGCAACTACTTACCTAATCTGGCACGGAGGGAGGACCCCTCGCAATTACCCTGAGACTTACTTCAGTCTAAGCGGCATGGAGTTATGTCTGCGGCCTGGCGGACCCTGGAGGCGGGAAACGTGGCCGATCTTCATGTTGCCACCCCCTCCCGGACCGGTGGGGGTCATCCCGGTCCACCCCAGTACAGCTGAGATGTCCTGGACTCTGGGCTCAAAGCAAGCTGCATGTGCTGCCAACACCAACCAACATTAGATGGTGGCCGTCATCCACGTGGCAAAGCATTCAAGGGAGACAAATCTGCAAAACTTGGAGGAAGCTTTCGCAGCCAAATGTGAGTGATTCTGGCACAGCCTGGAGGAGAGGGCACGTCGTACATACTTGCCTGAGAAACAAATTGACCAGCAACGCGTACAACCGGAGGGGCCACCTCTGGGCAATCGGCTGGTTCACCAAACCAAGCAGCCTGTTGTTAGCCCACCTGAGCAAAGATCCAAACGAGGCTTACCTGCCTCACATCGCACACGCCGGCGGAAGACTACCCACGAGAAGTGGAGACTAGCATCTGGACCCTGCGCCCCCCTTCAGGCGATCCAAAGGTGCCGGCCCTCGCGCAGGCTCAGGGCTGGAGGGGCACCCAGCCCTGGTGTACAACCTACCCTAGTTGTGAAGCTGCGATGCCACTAATGGGAGTCGGTTGACCTACAACAGGGGACTGCTGCTCCAGCTATCTCCCTGTCTGACTGTGGCAGGCACTAACCATCTCACTCACTTACCATGCCTTGAACCTTGATACATGTCCTTATTTTATTCTTTCTTTCATTTCCCCATAACACTATGTTAATCATTATAACAATGGCATGGTACTATTTAGCTGGGTCCTACCCCAGAGGCTCTACTCCTATGATACTCTTTTGACCTCTTCAGTACTATCAATCTTGTTTCCACCACATTGTATTTTTCTAGTTTAACATTGTCACTGTACGCTTAGTAACTAACATGCACTGCAAAAATAAAGAATAATAAAAAAATTTAAAAAGTAGGCACAGAATTAGTTAGTGCCCATTTGAGACCACAGTCTATTCTCTGACACATTGTATAAGCCGGGCCAATAAAACTAATTCACTGCCTTAGAATCCCTGCATTTCCACAAAACAAGCAGAAGAGTGTAAGGGAGGGGGGGACACATTGTCCCAGGTGGCCTAATGTCATAAATGCCACTGGGTGTAAATGTGCACATGGTTGCATCCTCTCTGGATACATAGGCAAAACTAACTCCATTTAGATCCCAGGCAATCCGTGTTAAAAGATGAGGATAATGCAAGTCACTGCTATGTCCCTTATTGTGACATATGACGCCTACATCCTCAACAAAGCTCTGTGTCCTCTGACACCTATAGCTCAAAAATCAAACAAAAAACAACGTGAATGTTTTCACCACAAACTAAACCCGTCATCAGAACATGATAAGCTTGGAGGATTACAAAATGTAATCTGATTAATTTAGAAGCCAAGGCAATTGCAATCAGTTTTGGCATAATCATAATGCTGTATTAAATGTTTCAGAACACAATAACCTTGAAAAGGGCTCACCGCTCACTGAGGGGAGTTTACAGGGGCAGCTAGTGGAGTGGATGGAGATGAGCCAGTTGGGAAACAAGCAGGTAGCTGGGTGACAGTTAGACATGGTAGAAAAGAGTGAGAGAGGGGGAATGGCGTAGTTAGTCCTGCTTTTGAAATTAGGTAACACTTGGAAAATAGTGACCATAATATGGTATTATTTGGGAATAACAAAAAAAAAATGTAAATGGGCTGTACAAAAACACTTAGTTTAAAAAAAGGCTAATTTAGATTAGGGTATCTTTGCAACAAATTGATTGGCAGGAACTATTCCCTGCTAACCTCACAGCGGATAAATGGAAGGTCTTTAAAGAAATTATACAAAATTAAATTTCTCAATACATACAATCAGGAAACGAATATAAAAGAAGCAAATCAGAACCACATGCCCAAAGGTCAGTCAAGTAAGAAGTGATAAGAAAAAGGCATTCAAAACATTTAAACCTGAAGGGTCAATTTCATCCTATAACAAATTTAAGCACGGCAGCAGGGCTTGTGAAATGGTGACTAGATGGGCTAAACTACAAAATGAATAGCTCATAGCCAAATAGAGCAAGATCAACCCCAATATGTTTTTATTATGCGCATTAATGCCCAAAGGTTAAGAGTGAACGTGTTGGCCCACTGGAAAGTGAGATGGGTGAATTAATCAAGGAGGATCATGACAAGGCTGAGATTTGATTTTTTTATTTCTTTAGTATATAGGGAAAAATAATCAATGGCTGCAGATTTGCTAATCCCTGTTACAAAAGCCTTACAGCAAAAAGGTGATTGGTGGTCACATAATAACGTGGCACAAAACTGGAATAAAGTTTATCTAAACAAAGTTCCCAGTGCAAGATACCGGTAGTATTCACCCACGAGTACTTAGGGAGCTTAATCTTATATTATCTATACCACTGTTTTAAATTTTTCAGGATTGTTTTCTTACCAGTGTCATACCAGAGAATTGAAGAAAATCAGATATCTAATTGTCATTGTGGAGTCAAGAATGAATTTTCTATTTTTGTGGCATAAAATAATTGGGTTTTTAAATAATGGGAAAATAGTATGTGAAGTATAATATCAAAAAACACTCTAAATTAAACTTACAATAGTTATAAAAAAAAAAAAACGGTGAAACGTGCAATTATAGAAATTACCTTAACTGCAGCATATTTATATATACTTTTAAGGTAATTTTTATTTACTTTTTAACCTTTTTCTTTTTTGTAACAATTGGGACTCTTATTTTGGATCAACAGCACAGAGAATGGGTTGAACATGATGGAATTTAGTCTTTTTTCAACCTAGATCACTATGGAACAAGATACACATGTTTATTTACAAATATGTGAACATTTGGAGATTCAAAGGAAATTCTAAATTAATTTCAAATTTTAGGTACAAATAGTTGTACATAGACTGACTTTGGGCTGAATGTAGGCATAACAAATATACTGAAATACTGTATCTTTAATGTTTTCATAATTTGGGGTCCTAAAAGGGAGAGGTTGTATACAAACAGTCCTTACATTTATATGCATACCACCATTACACCATTGCCTGACACTCTTTGTCAGTACTTCTTAAACGTTCTAAACAAAGACCCAAATTATGATATTATCTTGGGAACACTGTCTTCAGGTGTAAAACTATCTGAGTGACCCATTCTTCAAGGGTAAGGTAATATTTATTAAAATTAATTATTCAAAACAAGCACGTTCTTTGTACGTCTCCACTGCACAAGAAGGCAATGGTGCTACACCTTACCATGTGAGTTACAAAATGAATAAAGGGGATGGAAAACATTAGTTATAAAGAAAGACTGGAAAAAAGTTTAGAGAAAAAGCATCACAGAGGGAATATAATAGCACTATCCAAATATATACAGGGACAGTACAAATCTATAGGTGCTAACTTGTTCGTTAGCAGGAATATACAACAGAAGAGAGGTCACCTGTAGAGACGGGAAGAAAAACATTATCGCTTATAGCAGAGGAAAGGGTCATTTACAGTAAAAACAATAAAGATGTGGAATTCTTTGCACGAAGAGATTGTCTTATCAAATTCCATAGATATATATTTTTTAAAAGACCTGGATTAATGTTTTGGAAAAAAAGAATATTCAAGGATATAATTATGTAAACAGGTTGTTGATCCAATGAGAACTCTGCTAGCCATTAGGAAATAAAGTAAGTATTTTCACATTTTGTGTGCCTTAATTGAATATTGCTTCAACATTTTTGTTTCTTTTGACTTCTTTTAGATCAGCATAAAAAGATGTTTTTTTTTTTTTAAATTGAACTCCATGAACTTGAGTCTTTTATCAACTTAGATTGCTATGTAAATATGTAATACGTAATAATTTATTGTGGGCAATTACCTATAGTCTGATGAATATGATGTACCCAAGAGTTTAGAACCTCAGGTCCATATACTCACATAACTTATTGCTGATCTGTAATAGATATGTTATATACAATCAAGAGTAAAGGATTCAATGTATTAAAGACCTATTTTATGTATTGGCTGAAAAACAAAACTAAAAAATACCAGTTCACAGTGCGCCTTGTACAGCGACGTGTTGGGGGGATTTAAGAAATGAGATAAGATGTTCTCATTTCTAAAGCTTTGTTCCTGTGAAACGGTCAGGTATTGATGTTAATTTGTGACGGATTAACATGCTGCTGATCACCAAGAATCACTGTTCTTTGTTTATATAATTGTTTTATTGAGTAGACTAAACTATGATGTCACAAAATGCACGCCTGATTAACCTCAGCCTTCTGGGAAATAGAGATTTATTCGAGTAGTGTATTATTTTTAAAGATTAAGATAAGATTTCACATTCGCTGTGCGGTAGGAAACAATTCATGTACAGAGAGAAAGAAAATAATAAAACAAAACAATAGCTCATTTTAAAAGTTAAATAAAGTTCAGGATGCTTCAAAATTTGGGAAGGAAAGTGTCAAATCTTCTTGTGCATCTCCTGGTAACAACAACATAGAAGAGAGAGGATTTAGAAAAGATTGAGATAATCATGTGGCCAGAAGGAGTATTTAAAAATATATATTTGATATGCTTAGTTAATAGTGAACTGAACACTGAATTCAACATTTTTCAGAACTAAAGAAAAGCTGGGAAAATAGGCAAACTTTTAAAATTTCTGTATTTTGGCCTAAATTTTACATTTGGGTTTTCAATTTTCTAAAGTTAATTGTTTTGTCAGTAATGATGAAATACTATATATTTTTTAGAAGTTTGAGGGGCATATTTGAAAAGAATAAAACAAAAAAAAAAACACACAAGTATTGGTTTATATCATACACTATTAAATTTAACCCCTTTGCTCTTGCCTCGTAGGAGGGTTCCTTTCAAACGTCATCTGTTCAAAGCTACAGCTTGATATTATTTAATGGTAGAGTGTTTGAAAGGAACACTAATACCACTATAAAAATTTATTTTCAATGAAGTTGTTATGGGGGCAGGAGTGTCTGAATGCCATCCTACATCCAGAAGTTAAAACGGTTTTCCAGTGGTTTAACCCCGAATTTAGTCCCATGTCACCCAACATCTCTGCATCCCCCTTCTTCTGCTTCTGCAGTATCAGGAAGGTTTGCCTGGGGGTCAGTTATAGGCAATAACAGGCATTCTCAGTCTATCACTGGTTGCCCATTGAGCTAAATAGTATGTATTGTAACTCTTAATGGATAACCAGTGACAGATGGCAGGGCAAAGAGGTGCCAGGCATCCAACTTCAAAGTTAAACCATTAAAAATAAAGATGTTTTAAGAAAAAACAGCCCCTTTAATTATTTCAGATAGTCCTTCTATGGGACCTAGTTGTAGTCTCCTCTAATGATTGCATAGAAAACCACTGTTTCTTGTTGCAGGAAGCAGTCAGTGACTGGGATAAAGTAGCATATCTCAAACAAAATCATGCATTCTCTAAACTTTCTTTTTTTAAATCTTTGTGGTTTTAATAGTTGTTTGATGTTCTTTACCATGTTGAATTGATGGTTTAATCTATAACATCACATTTAGATTGCCTTAGGGTTTTTTGGAGGGTGAGAAGCTCAGTTCGCTAGTTGTGGTCTTCTACATGTTTTTTTAGGATTACCAGAAGGGAGCAAGCAGAGGCAAGCTTGACACCTCTATAAGTCCTCTTAACTGGATGTGCAGCCTTAATGCACTTGCCATTCCGTGACTAAGAATGTGTCCATCATTCCAATGAGTGGTTTGTGTGAGATATGACACCAACATCCTCTACATCCTTTTTGCTAAGTACAAGTGTTTTGACGAGTGAAATTGGGCAGTGGGAACTCAAATACACTGAAAGAAATATAAAAAGACCACCAGAAAGCAGAACCTTTAACCTCCTAAGGACACAACTTCTGGAATAAAAGGGAATCATGACGGAATATTTCCGTCATGTGTCCTTAAGGGGTTAAATCTTCTCACTCTGCGCATCGTTAGACTGATTTCAACAATACTTATATCTCTTTGTGTCAATGACAACACATTCTCTTCCTCTAAAGGTCCACTGATATTTTCGCTGTCATCGCGATCTGATTGAGAATATGAGATGTCCTGTTGGACATTCCATTTTTATATAAGCTCTTTGAAGGCTGGTTTGGTATGCTGGAATTAGTCCTTAAGCGGTTAAATTACTACTTCTATATAGAATATGTGATACTAGGATGTCTTTTAAATTAATCATTACAATGTGTCTTTTAAAGGGCTTATTCATTGAAGTAAGAATTTAAAGGGAATTTAAAATGAATTTCAATTTTAAGGTCAAAATAACCATAATCGAAAATGCACCCAGTTTGTTCTGTTTTGGCCTTAAAATTCAATTTCACTTTCAATTCTTACTTTAGTGAATAATCCTATCACTGAATTTCTATATTAAAAGAACAAAAAAAAACTAATACGAAGCATATTGTTGAAAATTGTAGCCTTTTTTATTCTGAATGTTGATGGATTGTCCATGCCCCTGGGCCATATATTTGGCTGAGGACCAAGTCTTGGCTTGCCGGTCTCATTGTAAGTGGCTCGAAGGAGCATCAATGTGTTTGATGTTATGATCTTAGTTTAATCTCTTTTCTTCCATTTCAAGCAAGGTTCTAACATAAACCAACCTCATGTTTTTTCTGATACCTGAATATGTATTATCATTTTTGCTATGTTCTAATGATTAGATAACACCTCTGCTTACCACTGGATTTAATGAGGGTTATTGTTGTATTGGACAACATTATTTATAACTCTATATGTAGAAAATAATCTTGTCTTGCTAATAATACACTTCATTTAACTGGAATTCTGTAATAGCATAAGTACAGTTAAATAAAAATTTAAAATTATTTAACTGCAAAAGGGAAAGGTTTTTTTTTTTAAATTTTTTAACTCAAGTTAAGAGACCATTTTTACAACGTTTGGCAAAATTGTGCAACTGGCATCCCTCCAATCACATCAAAGTATCATTTATATGTTCATGATTAGGCACAGACAATATAAAAATACTGTATTAAATGATGGTGAAAAATGCTTGGGTGAATAAAATATATATAAATAGAATCTTTAAGCCCCATAAACAGGACTGTGCTTTGTAGTGGTTATAGTGAGATGAGTCAAGGTGTACTGATATTTGTATATTATAAGCTTTATTGTTATCCAGGGTTAGATGACTTTTTATGGATAACGAGGGATGGATGACTATCAGTGACGATGGGGTTTGAGTGATCGAAGTCCTATTATGTTTTTGTGTAAAATTGCTCAAAAATAGTTTTGACAGCAAACCGCAATATGGCACCAAAGACACATGACAACATAACCACTGCAATAAGCTATAGTGGTTATAGTACTCAGAGAACCCATTTAAAAGAATACAAAATATGACATATAAACGCATTATTTCAATGCCACTGAGGTGCCAAGGTAAATTTGCCTTGCCTGAGGTGCCTAAATTTTACATTTGGGTTTTCAATTTTTTACAGTTAACTGTTTTGTCAGTAATGATGAAATACTATATTTTTTAAAAGTTTGAGGGGCATATTTAAAAAGAGTACTCAGAGAACCCATTTAAAAGAATACAAAATATGACATATAAATGCATGATTTCAATGCCACTGAGGTGCCAAGGTAATTTCATTTTTTTTAATGCAAGCCCAGATTGGCCATTGAGTACACTCGCAAATAATCAGTGCGCCTCAGTGGTCATCTACTGGTGAGATCAGGGGAGTCCCCCTGACCCCAACTGGCTTAGTGAGTCAAACAATTATATTACCAATTATATTTTCTAGTAATTTGGTTTGCATGTGCCTCTATCGCACCCTCACCTTGTGACCATCCATTGGCAGCATGGAGGAGAGGAAATTAAATATGGTGGCCGAAAAGGAAATACCATTATTACCGCCGTGCCGGGCTGAATTGTGCTGGTCCAGGCCAAAATATGATCATGGCAATTTTGTGTCTCTTTCCAGCACTGTTTGGTTGTAAACGGTATATTACATTGGTTTTACTGTTTGTTTTCAATACTTATATATTGGATAACTTTTTTCAAGATAATGTATACAGTGCAATCTATATTATTTTGTTATTCTTTCAATATTCTTGTAAATTATAAATAAAATAAAAATATTCTTACGCTTTGAATATTATTGGATGGCTTATTGCTGTGGAGCTGTGTGATAGACCCATATTTACAAAAGATTACTGCGTGCCTTTGTTGCTGTGGATCTCTTTCCTAGCCGTATGCAGAGCCATAGTTAAATTTTTTTCCCAAAGAAAATGAAATTTTGAGGATAAATATTACTTTTTTGATGCATACAAATCCAAAATTTCAAAATGTGGTAATGGAGCGTTAATGTAATGTCAAGCCACACAATTATTTAACCTCATTTTTAAGTCTTTTTTTTGTGGAAAAGACGTCCTTTTTTTTCACCGAGCGGTTCCAAAATAAAACGTAAAACTCGCTTTAAGCTGTTCATTAAATATACATTTTACATTATTACACAGATATTAAATGTGTGGCTTGGTCACCCAGCTTGACTTCCCACAAAATATATTCAGCTGAAATATCCTGCAGGGAAGGAGTTAAATAATTAATAGCAACTACAATATATTCAGAAAATAAACTATGTCTGATGAATCTTTAGTGTCGGTAGATAATAATCATTGCTATTTGCCTCTAGGTTTGTTTTATTAATAATACAACAGATGAATAAAAAAAACATTTTTTACTCCTTTTCACCCTCGAAAAGATATGGGGCTGTGCACATTCTGAAATTGAAATTCTTCTGAAACATTACTGTATCACCATCAGAGTACTGAGCCATCAGATTCTTGGCTACTTTAAAACTTCAGGGATCCCTGGAGCCTTAGAGAGTTTAAGAAAATAGTAGACAGCTATTGACAACTGAAAAAAAACTCCAATCAGAACATTCTTAGTATTTAGTAACATATGCCGTAGTTCAGAGACACAGCAGATTCTTTTTAAGCGACCCGTGCAAAAGAATATGTTTGGCCGCTCCACCACTCCACTTCTAATGGCTTACCTTGACACAAAATTAAGGTGTTTACATAGAACAGGTATAATTTAGCTTTTCCATACATTCTGTGGTCTACATGCTATTGCACAATATAATAGCACTCATTTTATTGACCTTGGGGTGTGAACAATGAACATTTGGGCTGATCTTACCAGGAACTGAACCTGTGACTCTGAGATACTACAGCAGCATAACTATGGAGCTATCTCTCTGAGAGGAGAAGGTAACAATGGTAGATCCAGTGTATGTGGCCATTGAGGCAACATATCAATCTCTTCTCTGTTCCATTTCTAGAGTACTTCATTGGAATAAGGCTCTCGTGTTTGTATTGGGAACTGTTAGCAATGTATTCCATTCTGTTATCATTTCAGAATGTGACATCAGACATACTCAGGTTGTGAAGGCTCCAGAGTAAGACAAGCCAGGAGTCAGTCATGTACATTCCTTACCAATATTGAGTACAAGTTGCTGAGAAAGGCTGGGGAAGATGTATAATTTTATTAGAAGACAACACATGGTACCATGAGTGGCTGGTTCTCCAGGAGCTGTCAAGCCGGTGTAGAGGCCCTACTCGATCTCCATCACCTTTTACTATATCAGATCATTGACCCTGGTTACCATGGCAACTCTCTGATAAATTCAGCCAGAAGTAGCATCCTGCACCCACCAGGTTTGCAGACAAGCATCATCCACTGGACCTTGAGGGATCAGGATGCGCCCCACCCCTGCCCAAGACAAGTCTCAGAGAGAAGAAATAAACATTATTTTTTTAACTTACATTCCCCCTCATATAGTGCTTCAGCAAGTATCCCTCCACTCCAGCCCTGTCCTCCCACATTACAGCCTCTATCCCCCACACTAAAGCCACTGTCCTACCTCTATATCCCCTATCTCCCCATTATAGCCCATAGCTCCCCACTATGTCAACAATCCTGACCCACCACAGCCCCTATGTCCCACACTACAGCCCCTTTCTCTCCCTGAACAAACACACATCATCCCCTGTCTCTCTCAACACACAAAACAGTCCCTATAACTGTCTCCTTCAACACACACAACAGTCCCTATTACCCCCGGATGCACACAATAGCCTGTATCCCCTACACACATACACTGCTGTGTGTGTGTGACTTCTGGGATATTGTTTATGATTTACTGGTTCCATGAAAATGCGGGAGACCCCTGCATCCTCCAGGAGAGTTGGGATGTCTGTTGATTTGGTGTATTTTTCAGAGATTTGGTTCACAGATCAAGTGAGACAAAAATAACCAATAGCGGAAAAAAGAAGAGTAGTAATAAATCTATATTTATTAAATATATACAATATTCTGTTGGTCATTTCTCACTTGACATGAATCAAATCAGCATTTAGCGGCTGTCCTCTAGCCATCAATCATATTTTTTACAATCAATCATCTTTTTTTTTAGCATCACCATCGGAACTTGGAATCACAAATATTAAATGAACATGTGTGTCAATTGCACAAGTCGTTTATTACGTGATTAGTCTATTGCGCACACTAGATGGGCCGAATGGTTCTTATCTGCCGTCACATTCTATGTTTCTATATGATGGCTCACGAATTTGGAAGATCACCCGATCGGCCCAAATTTGTAGAAATTGCAGTTTGTAACAAAACGAATCGCCAAGTCAGGAATCTGGCCACAACTCTACTCTATCGAAAAGAGAGATGTGGAACCTGGCCACCGCTCTACTGTATCGACAAGAACGACGAGGAACCTTGCCACAGCTCTACTCTACTGAGAAGGGAGACAAGGCCACAGTTCCACTGTATGGAAAAGAAAGACGAGAAGCCTGACCAAAGCAGCTCTACTCTACGGAGAAGAGAGACAAGAAAGTAGCCACAGTTCTACTGTATGTAGAAGAAAGATAAGTAACATGACTGTATCTTTCCTGCTAAAGAGAAAAAAAGAGATAAGAAATCTGGGCGTAGATGTCCTGATACTTTGCTAGACCAAGAAAATACTAGATCACAAAAGTGCAGGGCTTATAAATACACCCCCTCTAACCTTTATTGTGATCAAAAACAGCACAGCTGGCAGAAGAATGAGGTGGGAAATAATTTGAATTACATGGGCTGTAACCTTACATTTGAAAAATCCACCACAACCATGGAAGGGGGCTATAGTGTTCCTGATAAGATAAGAAGAAAAATAATGGGAAGGTAGGTCTGATTAGAATTGATATCCTTCAACTCCATGTCCCTTTACACAATCATAAAGGGACATGCTTAATTCTCAATTTTTGTGGTCATTTTACTTTGCACTATGCACAATGAGCATTTAAATGTCTGGTCATACAAAGTAAAGAAGGCCCTCAAAAACTTCCAACAACCATTTTTACTTTTAAAATACTTGCTTTCATAGGTTACCCATGAGCGTTTATGGAATGCCACCCTCCAGTCCTGTACATAACCATGGTATTTTTGGAACAGGGAGCTGGAGATCCATCACCTGGATTTGAAGGTGAAGGAGGTCATCCATGGTCTTCTTGTTCTACATATTAATCATCCTTGTCATATAACATATGGGGTGAAGGTACAGAAGAAACCATTCACTGAGCCTCTCATATGGCCGCTAAAAAATAAATCTTATCTTGGCAGATAGGCATTTTAGATTGCTTAATATGTAAGTGGTGTTGTGGTGGTGGTGTCTATTTACAGTGACCATAACTCCCAAGTGTCCCTTTTTATAATGTGCAGTCCCTATTTTATGACTCACTCCTCTGCCCTAATGTCCCTCTTTTCTAGGCGTTCCTTGCAGTTGGTCTGAGTGTATAACAGCATATATGTGTAACAGCAATAAATCTCACAGCAATGTGTCTTAAACATATCCCCTTGATAGAAACTATCTTTTCCCCCTGGGAAAATGTCTATTAAGTAAAGCATCATTATTATTAACTAATTATCCTGCTTTTTGATACAGGCTATGGAACTTGAGGAATTCATTTTATCCCCCTTGATATGGAAGGCATTATAGATAGGATGCGGAGTAGGAATGTTCTGATAGAATGCTTTAAATTATAGCTCCAATGATTCTTATCTAATCATTCCACTCACTTAATATCTATCTTGAGATTAAGATCTTATCTTCGTGAAAGCACTATAACCATAAACATGCATTTATCATTTCATGAAAAGCATTAAAATTGCAGGAAAACGAGCATTTATAAATCTATCTGTTTATCTGCTTATACTTTCTTGCTGAAAAGGCATTTATCTTTCCAATATTTAAACACAATTTATGTTTCTTATTAACATTTTTAGCAGAAATTCCAAACTGATTATTTGTTAAAATAATATTCCAAGAACCGTAACACAATATGCTCACAGGTTATAGTGTAAGGAGATCCCCTGACCCTGTCTCACTGTGGATGTTACATGTTACTATTATATAAGCTTAAAAAAAAATGCTTAAATCTATCAAATTCAGCCTTTCACATGTCTGTATTACTGTTGTTCCAAAAGGTGAAAAACTATTTTTAGAAAAAAAAAATCTTTCTTGACTTCATCAACAAGCTGAAATCCCACATATTACCAATACCTATTATATCTTTGAATAGTCTGTTTTTTTTTTTTAAATCTTCCATAAAAGCATTCAGAAGTTGTGTTTAATATCTGTACAGAATTTGATATCTGATAAATACCACCAGATTCTCATAAAAAAACCTCTTTAGGTAGGTAATTCCAATTCTGTATTTTTATTGTTCGTACCGTTGAGCACCCTTTCCTTTGCTGTAGGAGAAATCTCCTCTCTTCAATTCTAAATTGTTCTTTGAACAGTCGGACTGATGATAATTATTACAATGTTCATATACCTCACGTATGGTGATTCATCATGTAGCACAATTCTTCATGTGCGCCCCAATGAATATTAATGAAATGCAGAGCTCACGTGGTTGATCTGCATCAAGGATAGTCTCTCCCTATCAGATAATTAAACAAGAAGAAACTTCACCTCTCAGCACTATTATAAAATTAATTCTGCATTGTTATTTACCCAGTAAGATATTAATATCTAGCATGCATAAAAGAGAAACCAATCACTTACCATATAACAGCAGAAAAAGCCCTCTATGAAACCAATACTTCACCAAGACCCATATAATTGCAACAACTAGTAAAAATCATTGGAGCTATAAGACCAATCACTTAGAGATTGATACAATCCCTCCGTAGACTGTGAGTGTCTAGCTTACTGTAGATGTAGAAGCCAAATGGCCACTAATACATGCAGTGTCTATTTCCACAAAACTGTGGAGCTCTCAGCAAGATAAAACAGCCATGGATCAGATGCAATCAATTTAGCTATCATAGCCATTCATCTTAACAAATGCAAGGAATTGATGTCAAGTGCTGAACTACCTGAGCCATAAACCTTGATTTTCATTTAAAGTAGTGGAAGCATTGTGAGAATGTGATCCACTTCATTGATTAGTGAGAGCTCACAGCAGAAGCTGCAAATCCTATGGATGTGCAGCAAATGCAGGAACTTCAAATACTAATTTGCTTGCTGTTTTTTAATATGTTTCTTTTATTTATTTTTTTTTTTTATGAATTAGCTATATAAGGTTTTAAAAGTGGGATCAACTCCAATCTACTGTGCCCCTTAAAACTGCTTGTTTATCATAAAATACCTTGCTTTGGTATCGTGGCCAATACTGAAGCTCTTGATTAGAAGATACAAATGATGCCACCAGACTAGTAGACACAAGAGAATGCATTGTGCCTCCGCAAAATAACAATTTAGCCCAATGCACTTTTGCATTCTCACTTGTGCATATACCTATGCCGCATTTGAACCCACATATTCACATTAAAAAAAAAAAACTATATAATTTATGTTCCAGAATAGAATCTATATTCCATTGACTTTTAGATTTCTTTGTAACTTTATTTTCTTAGTGATCTGAGCTACATTTATTGCAGTGTTTTGCTGGAGAAAAACATCCTGTTGAATAATAGTTACTTAGAGTATACTAAAATTAAAAGTAAATTAGAGGAGAGAATGCAGCCAGGAGCTAAACGTGTAAATGCGAAGCAATCGATAAAGACAAACACAAACACAAAAGATGCATCCGGTCAACTTCAAAGTTTAAAAATCAACACGATGGGACTATAATTTTGGATATATAGACAGAAGGATTACAGCCTAGTCTTTCCCCAGGACACTTGAATGTTATTACACAAACAGTCCAAGGGCTGGAGTTTTAATTCATCACCTTATGTACGATGAAGATACACTTTGCAAAATATCACATATTTTATTTTTTTTATCTTTTTATTTTTTCACATCTTTTATTATATATTATTTAGTATTATTATTAATAAATTCTTTATATGGCATGATATATTGGTGACAAGTCACTAGCACAGATATATGACAAATAAATTGCAAATTAAGGCAATACTGTCCTAGTAGTCTTTGCCCTCTTATTGGAAACCAATTTATTTTGGGTGCACACCAGGTGCATTGTGGGTATACATGCAACACACTCACCAGAATAATTTGATTTTTGATCTATACGTTTTCTAGAGTTGGACGAAAGTTATTTATAAATCAAAATATTTGCTCTATACAAAGAAACCTCCCATTTATAAATTATGTTTCAATTTAGAAAGTCTACAAATGGAAAAAAAAATAACTAAAAAAATTAGAAACAAAAACATATCTTCTATTGAAAAATATGATTTAACACTTTATGCTGTAAGTACTATTTCCACCCAAAATGTATCGTGGGCAACCAAATGAAATCTAAAAATGTGCTGCACATGTCTCGTTTACAACCATGTGTGATAATAAAAGGTATTAATTTAATGAATATTAGCAAATGTTCAAAATTCAACAATAACTTGAAAATATGTGCTGATGTCATTAACTTGATAAAATGCTATTTATTTTCCTTTATAAAAATTACTTTATTCGTTCTCTGGGAACTCTGATGGCCTCATATATTTAGCTTCAGACAGGTGTCATTTCTACAAATCAAGGAGGTACGAAGAAATGTTAGGTTGTATTAAGATCAAAGTCTCAAGCTCTTGAGGGAATCATGGGAGAAGTAGTTTTGAAACTTCTGGAGTACCTTTAGAGATCACTGGTGTGGACAACCAAACTCTCTAGTGTTTGATGTAAACTTTGCATCCACTTATGACCCCAATTTCTATTCACCTATAAAGCTCACATATCTCCTATGCATTTCACTGTAAATAGATTAGCTCCCTCACAAGGAATGAAGGTGTTCACTGTGTGCTTCTATAGCAGAGTACTAACCAATTTTTTCGCAAAGTGTCTCTCATTGAGTCTGTGCAGTCTCTCTTGGTTTTTGCTTTACGATTTGTCGTTAAGTATGGGCCTATGGACATGGGAACTAGGGGCTGCCGGACGACTGTTGAACCCAGGACCTGGCCGCTGGTTTAATTGACTTCACATCACTGTGGCAGAGTATCAAGAAAAATAAAACAAACACTTCAATCTGCTAATAACTACAGCTCACTTTTAATGGTTATGGTGTTGGGCATCACCTGGCACCGCCCATTATAAGTAGTCAAGCTATTTTAGAACTGTTTGACTTCTTAAATGGGGTCCACTGGGCACTACTTCCACTTTTGCTGACGGAGACAGGAAGCTCCTAAGCAGAACCTACTATTTACTTTCCAGACCACGTCACAGCTTATCTAATTATGTGTTTGCGCTGTGATGCGCAAGGGTAGTTCCCTAGTGTCCCTGCATGTGGGAGAATAGGAAACTAAATTAGGATGGTGGGACAGGATCCCGAAATCAGCACTACCCACTGAAATTGGGACTTTTGGAGGGCCTGCAGATGGAATGAGGGAACATACTTCCAATGGGTTTCTCATGCCAATAGAAACCTTTGATGTGTGTCTCTCAAGACAATAGAGCTACAAGTGATGATAAAGCTGCATTACATGAGAAAGATGTGCAGTTGAACTTCAGCAAAAATTGAAACACTGTGGTCAGGATGGAGGATTAGAAAGGGTCGACATATTGAGCCAAACTGTTTAATATTTTGTACTATAAAAATTATTCAACATCAATTAGAATCCAAACACATACAGCCTGCACCTTGCACATGTGCCTTTTTATGGAATTAGCGTAGCATGTGACGCTAACGCATTTCAGTGACTTTTTCAAAGTCTTTTCAATGCCACTGTGACTTTGAAAATTTACTTTTTACTCTATATATGATAGTTTTTTTTAGCTTTATGTGTCAGTATAAAGATTAATTTATTTATGTAAGACACCCTGGACTCTCCTGCTTTTAATTCATCATATACTGGACCTCACTTTCCATGGTGGCGAACATACCACCCAAACTGTTTGGATTGAGCAAAACCCCATTTTGTTCCACACTTGTAAGTGATTTTCATATATTTACATATATAATTGAGATATACTGTGAGGCACAACCCCTCCCTTCCTGTACAAGGTGATTTAAATTTACAGTACTGACTTCTAAGGCATAGGAACAGATCTGCACTTCAGAAAGCAAGTGGGGTTTGTGCCAATATATTAATTGTATTATTATCATTTATTAACATGTTTTCCCCAAATCTATCCAAAATAAAACTATAGGTATACACATTGTTGGAAATAAAGGGATTAAAGGAGAATCACTCTAGTAATCTCTTAAAGTGGCCTCTAGAATTCTAGCTCCTCAAGGCGAATTGACATACCATTGCTAATGACCCTGTGGGTGCTAAAGCAATATACATATCTAATCATGCTCAGTAGATGGTTACTTAGACACTTCCAATCTTGCCCCACAGATAATGCCCTATTAGTGCTTTGACCCTTGTATTTTCTACTTTGGAATAAATTTGTGTTACAAGTTTAAAACATTCTGCTCGCTTTGTCTGCCCGAAGAAAGAATTGTCACCAGATTGCTGCAAATTAGTTGCTCTTTAAAATATGCAAATATACTAATCACTGTAATAATCAGCCTCCCTAAATTACCTCTTAGGTTTACTTACAAGTAATTGCATGCAGTTGAGCTTCAGGAATCTTAACAGAGAGAAACACTTTGTTGGCTGTTCTAACGTTAACCCCTTAAAATATCAAGTAGGTCATCAGAACAACCTCTTGATACCGTCCTCAGGAAAAAGTGGATTCACTTAAAAATGTAGACATTAAAAATCCTGTGTCATTACAGAGAGCTATTATCTCTCTGCAAGAAAAAGACTGTTATTATAGCATTGTTTAAAATAATGTCTGTCGTTACTGCTCAGTATAAACAGCTGTGCATCCATACCTCAAACGATACACGCTACAGCAATGTACCCCCTAATTGTAGGTTTAGGGGTGACTAGGTGTTAGGGGTTTAGGGAGAGAGGAGCTTGGTCTAGGGGGGATCTATGGGAATGGGGGATGTAGGATTAGGGGTACCAGCCATCAAGATGTCTTAGGCTATAACTCCTAGCACTCTCAGCCACGTTTCATTTTGGCGATGAGATTTGAATGATCATAGGTAAAGTGACAGGATTAACGACTGTTTGGAGTTTTTGTTAAGAGGAAACACTTCAGCAGGAGTGAGAGTACATAATCGGGTTCTATAGGAAATAGCACAAGGCCCCGCCACCTTCCACTGATACTCTAAAGTATGTGAATAGACATGACGTGTGTATCCACTGAGAATCAAGAACACGCCTTCTCATCTACCATCACGTGCAATGGCTGATGGGAAAAATGCAAGGATTTGCCTTGCCCTAAAGGCGCACAAAAGATAACCTGTTTTAAGTAGATCTGTGGAATGTTTTGGAAATTCATTGAAATTCCAATGCAAAATCTGGACAGTTTTTCAAAAAGGTTCTATACATACGAAAACCCCAAAAGTGAGTTTCACTGAATGCACCTGATTATCCTTCTCTAAAATTAGAATGGGCTGTTAAAACAAACCGCACACTTGGCTACAGCACCAGTTAAAATATAGTGTCCTAGATTTATCTTTGAACCAAACATTACCTTGCGGATAGGGCTATACCATCATCCTGTCGGAACTCCTAATAAAGTTTCATCAATAAACACTTGGTTATGCTTATGGGCAGCAGGACTGATTCTCATCTAAAACTTCCTTTTATGCCTTTCCAAAATATTCCGTTTTTTTTTCTTGTATTTTTTTTTTCTACGAGACCACCCTGCAAGTCTAATGACATCACACACTTTGAGTTAAAAGGCTGTGTTTGTGGGAACTTGGATTCTGCACTACAGTGCACATTAAAAGACATGGGCTTTTACTACGAGCATGCCTCAGCCAGCTACCCCTCCAGGGCTCCCAGGAGGGCATTACCTTTTGAAATGCTCCTTTAAAATCGAAAAGGAAACGAAGATGAAAGAAAAGGGTTTTGTATGCTGTGCATTTACAGTCTATTGTCTTCATGGATGATAGTTATCACATCTCAGTCTGGTTTTGTAGGTAATCCACTTAAATGCCATTGGATTTTGCATCTGAGCTAAATTCGGCACTCTTGTGATGGTAGTTCTTTGTTTAGACGTTCACATGATAAAGAGCTACTTCATTTAAAATAACAATGAGTTCAGTTACTTGACAGCTTGCTAAGTCTACATGCAGTGACCATTAAAAATTAAAAAGTTCTCCTACCAACTTCAAGGTGTGTGTGAGGGATAGGGGGTGGTGGGCAACTCATTTTGGAACTGAATACAGCCCTTGTTACATTTGTACATTTAGAGAATGGTACAGTAATGGGTAATTTAAACGTTTTAATTATGAATAACTAACTAGATAATGGATTGCTTTTATGTCCTTTGGTGTTTGCTATCCCCTTAAACACATAATAGAATTCTGGTTGGGGATTGTGAATACAGGATTTTGGCATACTTACTTAGAGGGTCTATAACTTTTCTTACAAAGAATTCACTGCTAATAATTGGTCTGTTTACAGATACATGTAAACTGACCTTTAGCCAATTATATATTTCCTGTAATACCATCTATGGCCACAGGGGATTCTAGAATGTATTCCAAAAGCAGCATTCACACACACAGGGCTATTCACTGACGTGTAAAAGGTTTGGAAATCAAAAGAGATCCATATTAAATTTAGGAGTTTAGACTAAATTACTCAAACAGCAAAGATAGCTGTTTTGTAGCTTTATATATTTTTTTTTTTCAAATTTGGCTACTTGGGCCTAAAATTTGAAATTCACTGTTCATTCACGTTGAATTCCAGAGAATTCCCATTAAACAGGTTTATTCTGTAAAGTGGGTATACAAAGGGAATTTTACATTTAAGGATAAAATAGCCAAACTTGAAAAATTCTCTAATTCAGTTGTGCTGCTACTTTGGCTACTTTGGCCTTAAATGTGAAATTCACTTTAAATTCACTTTACATTCTCACTTTAAGTAACTAACCTATTAGTAAATGGCCCTCTTAGTTTTTGTTGGGCTTACATCCTAATTTGAATACTGCTTTCTCGTTATCGGAGTACAGTGATGGATAACCTTGACACCATTAATTGTTTCTGGACTACATTTCCCATGATGCTCAGCTAGCTTTTAGAGTCTAAAAGCTAGCTGAGCATCATGGGAAATGCAGTCCAGAAACAATTTATGGTGTCAAGGTTAGCCATCACTGTCATAGTAGAAAGGATAGGGCTCAGGCTGACCATTAAAAATAGTACTGCGGGACGTATAAGCTACACACACTACGAAGAAACATTATACGCTTTATACTAACAGAACCTCATGGGTATGGGTGAATGAATGTGGAGTGCAGAGAAGAGCAGTGATTTGAAGCCCGGGAATGAATGTGGTCTGTCTAGGGCAGTGGGTGGGAGGGAAACAATTTCCTCTATGATATTTAAACAGAGCCTTTAACTTCAGAGTATCGTATATAGTCCCTCATTCACATTCAACACTATAATGTTGCTAGTCTTTATCCCATACCATTGGTAACATTAATCATTTTTTATGTAAGCAATGTTGTTGAGGTTTTTTTTACATTTTTTTTTTATTTTATGTTTTATATTTTTCCAGCAAACTGTTTTATTATAAAATAACAAATTCCCATTGGGGTTTGCAGTATCCAGGGATTCCAGAGAAGATCCTGTTGCTGTCAATGTACACGGATATGAAAGGTGTATGTCATGCCTTGGCACGTGTGCACCAGGATTATGGGCAGGCCGCAAGGTCTGGGAATACCCGACTGCAGTTAAATCTGGACATTTCTTGGAGTCCCCGGAACCAGAACACAAGAAAAGAAGCCAGGCAGATGGACAGTGGCCCAAAATCAGGACTGTCCTACTTGGCTGGCATGACTCGATACAGTAACCTGGATCTATCTACCTACCTACAATATTTACCTAACTTTGCCTGCCCCCTCTGACTTTTTTATGGCAAATATATAGTACCAGGTATTATTTTAAGTTGCAGTTTTACAGTTTGTGTGATATTTTGCTTGTATATACATGTCTAACTTAAAGTAGATTAGCATTAACCAATGGGTGTATGTATGTATATATATATTTAATTACATAGCACTTACAGGTGTATGTAGCACAGTACAGGTGGCATTTACTTAGTACACAATAAATCCAAGTATATTGTATATAGTATATTGTATTTATTAAAGCAGCTGTTACGGCTGTTACTGGTAGAATGCAATAGTTGTACAGCACGTGTTTACTTATATATAAATATTTATTTATATCCTGCTTAAAGGGATCCTATAGAGCCAGGAAAACCAAACAGTTTCCCTGGCACTATAGGGCCAATAGGCCCCCCTTCCGTGGGGCTGAAGGGTTTAACCCCTTAAGGACACATGACGGAAATATTCAGTCATGATTCCCTTTTATTTCTGAAGTTGTGTCTTTAAGGGGGTAAAACCCCTTCAGCCACTTACCTGAATCCAGCGCCTATGTATCAGGCTTCCGACCACGCACCTCCCACTGACATCGGCGGGGCAAACCTAATGCGCATGCGTGGCAATGGCCGCGCGCATTAGACCTCCCCAAGGGGAAAATTAGACGCTGAAGGTCCGTGAGGACGTGTCAGGTAATGGACCAAAAGTCAGTTTGGATTCTGGAAGCCCTCTAGTGGCTGGTAGACAGCCACTGAGGGCAGACTTAGAGCTGCAATGTAAACATTGCAGTTCTCTGGAACTGCAATGTTTTACATTGCAGCACTAAGGGCAAAAGGGTTACTGCACCCAGACTACTTCAATTAGCTGAAGAGGTCTGGGTGCCTACAGTGTCCCTTTAACTGTAATATTCAACAATTTGCATATTACTATATTACTATACACTAAAAAAAATACAAAATAACATCAATGACAAAAAATAACAATTCATGGGTAAAACAGCTCCTGTGTTTTCTCTTGTTTCCAGCAGAGGGTGTGCAAGCACACAATTCTTACATACGGCTAAACCACGGCTCAGGAATAGGGAGATCCTGACAGGATACATTAATATAGATCGAGATGCAAAGCTCTCAATCTGCAATCACAGTGTCATACACTCCGGCATAGCAAATCATTAAATATATGTAGCTTATCTCAGAATGTGCTGCAGAATGTAGACATTAAACTAAAATGAGTTGCTTTCAGTTTACCATAGTATTCTATCCACGCATATGGACGTATGTAGCTGTATACATCGAGAAAAAAAACAGCTATTTTTCAAAATGGGGCCAAATTGGTTAAGTTTTTAATTGGTTGTAAACCATCTTACTGCCTGCATGCAACCAATGCAAGTCTGTTAATGTTCCTTTCTTTATGCTATTTGTCTACACAAGTCTGTTAGTCTGCCTGACCCACCTTTATCGAAATTCTGCTAAAGCCGAACTGTCACCGTCTGGGGACTTTACACAATTTGCAAAGACCCCCGACGGTGACATCTCCGCTGGAGGTCCGGTGGCTGGTGGCGGGGGAAGGTGGGATCTTCATACTTGAACCTGTCCCTTGTGTGCACCTCCATCGTCTTCTGGCTTGCTGAACTCTTAAAAAGGAATTGCTGAGAACTGATGGTGGACTGCATATGGTAGGCCAACGTAGCCAAACTGAACACATTCTCTCAACCTGGTTTGTTAAGAACTGAATTCCTATGACTTGTCTATATTAACACTGATTCAAAAAGCTGATGACTAAAATGAAAATATCAAACACACTTTGGGGTTATATACACAATCAAATATTGGGGTGCAATCTCAGTATTAGACGACCTTATCAGGACAAATAAATCACAGTACTGCATTTATAGTCGTACAAGGCATGGGGATCGAGGACACCCACGTTTGAAGTTTTTTCTCAAAAAAGAAATAGCATTAAAATTTGGCATTGGTTTCTGACATTTTTGTGTGATCCTCTTTAGATATCAATGGCGCACACCATTATCTTATTTCTGACAGTATAGGACTATTTAAAGGGCCATTGAAGTGTTTACTTTCTGAACAGTGAATTCTGTTGAACTTTAATGTGCTTTTACTTTCATAGTCCAGTTTGGAATACAAGTTGGGCATTTTTTATAACTGTGTGAATGTTTTACAGTGAGATAAGTGAAGCTATGGAATGCATGACATGGGGTGGTGGTAACTAAAAATACTGCGTTTCCCTTTAAGAGAAGGCTGGGCGCATTGATACCTAAAGAAGGTGTTCATTTGAAACTGGTGATCCAAGGTTTAACTGACTGCTTTTAGGAGACTTCCCTTATCTATTGATAAATGTGTTTAATGTTTAACTCCTAATAGATGGATAAAATGGTTAACTTAGTAGGCTTTTTTTTTTTTTTTTAAAGAATATTATTAATTTAAATATTACACATTTCCTATTTACTCTACTTTTCGCATCCATGGCAACAGAGGATGTGGAGCACTGTGTTAGGGTGTGCTCCCAGGTAAAATAACATCTATACTTTACTTAAAAATGTTAATTAAAATATAAGGTAGAAAATACAAAACAACCAATAGACTATATAAAAGGCTAAATTAACCACAAAAAAAATAAAAAAATTTTTTGTTTTAATTGTCCACAAATTCCAGTATAGTGGATACATTTCACATGGGTTATTGATCCAAAGAGTCAGTCTGTGATATACTGATAATAAACCATTTTCCATTATAGTCCATTTAAATGGTGAGCTCAAGGATCTCAAATACTCTTAGACCTGCAAATAATGTGCGAATATTTCTAGTTTGAAATAGGATCTCATTCAGAACAATCTTAACTTTAATATCATTTGGAAGGAATCCCACACAGATAAGACCTGACACTAGCTAGTTGTGCTAAGTGTGGCCTAATGGTCTTTTTCCTGAAAAAGGGGGGATCAGTTTCCTATGCCATTATCACAATACTATTTTATGATGCATTAGAAATTACTTGTCTGGTATATTTAACACTATTGCAGACATTGTAGGCTATTTACCTGTTATGGCAGAACAAAGGAGAAATTATTCTAAAATATCCAAAGCATTCGAATGGTAGCTTTTTCAAAAAATATTTTATGTGTTTATCATGAAACTCAGAACTTTTTGATCTAACCAATAATGTAAATTTAAAGTGTAGGCTATGTTCTGAGTAGACTAGGAAGGTGTGAATCGTGTATTTGTTGTTTACTCTTCTGTACAGCGCTGTGGAATACGTTGGTGCCTTATTAGAAAAAAATAACAAAACTAAAATAATTCTAAATATCGGTTGGGACACACAACAGTAACAGAGAGAATGAATGAATCTAAAGGTCTTAAATATTGTTTCGGCAGATATCACTATTTCCTGTAAGCTTGGAGCATGTATTTTATTTTAGAGGCATAGAAACATCGATTTTTTTTTTTATGGAAGCTTGAAGTCAAAAGGCCTATAAAGTCTCCCCAAATTACATGTGAATAGTAATAGGTTTGCTTTATGTGAATCACATTCATTCTTGAATTCTTTTATAGTTTTTGCCTTTGTCACCTCCCTTGGAAGTCTATTCCTTCTTTTAAAACTCCAAATGAAACGGTTGGTGTCAATACCGAATGCTATTGTGAGTTTGTATGGACCTCTTTACATATCAAAAAATACTCAAAATGTAAAGTGCATGACAAAAGTTCAAGGTCTCTTCACTAAAAATGAAGATGAGGTGTGTTGATGATGCACTTGCAATGTTTAGACAAAAATAGCTGAGACTGGAGGAAAGAATATCTTCAATTTAGCAGTGTGGCTAGGCCTTAATTTTACAATCCTGTCAATAACTTGTGATAATTCAGCCATAACGCAAAAGTAATTAGATTTAACACACATTATTCTGATTGATTGGAGTCGTCCATATTTGCATGTCAATGTTCCAATTACTCCACTGTCTACAGCCAATAGGAAACCGTGTCTCAGAAATCCCAGCACCCATTGGCTGAATAGTCCCACCTGCCTGCTTATGTCACACACAGCAGATTTTGATACAGCTGTAACCGTTTGATACATCTGTAACTCTTTGCAAGTACAGTTTGCAACAAGCACAGACACAGTTTAGGACAATGAATAATAATTAAAATAAAACTGCATTCATTTCATAGGGATTTTTTTTTAAAAGTGACTCTTCTGAAATGTGGTGCAAACATGCGAAAGGGGCAAAGTCACCAATGCATTGTGCCTATTGGTTCCAATGATTGCCATGGCAACCAACGCTGAGGGTGATCGGTTCTGCAGTCCACCTCTACTACATACATTATATCATTTTCAAGGATGTCATTTTGCTACATATGCATGTTAATTATGATTGTTATTATGCAATGCACTTATGATTAAAGACTTCCTGTTTTATATATATATATATATATTATGGCTGGTTTAACAGAGATCAAATTATTGCAGTGCAGCTATTCTAAATAACACATTTACTCGTGTTTTGTCTGTATGCACATATATATATATTCCTTACACATATTCATATAGACACAGTCAGACAGATGCAACACCCAGAACACTTATAATTTGATTTTATAAAATGCATCATTTATATATAGGGGAAAGAGAGAGAAGGGGTTGGATTCTCCTACTCGATAGAAATTTTCCCATAGACTTCAATGAATAAATCACAATGTAATAACTAGAGTACTCTGCTAAAAAAAAAAATAAACAGCCCAGGGAGACAGGGAGACAGAAAGAGACAGACTCTCTCTCTCTCTCTCTCTCTCTCTCTCTCTCTCTCTCTCTCTCTCTCTCTCTCTCTCTCTCTCTCTCTCTCTCTCTCTCTCTCTCTCTCTCTCTCTCTCTCTCCAGGAAAGTTCCCAGTGCTATTATGTATATGGAGTTATTCCATATACTGTATACTATGTATCTCTCACACTGTGAGCTGCAGCCCTGATCCTCCCCAGTGCTCTCTGCCTAGCACTGTAGAACCTGCCCACTCCTTGACTGTTTGTGGCTGTGTTGCTTAGTAGAAGGAAGACTGGGGGCGGCGCATGAGAGCCTTGCAATCTATGTATATTCTCCTGATCCACATTATTCCACTCTCCCTACAGCAGAGCTGGGAGCAACTGGCATCCACAAGGAGTTTATTCTCACCGAGCCCAGGGATTTAAAAGCCTTCTCCATCCAAGTGGAACTGCATAAAGCCTGCTTCCTCTGTTTCCTCTGTGCCAGGAAGATCTGTAAAACATTGTAGCATTTGGCAAAGTTCTATTCATTCTCTCCCCTATCACAGACCTGCTGGGCTGCCTTTGTGCATGTCTACATATATATATATATGTATTTTTTTTTCTTTTGGTGTGTAAATGTTGCATGCTTGGGAGGGGTGGGGGGTGCAGTGGAGATCTTGCAGGCAGGTGACTGGCGTTTGAGAGAAGATCATAGAGCTGCCTCAGTGGGCTTTTTTGCTGTTTATCTGACCTAAGAGCCACCTACCTACCGACACCAGAACCACCATGCACAGTCTGAGCCTTGTCTCCTGCTAGAGATCCAGGATAAGCCAGGAAGAAGAAAAAAAAAAAAAGAGGAAGGGGACCTTCTGTAAACTGGCAGCAGATCCACCAATTCTGTGGGGTGTTGTTTCTCCCCTAAGGGATGTTACTGATTCCCCCAAATACAGGAGCGTTTTTGCAGCTCCTACACCAAGACATTGCATTGTCATTGAGTATTAAGTGCTGCAGAACGCAATGAGGTGCTGGGGTTGGATTCTGCTGCTAAGCCTTTGCTACCTGTCACCTTCATCCTGCGAGGTAGGTCTGTGGTCCTACATTGCTGTGTACGTTTAGCTACATATATTTACTATGTGCATTTAAATATATATTTTTAATTAAAGGTTACACGTAATTTGATTAATAATGTTATTTTGCAGCCATAAGGTGGAGATATTTGTTTTATTGCCCTTGTATTAAGCCATGAATAGCACTGAATCTATGTGCCAATTGCATGTCATAGAAACACACCTTTAGCCAAGAGGGTAGATTTTCAATGTTAAAGAAAATGATTTAGAACATTTTGGGGAGCTTGATCACTCTGTCTGCAGGAGAGGTTCATCACAGCAGCTACATAGTAATTCTCTCCTCTCTGAAGGTTCCATGACTTGGCAGAACTGCACAATGATTGACTCTAGTGCATCTCAAGAGGTTTTACTGCACCAGACAAGGTGGATGGACCTTCTAGCTTGATTTCCACTGACAGCAGACCATAGCAGTTAACCTGATCTAAGCACTACATTCCCCCCCAGACCATGCCTAAACAAGATCAGAACATTTCCTGCACATTTCAAGGCTACCTGATATACACAAACACACACACACACACACACACACACACACATTTTTTGCCATGTCAAGCTGACCCACACAAGTGCTAAATGTGATCCCCTCCCCCCCCCCCACCATTTCTTGCCAAGCACATCTGTCTTCTTAGCAAAGTTGTAAGCTATAATTAATCTGGAATTGTTTGTTTTGATATTTTAGACCTGCTAGAATATGCCATATGAAAATCGCACTGCAGTTTTGAGGTTTAAAAAAAAAAATCATTGATAATCAATTTAGGGAGTGTTGAAGCAGTATGTGTGTAACAAGATTTCTTACAAGGGTGCTAAAGAAAGCAGGCTTATCCAAGCAGATTGGAAGGGGGAACAAATCTAAGATCACACAGGTCAAGTGAATGCTTTTTAAAGAAATATATTCACCCACCCCACAGGTCTCCTGTTGAACCAGAAATTAATTAAGGGTTAGGGAAATCTACCAATCCCCTATAGACACTGCTATTTAAAGAAACAGAGTTTTTAAGAACAAATTGTCTAGGGCTGGGATATAATCTAGCAATCTAATGAGTCACGTTGGCATTAGCATGGCAGACAAAATATTTAGGAATGTGGAATGTATAGGGTTTTTTTGTTGTTTGTTTTTTAATCCCACGATATATAACAAAACTATTAAAGAAAAATATGTCACAAGACGAGACTTGTTCCTAAGAAATAATTGCGGATATTAGCAACGTCCAAAAAGGTGTATTTATTTATTTCGTATGTATAGATTTTTGTAGTTTACAATAAAGATGGTAAAAGGCTTTAATATTGTTTTAAGAGTGCAATTAATATATAAATATTTGCCTCTGCCGTGCTGATAGGGTTAAAAGTGGATTGTATTAATGGGTGCTTTAGAGTAAGTCTTGCCCATTGCATGTGTGAAAACCACCAGGGCTGACAAACTTTAATTGCTGTATTGTAGCTGATATATTCTATAATACAGAGTTGAAAGACAAATTGTGATGCCTTTAGTGATTATTTTATTTTCAAAGCCTTTAAGAGCATAATTCTCTGCCTTAGCTTGTCTGCAGAATTTTTTAAGTGACTATCTCAAAACCCAGGGGGAGCCCCCACCCCAGATCAGGGTACAGACTGGCGTAAAACATAACTCAGGGCGTGCTTATTTGCCTGTAATGCTTTTTAGAGATTGAAGCCTTTTCCTTGATGTTGACTTCATGGCTAAATTAAAGCAGTTACCTGTCTGTTTTTTTCAAAGGGTTTTGATTTACACAGGGCTAAATGTGGTGTTCTTCAAAGCAAGTGCTCATTCTTTTTTCAATAATAGGTTTGAGAAGGGCATGTCAGTTTGACACGGGCTTTTAACCAGCTCAGATTAGCTATAGATAGATATATAGCTATATATTTACACCTTCACGCCGCAGGTAATTGAAAATAAAACACAGCGGTTTACCTTTTAAATTGTACCTGGCTGTAAACAATTCATCCCCCCCCCCCCAAAGAACTTAGCCTTTCTGTGTTAGCTGAGCTCACCTGTATGGTGTACCTTTAAACCGCCTTTAAAGCACATGTGCTTTATACACCTTTTTACCCAGAGTTGCATTTGCCCCCCTAGGGCAGTCTTATTAAAGCATTTTCTCGTAATTATTACATACTTGTGGTAAGAACATAGATATGTCCTGTTGTGTAATACTTCCGCTTGAACAGCTACATAGGGATCTAAAATACGTGTTTATTTTTTTTCTTTCCCCCACCTTAAGTCAATTCATTTGCAGAGAGTCGACCTGTTTTTCTTTTTCTGTAGAGACACTTTCTAAGTCCGGTTACTTTGGATTGTCTGCCTTTGTTATCCGACTGGCTGATTTAGATGAGAATTGTGAATGGCTAGTTAGATCTAAAAGCAGTCAAATTAAAAAAAATTTCAGGGGGTGGGAGAAAAAAATCAGATTCTTGGGACTAAGGTAAACTAAAGAAACAAAGATAATGAACTTATAAGAGGCATGAGACATTATTTTTTGATATCACTTTTGCAATTTTGTATGTTTTACAATATTCTTACCGAAAAAAAAAAAAACCCCCCCCCCCCCTGGAAATTCTGGAATGTTAGTTAACATGTTAAATTCCCCCCAAAAATAAATTATGTGCCATTATGGCTCTTAAAGGGTTAGTTTTATTCCCTAAATCTTTGTAATGGCACAAAACAAACATTATTATGCAAATGCCAAATATTGAGGTTATTTTGGCTCAATTGCTAATTTCCATGTAATTCAGACAAACTGTGGTTGTGTATACCTATATATGTTGTATTTTTTTTTTGTCTTAGAAATGTTTGGTCATGCAATCTGTTTGATGTTGGAGAATGCTTTAATATCACTAAAGAGAGGGAGGATCCGGTATCTAAAAGTTAAAATATGTAGGGTGTGATAAGGAAGTGTGTTTTGTGGATTTTGCTTTTTTTTCCTCCTAAATATCTTTATTCCCTGGCGGCGTTAAGGAAACAGAGATCCCCCAGGAGCTGATCGAAAAACTGTCGCACAGCGAAATCCACAGCATCAGCGACTTACAGCGGCTTCTGGAGATTGATTCCGTAGGTAAATTCAATTTCTTTTTTACCTTCTCCAAAGCTCCAGGTAGATGGGTGGCTCCCTGGTCACGTATTATAATGCTCTATCTCTTAGAATTGGTTTGGATTCTGCACGGTGGTGGGGTGGGGTGTAGGGAGGGCGGGGATTGAGGGATGATAGTTCAGATGAATGAGTAAGGAGGCCAGATTTCAAAGCCATAAACAGCAGCTGAGCTGAGTCAAGCATTGATAAACCAACTAGGCTTATAATGAGTAGGTGTGGTGTTATTCTCAAGGGAGGGAAGCCCAAACACATTGCAAGCTTGCATAGAAGGCCAGCTCTCTTCATGTTCATTGCCTGCTATGTGAAACAAAGTAACACGCTACCAGAAGAGGAAGCTATAAATCCCGTAAGGCAACATGGATGAGATATTTATTATTTTTTCTATTTATTTTCTTTGCTTTTATTTGGCTGTAGGTTTCATGAGATATATCTTCTTCTTCCTTTCATTTTATTTTATTTTGCTTTTATCTGGCTGTGGTGTTCAGTCGACCTGTTGATCAAAGACTCAAAGTATGAAAATAGAAATTTAAGGATACCTATGGAGATATCAATGTTTGACTTTGAACTGTTTGATAGCAATATTCTGGGAACAAAAATGGTTTGATGGTTGACAATCAATTGTAATCAATTTGCTCTGCTTGTACTGAACATACCTTCACCCCAAACTGCATATAAATTACTTTTCGTCTCGATTGTCAAGTATTCAGTAGTTGTAAACATAATGTTATTTATTTAAATGCCACATGGGTGTAACTGCATTTCAGTTTATTTTTAACTTCATATTGTCCCTTTAAGACCTGTACCATTTTATGTGTATGTATGTGTGTGTGTGTGTATATATATATATATATATATCTATATATATATATATATATCTCGAATCAAGCATACCTAGTTTGTGCACCAAAGATAGTGTTTATGTCTTTGGCCTCGTTGTGTCTCTCCTGTCCTGATTTTGAAACCAAAACCTTCATCCAGTAGCATCGATAGAACCATTAGCCAATCATCCTAACGTTTCTCAAATTAAAGAATGGGACAAGTGGATCGCAGTTTGAAAAGGAAGGTATATTGAGTACTAGCTGCTTAGGAGACGATGTGAAGCCTAGAACATTACTATCATTGACCTATTCAGATTGCGCTAAATGGATGATCTATAAATCGTCTTGAAGGGATTAATTTTAAGAGTATCTGAAAAATGGCACAGAAGAGATGGAGGTGCCAAGTTCAAGACTTATGGAAAAAGTATTTAAAGTCAGGAGTGGCATATTTTAGAACTAGAACTGTTCAAGTCACATTATTTTGACCAAATTAGTGAAATCTTGCTTTTCGGGGGATAATTTTCTAGCCATTAAAAACACATAAAAATCTTAAATATATTGTTGTCAAGCAGTTTGTAGAACAGTGTAACTGTCTTTCAGGAAGATATTTTTTTTTAAACGTACACACCCGCCAATGCGAAAGGGGTTGTTAATATTGGTGTAAATAATGTAGAATTTTTTTTTTTTATAAACATGCATATTTATTATATAGTTTAACCGCAGCCGTGTACTCTCAAGAAAATGTTTTTGAAATAATGTGTTATCGTGTTTAAAAAACAAAACAAAAAAACACCACGCTGTTTTTGTAATACAATTTCAACATATCCCTCTTAAAACCCTTTCAAAACTGAAATAATTATTCCAATTATCTGGGATTACGCGGCACTAAGCATTTTATAGTTTTCTACCTGTTGACAAGGATAATTTTTGTGAGCTGTAAACAAGAGGAGATTAGACTTGGTGATGAAGAGAGTTGAGAATGGAAGCAGTATTAAGATCTTGTCTATAATGAAGTTTCTTTGGGTGGCACCTTCCCTTGAATACATGCCTTCAGCAATTTTCTTTCTTTTGAAGTCATGCTGGGATCTCCTTAATTCGGCCATAGGCATAAATAATAAAGAGTAATTATTTTTAGTTGTAGGGTATTAAGACTAATCAATTGTGCAGGATCAGCAAGCTTGCTGCAACAAGACTGCAAGGCTAATTTCCTCTACTTCCATACAATTGTTAAGCAGAGTTGTACAACACAGAAATCCACTTGTCTCGTTCACGTTTGCTTGCGTATAATTGGGAGGATATTTGTATAGGGTGCCTTTTTCTGCTTCACAACCTCCCTCATGCTGGCTGGTTTTGAGTAGGCAATGAAGCAGGACAGTTACAGACGAAGCTGATTGTGCAGATTGAAGATTAAAGACGCTTTTTATCTCTTTGAAAAGAACAAAAACACCCCCAAAACTCCAAGCTTTCTTCAATAAAGTCTAAGCGTGACTTTCAATGCATCGTGGTAAAACGGTTCCATGTTAGTATATGTAAACAGAGCATTGCGTGCAAAAGTGTATGAATGTGTACACAGCCATAAGATTCTCACATTTTTATTTTCAGTGAGAAACTTTTTTTTTTAATTTTATTTGAATAATTGTTGCGATAATAGACAATAAACAAGGTTGACCAGCAATGTATAAAATGAATATGTTGCACTTTTGGGATTAAGTATTCTAGTGGTCTCCTTTATCAGAGAAGAACACATGCGTTGCCTCCTATAAGGTCTGTTGTATTTAGGAGGTGTATGTAGTAGGTGATGGTATTTGGTACTGATGATCACCAAACAGAACAGGATGGTCTAATTCAGTGATGGCTAACCTTGACACCATAAATTGTTTCTGGACTACACTTCCCATGATGCACAGCTAGCTTTTAGAGTGTAAAAGCAAGCTGAGCATCATGGGAAATGTAGTCCAGAAATAATTTATGGTGTCAAGGTTAAACATCACTGAACTAGTTTGATGTTTTATTGAATTTCTTTTCTGGTTGTGGGTGAGCACCACCAGAAAAAAAAAGACGTTGGCCACGATTGTCCAGTTTGATGTTTCATTGAGTTGGTTTGTTCTTACTTTTTGTGATGACCACCAGAAACACTCCAGTAAGCATTGTCTAGCCTGGTCCGATATTATCTAACTGGTTGCATTGTAAAATACTCTAGTTAGGGTATCCTTGTTTAAATTTCAGTTTGTTTATTTTGCTTAGCTGGTAGTCTGGCAGATGAGCACACATTCGCCTACTATTGTCATGATCCATAGTCAGCTGGCACTCTGATCCCCTGATAGAGGAAGCAAATTTTATCATTCTCAATCTTGTGGACTAAAAATAGAACGTTTGACATGTGAGACAACATGAATTTCCCATTAACCACCCATCCCCCCCACACACATGTAACAGTCTTACAGCTTGTTCCAAAATTTGCATATGCAAATCTAAATATTGTAATGCAAATGAAATTAAAACCTGTTACATTTGGATCTATTTATATTCCAAAAAATGGCAAGTGAACTTGATGATGACCATCTAATGACATCGATGCAATGTATTTATTAAAAAGATTGGTGAAATAGATCTCACTGGAAAAATATGCATAATTCTCGTCATATTGTGCTGTGGTTACATATTCATTCGAGTTTTCTCGTTGAGGCAGAAGGAGCATTGATGAAAGTAAACTGATTCTATTTTATCAGTGCAGATTATTGCTTGCCAGCAGACCCTGGTGGCCAACAACAACCGAAGATTAATAGATATCTCTGCTTAATCAAGGTTAAAACAGATTACACAAAGGAAGGTGTCACCACAAGAGGGGTCATGTTGATAATGTATCCATTCTTCATGGAGTTGTACTACTGAAACATTAAGTGGTGCATGCATGCTGACATGCACACGCTCAACCTGACACCGGTGTGTGAAGTGTGGATTGATGCATGGTGCATGCATGCTTCATAATGCACTTGTGGTACAGTTTTGGCAGATATTCTGTTGGCATTGCAGTTAACAAGTTTCAGAAGGCTACTATCCTGGTAGATCTGACATTAAGACATATTGGAATTCACCCAAGACAACCTTGAAGTATGGATAATTTATAAAAATTCATAGTCAAAGAATAATTTGCAAAGTCTAAAAAATGTTCTGCCTTCCCAAGAAGCAAATAAATCTTAAAATAAATTATTGCTTCAACCCCCTTTAAACATATCCCACAGATATTTACTATTTAAAGTAACTCTATAGCGTTAAGAATACAAACGTATTCCTAACATAATATCGTTTCCCTTCTTATGCTCTGCCTTCCTGGCTGAGATTATTAGTCTCGATGATCTCAGCTAATACAATGCTTTCACACAGAAAAGCATTGGGACGGTCGTGCGCATGCACAGCAAAATGACCCACTGCAATAATCAAATACTCTAAATGAGTAATTTGAACTGAAACTGAGTTAAGCTTGGTTATAGCTGCACAAGTGCCTCAATTGGCTATCTTCCTACAAAACACCAATGTTTAACATTGTAGGGTTAAACAACAGGGACTGGGCACCAAGACCAATTCATTGAATTGAAGTGGTCTGGGTGGCTATAGTGTCCCTTTTAAAACTCCTTGGTTTTATTGATGTCTTCACTCTGGAATGTTCCCGAGAGCAATGAAAGGGTTATACACATTATACACATTGTTTTATTAAAATCCATTATGAATCCAAATAAATCTTTTTTTTGGTTTGTCAGAATATTCCATAAACCAGTTCTCATGGTTGTAAGTTCTCGAGAGAGAAGGGGAGGGATGATAAGGAGGATATAGTGTGTGTAGATGAGGGGAACATTTAGTAGTAAGAGGAGAGATGTATCAGGGAGCAGACAGACAGGTGGGAAGCGTAAGGAGGGAAGACGATCAATTCAGTTTTAGGGGACTGCATTTCAGTTAGTGGTGGGACATACATGGAAGACAACAGAGGGATAGTTACTAATGTAAGATACAAAAGATCAGGAGAAGTGAGGTTAATCCTCTTTATATCAGCACAAGTGATACTGGAACCAAGGTTGCGAGGAGAAGAGGTCCAGAAGGGAAAGAATGGGAAAGGAAGAACTGTTTATGGAAGCACACAAATAGAATGTGGATGATGTTACCAAGTAAGAAATGACTGGATAGATATGACACGAGCCAGACAAGAGACATTCCATGAACAGACCAAGGAAATCAGGGCAAGAAGCATCTGTCAACAGTAAAAGGCAGTAGATAGTTTCCAGAGTGTTAGTAGGGAAAATTACCCTTCTTAGTACATGGAGATCATTTTGTTGGAGGACTTCGTTAAGGCTCTCTGAATTGTGTGAAGTGGTTGAAGACTAGACTAAGATAGCCAGAAAGGTTATTTGAGTAGAACAAGTTAATTAAGCACTTAATTAAGACACAAACCACTCAAGTGCTTTCAAGACAGAAGGGAGGATTACTGTTGGTATAATCGAAATATTGCATGTATTATAGGAACATGTTCTGAGTAGGATTTGTCAGTTCCGGTAGGTAGAAAGGTTAATGAGGTGTGTAAATAACAAGCCTAGTGTAGAGAAGTGGGAATCAATGGGGTGGGTAAGGGTCAAAGGAGAAACTTGTAGGAAATGAAAAGGAAAGAAAATAAGAACTCTTCCACACTCAAAAACCTTTATCAACGAAGTCTGGGACATTTGGAGAAAGAAATTATAACATAATAAACAATGATATATATATATATATATATATATATATATATATATATATATATATATATATATATATATATATATATATATATATATATATATTGTATGTAAAGTACACAAAAAAAAACCCTTTATCAACTCAGTAGAAGACTATTTGTGCTGCTTCTTGTATACCATAAAAGTTCAATACGAGGCTGAAATGTCTCTTGTCAAAAATATCTTTAGATTTGCAACATTATGTTTTGCAAATTAAAAACAATATGTTGATGCTTTTCTGCATAGGAGAAAGCCGGGACTTAATTAGTGATTGATAATTAAGCTCTATCGAGGGAGACATGTAAGAATTTCCTTTTATCGTCTGTCATCTCCCAACTTTTAGCTTTTTTTTTCTTGTATTGTTCCTAACAGTTTATTTTGTTTTGGATCTGTGAATACAGAAATATCTGATCACCTGGTGCATGTACTAATTTTCAGCATATATTTCCTCTAATCAATGGATGCTTCATGGTTTAAAAACATTGATGCACACAACCTTGAAAATGTCCAATTTCTTTGTGTAGCAACTACAGGTATAATTACAATATCTTGATCGGAATAAAATACTACTAAGCTGTTAAGTATATTGTTTTAAATTGTTTATACCTGGTCATTCTAAGCGTGCAGAATTGCATTAAGATGGGAGTCAGGTAGATGATCTCCCCATGATTGTATATAAGCTCATAGTTCCAAATGGAATCTTTACTACACCAAACCTGGACGGCTAATGGCATTGATATTAAATGAAGAAAGTATTCACTCAAAATAGAAATAAGGACAGGATGAGGTTCAGTTTGGATTGCTATAAGTGGAGCATAATTGTACAAAAGCAAAGTCTGCCTAAATTTATCTTCTTTTTTTTAGATTGGCAGGTGCACTGTTGTCCCTTGCCAATAAAGATATTCTAGCTCTGTTCGGGAATAGCTTTTACATGCATTTTTAGCACATCCGGGCCCTTAATCCTGTGTGCTTTGTGGGTTGGCACCCAGTATCTTAAACCAAAATAAAGAAAAATATAATACATTTTTTATTTTTTTATGTTTTTTATCTTTGGTACAACTTATCACCATTATAATTTCGTTAGCTTGTTTAAATAGCTAAATTACAAATAAAGATCGATGATTGATAAGAACCAATTAGCTCTTCTGTTATGCCGGTTTCATATCTAAAAACCCAAACATCCTTCTATCTGGAATTTGTTTTCTATGTTCTATTCAGGACATCAAGATGTCTTTGCCAGTTTTATGACCATCATTTAGAGTGTGGTTTGAGGATCTATATTAATATATGTGAATAAGTCCTCCTGAATTGTTCTATGCTACTTTACCTTCAGGGCATGAACCTTGTGTGTTGTAGCTGTCTTTTGGTGCATTATTTGCATTAAGTTGTTACTCATGCATTTTGTAATGGGAAGTCAAAAAAGTATAGTGGCAGTGTGAGCACCATGACTACTGCATGGGTCTGGGTCCACCTGTTTTGAAGGATGTTGACCGAAACTGGGGGCTTCTAAGGCATAGCCCCCACTCAGATTGCAGATCGCAAATACTGAAATTCTAATTTGCAATATCAATTTCTTTCACATTTACGTGGCAGTGATAGAAAATATGATATTTTGTATATAATGAAAATTGGTCAAATTCCATTTTGTTTCTGGTTTCCTTTAAATTAAAGTTGTGTGGAAAGGTTACTGAGATTCAACCAGACGTTCTTATAATTAATAAAGAACGCAGTTGCTGGATGCCTGTTATAATCTGAGGAAAGCGTGTGTAGGCTTGGCCGAGGTGCTGTTTGATTAGATGAGCATGAAAATAATATGCGTCTTCATCTTCGTGTTGGTCCACATGAATTATTGTGAATTCAATCATGTTGTGTCTATTCGGCCAGATAGATCAATTCAAGGAGCCTTCCTCTCAAGCTTCAAAAAAATGTAATTGAGTTTTCTGGCATTTGTTAAAAAGAAATCCAATTGAAAAAGCTTTCCATGTATGGCAGCTTATTATTTAGTTGACTTGGCTAGCCTCCATTTTACCATTTTGTAGGTAATGAACAAGTTGCATTTTCAGATACATTACGGAACAAGCCAGAACTAATTGTCGTTATATTTTATCCATTCTCTAGACCTTGTCAGTACATAGACACATAAAAAATTAAAGTGAAACTATTTGGGTCTGTGCCACTGAAGCATTGTAAATGTATGGCTGGCTACATTCACCCCACGCCCAGAATTAAATTAGTCCACAAAGGAACATGGTAGCCAAAATACAGCAACAATAAACCATGAACAAGGTCTCCTAAAATGGCTGATTTCCAAACATGAGTAAAGTACATGCGTTGTACATTGTTGGTGCAAAGGTAGATCTTCAACTATTGTGCAATTACCATAATGCTTTGCCAGTTGGGGATATACCACTTGCCCATCCCTGCAGAGTTGTATTTGTGAGCAGTGCTGATCTGTTTGAATGTAAGCATGTTTTTGCATGGATTAGATGTGTGAATATAGGGGTGTATTTGTGTTTAGTGTTGGCATTTGAATACAGCTGTTTATTTGTATTTACTATTGCCATTTAGATGCAGTGGTGTATTTGAACGCAGGTGTGTGTAGAGTTGGCATTGGAATGCTGGGATTTATGGACATATACAAATACACTGCCACTTATTATTATTATATTTATATAGTGCCAACAAATTCCATGGCGCTTTACAAAGGGTGGACTTACAAACATATAATTGTAACCAGACAAGTTTGACACACAGAAACATGGGTTGAGGGCCCTGCTCAATGAGCTTACATGCTAGTGGGAGTGGGGTATAGTGACACAAAAGGTAAGGGAAGTTTTAGGGAAGTAGATTGGTAGAATAGTACTCAATGAACACTTTGTGTGCGTGTTTTGTTTTTTTTTGTGAGCCATTAACAGTTTAATTGATACGCTTTTGTGAAAAAGTGAGTTTTTAATGATTTTCTGAAATAGTGGAGACAGGGTGAGTGTCTAACGGAAAAGGGAAGGGAGTTCCATAGGAACGGTGCAGCTCTAGAGAAGTCTTGAATGCGAGCATCAGAGCTGGGAGTATGAACAGAGGATAGATGCAGGTTTTAGGCAGAGCGAAGGGGCCTTGACGGACATACATTTACTGACACAGATACACATACAGATACACACATAGAACACATAAAAATACACACTTAGACCAACACATATACACATACTAACACACACACATTCAGGGCATTATTTGCATATTTATAGCCACCAGTGGTGTCTGGTGACATTTCAGGTTGGTTGGTCACAATCTTAAGTGACAGGCACCTGCTGTTGGAGTAGTGTGTGTAACTATGTGGCTGGGGTGCTGGGCTTGGGGCTGCCAGGGTCTGAGGGGCCTGTAACACTGAAGTAAGGCAGACACCTCTTCTAACTCTGTGTGCCTGCCTTAATTTGCTATATGGGGGAGCTCAGGGTCTAAATGGATGGGGGAGCTGGGTGGCAGGCACAGTAAGTGTGGTGCTTGCCCGTGTAACAGAGAAGGGAGCCAGCCGGTCATGCTATGTTTTACTTCTCACTAATGGTGTGCGGCAGGCACGGCTGTAACATGAGGTGTCTGCTGATCTGCGTCTCTCTGCCGGTTCAATAAGACCAGGCAGCGCAGGAGCCAGCAGTGGAGTGCAGAGAGAGGCAGATACTTCCTTTTATCAAACAGACACATTAAAACTGGTAAGGGACTGCATCAGCTGCCCGTATGAAAAAGCCTGCACTGATAGCCATTCTCCTGTTTCCATACCTTTTGAGTGCAGGAAGGTGGATTCCTTGTAGTCTAATGGGATCTGGCTGGCTGAGGCTGCTGTGAGTCTGAGACTGGTCCAACGCTCTCACCCCACCTCTGCCTCCTTCTCTGTCTCCCTTCCCTCTCTTTTACCTAGGAGGAAGTCACATAAACTCACTTCCTTCCAGCACTGCCAATCTAAAGCTCGGTTGCATTGTTAAATTCTATGGTGAGCCTCATTAGACTTGCTCATTGTGGGGTCCTAAGTGTGTGAGACACCTGTGGGCCCCGGTGCCGGTGCATCGTGTACCCTTGAACTAGCAACATGGTTGTGGTTATTTAGTTAATTATGACACTTAGAAAAATGATCGGGTGCTGCAGCCCAAATTTCTATAAATCGCGACCTCAAGACCTTATTTTGTGCTGTATGTCCATGTATAACTTACCCCTTTTTTACCCATCGTATTGCCAGCTGCCCTATTTTTAGAGGCCATGTATAAATGTATGTATGTACATTATTGATATGGAAGGAAATCTATAAATTAATTAATGCAGGGATATCAAAAGAACTTTCATAAATATGTAAATCTCAATGACATATTTAATTAGATCCAGACAGTTAACATGTCCTGGGCCGGCAGATGCAAAATTTACATACAGGGATAAAAAAACGCTAAAAATATTTCCTAGTGATTTGTGACCATGTGCTCATATGTGGATATGGTGATTTAACAAAGACCATATTTTAGTGAAAGCTAAGCTTTTAGTAGTTGTGGACTTTTCTTATCATTATGTACAGTTAACTGAATTACTCTCTGAACCTCATGTGTTTGGTAGTCCACAACATTTGTTGTGTAAAACGTTAGTACCAGTGTACTTTTTGGCAGCAAACCACAGAATGCAATAGTGCCATTTTTTGACCACGATTTAAATATTTTTTTTTATTTTTTGATTATTCTTATTTAGCCCATTATACTGAAGCTTTTACATAGAAACATAGAATGTATTTATAGTTAAATCCCCCTCTTATAATATTGTAAAGCGCTACAGAATCTGTTGGCGCTTTATAAATGGCAATTATAATAATAATAATAATAATAATAATGTGCAAGAAGATAAGAACCATTCAGCCCATCTAGACTGCCCAATTTTCTATTATTAGTCCCTGGCCTTATCTTATAGCTAGGATAGCCTAAAGCCTATCCCACGTATGCTTAAACTCCTTCACTGTGTTAATCTCTACCACTTCAGCTGGAAGGCTATTCCATGCATCTACTACCCTCTTAGTAAAGTAATACTTTACTTGGATGCTGTGTGTTACATTTAGAAACAAATCTATTCCGGATAATCGGTGCAGTCCAATTGTATTTGTGACCTTTTTTTTGCAAGGCATGAAATTATAGGTGTTTATTAATTTGCATTAAATGCCAGACTGTGCCATGATGACCTTACATTGGATTCAGAACATCTAACTTTTAATTAGTTACTGGAATGTTCCGTTGTTCGATTACCTGCATTTGGCGATTCTGATTTTAATTTGACACAATTTGTAGTTTCTATATATTTTTTTTTCCATTTCCTGTGTTTTGATGAATAAACTTGGTAGCAAATTTTGCTATAAAAAAGTATAGCACTATTCACTCAGATGTTAACTGCAAGTTACAGGCCCCTATAAATGGTATAATACATGATTCTTGTGGATGTAGATTGGTTTATTGAGAGGTTTGGCAGACAATGTCTGGGTTGGGCATTCTGGATCATATTACTCCGTTCTATGTAGAAAAATAGCCTTTGTAATGAGTCATTACCTGTAAAATGATAGCCTTTTTTAGAGACTAAGAAAAACACAGTGGTCTATTCAACAAAAACGTCTTATTCCTCAAAGAATTAACACCTCTGGTATTAACTGAGTAGCTCTAGCTTGGCCTTATCCATGTCACAAACTTAGGAATCCTCGAAAGATCTTTGGATTTATCACAATTAAAATAATTCATTCGGGTTGCTCCTGGTTTTGGCAACCTAACTTCGTAATTAAAATGTGTTCAGTGCACGGCCTGGCCAAATGTAACTTTTCAAAGGAAAAAACATTCTGAAACTAAGGTCAATCCAATAACCTTTATTGCGTGTGGTAGGTGTGATAAGATTGGTTGGCAAGTATGATAAGATATACTCATAAAGCTACACATTTCTACATTATTCCATCAGAGGTGATTTGTATTTTGATTGACTCACGAGAAGGCATATCTGCAAACTGTGGCAAGCTACGAAACTAGAGACTTGAGTTGACATAAAACATACCATCCCAAATAGGACCACCAAACTCATTATTTGGAATGGTCAACTTTGTATAGAATAATATATGCTGATAACAGAAGCTAAATAATAAAAAATCAAGGAACTAAATACTATTAGAGCAAAGAGTAACCTGTGCAAAATATACAAATTTACTGAAATAACTTACATTTTTGGAAGACCTGACTGTTGGCTTCTAGACTGAACAACATGTTATTAAATTGGGGTACAGATGTTTAAAAGGTCAACCAGAATAATGATAAATAACTCTCATTTCATTGGGATATTTAAGACAGAAGGGTACCTCAACCTAAAATTTGTACAGTGAACCTACAGTGTAAGGTCATCCACACATACTGATACATTGAACCCATTCACAGGTTTGGCAGGGTAGGGCAATACCATTTGCATCTCAATGTGTTATAAGAAACAGAACCGCTCCCTCAGTTTAATTTGTGGACTGAGCAAGTAGTTCTCTCTTACATTTTGTGTATATAGGATGTTGCGTAGGATATACTTTTTGTATTAACAAATAAAATCGATCGTCGATTCCATTTTTGTCTATTTAAAAAAAAAAAAAGAAGGTTCTCTTTTTATTTTTATTTATTTATGCTCTGCTCACAAGTGTTTGAGAGACATAATAAGGAAAACATAAACTGTACCAGCAGATATTAAGATAAAATGTCCCGAAACAAATTAACCCATGAGCCGAGGGTTTTATGTGTTTATGAGCTAAGGCTAAGTTTATGGGGACCTACTGGAGACTGGCCCTAAGCTAAAGTTCTGTAGGCTGTGCCAGAAATGCCTAGGTCATTACAAGGAGGTCTACCGCAAGGACTGTGGCTGAGTCTGAGTCAATTAAGGGCAGCATGTTTGGAAGGAAGGTGCTTTTTCATTCTGAGCTTGTTGCTTACCAACAATTACATTTCCATTCCCCAAGGCTTTCTTCCCTCAGTAGGCAACGTGGAAATATTCCTAAGGTCCTCCATTACAAAGTTCCTGACGTCCAGTACCAAGGCCATTGGCAAAAACTAGCAGGATAAGAACTGGGGGAAATAGCCTTAGTAGACTGGAGTACGATACAGGGACGGGTATTTGCAAGTGAAAAAGGCCCCTTGCTCTATATACTTGAGAAGAAATTTTATATCTGTATTTTCTTTTATGCAACCTGCTATTGTGTTTTTTTTTTTTTTCCCTACCTTAAACTTGTTAATTTTTACTTCACAGGAAACGATGATGCTTCAGGAACAAGTTTAAGAACACAAACACACAACCTCCATCATAATAGACATGTACAAGAGAAGCGTTCTGTGCCGAGCCGCAGAAAGAGAAGCATCGGTAAGCATGTATTAATAGGCATATATTGCAGAGGTGTGGAACCTTGGATATCCAGCTGTCAGAAGCTGGCTCAGAATTCTGGAATGTGTAGTTCAACCACATCTGCTAAGCCAAAGTTTAATTCCTCTGAAATAGTGTGGGTTTATTGTATCTATTTTTATTTCCCTTCTTTTTTTAAGGCATAATAAATAAATGTATACATTTAAATAAAATATTTACATAATAAACATGCCCGTGTATACACATTGAGAATTTCAGAATCTTGTTCTTTAATTTTTTTTTAAATTCCTTTATTTTTAATTTTGTTCATCTGTGGGATTAAGCATCATATGTCAGCCAGAAGACCTCATATGTTAAATATTATTATTATACTACTGAAAAATTAAATAATTCTTTGTGGTATTTCTAATTTGCCAAAAGTAATTGAGATCATTCTGTACCAATTATAGTCTAGAATGCTCCTATTGGCCATTACCGTGTTCTTTATTAAAGAAAGAATGTTATTTAAAAATAAAAAATAAAAAAATTAATCTCGTTAGTGCTTAAACTAACAGTTACCTATTTAAAGATTGATTTTTTTTTTTTTCTATAAAGTTGCACTTTAACGTCAATAAATAAATTCAAATTCTCCTAGTTGCAAAGAAATTGTATGAAATATTTTGAATTCAATTTATTTATTCATTTTGCAATAAAAGTATTGACGACATTAAATGTTAAGGGATATATGAAAATTTAAGGGAATTGGTTCCTAAATGAGTGAAAAAATAAACCAGAAAAATTGTGTAAAAGATTGTAATGCAAAACAAAGGGAAGGAGAATTAAGAAAGTCCACCTGTACTGTATATCATGCTACAGTACTTTGCGTGTTGCTTTCGGACTAAAGAGGAAAGGGGCCATGATCCGTGAGGTGTGGGTTTTCATGTTTTCCACGGTGTTCATATTTTTATAACAGTGTATTATTTCAATAATTTTTGCGAGGTTTTTGTATCTCATATCTGAACTTCTTTATAACTTTACCTATCTGTTACATATTTACACACATGAGTGACAATATTCTTCCAAACTGGAAATATCAGGTACAAATTAATTATGAAACAGACGTCAGGGGCAGCACTATTGCTGTGAAACCATATAAAATATTGGAATACTCAAGCTACTGCAGATGTGTCACATGACCAGTGTTGACATCTGACGTGCCTCACTCCATGTGCACTTGCTGGGACCTTGACAATCAGGTCACATGACCCTGTGGACGAGGCTTTTTTCTTCCATGTTACTATACCATAATGTCACCTTAGCTTGAAAATTGGATATCAGATTTGTGATATTATAAAGAAGAGAAACCTTTGAAATAGTACTTACCATGTTAGTAATTCACTTTTCAACCCAATTCTTATTTATTTTATAGAGGAAGCTGTCCCTGCGATTTGCAAAACAAGGACTGTTATTTATGAGATACCTCGCAGCCAAATTGACCCAACATCCGCAAATTTTCTGATATGGCCACCGTGTGTGGAAGTGAAAAGGTGCACAGGTTGTTGCAACACCAGCAGCGTCAAATGTCAGCCATCACGGATACACCACAGGAGTGTCAAGGTAAGGAACCGCGTTCTACTCATTCTATACTGAGATATTGGACTTCTCATGATAGTTCTCTTTAAAGATGAAGTCATGTCAAATGTGTGAAAAGTCCTTTTCTTTTGTCCTGGAAATGTAAAATTCTCAGTATTTGTTAGCATATAAAAATATTAATGGGATATAGCGACAGATTTCATAAACAAATCTGGGGCTAAAGACAACTTGGTATTGACCCTCTAATCTGAGATACATGCGCGTTATTAAAGAATATTAAACTTTGTGAGAAAGAGCCATTAACTCAGACACAACACAGAAGCTGGGTGTTATATATACTGGGATACCCCTGTGTTTTATTGGGGGGAGGTAGTCCATTACTAGTGTTGTGGTTATGGTGTTTAGAGTACCGCTTTAACAGTGAGTTCACAACCGAATTACAAAGTGTAGGTCGTAACAGCGGAGTTGGTAAAAAAAAATAAAAAAATGTTTGTCCTAAATTTAACCACAAGGTCTAAATTTCCCAGAGTGCACTGTTTAGTGAGGAAACCCACAGGTATTTTCTGTGAAACGGCAGCCTGTGTTTATACTGTGATGCACTGAGGGAGGGTCTGTAAAATGTCAGAAGGTCAAAGTGGATGTTAGGAAAAGGATGTCGGTTGATTCTGGAATCTAACCCCCATCACCTACTTATTAAACAATGAAACTCAGTGTGCGGTTTACCACAGCACCATCGTACTAAAGAATTGGGCTATTTCAAAGGCAGTATTTTGCAAATCTGGCTGCCTTTTGTGTGGCGTCATTTAGCAAATTTTTCGAGAGGGTCACAGAGGATGTGGTAGAAAGTGTACTGGTGGCCGGCACATAGTTTTCATGGAATATCTGCTTGTGCGTGCATGATGCCTTGCTGTATAAAGGTTTTACTATTTTTTGATCAAACACGTAATTGTATTTATATTTTTTCCTTCTCTCCTTGTGGCTGAGCCCATAGCACAGAGATCAAACTGTGTAGCTGAGAGGTTAGATGGGAACACTTACTGATAATGTCAGTTCTGAAAAGTAAATCTTGCATAGCTTAGTATTTTCACTTTAAGACAAAACATTTTAAGTCCAAAAACATCTCATTGCCTACAAGTCCTCTATTAGGTTGCAAGTGTCTAAAAGTGGTCAGAGGCATAGGCAATTCGGAAGCCTTAAAGGTATACTATTAGTGCTAAGAATACAAACCTGTTTTCCTGCTACTATGGCCCCTCTGCCTACACCCTCCCTTGCATCTCCCCTTTTTAGGTGAATAAAGGATCAAAAATCCTTTATTTACTTACTCCACCCCAGCACTGAAGTTCCTTGGCGCTGGGTCACGGCTCTGCCTCCGACAGTGCTCGATAAGAGGGCACTAATGCTTTCCTATGAGGAAAAATCTGACGCTGAATGTCCTCATGCAGAGTGTGGGGACGTCCAGCGTCAGATACTGTATAAAGGTCCTTTAGGATGCAGGAAGCGCCCCTATTGGTTGTCTGGGAGACAGCCACTGGAGGCAGACTTAGAGCTGCAATGTAAACACTGCAGTTTCTCTGGAACTGCAATGTTTTACCTTGCAGCACTAAATGCAATAGGGACAATGCACCCAGACTACTTCAATGAGCTGAAGTGGTCTGAGTGCCTATAGTGTAACTTCAAATGATCTTGCAGTTTTGAATAAGACTCTGATGTCTCTTCACTGTACCAACAGTACTTTGGATCTCCAATGAAAGGATCTCAGATTCTCTAAAATGCTACCCACTCACAAATTAATATAGCAGAACGTTTTAAAAAAAACGTTAAAAAAAACAACCAAACAACTTAATTAAACTTCTGTGTAATAATGAACGCAGTTAATTAACTGGGGAGGGCTTATTCACTTATCTTCCCTGCCCACCTAACAGTAGAGCGAACACGCTGTGCAGGGGGCGGTCTTACCTGTTATGGCCCGGCAAAGGGTAAAGAGGGCGGCCAGGGTGGCTGATAATTTGCCTCACCAAGCGAACCTTTCACCGAGATCTGCTGAAGCACTTTGTGCAAGGTCCAAGTGCTGCGTTACATCTGCATTTTGAAATCTGCCATCAATTCAAAATGCGAGCGAGGTTCCTATGACTTATCTATGCGAGGACAATACCCCAAAGTGCAGGACTATCCCAGAATATTTGGGACAATTGGCACCTATTAAAAGTATATTGTGATGAGCTGACATCCAAAAATATAGGTTAAAACATCAGAGTTGGAAACCACCTTCCTGATTCCACTCGCTCTATCACCTAACTACCTTAAACAGTAAGAGACTCCACTGTTGTATAGAATCAGTTGTCTTCCTAATAGCATTTAGAAAACGTCTAAAAAAAGTCACCCATTTCAAAAACATTTCCCTTGGCACTTTAAACCCCCTTAATGGTTTCCTCTGATCCCGAATCACCAGTTCCTCCTAGAACAGCTCATATGACCTCTCCACTTCCTTATATTCTTTATTACCAAAATGTATCCCCGTCACCCCCTCCTGCTCATTGGCACTGCCGTATAAGACTGATACTGTAGGTAGGTAATGCATATACAGGCTATTATGGGAATTTAAATGGTGACAAAAGGTCAGTAGAGTACAGTTCAACATTTGAGACAAGTCAGCAAGCACATTTTATTACAGACTTCCTCAAAATGCAGTTGTATACTAAAGCAAAGGATTCTGGGTAAACATATTTGTATTTCCCAGGTAAAAGCAGATTATAAGTAAACTGAATTGCACGTGCTTCCAGTTACAATGTATGTATCACAGGCAGCCTGCGTATTGCATACGATTTTTGCAAATGAGTCATCCAGTTAAAATGCGTACAGTCAAAAATAATTATATGTTTAACAGTAACTCTAAAGTCCTGATTTGGGGTTTTAGGCTATTTTAGTGGGTCCCCACAGTTTCGAACATGGATATATACTCATCAGGCCCCCGGCAACTGTCCAAAATGCTACCCGAATATTACTCTTAATGCCATGGCCTTACCAAGTGCTGTAGAAACTCCTTCTAATAAAGGTGATTTTTCAAAGTTATATGGTTTTATATTATATTTCAACAAAGGTTAAGACACTGATCAAGCTAAAACCATCTGTATAATCTGAATTTCCGTGATAAAAAAAAAAAAAAAAGGCTGGATATCGCTGACTTTGGATTGCCAAAAGTTAGCAAGCTGTCTTCGAGGAGACTTAAAAACACTTCCACACACTTGTCCTTGATTTACATCTTGTACTCTTTTGAAATGTGTCAAAAACCTGTACACATATTTACAGGCTGTGTAGAATCTTGTATAAGAATGAAAATATGTGGTGAGATGTGGCGTTCGTTCACGAACAGCTGGAGTGATTGATCACCATGTCTTGCTTTTAAAGCGTCTGTATTCCAAAGAATATGATTTAAGTACAGGGAATACGTTGTTACCGTAGCATTTTTCTTAGTTGGTTAATATCACAATTTTTCATGGCACCCTTCTGCATAATTGGCACCAGCGATGTGCTAATTGTAACCAAACTGTTTAAGGAAACCCCCTTTTTTCCCCTTTTCATAATTAACGCCTACGGCCCTACAGCTCGCACGCATCCTACCCGTATTGCGGTAATTGACATTTCCATACTCTGATATGGAGGGTTTGTTTTGTGCTTCCAAATCTTGTAGGAAGAACATTCATAATTCACATTTTTGTTCTTCAATATAATGAAAGGATTAATTTATTCCAATCTAGCTCTTTTCATAGAGACGCTTCGTTGTGCTATGTTCTGATATGAATGAACATTTTTTTTTAATTCACCCCCCTGCTATTCTGTGACATAATATGCATGCTTTAATATAAGTATCTAAATCCCATATTGTATTTTATATTGTACGGTGACTTCGCTATTATAAAGTTTCTGAAACATTTTCCATTTGGTTGTATGACCTTGCACATGTTCTAACGAGAATAGGTTACATTTTATGGTAATAAAATAAGTTGGGTTATTATTGGTTTGGAGACACAGCAGGGAAAGCTTGGTGCCTGAAAATTCTAGTATCAGCAACAAATTACTTATTTCTGAGTAAGTCATTAAGTTGGAGAAAATGGCAAATGTAGACCTAACCTATTTGTGTCCTATTCTACCTGCAACATAAGACCCCATATTTCAATCAACCAAAGAGAGGCACTTTCATTATAGCTTGGAGAACACTGGCATTCATGACTAAAACACACAATTATTTACTGTGCTATTTATAATAAAGGGAAGATATTTTAGCTCAGCTATTTTTCTTACTATCTTTTAACTAAAAAACATCAGCTTTTTGAGCCTATGAGGGGACAGCGATCTGTTTACCTTTTGACTCTTGACCGTTCAATTCCCGAGTTCTGCCCTACTTTCATGAAGATTATTTCCTCTTTCGCAGTCTTAAATTTAATTCTGAGCTATATATTTTGGCTGTTTTCCACCGAGTTGAAGCTAATCATGACTCTGCTATGGGAAGACAGCTTCTGAACATGCTGTGTGGCTCCTTATTATCATATGAAATCTAGAGTAAAAAAAAAAAAAGACCGTATTTTCCTACTGAGTATTAAGGTCCTCAGAATTAACCCTATGAGACTCTAATGGATGTGTTTATAACAATTACAAATCAACCAAGTGCTAGGCCCTTTAGTACTCTATTTAAACAAAGGACAATTTAGTAGTAGTATTTTTCCAATACTAGTTTTTGATTCAGATTTTGCATAGATGCAGTGTATTTCGCTCTAGAAAGATCTATTTTTCATACCCTCCGGTGTACATCACTGCAGAGTGTGTTTTCACTTGCCCGCTAATGACAAAATGCAGCCCTGGTGAGTACAAATGTATCACTGTTGAGTGTGCCGTGGACTCTCCGAGCTTGCAGTGGCGAACAACATTTTGGATTGTCTAGTAGGGTACTACTAGACATTTTGAGCCTTGCTCAAGCATATGTGCATACATTATGGTACTTGCCTGGATCTGGTACTTGCCTGTGATCATATCTCACATTTGAGGTATGAATGTGAGATAGTGGATGTAGAAGGCCAGTAGATTGTCTGACCATGGCGCAGTGTGTCACATTTTAGCTTGCGTGCATGCGCGTAATTTCAGTTTGCAGTGTGAGAGAACATCTAATTATCCTCTATCACTGTGTCCCCAGAAGTAGAGAATTATGCATATATTTTAAAAGACTGTATTGTTTTAGAATGTGAATAAATTAGTCATTTGCAATTGCAGCTATGCTTTGATTACTTGTATGGCTCTTCAAACAATCAATATCAATTCTGGGCTCAGTCTCTGATCAGTGATAGTGAAAATACATTAAGGTGAGAAACTAATGGCAGCTCATATCTACTATAATATCCAGACTTCCTGGAGTAATAATAGTGAAGATATGCCTGCTGTATAGGTTTGGCAAAGATGCTTTAAATTCTTAGGATACATTCTTTTAGATAACCTGGACATAAGGTGAAGCATTGTTGCCTTTTATATCGAATGGGTCTGGGAATAGAGGCTCGCTGTCTGGATACTGCATCATAATTCTCTTTGATTTACCCAGCAGCCTACCTTAATAAATCAGATTATTAAAATCTTACATAATAGAATACATGTGATGAATGGTCATATTTTTTTATTTGATAATCCCTCAGACTTTGATGTTACAGTAAGTGGTATAGGCTTCAGAAATAAAACCATAATAAAAAAATTTAATAAAAATAAAATCTAATCGCGAAAATGAGTGTTCCTATTTATTGAAGATATGAGAGCAGCACATGCACTGGCACAGGGGTCGACTGGCAACCAGAGTTAAACATTAGGCTCTCTAAAGTGTATTTCCAATTTGTTACATACAAAAACATACTGTGTTAAATTAGAGGAGATTTATTCAGGCAAAACAGGTGCTATTCTGGAGCAAAGAGTTAAGTTTAGAGCATTCACCATTGAAAACAATAAAAATGCCTATTTAAAAGGTTGTATCCCGAATAATATGTGATTTGCCTTGATAGATTGAAAACTTTTTGAGTTTTTTATTTTTAGACAATTTTACTGAGGCATTTAGCTCTAGTTAATTTTTTTTTTTTCGTGGGAACCCATTACAGTTCCTCTCGTTATTTGGGGGTCGTAGAAAAAATATATAATTTAATGTTTTTATGTGTTTTTTGATTTGAGAAAAATTAAAGATATCTTACAAGGAGAAATGGGTGTTTTTGTTACCCACTAAAAAAGTTTAGCTGCACTTTTATTGTAATGGGCTCCCATTTTGCTTTAGCTGTGAGGCTGGCAAAGCATCTTGGGAGTTTAAGTTCTTCAGCAGCTGGGGATATATACCTCCTGGTTGCCTGTGACCTAGCAGGTGCCATTGAATGGAGGGAAGGGCTTGGTTTATTGCATTGTCGGAATTTTGCATGTGGCATTACATTCTTCCAACTGATTTAGAATTATGGTGGACTCCCTATATGTTCTAAATCGAAGGGAATAAAATGGTTAACAACATTTAAACCCTTGGATCCCTTTTCCTTCTTTCCTCTTGGCACCTGCATGCTGTCTGTATTAAAAATGTGTTTGATCGGCACACTTGATAGCAATTTGGCGAGCACAAAGTGTAAATTGTTTGTCTTCTAAAGTGCATTCGTATCACCATGCTCGGCCTAACTACAGCAAAGTTTATTATGCAAAAGCACCAATCTAACACCCTCCCTGACTTTTGCACCAGTTAATGGAAAACAGATTTTGATTTGAAATGCTGCAAAATGATCAGACCTTCAGGAAGCAGAGCTCGGTGAGCATAAAAAGTCAAATAATAGAAATGTTAGTGGGTCATCTAAAATTACAACTGCAATAAAGAACATGTAATATTTTTAAATACTTGGGATAGGAATGGAGTTAAAGCTATACTTGGGCTGCCTTTCATTGCAAGACAGCAATGGGACATAGATGTCCTGATTTGGCCCAAACTGGTAGGAGAGATGTTTCTGAGCAGCTGTCTAAATTTACAGCTACTTCCATGAATTTAGTGTCTCTTCCTTTATTGATATGCTGGGAGAGGAGCTGGGGAGAAAGACTGACAATGTACAAATGAGTGCAAGATTCATGATATTGTGTCTGAAACACAAAATGCAAACATATGTCCTCTCTCTTCTGTTCCTTCATCTCAATCTCTTTAAAAAAGGAAACTTAAATTCTCAGCAACAATTCAAAGCCTAACTCAAATTCCTTGTTTTCTTATTGTAACACCCACCCTGTTGTCCTTCTATACCCCAGACATTACCAACAACGGGCTATCTCTCAACAAAAGGGCTTTATCTCTTGGTATTTAGAGGTTATAGTTCAATAAGAGAGGGCAGAGAGAGTACGAAGCTGTACGTATTGATTGAACTTGTAACAGGCCTGTGCTTCCACTAACTCAGTACCTAATACTTTTCTAACTGCAGAAAATACAAAAATATATAAATTTATCCTTCTGAATATCACCGTCTTCCTCTAAATAGAAAAGCCAGAGTTTGGAAAAAAACAAACGAAAGATAGCCTACACATCTTTGAATCAAATAAATTATTTATTGCCTACTCTTGAAAAGTGCCTTTTATGGTAATATTTTTTTTTTAACTTGGCTTCAAGAGTACGTGACTCATATTTTTTTGCCACAAAGTATTTTGGGGAATAATGGATGCTGTCACGTGGTGATTTTATGTCAAATTTCCCAGAAAACAAAAGGATAAATGCTTTGTTTGTAGCTTAATTGGTCTTTGCAGATTTACGAAAAATCTCAAATCTGAATGAGCTGCTTTGCAAACTAAATTACTATGTCGGTTCAGTCCAACTGTGTAGAGATAACGCACATATAGATATATTTAGGTTTTAATATTGCAACCATACTATCTGTCTTTTTCCAGTGCTGAAAAAGGGACTTTCCAAAATCGTTCATATTTCGGCAAGCCAACTTAAAAGATGAATCTTGGCTGTGTAATTATAGATCTGTTTCAGAAGTCTGTCTGTATCTGTAGTTATAGGTATTAATCATCATTTTGATCTTTTTAGAGCTGTACAGATCTTCCTTTCTTTCACGCCAGATGACTCAAATTTACCCGTCTTGAAAAGAATTAACTGAGGGAGCGTATTATAAAAGAAATAAAAACATATCGCTTCGACCCAAAGTTGACCCTACTCGCAAAGCATTCTTGCTTGTCAGAGACAACTTTGACTTGTTCAATGGAAATCTGACAGGCTTGGAAAATGTCTTCAAGTTAGACATTTTTTTTTTCTTTAGCTACTGTCTGACTATATTACTTTTTGTTTGCAAAGGCTAATTTAAGCTGACTCTGTGTCCTGTTGACAGAAAGGGCAGTAACTGAAAGCTAACTTTGAGATAGTTTTTAGTCAGACTTGTGTGGAAACATTTTTTTTTTTTTCCACCACTGGATACTGTGAACAAAATGTTTAAGTTGCAGCATTTTTTTTTTTTTCCTGGTAAACGTTAAAGAACTTTATAAACTTTTGGAGTATCAAAAGGATACAATTTTGGATCTGTCACATTAGAGTGCTTTTTTTTTTTTTTAGTCTAGAAGACAATAACTATCATTGTGGCCCATATAAATTGAGTTGTGGTGACAAGAACTAGATAGAGATTTTTCTGTCTAGCGGCTAGCCTATATTCTTCTCAATCTTAAGTTTGTCCTCAAGTGACAACATCTTGCCATTAAAAAAAAATCTGACAGTATTAATATCACTGTGGTAGAATCTTTTTCTAGAAAGGCTATATAAAAGTAATGCACGTTTGCTTGTTCTTTATGCAAATTAATATATTTCCCATGATGCTTGCAGAGCTCCTATTTGGGAAATTCACTGAACAAACAAAGGCCAAAATGACTCCTTTTTATAGCCAAATGTTTCATTTTCACTTTAAAGGGACTCTGTAGGCACCCAGACCACTTCAGCTCATTGAAGTGGTCTGGGTGCCAACTCCCATCACCCTTAACCCTGCAAGTGTAATCATTGCAGTATTTATAGACTGCAATATTTACCTTGCAGGGTAAAGTTCTCCTCTAGTGGCTGTCTACCAGACTGCCGCACATGCGCTTTAGGTCTCCCCCGCTGGCGGAGCCTGACCCAGCGCTGAGAGACATCGGCACTGGATTCAGGTAAGTGTCAGCGACGTGGGATGGGGGGCACGTCAGGATCCTCTAGTGCCAGGAAAACGGGTTTGTTTTCCTGGAACTGGAGAATCCCTTTTAAGAAACATCGGGAAAAGTATGCAGATTTGTATAGAGAAACACTTTAAATAATTATTCAAAATGGTGGCACATAACAATATTAATTTAGTCAGCAGGCGGAAATTGGTTTTATATATGCCTCGGCTTCTTATTAGACAAACGTGCTTCAGTGCTGTTTAATTGGATAAACACATTATAAACATTATTAGGAAACAAGACAGTTATCCTCTAGATGTAATTTTCATCGGGACCTAACAGATTATGACTGAAATAGATTTTTTATACATACAGGTTAAAAGTGCAATATTTATGACAGCTACCTTTTTTTGTGAAAACATATAAGCTACTGTCAGCTTGCATTTCTTTAGCCATACAAAGCAAGGAAAACGACATGAACAAGTGTGTACATGTGTTAATGTTAGATATTTGCAGTACTATTTATGAAAATGAGAGAGAGAAAAAAGTAAGAGTCTAAAACAAGGTTTTGACCCGCCCAAAAGCTCCCTTAAAGGGAGACTATGTATACAATATGTAAATAAAATCTCCGTATGATTGTGCTTTGGAACAAAAGATTAACTTTTACAAATTTACCCTATCAATATATGCTTGTTTCAGGGGAACACTCCTATAACAAAATCTCTAGTTTCTCTCTTTGCAAATAAATAAAATAATAATAATAATACTGACTTTGAAAATTCCCAAAATGGCAACATTTGCACAGTCACGCATTTACAACAAGCAGACATCTACAGACCAGGAAGAGGCTGCACCAATCAGAAACCTCTCATTTTGGTCTACTGAGTTCTTTTTTTTTTTATCCCAACGTATGTACAGCAGGGGTTTAAGGAATTTTATAGTTCGTTCTCTAGCCACAGTTTCACTCATCACTTAGGATGAGTGGTTCTTTCCAACACAGCTACTATTGATTTATTCCTGATCTGTCTCTTTCCGAATCCAGAAGGAAAAGATAAATGTTTTTGGTGTGTCCACCCAAGCCCACACATAAGTTGCATGAGTCTTGGATCTTGTGTCTTGGATGAAAAATCTTCATTTGAAGTCACTGATCTATGGTCAATCTTATATCTTGCATAGTTCCATGGACTGGAAAGACACTTGCGTCCATCAAGTTCAGCCTTCCTCTCATATGTTTTTGCTGTTGATTAAAAAGAAGGCAAAAAACCCAGTCTGAAGCACTTCCAGTTTTGCAACAAACTAGGAAAAAATTCCTTCTTGACCCCAAAATAGCAGTCAGATTAATCCTTGGATCAAGCAGCGATTACCCCACTAATTAGAAATTATATTCATGTATGTTATGTTTCTATCTAGAAACATTTTGACAATTCACTCTATGCATAATTTACTCTCAGCAATAAGGTGAGGATGAAACGTTTCTGTGCACCAAAATGTATGCACGGAGAATAGAGTGACCCCTTGACAATCAATATGGCTAGGTTTGGCAGTCTGTCATTGTTTGCTCTGAAATCAGTCCACTTTATTACTTTATTTTCATTGCTGGGAAGCCTGCAATGCTTGCTAGAGATACTCTAGCTGTCCATAATGATTTAAACTTTACTTTGCAAGTTTTTAATATGTATGCTCAATCTCACCCTGAAACTGGCAATGCGATCAAGACAAGTGATTGTTAAAAAATTTTTTTATGGAAATGGAATGGTTATACAGACCTGTAGTTTTAAAATGCTTCGGAAAATGTGTTTTCAATTTGTAAATATTAATGCGTGCATTGTTTAAAAACCATTAACCTTGTGTTGGCAAAAGCAGCAGTTGGTTTAACTTGGGAGCCAACAGGTGATAAGAATGGGTAACGTTAAGTGGATAACTCTGCTTGCCAATTTGTTTCTAGTCTGGCAGCTTTTGTTTTTCTGTAGATCATGGTGTCCATTTTTGACTCTCTGTTATAGTTGGACTAAGTTTCTTACCTGCTGACAATGAATTATGGGAATTGTAGTACGGCAGATGAAGAACATATGTAGGAGACCCTTGATAAAAACAAGCAAACAGCGGCTATATAACAGAAATCATGTAGTAATGCAGACATGTTTCCGTTTAAATTGTATTTGATTTGGTATATGTGCCTTGAATTGGTGTGAGTTATCAGACTTACAAAATGTAGGCCAAAATATTCAAGGTGTATATTTACCCCCCACCAATACACTATTTTATTGCAATGTTTTTGAATGTGTTGTCAGCTCAGCATTAAAAATTAGCAGAGCATTGTGTAGGTGTGACAGTGTCTATGACGTTGTGCTACGATGCTGTAGTTCAGGGGTACGCAACCTTGGGCACTCTAGATGTTGTGGACTTCATGCTTTGCTAGCATTATGACTGTAAGTGCATTATGGGAGATGTAGTTCACAACTTCTGGAGCGCACAAGGTTGCCAATTGTTGCTCTAGCTGATAATTCAGAATTTACATTATCCTTGTCAAGGTAATCACAGTGTAGGCACAGTCGGCTGATTTTTAAATATGAAAAAAATGAATTAATTTATAGTGTAGTGAAAATGCATTAGTGGAGTTGCACCTATTTGTTGTGCAAATAACCAAAGAGCAAATTGTATTTTATCGATTGTTTTAGTTGTTGGTCATTGAAATGTAAGAATGGGGGTGATGCGTGCCTTTCACCATCTGACACAGTAGACACCATGGTTCCGGTATTTACAAAACAGACAACCTCCTGGTTTCGCACATTGCCATTTCTGTACAGAGAATGGTCCAATAAACAGCAACAAAAAAACAAAAAACGGCAACAACATCCACAGAAGGGCACTTCTAAAAAACATCTTTTTATCAAGAAAGATCACGGAAGAATGTCCAGTCAGTTTCAAACTAAACGAAAGGCAAAAATTATCATACATGAACGATGGGTAGGAAGAAGGGCATCTTTTGAAGTGCAAAAGGTCAGCTGAAGGCTTTGATGATGCTCACTCCAAGAACAGGAAGTTAAGGATATAATGGACATGTAGTCATCAAATCTGGACAACCGAACTGTGAAAAAACGTTATCTAGGTGTACAACTTTTTATTTAAGCCATGTAAAGAGTATGGTCAGAAATGTTGCAGAGAATATTAGGGCATATTATTGCGTGCCACCAGTATAGGCTAGTCTTTTGAGTATCACTGGTATGTCATGGTGTACCTAAGCATTGTTACTTGCAAGCTGAATCTGTTTATGGACAGAATCTATTTGTTTTAATGTATTAGTATCTCAAGCAAGATAATGCACCAAACCAGTTCTTAAAACTTGACAGAGCTTTTAGTTTACTTTGACTTGCGCAGATTTTGAAATAATATAAAAGTATATGAATAAATATATGTCAGAACAATCTGCAGAAACTGTGTGGTGCTATTGTGTGAACATCCATAATCCAAGAATCCATGTTTTATATAAAACTAACCTGTTCTTGATGCAAAGAGGGAACTACCTAATATTTAGACATATATACCTAATGAAGTAACTCTTGAGTGTTTAATACAATATATAGACATCAATTGCCTGGTTTCTAGATAAATATGGTTGGCTTTTCTATATGTCTTTTCAGACTTCTAAACGGTAGAAAGTCTTCTCAAACTCTGATCTGCAAGAATTAAAAAAATATAAACTACTACATCCTATATATCTGAGAAGTTTCTGAGTTAGCTTTTTTTTGTAGCAATGCCCTTTGTTGCCCGCTCCCTTAAACATAACGATTTGTCTCGCATGAAACCCTTAGGATTTTAGATGGATCAATCAGCATAAAATGAATCGCAAATGGTTCCATGCCAGATAAATAAAAAAACAAAGTTTAAGGAAAAGTGCAATGATAGTACGTGTCAAGTTTCCAGGCCTCTAAACTCCAGCAAAATGGGCATTTGACAATGTTTTGCGACTTAGTGATACGTCTTCGGTCATGCCTGCTTGTTCAATGATTACTCAATTCAGAATATCATTTTACGTGTTGATCAGTACTTCATATTTGGCTGCAGCAGTTGGCAAGTTCCTGTATAGAACAATTTGTAGTGGATTCCGAAGGGGGTACATTTTGCACAATTTTGAGATCAGTGTACGTAAATAATTCCTAGATATCCCTAACAATGTTGTTACCTTTTTTTGTTAAATCCTGAACTCTGGCTATAATTGTAAGTGATACACATATAAAATGTTTGAAGCTTTCAAGGAGGCCAAAGAAGCTGCTGTTTAAAGGGGAACTGTCATTCCCCATGTTTTTTTTAACATTATGCTTACTTATCCCTACATTTAACAAATATGTATATGTAAGTTGTGAAAAATAAAATTAAATGTATTAGTCGACACTTCTTTGTCCTGCAATTGGGTGACAATCTTAGCTCCCCATCAATCATTGTTTTTAACTCTGTTCTTTAAACCTGGCAGTCTGCATAGAGAAAACTAAAGTAGTATAATCTCGTCATTTGCAATGCTTGCCCTAGTTTTGCCTCTCTGAGATGGATAAAGAAAAATTAGCATCTTGTGAAAAAAAGTTAGGCATTTTTATTAAATTACATAAATTCCAGAAAAATCCCTTTAAGTGACAATTTTTTTTTTAATTGACAACTAGCATTTTAAGACATCACCCTAAAGTAACCTGATCACATGCATAAAACAAAACTTATATTTATAACACAATTAAAGAAAAAGTCTGTATATTGTGTTTAAGTATTCTGTAAAAAGTTCGGCACTTTTAAAGTTGTTTTAGTTGACACACATAGCATTACAGTACCTCTCTTATAATTACGGATCTTACCATGCTATTTGTACATCAGGGAAAATGATTTATTTCCTATCCCTCCCATATGTCATACCTGCCAAGTGATTCCAGACCCTGGTGGTACAGTAAAAGTTAATTTGTATGTGTGATACCATGTCCTGATTTTACCTAGTGATTAGAGTGATATAGAAAGGTCCTGTCGTATTATTGACATTATTCAAATTCTTTTATATTTATCTCTCCATATTCACAGGTGGCGAAAGTAGAATATGTAAGAAAAAAACCCAAATTAAAAGAAGTTCTTGTGAGATTAGAGGAGCACCTGGAATGCACTTGTACAGCAAATTCAAATTCAGATTATCGAGAAGAGGAAACTGGTGAGTCTCCATTTTGATTTGCGTCTGTCACTTTGGTTGTTATGGAAACATCTGCTGAAGATGATAAAAGAAACACGTCCACCCCAAAACGCGCTATCATAGACACAAAACCCATCTCATCAACACTTTAGTGTTAAAAATTATCAAAACAAATGAAGGGGATAAAAGAGAATCTTGTGTATTGCTGTTTCTCTGAGATAACAGACCTCCATATCTATTACAAACCCTCCTGAACTTTTATTGCTGTCTCCAATGCACTTTATTAACCAACTGTTATCCCTCCCTCCCTCCACCCCCCCAATTCTTGCTGTGCATTTCCCTGCTGTAAGGCTTTTTTTTACAACCCCCCACTTTGTGGAAAGGATAAGCCTAGCACACCTCTGTTATGAATGGAGTAGTCTAGCTTCATTTAAAGCTACAGTGTTTCTTCCGGTCTTCCTCAATATATTGTACTGTTTACATACCGATAATGGCTTATTTGTGAATTACTGAAACACGTGATACTTACAGTACACACCTGCTTTCTTTATAACTTCAAGGTCATTTTCAGCTAACAGTGCTGATTACAAAGCCTATTTACCACGTTGTTATGGAATATAGTGAGCTGAGTCACAGGTTTGTAATGTGCCTGCTGACATCAGCTATTATACAAACACAGCTCGTGCACGTTGGGTGAAAACCAAGCCTTTTAAAGGATTTTTTTTTTTTTTTAATAGCAGTAAATTGTGAACTTCACTAAGTAGCACTTGGGCTGTGGTAATATTTGTTTTACTAAATTGAGCTGGCCACCTAAAGAAAAACTTTTCTCCCCCCCTCCCCCCCCAATAAATTATCTCAACATTTGGTCATGCAGGTGGTTAGCAAGGAGTCCTGCACCAGTAACTTTGCTTTACTATCAGTTTTTGTTAGGCGACACTCATAATGTGCAAACATAATCTTAACCTTTTGTTCTCTAGACTTGACTACACAATGTGGGCTATGTATAAGGAGTCATTTTAGAGCAAAGCTCCAAAAATCAAGAAGCTAGAAGGGACATAAAATCCATTTATTTTGAGAACTTTGTCTTAGAGATTCTTCGTGCATTATTTTATTCCCATTTCAAAAATAACGGGTTGGGCAAACCTTAGGTTTTTTTTTTTTTGGGGGGGGGGGTTTGTGTCAGAAGAACTTACTTTTTTTTAAATTTCATTCCTGAACTGAAATACATTTCCTTAGGCCTTTTCACCAGCCCTACCCTTGTGTTAACAGGAAGGACTAGGGAATCAGGTAAAAAACGGAAAAGAAAAAAACTAAAGTCATCATAATTACCTGGTGGATTTTATTTTGCTCGGCAGGTAGGAACCCTGTAAATGACAATAACCTCAAAAAGCAATCAAAAGAATAATGATGAACCTATAATACAAACGTCCTAATCAACTGCATATCACGTCGCCACAATCACTTGTTTCAATTTTGACACTTTGTTACCTTAAGGCTGCAAAGATATTAGCTATGATTGGCTTTGATAATTCTACCTGCTGGTATTTTTCTGCAAGCTTCTTATCACCCATAAGCATCATGCATTCCACAGCTGTTTTTTTTTTTTTTTTTTTTTTCTTAACCCACTTTTTGTATTTTTTTTTTTTATTTTTAAACTTTTCCTCTGCTTATGCTTTTTTTTTTTTTCTGATCTGATGGAATTTTCTGTATAATTTATCATCGCGGCTGATTCGTGGGATTACCATGCATGAATGTGTCACAAGCTTAATGTTATTTTTTGTTTGTTACAGGAGTAAAATATTTTAGATTTAATCGTGGAAATTGGAAAAGGTCTTGGAAAAATCTGCTTAATCGGTCCATGAAATGCATATATCTTACAATGTTATTATTTTTTTTATCATGTTGTCATATCAATTTATTACTCTCTTTAAAAAAAATTTTTTAAAAAAAATCTAGATAAGGCCATACCCACAATTTAAATATAACTAAACTAACCATTAATTTTTTTTTGTTTTTATCAAAATGTTAAAAATAAATGAATAAGTAACATATGGCGCATTAGCCAAAGTCTCATGAATTAAAGGGATACTCCAAGCACCATAATCACTTCAGTATAAAATGTTGCACACAGAGTTTAACCCCTCAGCAGAGGAAGGTGTACCTCCACCTCCGGCAATGCCATTGGGAATTCATTACCCAGTACGAAACAAGAGTTCTGGACTGGATAATGTCAATTCTGGGCAACTTTTCATGTACATAATTGCATTCATGGGCTAAGAGCGATCATCTGATGCCCTCAACCAATGAATGGTAACAGGATTGGCTTGTGGCTTCTGCAGTTCTGCAGAAGCCGGAAGCGCGCCACCAATTCTGAGAGGTAACCAGGAGCCCAGTGATGACCTAAGTATGAGAGCCAAAACATTTTAAACAATTTGCCCTATTACCTGTGATCTGGGCCAAGATACCCCTTGGAGGCACTTGTACAATATGTTTCATGACAGGCAGTCCTGCCTATTACACCTCCACCTACAGTCTTCTGGAGGTCTGGATAAACATGTGGAGATATAACAGAACACCACTGCTGAATATGCTAGCTTGTTACAAATAAATGGAAATTAATGATAATAGAAACCATGCAGTTGTTTGCCTAACAAATGACAAGTGGCAAAATAAAAAAATAGGCAATCGCAGAAACTGTTAGAGAAAGATTAAAATTTAAAACAAGTTTGAAAAATATGAGGAGAAAAGAGAATGGAAAATATTTAATAAGGGGATGGATCTGGTTCAAAAGAGGTGAGCCTTCTGGAATTAGTGGGATTCATGTTGGCCGACAAAATAGGAGCACGAATCCCAAAGCTGGACAAGGGTTTTTAACTGGGAGCCCTAGGCAAAACTTGGGGGGAGGAATATCCACCAAATATCTATGCCAAAATGGCAATTTAGGTGACTACTGCGGGTTAGTGGCATGTTGAGTCCCCGGCACTGAACACAGATTGAATTAAGTGGGAATGAACGAACATGTGCAAGGAGGGAGATGATAATCTGGTACCCTACCTTGGCTCCTGTTTTTTGCAATCAGACGTTTGAATTCTGTAGTTGGTAACAATAGACTAGGACCACAAAACTCACTTGTCTCTCTGCTGGGACATAAAATCAATTTTCTGTTCTTTTTGGTGCATTGAGTTGGTGTTACCAAACGTTATTGGCTTAATTAGTTTGTCTGTGTTGGATGATAAAAAGTAAAGGAAAATGTGTTTAAAAGACATGTTTTCAATACAAAGAATAGATTTACATGTACATGGTTTATAATATACATGCACATTTATACTCTACACACTTCAGTATGGGAAACAAATGCAACCTTTCATTTCGATTTGTTTTGTGCTCAGTTGCTCTGAATTTTCCCGTGTTTCTAAAGCAAAAGCGGAACTGATCACTTGAAAACACAACACAATCAGCATATTGCAGAGCAAATCCCTAAATGGGTGCTTTTGTTACTAAAACTGCAAATATTTGTTCTAGAGCAGGGAGGGAGAAGAAATGACTGCAGTTTAACACAAATAGAAAAAGAGTCGTAAGAGCAGACCAAAAGTTAAAAAAAAAAGTCATTTTAAAAAAAAAATGTTTTTATTTAATCCCCTTACTTTCAAAGCTAATTCAGCCTGAAGAAGACAATTCTAATTCTAATTAAATAAGGGCCTATTTTAGAAGTAAAGAAATGGGGAACATCAAAATTCATCTAAATAGTAAAAAAAAAAAATAGATTTAATTTGAAAAAAAATAAATTTATATATGTACGTGTACAAATTACTAGTATTAATGGCAGGGCTGTATATAAACACCTAAACTTGCCATGTTTCTACTCCTATAAAATAAGGCAGATCTAGGCAGGTACCGGGTTCAGATAGTTAAAAAGAAAAAGCAAGTTCCACTTTAACTTTGTTCCATGCCTCTCTCCGCAATTCATTATTTGGGTGATCCCAATTCTCAATCTCCTTCTGAGTGCAGAGGCTCAAAATCAGAACCAGGAGCTTATATTAGAAAAATGCCATTTACTAGAGTGAAATGCGATCATTTTTTCAGATGGACAAAATATTATTTTTTTAACCATTTCTTTCAGGTCTACACATGATTATCTCTTTAGTTAGAATTTTATATAGAACTACTGAATGAATGCGTAACCTTGATAATTCAGAAGTCACACAATTTTAGATTTTAATTTACAAGATACTATCATGATCACATTACAAAAAATTGTAATCCATAGTTAAACCTCTTACCCAAATAATATTGGTGAGCACCCATATATAAATAATCACACATTTGTTAATGTACCAATAACTAGAATTGGCAATATCCTACTAAGTACAATGTATAATACAATTCTGAAATAAAACAAATTTTCACACAAGCGCCAAAAAACTCATCCCCCACATGGAAGGGAAATAGGGTAATTAAAAACTTACAGCTTCATATTTTGTGGACTGACTAAGGGATTATTTTACTTTTTGCAATTTCCATTTTTTATTTGTTCTGTAAAAGTGATTTGACCTTTTTTTTTTTTCCCTTTCTATCCTTTTGCAGATGTGAGGTGAAAATAAGCTAGACTGTTTCATCTGGGACTCGGATGTACACAACTTTGTTACATTCCTGAATCTTCCACGTATGGTGCTTTATTGACGGTTTTGTGTTTTGTTCTCTTGTGCGGAAAGACTGAAATAAATAAATGAAATAAAATGGTTCAAAGGACACTCTGTGAGAACAAAGGAACAATGTACATTTTGTTTTAATGTGACATCAAAGCAAGTATTGTAGCACTCTAACAGAGAAGAGACGCTTCCCCTGTCCGAAAAAAACAAAACTCGGCAACAAAACAAGATGGCCGTTGGTTAAAAGGATATATTTAAAAAAAAAAAAGTACTGAAAATATAGCAAGTAAATAGATGCATAACGTTCAAGCAATGGTGCTTTATGTCAAGAGATGTGCCTGCTTTTGCTAACGAAGATGGATGGCTATTGACAGACACACGGCACAAAAGAGCCAGGAATGTATCAAATGAACAAGTGTCTACACAGAAGCTACCGGAACAATACATCCTTGCTCAGTGGTGTTTAATGTCTTCAAAAAAAAGGAAAAAAAAATATTAAAAAAAACCTGGGAAGCCTTAAGGAGGACTTATTTTATTTTTTCATTTTTACTCCATAAAGTAATTATTGAGCTGTGGGGGTAATTTAAATGTGGCTATGTTGTTTTAGCACTTGTAAAACACCTGCTTTTAAAATGAGTCAGTTGATGCAGAGCATGAGCTGACACATTTTAATAGCAGAGACCTTCATGGTGTTTATAGATTTTTTTTTTTTTTTTTCAATAAAGTACATTCACTCTTGCTTGTTAAAGATGTTACAAAGTATTGTTTTGTGTGTTTTGTAAAAAAAAAAAAGTTGACATTTTGCTGAAAGAGTTGTTGTCACCAATGAGGATATATGGGAATTGGCCTATTCAAATAAGATGTCCAATTACTAATATAATAATATGGCCGCATGACAAATTACTCGTGGGGTACTCACTAAACTGGAAATTGCTGGTAATTGACAGTGTTAGGTCAAAATAGCTCATATGGAAAAATAGGTTGTCAGAATTGTTTCCAATTTTGTCTACTTTGGCCCAAAATTAGAAATTTTCAGCTCAATTACTAACCGTTCCTAGTTATACAAATGACCCTGGAAAGGACCCCAGATTTCTGTTTGACATAATTTGTAAGACTGTCACAAAAATTATAAATTGAAATTGCAAATTCAAAATTTAAAACTTTAGTGTCATTTTTTGTAACGGAACATTGAATATGTTCTTAAAGTAAAAACGAAAAATCATACGTGTATTTTTACATAACTGCAAGAGTGAATTGACTTTAAATGAATCTTCCTCGGTCCCTGTTATCAGAATTTTTTTTCTTATCCAATAGAGATTTATCGCAGAGAAAACATATACAAAAAAACGCTATGACTCTATAGAATTTTTCCTCTCGTAGGGAGGTAAGCTAATGAATTGTATTCAAATAAAAACAAAACAAAGGTATACGTAGTCCTTTTTTTCCTCTACTTTTTGTTTCAACTGTGTCTGCATAATTTAAATAATTTTAAATAAAATATTGTACATTAATAAATCATGGGATATCTGTACAACGTCAAACTTGTGCCAGTTGCCTAATAGTGCTATTTTCTTTTTCTTGCAATTTTGTTATGTCATCATACACAGTAAACAGTTGCCCATTGCCAGAACGTGTGAAATGGACAATTTATTCTTGTAATTGCATTGTACAATGTCACAGTAGCAACAAGAGTATTTGCTACTTGTATTTCAACAAATTCTAAATTCTTTATTTTTGGTAAAAAAAAAAAAAATATGCTTTATGTGTATTCAACAGAAATGTGTTCTTTTTTCTGTAAAGTTGAAGTTTGTATTTTTATCTAAAATTAACATTTTTATATAATTAAGAAGGCCTGATATGTTTTCTTGAACCAAAAATGCATCATGTAGTCATATTTTTGTAGAGCCATGTCCCTAACATTCACATATTTTGAGCTACAGTAAATATATGAGCACAAAGTGTATGATAGCTTATGTTTAACTGCTGTGATCACAGTCACGATTGTCTCCTTTTGAAACTTGTTCTTTATCTTGTGGCCTGATTCTGAGAAAAAGGAAACACTAGACTTAAATTATCGATAAGTAATTGTTGCTAATGTAGCTGGCCTCTAAATGCCTTTGTGTATGGCAAAGAATTTAAGACTATTTTAGACACCACATATGATTTTCAGTTTTCCTTTATAGATATATTAATTCTGGTGAACACCTGGGGAATGTATGTAATTAAAAAAAAAAAAATTAGCTCTAATTTTTATATAGATGTTTAGCATAATTCCCGAAACTTTACAGCTGCACCAAACAGTAGCTTGTTTTCCTGCATGCTAACTGAAAATGGAAAATAAATATTTATGAATTTCCTCCTATATAGATGGATATACCTAAATCTTTGTTTTTCATTCTTAAATGATCAGACCTCCTATCAGATCTCTCCTCCATGAGGCCAACTCTTTGCGCAAGAGTTTGTCCATCAGTTATACACTTATCCATTTGTCTATGACCAACCTAAACTTGATATCAAGGACTTAATTATTTAAGAATTAATGTCTTAAGTATTGTTTACCCAGTATCTACATAAATAAAATATGTGTTTTGTTCTTTAATCCCGCATACCATACATTTAACTCTGACAAGTCCCTTTCCTAAATTTTAGCCATGGTGACCTGTTCCTGGCTGGAATACTCATGTCTACCAAGCACAAAAAGAAGGTATTTTCCTGTGAGAGTGTAGAACAGAAGTAGGCAACCTTTGGCACTCTAAATGTTATGGTCTACCCCTCCCACCCTCCAATGCTCTTATGACCTTATTGCAGGCAAAACATCACGGGAAACATAGTCCACAAGATCTGGTGTGCTGAAGGTCGCCTACCCCTAATGTAGAAGACATTTTGGTCAGAACAGATTTATTGTAGCATTCCTGTATGACTGTGGCACATCTAACTTTTTTTAATGTGGGTTATCTCAAAGTAGAACTCATCCGTACCCAGTGTGGTAAGCAGGTATTTAGTGAGCTCTATCAAATGTGCGCAGAAGTCTGAGGTAGAGGGGGGACTATATTCCTTAGGATTTTAAGTCAAACAACCAATATGCTTTTACAGAATGTTTGTTTTCTGTATCTTCATGCCTAGATACACTATAGAGGTGCCTTGATGATAACTTGGGATATTGCAGTATTTACAATTACTGTTAAGAATGAAGCTAATTTTATTTTTAGAGAAAGAGTAGATGTTCTATAACCTACTCAGGCTGTGTGCCACCTGTAACATTTCTAGAAGACATTTTAGCCGGGTTCCTGTTGAGTGTTAGTTGTTGCAATTCAAATTGACATATCCTATACTTAAAAAAAATAAAAAAATAATAATTAAACCTCAATATATTAAAATGAAATGAAGGTGTCATACATTTTCAGAGCTGTTTTCTGGAGAGAGAAATGCATTTAGTTGTATATAATCCAGATGAGAGAGACCTTTCCCCACTTTAGTGCATGAGCAACATGGAATTTGTCACACCTATATATTTTCTCAAAATGCTGCCTCTTTTTTTTAATCGTTGGTTAAGTATTTTGCCATGGATTGCACTGCTGCTGTTTGAAAGACATCTTTGAGAATTGCAGATATCTCTGATGAAGACAGTATCTGTGTGGCAAAAACTACAATTCGTTTTAATTGTGGCTCCAAAAATGGCATATATTATATATCATGAAAATTGAATACAGAAGGCCACCTGAGCATCATGAATAATGTAATTCATGGACAATAATTAAACGTAAAACATTTCTAGTTCATTCATTTTTCCAAAATTAGCTGTTGAGACTGGCTCCATATCTCCAACAAGATACTGAAAACCTGCATTGTTGATTGAAAATTCCGTAAAGGAACTCAATGTATTAATTCAGCAGCATCTATTGCTGATATACATCTCCTATGATCCTATGCTAGCATTAGCTTTTGTGTGCAGGATTGTGTACATCATATTTTGGAAAAAGCCAGAGACTTGATTATTTTTGCCACATTAAATAGGTTTGAGAAAAGGGTAGATTTCAGTGAAAAGGGAAAGATCAAATTTATTAAAAAAAAACAAAGCTAAAATACTTCCAACGGCAAAATATTTTATTATTCAATATTTTAAAATAAATCAAATAAAACACATAATTACAACTATGTATTGTAATTTTTTTTAATCATAAATATTTAATATGATGAACAATGAAGGTTTTCTTTAAAACAGTTTTACATTTCTTTTGAATACATTTTCAACAACTCTTTGTTGTACTGCTTGTGCACCAAAGACAGACACTCTTTTCCCTTCATTATAATATTTTATTTGTCGTTCATTCCCAACTAAGTTAAATTCTGCTCCAAAACTGGAAGTGCGTGTATTAAATTGTTTGTGCTCTTTTGCAATTAAGTGTACAATTCATAATGTTATGCACATGGATGTATGTGTCTGCGTACTAGAAACAAAAAGAAAAGCCTGTAAAAAAAGTGTAATTTATATATTTATGTTTCTCGGTGGGATGCCAGTTATGTTGCTAAATTTGTTTATTGCCTACAAGATATCTAATGACAAAAGCTTTGTATACCCATTAAAATGATGTAGATGGAATCTGTGACTTCGGCTTTTGACATGGAGCCATATTTTTGTCCACGCTGTCCGTCTTTAGACCTTGGTCAAGAACACTCTTTGGTCAGAACCTTGCACATGAGTACCAAATATGGAACCTTTGGTTACACATTAGATTAGCTATATGTACAAGTGATTCATTGAAGTGTTGAAGGGAATCTTGGTTAATATGAAGAGTGCTTCATGAGCATAAATATTACTTTTTCCACATTGTCACGTGTTGCGAAAGTCATGCAAGGGGTTTCTCCTTTTCATGAATCACTGGTAAGTAAGGCAAAATATACATGTTACAGAATGCATCATATGGATTTAATATGCCTTCAAAAGAAAGGGAAGTTTTTCCAAAAGTGAAAAATCCAGTTGTTTCTGAGACAGACACAAACATGCTAGCGCTTTGGGATTTGGTCTGTCTGTTTGAGCCAAGAATGAGTCAAATCCAGAATGTAGATTAACTTTTTTTTCTGCTCCCTTTGGAAGCCCCATTACAGATCTCATGACCAAAATTGCATTTTTTTCCCTTGGATTTTGGAATGAGATGTGACGTTTAGGCATAATGAAAGGGCATCCTTTGGGAGCATGTCCTTCCCATGGAAATGTTATGGTATTTCTTGAAGTCTACATAAAGAGGGAGATTTTGTGTCAGGACTGCTCTTTGCTTAATCCTAAAATATATATATATTTTTTTAAATACAGTTTCAGTGGTTGAAGATATTGAGATACAGTGTTGCATGTCATACAGTCTTTGATGGGATTACATGTAGCTTGTAGTAACTAAATTAACACTTATTGAGGCTGCTGGTCCTTCTTAATAAATCTGTACAATACATTTTATATTATGATTGGCATATCTGATCTATCGGAAATATTACCGATGTACGATGTGCAAGTGATAAGTGAGAAGGTAATCAAAGCAACACATGCATTCATTAACAACCCATGCTTGCTACTATGTCCCAAATGAGCTCTGTACACATTTGAAGTTCATTAGTTTTCTAGCAAAATAATTTGCTGCCATGATAAAATGGGTTAACATAAATGCAGCTTAGTTGTTGTCGGAAACGGATGCTCTTATCGCCTCGTCAAGATTTTCTGTGTGTAAAACTATCTAGTTTCTTTTCCTTTCCCAGACAAGCATGCTTTTGGGCTGTCATGCATGGGTACCTTAATAATTTTTAAATGGCTTAGAAAATTTAATCTTCAAATAAAACATCTGTGAAATGGCCAGAGTCACCTGTCCTTGGCTGGAAATACTCGTGGTTACCAAGCATGAAAGGAGGGAATTTTCCCATGAGAGCGTAGCAGGAATAATTTAGGTCAGAAAAGGTTTATTGTGACATTTCATCCTGGCTGTGGCACGTCTAATTTTTTTGATCTGAGTAGTTATCTCAAAGTAGAAGTCCATCCATACTTTGTTAGAATGGATTAACAATACTCTATTGTAAGCACGTACAATTTCTCTGAAATGCACGCATATTTTGGCAGAGACTTATTTAGCTATGCTGCATTCGTAAAAATCAAGACATTGTATTATTTCAATTAGTTATGCCCTATATGTAATGCCTAGAAATTGCTGTATGTCTATTAAAGGTACAGTCTCAGATTTTCCTTTTTTTTTTTTTTTTTTTTTTAGGACAGCCTGGTTTTGACACTGCTAAGTCTTTTGAGAAAGGATTTGAGAAATCCAAGCTGAATTCTGTCATAACTATACTCAGTATCATTTGGGACACCCAGGTTTCATATAGTAACCTAGGTGAGTGAACCTCCCTTCAACAGGGTTTAATAAGACTGTGGTCAGCCAGCTAGAACTACCCTTAGCTTGGTATAAAGTCCAAAGCTGCAGGTAAATTCAACAGAGGTGTTTATGAATCAAGTGCTGATGGAGATCCTCCGCCCTCCATCAGCTGAAAGCTTAACTGCAAAGGTATGAAGAATAAATTGTGTATCGTCATATGTTCCTGTGGAATTGTGTAACAATGAATTATGGATTTTGAGCTACTGATATGTTTTGGATTCTCTTTGCTGCTTATATTCAGGGTAAATAAAGTCTGTAATATTCACGTTATTTTTTTAAACCTAAGCCTCAGCTCAATAGAGGCTTCTTATGTCTTTGGTCAAGAAAGTGTATTATCCCGAGAATTAGCTAGTAGGTTATTTCCTTCTATAGATACTTTCTCACCAGTCAGGCGTTGAGTGAGCCAGCCTTACAAAGGTAGAATCATTTCAACATTCGCATCTCATTCGTGTGATGGAATGCCTCAATTCCAAAATTAGAGACTCTACAAGAATCATTTATGTCATATTAGCTTACCTGTAGGTACTTGTAGGTACCTGTAGGTACTTTATTGTGTAAAAAGATTCACTTCAACGTCTTTTCCAAGGTAAGCATGCTAAAGGGTTACCAGTTCCATGAAAAAAAAAATCTGTTCATATGAATTGATTCGTCTATAAAAAAAATAGTGGAGTTTGGTTTTATATATTTTTTGAGAATATAAACATATATATATATATATATATATATATATATATATATATATATATATATATATATATATATATATTGGTTGTTTTTTTACAGCTCCTCTCCCCCCCCTCCCCCCACACTCTCTATTGGTCACTTCTCACTTGATCTGTGAATAAAATAAATGCATTAAAAATAAATTAAAAGAAAATAAAACATCTTAGTTTCCATCAAATATTCTCTTTATTTTAGTGCCACAGATGGAACTCCGAATCCATTATCCATCTTACTTTTTTATGATTCATCCATATAGTGTTTTGGAGTCAGGGATTTTGGACGGACTGCCAATCACCCAAAATTCAAAATAATCATGATTCGGGCGAAACAGAATGCACAAATCTAGTTGTCATGTGTGGATAACTTAGGGATGTGTTAACTAAACCAGGAGTTGTCAAGATTTGGCAAAAGACCTGCAAATCTAGGCCCAAAATTTGCTGTTTAGCATCATTACTGTTATATAAAATATTGTATATTTTTGTCTTACCTTTTTCTGGTGCAAGATAACAACATATACATGTTCAACACTATTGATGTTTCCAATATGTTTTTTTTCCCATTGTATATTTCTTGTGTGTGTTATTATATGGTACGTATTATTGTGAACAATTATCAATAAAAATTATATTTTTGAAAAAAAGGCAGAATTTAAAAAAACAAAACAACTTCATAATTTCCAGATTAGCTGTTTTGGCCAAACATTTGCAGTTCCTTTGTCAATTTTCCCAAATTTCCAGTTCTGTGATAAAAACATCTTATTTTTTAATAGTTTACAAACTGTACTTTTAAAAGCCGTGGCTTTCAGAAACTAGTTATTTTCAAGACATTAAGCAGAGGTGAGATCATTGTATTTACCTTTTTCTTTGTAACTTAAAAAAGTTGTGCTGCTGATGTACTGGAATGAATAACTTCAAGGCCTCCAAACTGCTCCGCTTTTAGCGGGACAGTGCCTATTTTAGTTATTAAGTTATTCATTTAGATTAAGTTAAAGCGCACACATAACAATACATTTTTAAATTCTATAAGACTACTTGAAATCACCTATCTCAGCAAACAAACATAGGTTCAAGGGACTCTGCAGGCTGGAGTTGAAACCCATGCTTTAATTTATTATGTAGACCAATGTCATGGTTCTCTTGCTGATGTGCCTTGTGGACTCTCCAACCTCCACCCTGTGTCTTCAATTATGTTTGATGTTGTCCATCCACCATGGGGCCATATACAACACGCCTTCTGATGGTGGCAAGTGTCTTGCCACATGCACTAGTGACGAATATGAAATAATATTTTCTTTTGTGCTAGTGCATCTGCAGGTTTCTCTTAAAAGCAGATACCACACAGCTGGCCAACTACCTGTATTAATCTACAGAATCTTGATAAGTGGAACTTACACGTTATCTAAATAACGGGCAAGGAATGCTCGGAAATGGTTTGACACAAGCTGGACAGACTGCATCCATAAAACTCAATTCCCTATAGTCACCACAATGAGTTGTTCTGGTTTTGGAATTCAGAGTCACTTTTAAATAACAATAACATAATAATAAATATTCCGAGCTCAAACAAAAAAGGGAACTACGGTAAGGAAGAGCAAAAGGGTGACTCAACCTAAAAATGGAGGCTTTAAAGGTACGATTAAATTTGATCAGTTTATGAAGAAATCTAAATTTGCATAACACTGGCAATATTTAGCTAAAGAAAATGGTTTAACACAATATGTAATTAAAAAATAAATACACATTTCTGAGATATCGCTCTCATTCTGACCATGTTTTATCCTCAAATTGCTCTTCCTTCCAAGAAAATACCTCAAACGATGACTGCCAATAGTGAGCTGTTATTAAAGGCTTTTTTTTCATCTCTAAAGTAAAGTCTGCCTAAATATAGGTTTGGATAATGAATATTATGATTTGTGATTCATCCATATTATTCTGTAATATTATGTTATAAAAGCTAAGCAAAAAACATCATATGGTATACCTTTTTCAAAATTGTTTTCTTGTTAAAAATAGTTCGAAATCATTTAGTGACCCCCCCCCCCTTTTTTTTGATACATTTAAAAAATTAAACAATCACTTTCAGAAATGTTCAAGGAGGAGGGAGGAGGCTAATTAAATATGACAAAGATAATTTTCCGGTAGGTGAACGCTTAAGGAAGAATCAACAAACAAAAAAAAAAGAGAGTGCCTTGGTAAAAGTGGAAGAAAAGATGATTGTGAGGATAAGGTTACAGGATATTTCGTGCAAACATTTCGCACCACTTGGAGTGGTTGTTTTTCTTGGCATAAGTTCACAGTTTGTACAACAACGGGAGAAAATATGACATACGTGAGTGGTGACAACTGCAAACAACAAAGTGTTTACACTGTTTGCAGCCACACCTGTTAAAAAAAACAAAAACAAAATGTGGTCTGTGGCACCCCAGTATGAAACAACACTCTCTCCCACTTTGTACTAATATAAATAATCAAAAAATGTTGGATTCCCCAGACCCCTGTAATGAGCAGGGGAGGTCAGAAACGTTTTCCTCCACCCCATGTGTGACACTTCACTGAACTGGTAAATGACCCTACCTCTTCCTCAATCCCAGGTTGGTGGAATGTAGGTTAATAAAACAACAAGGGCTAAGTGGTAGATCGGTAGCTTCTGTATTGGGGACTTACCTGTTAATATTTAGGGTAGGCAGCAAAGGACAAGAGAATCAAGATACATAGCTTACATGCAGCAAGTCTGTGAGGTAAACATGCACACCTTTTTAAAAAGTAATAATGACAGGATTAGGAACATGCTTCATGAATCTATCCAGATCTAGAGTAGAGCATATTCATACAGCCTGATTTAAAATTTATCCCGGACTTGCAAGCATCACAGTGCTCTATCGGCTGTTCTACTGCCATATGCAACAGGTAGCCTTCTGGAGGACCAGCATTTCATTATATTTTACATACCCTGTTATTTCTGCTGTTGTGTGTGTTTTTATAATTAGTGATTATTATTTTCTTTTCTTATTTTAAATGTATATAGTTCCATGACTTTGTAAGCCTGTGCTAGTCATAATTTGCTTATCCCTGGCACATTGCATATTTTATCACCTTTATATCTTGTCCATTATGTTAAAAGTTAGTTTTACCAGCTCAGGCCCATATATCTTTCTTGTTATTTGTTTAATGGTTTTATTTCCCTACATGAATACCTCTGTCTTATAGTACAAAGAAATAAGAGGTGGTGTGGTGATGGTCTATGTACAAGCATATACATAATCAATAAAGATCGACAAATTAATCTAGGGGCTGAATGCATAACAGAGCAAGATATACACTGATAATATCTAAGCAGAAAAAGTTTAAGTAAGGCTATATATATATATATATATAGATAGGCAAAAATAATTCTGTCTATTGGCAAATAGCTATGAGAAACCATTTGAGGGAGAGTGGCATAACTCTCAGAAATGCTAAGGGCAATAGGACAATCTAGAGGCAAAAAAATTAATAAATACATTTTAAAAAAAGTAATAAAAAAAATGAAAAAATTATGGGGAAAAAATTAAATATATAAAAAATGTATAAATAAAATCAGACATCGATCAAAAGACTTCAGAAAAATCAAAGAATGAAAAAAATCAAAGAATAAAAAAATGAAAAAATAAAACAGTCAAAAAAATCAAAAGAATTCACCAAGAATTAAAAAAAAAAAAAAGATTGTAGATTATCGTGTATCCAAAAAAGAGTTGAAAGAAACATATTCATTGAGGCCCTTCGGATGCATGGTGTCCAATGTCTTAATCCAATATGTTTCCAGTTGAAGAAGCAGTCTAGATCGGTCTCCTCCTCTAGACAGAGGGGGGATATGGTTGATAGCCATGAACTTGAGTGTTGGAAGGCGATGTTGTGCCTCTAAAAAAATGCTTGGCTACTGGTTTGTCAGTCCTGCCATCTCTGATGGTGGTCATGATTCCTGATCGATGGCTATGCATCCTATCGCGTAGGGTGAGGTCAGTTTTCCCCACGTAGTGGAGACTGCAGAAACAGGATATCATGTAAATTACATGGTCAGTTTGACAGGTGATATGATGTTTAATGCAGTATCATTTTCCTGAATGAGGATGGGCAAAGGAAGAACCCATGAGCATGTGTCCACAGGTTACGCAGTTGGCGCACTTGAAGCAACCCTTTTAAATATGGATTCTCTTGGTCTTATATTAATGTGGAAAACCACTTTTGAACAAGATGTCTCTCAGATTCCTGTTGCGACTGAATGCAAAGCGGGGAAGTTGAGAGAAACCAGAGTGTAGCGTGTGGTCAGAGGATAAACCCCGCACTCAAGTGGCAACTCCCTCAGCAGATGCGACCAAGATTACAGTACCTTTTTTGTACCACACAGTAAGTGATAAGATTGCAACAACCATCAGAAAAAGATGGGACCTTTTATCCTCTGAGCACACACTACACTCTGGTTTCTCTCAACCTCCCCGCGTCGCTTTCAGTCGCAACAGGAATCTGAGAGACATCTTGGTCAAAAGTGATTTTCCACATCAAAGGAAGTGTATGGCAACCAGCTGAGGGGTCGGCCGCCCCCCTCACGGTCACTGTGAGCAGGCCTCTGGTAGGCCACAGGTCCACCTTCGGAAAATGCTGCCATTCACGGTCAAAGGCACAGAGATGTTATATGCAGATGCTGCCTCTCAGCTCCGGGATATCTTGGAGGGTGAAATGTACGGCAGGATTGGATTCTAAAAGCTGTTTTGGAGCCAGTCTGCACGGAGCTCACCAAATCTGCGACCAGTCGGCTTGGCTGCTAGGCTCCGTCCCCCTTATTTCCCTTTTAGCATCACAGAAGAGAAAATCGCATTGTGTTGTTCTCTGCTGTGACATTGAACAGGTTGATTTTGCTATGCCTTGCTTTTTTTTTAGTATTGTCACACAGACTTTTGCATTTACATGTGAAATATATAGTAAAATAATAAAATAACAAAATATTAACTTATTCCTATTTTCTTTTTTTTTTTTATTCTTTATTTTTGGCATGACAGTGCGATACAATGATGGAGAACCATATGCATTACAATCCAGGTTACAGCTGATAATACCATCGCTACAGTTCGCGTGATTGCATTCAGTTTGTAAGGCTGTGCTAGTTGGTGTCATTTTTCATACATTTTCAGACATATATACATTTTGTGAAAAATTGTAAAAGTTATACAATAAAAAGGAAAAAGAAAGGAAAACCATGCAATAACTGGGTATTGTAATTACCGCAAATGTCACCCTTTGGTTTCAGCCCATAGTAAGCTGTGTTATTAGGTATGAAACCGTTCTCGTTGCAGGGGGACCTATTTGATAACGACCTTAGCCCTGTGTGGTTAGGTACTGATATTCTTGGTCCCGTTTCCAGCAACGGTGTTGTAGATAAGGCAGGGATGAGGAAGGAGGGGGGAGGGGAGGAGGGGTGAGGGTCCCCGTGGCGGAGTCAGGAGCGTTGCGATGTGAGGCTCTGTTGGTGTCTTGTTAAGTGTTAGCACCGTGGGAGGTCCCTGTAGTGGGACCCACATAGCTCTCCCAGTTCCCTGTTATCCAAGGTTCCCAGACCTTTTCGTATAGTTTCATGGTGTCTCTAACTAGTGCTGTAAGGTGGTCCATGACCTGGATATCTTTGATTTTGTGTAGTACGGTGTTCATCTGTGGGGTTGTGGTTTGAAGCCATGTTTGCGCCATGGTGAGTCTGCCCGCGAGTGTGAGTTTGCGTAGGAGTTTCTGTTCCCTCTTGGGCCAGTCTTCTAGTGTTCTGGAGAGCAGAAAGACCCATGGGTCTACTGTTACTTGCCTGTGAAAAACCCTATTGAGGAGGTTGCCTACCTCCCTCCAGAAGGTCTGCGCTCTCGGGCAGTCCCACCACATATGGATGTACGTCCCTTTGTTTCTGCAGCCTCTCCAACACAAGTCGTTAGGGGTTTTACGCATATGGTATAATTTTACTGGGGTGGTATACCAGCGCAGCATGGTCTTGTAGGCCTGCTCCTGGTGTGTGACGCACGCTGAAACAGCTTTGTTTGCGTCCCATATTTCCCTCCACTCTGTGAACTTATTCCTATTTTCTAAGCATACCTCCTAATGCCAACTAGTCAAAATTGGTGCAGCTGATTCTATATTTTCCTATGGGACTTTTTGACTTCTCAAAATATTCAAGTTGGAAAAAATGTATTCTATTGTGTTTAGCTAAAGGTTTTTGTATATATTTTGCTAATCCAAATATCCAATTTATATTGCTAAGGATAAATGAGTCTCGTAGCGCATCCCATTGAGAAGAGAAAAATAAAAAATAATTTTGTGTAAACCAGGAACAGACAACCTCTGTCTTTTTATTGTCTGTAAATTATAACAGCCAGATTGTTAGGAATTATAGACAAGAGTAAAGGAGTTTGACAGAATTTTGCAATCACTGGTGTAAACATGAGTGAAGACATTGTCACAAAGACAATGGGCAATTACTATCTTGAATTTATCAAAGGGATATTGAGCATGTTGTTCTAGGCACAATGCCTATAGATCTCCGAGCTGTTACATGCGCACGTTATGAGAGATCCAAAGGGACATCTGGTCACAGCAAGTGCGAAAATTACTTTCTTGAAAATCAGAAGGGTGTTCCTTACATTGGGAAATATGCTCATTAGAAATTAAGGCACTTTTTAATTTTTATTTTATCGAAGATCAAGTTCCTTTTACGTGAACTGGGAACATCAAAAGCATTTGCTTGTTTTAAAATGAATGATGCTATGCTGCTAGATGTTTTTTGTGCCAAATATCCTGCCATGTTTGTGGAAGAAAAAATACACAGTTTTCTGAACACTGAATGCCAGCTGGCTGTTATACGTATTGTTTTATTTATTTATACTACATTTCCAATACAGGAGCTGTGGAGGGGGTGTGGATTTGTTAAGGAAGAATTATGAAACTGTGGAGGGAGAGATATCAGACTGTGGTGGGGGAGAAATATGAGACCATGGAGAGCAATGGAGATAAGGATCTATGGAGAGATAAAAAATATATAGAATGATGAGATATTGAATGATGGAGAGAAGTAGAGATGTGGTACTATAGACATAGTGAGATAATTAGTAATTAGGCTGTGGTGGTAGGGGAGATATGGATCTATAGTGGGCAGAAGGATAAAGAACTGCAGAAGGACAAATAAAGGGCTGCGGAGGGGGAGATATATTGGACTTTGGACAGAACAAAAGAAGGTTGTATGAAGGAAGAAGTATAGGGTGTGGAGAAAGATTTGGGATTGCAGAGGGGGCACTGAAAGGCTTTAGTGGGGTATCGATATGTGGTTTCGGAAAGTGGGAAAGATTTCAGGCTGCATTGGGAGATTGTAACAGTTATCGAACTGTGGTGAAGGAGAGATATCAGGACTGTGGAGAGAGGGATCGAGACTGGACTCTGTCAGTGAGAAATACGATGCTCTGGTGGGGGAAAGAGATAAGGGTTGGGGCGAGAGGGGAGAAATATGAGAATGGGTTCAGAGGAAAATTTGTTTTTATTTTTTATGTGTATATTAAGCAAAAATAGGAGGAAAAAAATAGCAATGTAATTGTAACGAACTATATAGTGCACTATTTAAATGTCCATGGATATCTGGATGTGATGACAGAGTTTGAACTGGTAAAGTGGAGATAACTATGATGAAATTGAATGTTGAGGTTGCATAGTTAACATTATTGCTGTAGGGCAGTGTTTCCCAACCCAGTCCTCAAGGCACACCTACCAGTCCAGGATTTAGGGATTACCCAGTTGTGTCTAAGGTGTTTTTTTTTCTTCTTTGTAAAAACACCTTAGACACAACTGGGTAATCCCTAAATCCTGGACTGGTAGGTGTGCCTTGAGGACTGGGTTGGGAAACACTGCTGTAGGGGACTGGGGTAGATGTTGTTGCGAGGCAGGCTCTCCATGAGCATGGTGGCAGTGTAATTGACTGCTTGTTGAGCAAACTGAAACTGCTGGGAGCATCCAGGTGAGCAAAATTAATAATGGAGGGTTAAACAAGAGTATTGATTATGTGAAGATGGTTAAGTGTGAGGTGTAATTAGATGATGTAATGAAGTTGTCTCAGTAAGCAAAGCCATTGAAAGGAGGGAGTGCTGGTATATTATTAAGCTCGTCTGGCCTGAATTAAGCTTCTTATTAATTGCCTTAGAATGGCACTTACGTAGAGGTTACCATGAGAGGGAAACTTCAAACCTCTTAATTAGCATTTGCTTCAAGGTGGTTTGTAAAATAGTTAATCATAAATACTAAATGGTTAATTATAAATATGAAATGGTTAATATTTGGACCATTTTCCAGTCATTTCAATGATCACCTGGTTGACCTTGGAAACCCTGCGAACCAATGCCAAACCAGATGCCAATCCATTCCCAGCAGTGTGTGAGCCTTTTCATACTTGTATGTCCTATGTCAGGCCTGGCCACAAGGTACATCCAAATACCATGATGCTTGGACAGTTGTATTTCTACTGCAGCTGGGGGTCTACAGTTTGTCATCCCTCTTCTAGTTTAAAGGATCACTTTAGGGTCAGTAACACAAACATGTATTCTGGACCCTATAGTGTTAACACCACCATCTAGCCCCCCTGGGCCCCTCATGCCTCCATAAATATAGTAAAAATCAAACTGTATTCAAGCCTGAAGCTGTAAATCTGCATGCTGTTAGACTCAGAAAAACAAGCAGTCTGCTGACATGTGGTAGCCTGAGCCACAGTGCTTCTCCATAGGATTGGCTGAGACTGACAAAGAGGCAGATCAGGGGCAGCGCCGGCATGATTCAAACACAGCCCTGGCCAGTCAGCATCTCCTCATAGAGATGAATTGAATCAATGAATGTCTATGAGGAAAGTTCAGTGTCTGCATGCAGAGGGAGGAGATATTGAATCACAGGATGCTGTGCACAGTGCTGCCCTGTGCTCTGCTGACAGCAGATCTGAGTGGATGGAGGAATATTATGCTTCCATCAACTCCGAAGTCCCTCTGGTTCACTCTGAGTGACTGCAACTGGAGGTGTTCCTAGCTTTCAATGTAAACACTGTATTTTCTCAGAAAAACAGTGTTTACATGAGAAAGGCTGCAGGGAGCTATAGTTCTCACCTGAAAAACCTAATTAAGCTGAAGTTGTTCAGGTGACTATAGTGTCCCTTTAAATCTCTGCTTACAAAGGCCTACACAAATCCCACCATTTCATAATAATGATGACTTTAAGCCCATATCAACAACATACCACATTCAGCCTATGCAATGGTATATTAAAGAGTTAATGTTTTAATAGGACTCTGGACAATTTGATTTTGAAATGTCCCATGTATGCTTGTCATACACAAACGAGTTGATTCTGTACAGTTATATCTCACACACAGTGCCCTCACGAGGTTTGTATAAGGAACTAGACACCATATAACATAAGATGATGACAGTATGTCTGGCTGATTTATACAACATAGTAAACATTAATGCAGAGGGTTCTATTACTTTAGTGGATCAAATTAAAGATAAACAGTAGCTGACACTCATAGAACAAAGTATAATTTCATTTGATAATACATCCTCATATTTTACTCTGCTGATACCGCAGATGGTTGCTAATCGTAAATATAAAGGAACTTTGTGTCAGCTATATCTGCTGAGTGTGTCTATGCCCTTTAAACTTCTAAGGAAAAGTGCGGCTGGGTTGATACTGACCTATGTATTACAATGTTCCTGATATGGGAAAGCCAGGTTCATCAGCTAGCATCACAGACTTTGTAGCACCTCTACGGACGTCACACCAAGTAGTAATGTATCAGGAGAGAGGAATGCAGATTGTAAAAGAGAATGGTTGACATTAGGACTAGCTCCACTTATTACTTGGGTGTCAACTTTGTAAGCACTTAAGATTACAGAAGAGGCACTGAAAGCCTTCTTAAGATAGGTCCCAAAATCCAGGAGCTCAGAGAAAATTATAGCCACAGGCATGTTGCATGAATGTACCTTGTGAATGAATATTTCTCTCCCACCAACCCATGCTAGTAAAACCAACTCCTGCCTCTGACAAAGCATTAAAAAATGAGTATCATGCTTGTCATCGAACTCACATCACATAGATTGTTAGTTAGTACAGCCCCTGATACACTAACACTGGCATCTCCGGAATATTTTACTATAATTTTATGTTGAATTCATTTTTTGTATGCATGGAATTAAGTGCAAGTTATTCTGCATCAATGGGGAAGATTGTAGAAAATTGTAAAAATGGATTAATTACCAATGGAATGTTGATTTTGGTTTTATGGGTTTCCGTAGTGATTGACCTCCATTTTGCATCTCTTTTTATATAAAGGCTTGGAAATGTACTTTTCACATTTTTGCTACTTTCTGTACAATAATTTCTCTTTATTGAAGTTTTGTCAACAATACATGCAAAGGCACATATAAAAATTCATGAAAGACAAAAACTGTGTGTGGTCGTACAATGAGCAAGCTTTCTAAAATACAGAAAATACAAATAACTGTGTGTGGTCATAGCATACAAGCAATACGCTCATATCTCTTTGGAGGTGAAGAGCTCAATATACAGAAAAGCCTCCGATCATGAGAAAGAATAAAAGGTTGGGGTGAGAGGGGTCTTTGACTCTGACCATATGATCAGTAGGGGATCAGTTCCGGCCTCTGATAGAATTAATTCTTCAATAATATTGTCCATCTCAATAAAAGAGAACAAATCCGTTAAAGGTTGTCTCCACTGTTCCTTTGGCTTCAAGCAATTTTTGATACTTATTAATGTTCTCTTATTAACTGGTCTAGAGGTCATTGTGAAGAGCACAATATTTTAGTACACTCTTTGTACAGATACAACATGCCTTCTTAAAAACTTCGATTTGGTTTTTATTTTATTTTAATTTATTTTTTCTCTGTACTAACTAGAATTTGAGTCTGGCAATCATTTTGAACAGTATCTAATAAATCATTTTGCTTTTTGATCCCATTAGGGAGTCTTGCTATTGATTTATCTTTCAGCGTTAGTGGAATAGGATCTTGGTCTTATCTCTGGAAATCCAGTTAATAGGGTAAGATATATAAATATTTTGATCTTTGAAAAACGTCTGGGTGCAAATTTCCTGAATGAGATGTATGATGAATGAGAAAGTCCACTTCTTAGTTTTCCACTCCAAATGAATGGCTGGGATCAGTACGAAATTCTGCCAAACAACACATTTGCAAGGCATTCATCACGGTAAAGAACATTGTCGTCCCTTACTTGTGGTTGACATACCGCTATTTAATTGTCCTCTAAGCAGATGTGAGACACTAGGAAGAGATTGATTATTTTCTAGAGGACTGGGTAATTTTGGTTACCTTGCCTTCTGGGAAGATCAAGTCTCTTCGGATGGAGTAATCATCCCACCACGACTCAACCCAAAAGGTTGACTATATCATCATGACAGACAGGAGCTAAGACAAACAGTGTAGCTAATGCAGAATCTAATGATTTGTTAATCTCCTTATGGAGATGAAAAGAAGTTCATCCAGGAGAATTGGCTGCGGTGTCCTTTTGATTACCTTCACCTTTTTGCCTTAAAAAACCCCACAATAGGTAAGTTAGCCCCTGGAATTATGTCAAAAGGGCTGAATGTTCCAAAACAAAGTAATCAAAAGGATTGTTCAAAACCGTATTGATACGTATTGATAAGCTGCGTATTGCAGCTGTGCTCAAATCACTTAGGACTGAAACAAATGGCTTACAATGATACACATGGAAAAGTACTTGTTTAAAATTCACTTTAAATTCTATAAGCAGTCTTGATTCACACTTTAGTGTTTAGCAATGTGTGATTACCCTCTAATACAGGGTTCTCCAAACTCTGGCCCTCCAGATGTTTCTGCACTACAACTCCCATGATTCTTTGAATGAAATAGATAGCCAGAGAATCACTTGGAAACACCAGGGCACCATATTTCACATAAAGCCTTATGCCTGTGCCCTAGTGTAGTTTCTAAAGCTTTTTGTTTATCTAATTTGTGTTGTAATTAAAATATACATGTTTAGGTTAATACATCCCATCTCTGTCTTGTTCCTCCAAAGGTTTCCAGCCTCTTTCAATATCCCACAAAACATAAAACGAAGTAAGAAAATACACATTCTAAATCTGATTAGCTTATCTTTACCAGTGCACCAACTGAAACTGACCGTAAGAGCATTATGTGCGTCATAGTCCACAACATTTGGAGTGTCGAAGGTTGTCGTCCCTTGGTTTAGGGTCTATCTCTATGAGTGTACATAGATATGAACCCCTTGCTTACAGCTCATTGAGAGATTATGAGCATTGTCTCTTTGATGAAGCCTATGATAAGTGACGAGAAGTGGTATACCATGTGCATAGGAAACGTTCCTGGTATTTTTGTCATGTGTTGCGATTGTTAGTGGCATCTGTCTGACATGTCTTTAATATTTTCCTTTGTAAAAGCCTTAGCAAATAAAACTATTGCTCCTTTAAAAATATGTTCATACAAATTGTTCTCAGTGAGTATTTTCATTTCTACCATCCCATCTAGTAATAGCTGTCTGTTCCTGGTTCAGCTGTATTTGAATGTCTTTTTACTTATTAAGTTATTTAACCGTTATCATTTTTAAGATTCATTGAAAAAATAAATATGTTAGAAAACTTTTATTTTAGTATAGATTTTTTTTAAAAGATGCCCAAGTAGGGATATGACTACTTTAAATAAATATTTTCATTGTAAGCTCAAAGATTTCTCAGGGGAAAGTTTCATCCCACCCATAGACTATACAGATAACTCAAGGTCATCCTTTGAGGTTAGAAGAAAGGATGTTTAATTTTCAGCACAGTTAAGTTTTTTTTTTTTTGGTTTTGTTTTCACAGTGAAGTTAATAAAATTGTGTAATTTAGTACTGAGGGAGGTTATGTTGGCTGATAGCGATAATAACGTTGAGATATGCTTGGGAAGTTTTAATACGGGAGGGTGTGCATACCTAGCAAATGTAATTCAGCTAAAAACTTTGATTCAAGTGAGAGATTTTCCCAATTATAACATCAGGGACAGACCAGGCCCAGATCAAAAAATGAATATGTTGCAAAAACCATTGACATGGAAATTAAATTGTTGCAGTCAGTAAAAAATATGCAAAACAAAATATTACAGAATGAAGGTAATAGTAGAGATGAGATAAATATTGAAACATACATCAGTTGACCTTGTTATTGCCATTTTAATTAATTAAATTATTTAATACGCATATTGTGTTGTAGCTATTTTTTGTATTTTATTTTGTGTTACTCTTCATTCTCCTAGTATACTTGTGTCCTAAGAGAAAGGTACAGTTAAGAAAAAGAAGGCTGGAAGAACAGTACATGACGTATGCATAATGCACAAGGGCCCATACATTTGACAAAGCTGGACCATAAATAGTGCCAAGAGTCATCGTTAACATTTCTCCTGAGTCTCATTCATCGACCTGCATCATGACCGCTCTATGGTTTGATTTGCCCTGCTTGTGGACATTTCCCCAAGCAGGACAATCCTCAACAATGATGAAAAGGTGCGGGTTTCATTGCAAAATACATTGTGCCTGAACTTTTCTAGCCAGTGAAAGTGGAAGTGTTGGCTAGGGAGTAACAACAACAACTACAGTGCATTCAATGCATCTCTATGAGGAGGTGCTGATTGGTCAAACCAGTGTTTGGCCCCTCCCCTATCCTGCCTCATTGCTGAAATAAGGTAAGTTTTATGACCTTTTAAGGAGGCTAAGGTTGGGCAAGACACCTAAATGGTGGTTTTAACACTATAGGGTCAGGAATATGTTTGTGTTCCTGATCCTGTAGAGTTTCTTTAACCCCTTAAGGATACAGCTTCAAAAGCTTGTCTTACCCTTAAGGACACAAGCCATTTTTGCACTTTTTGCTGTATGTGTTCAAACACAATTTGCATCTCTGTCATTTATTGCACCCACACATATTATACACCCTTTTTAGAGGACAAAAGGGCTTTAATTTGATGTCACATATACATAGATAAATTCCCCAAAAAATAAAAAATAAAAACTTTTTTTTCCCAACAGTTTTGGCAATAATAGTGTCCAGCTTAAAAGTGAAAAGCAAAAGTAATTCAAAATAAATTAATTTATATGTCTTGATTTATAGAGTACATATATAGGATTTCAGCTTATTTTGAAAGTTACAGGTCATAAAATACAAGGACTAAAAAAATTTAAATGTGAAACAATTTTAGAATCTGGTATGTTTGTCTTGTAGGTTTAGTAGCCATCGCAGAAAACAAAATATTAAAAAAAAAGTAGACATCACAGGCTATTTACCTAGAAAACTTTGACACTTTTTACACTCTGCTAAATATTGGTGTAAAATTGTGTTTTTACTCTGTTTTGGCATATACACATATAGCAAGGTTTTCGTAATGTGTATTCCGTAAAGCTGGTGTGTGATATTCCTGTACAGAACCCCATATTGTGTTCATCTACATCTGCGTATAACGATAACCCCATTGTATGCCTTTGGCACTATTCTGTGAAGCTACAATGCCATATAAGAGTCAAGACTATTTCAGTTTCTATAGTTAGAATTTTCATAGATGGATGATGGGCCTATGTCGCATTTTGGGGTATTATAGCAGTTTGACTGTTCAAATAACTCCACAAAGGGCTTCCATTTGATAAAGCAGACACCCCAGGGTATCTTATATGACATATATTGTGCCTTAACTTGTCACCAGCTGGTTGGTTATTCAAACTACCCCACAAACGCATACAATTTTTTAAAGAATACACCCTGGGGTATTTCAAAAGGCAAATTTTTAAGTTTTTCGCTAGTTTGTTCTAGGTGTAGTGTTAATGAGCATATTTTAATGTATTTTTTTTACTTTTTTAACCTTTTTTACTTTTTAAACTTGTTTTTAAACTTTTTTACTTATTTTTTTACTTTTTTAAACTTTCTTAAAACCTTTTTTACACTTTTCCATTTTTTAAATAAACTTTTATAACTAGCAGTAAGCAGCACTAACAATAAATTCCCCAATTTCATATAACTGCCACCCAGAGGACACCAGTAATCCTCTGGGAAGACCAATTGTATCGGCTAGAGACAGCTTACTGGAACTGATCGCTAAATATGTTGATTTCTACATCAAAGACGCAGTAATGGAGCTTCCTACATGTATACGATATACGCAGGATATCTTAAATAAACTTAAGGCTATATTCCTTAAAGGACCACTATAGGCACTCAGACCACTTCAGCTTAATTAAGTGGTCTGGGTGCCAGGTCCCTCTAGGGTTAATCCTGCCTGCTGTAAAACTGCTATGTTTACTTTAGGGTTAATCGAGCCTCAAGTGGCTGTCTCATTGACAGCAGCTAGAGGCGCTGGAGAAAGGTAAGCATTTTACCCCTTCCTCCCCCTAGAGCCCGGCGAGAGGGGGGCCATGAGGGTGGGGGGACCTAAAGACCATATAGTGCCAGGAAAACGAGTTTATTTTCCTGCCACTATAGTGGTCCTTTAAGGATAAAAACTTAATACTTGCCACACTAGACGTACAAAGTCTATACGCCATCATACCCCATGTAGAGGGTATACAAGCCCTCAGAGACATCTTGGCGACATCTGACAAACATATCTACACATTGCACTTACCTGCAACTATTTTAAATTTGAAGAACAATTCTATCTACAACGGTCTGGCAATGCGATGGGGGCAGCTTGGCACCCTCATATGCAAATGCCTACATGTTTCAGTTTGAAAATGCACACATATTGCACACAAATGCACACATATGCACACAAGCAGGGAAAATCATTATTTCCTATCGGTTTGGGGACGATGTGTTCCTGATATGGCAGGGCTCCACAGATGAATTGGAAAAGATGGTGTTGAACATCAACAAGTTACCACTCCCAGTCAAATTGACACTGACGTGTAGCAATACGGAGATACAATTTCTGGATATCACCATCTTCAAGGATGGAGAAAACCTAGGCTACACATTACATCGCAAAAAGACAGACCGTAATACACTCCTAACGGCTACCAGCTACCACCAGCAAAGGCTTAAAGATTCTTTGCCTATATCCCAATATATACGAGTTCTCCGATATAACAGTAACCCTGCCAACAGGGACACACAGCTACAAGAAATGACGGAGCTGTTTCTAGACAGAGGATATCATCCCAGGACACTTGAGGAGGCTAAATCAAAAGCTCTGGATAAGTGGAACCGAGAGAAACAGGGTATTAAACACGCACCATCCTCGGATACAGCTAAGATGTTCTTACCTCTAACATTTCATACACATTTCAAGTCCATTGATAAACATTGGGATATACTACGATCAGGCAAGAACATTATATAGGGAAGCTTTTTTTTGCTATATGTATTATTTATATCATACAGAGAAGCTCTTAGTTATAAACATGTCACTTTAGTTGAACTTTTACACTGTATGTTCACATATTTGTTTTCATTTTTTTCACGGTATGTATGCACAGCACATTCACCTCTCTTTATTCCTATTAGCTCCCTTATTGTATATTGAACAACTGTGGATGCAACTAGTTAATCCTCTTTTTGATCTTATAACTCTTTATTTCTATATATTCAGACACTATTCACACATGATATTATTCTAATTCTTCACCCTTACGATCTGCACAGGGCATACACGTACTCTCCACTGTATACACATTGCTTATCAACGCCTCCGTCACTGCATGCGTCATCACGCCGATCACGTGTCCCGCCGATGCACTTCCAGGTTTGAATGGGCAGCAGATCCCACACACATTAATTTGGTGAGTAATTAATACAGTTTTCTTATATATTTGCACTGTACACCATGTAATATTGATCTTGAAAAAGACCCTATAGGGGTCGAAAAATTTTTTAACAAAATATGTTACCACAATAAAAGAATCACTGGAAAGAAAGACCTATGAGTGCTCCTATTACTCCTTGTTTATATATATATATATATATATATATATATATATATATAGGTAGTCTTCACTTAACGACTTACCTGTTTACCAACTGCTCGGACATATGACCAGCTCTCCAGCGCTGTGAAATCCCCTGAATCTGTGTCTTGGAAATTCACACGAATATAGCTTCATGGGATTCCCCACTCTACAGAGCTGATCTATGGTCGGGGGATGCAAGACTTGGTTGTCTCGCTGGTGTGAGGCATCCTCGCTTACCGACCAATTCGTTTTACAACCTGGTTGTAGGAACGGAACTCAATTGTCAAGTGAGGAGTGCCTATATATAGTACCACCATCCTTACCTCATCTCCCACCTTCTCTTCCCATTCCTTGTGTTCTAACCATTCCTGCTTCATTTCTTCTGACCTCTTCTGACCTCTTCTGACCAGGCTTCATCCTGATCGGTCACATGCTCACTCACATGCATGAGTGCAGACCAGCCCTTTCTAGTGACTTCTACACTCACAAACTCCAGGAAGTTTTCTGTTTATTTATTATAATTTATTTTATGTTTCAACAATTTAAGGTTCTAAGTCCAATAGTAGCAGAGATGGTGTCTTTCTGAGTTCTAGCATTTATCTGTATCTTTATCTGGTGTCTCTTTGGTCTCTTTCTACCTCCGTATAATTTCATAGACCTTTTGGTTACACATGCAGAGGAGCACAGGTTGAGCATGCTGTATACCTGTGGAACTGTATTTGACAAGAGCCTACAGATTGTATTCAGATTGTATACAGGTTGTATACAGATGCGTGCAACAAAAGTTTATTTGGAATCCCTTAACAGATTACAGACTGCTTGTGCCAAGTTGCTGCAACTGTAATGACATCATTTTTTTTTTTTATCTTGCCTTTTCTAGAAGCATATTTTAATTCCCAAATCCTAACCTGGAGGGTTAGTTTTCCTGGCACTATAGTGGTCCTTTAAGCAGCCTGACACAATTTTCCAGTCTCTTTTTTTACTTAAACTCTCTCCAGAAGTACTTGCAATCATAGGCGTGCACAGCACAAATTATAATTTATCTAAGAAAAATGCTTAATTAGAAAATACATTTTTGTCCTCTTGTGAAAATCAAGTGTGTACCCGAAAAGTCATGATTTTATTTTCTTCATAAACATGAAAACTAACCCAAACTCATGGGAAAGTCCCCATACAGAAATACGGTGTGCCTGGATATACCTGACGCACCATAAATATTACAGCGTGCTGCAGTGGTTATGGTGCTAGGAGTGCCCTGGTGCCCCCATTGTAAGAAGCCAAAATATTTAAGAATGGTTTCAAATTTTTACCTGGGTTCTCCGGGCACCGCTCTCTGCCTTTACTAAGCTACTGAGCTTACTCTGCTAGCTCAGGACTTAGCTCAGGAGCAGAGGCGTACCTAGGTTTCATGGCACCCATGGCGGATATGTATTTTGGCCCCCTCCTCCAAACTCTGTTTACCCACTGGCCACCTGTTTTCCCGCCTCCCTTCCCCCCCATGTAGACTAAGCACGGTCCTGCTCAGGAGGACTAACAGAAGCTCCTAAGCAGGAGCTTACAGTTTTCTTTCAGCTATGTTTGAGGTGGGGAGAGGCACCTGGTGGAACATAGGTAAGAAGTCAAAACCTTTCTAAAATGGTTTGTCTACTTACAATGGGGGATGGGGCAAGGGCACCCTTTACACCATAACCACTACAGCATGCTTCTTTAAAAAAAAATATTTCTGCTTGTTTGTGAATAATAGAGTGTATTTAGGCTAGAAATTTTATTTGATTGCTACCATTTATGGTCACACTTTAAGAATAAAAAATCTTTAGGTTAGGTTGCGGGGGTCTAGCATGGCAAGTTTGTATTGGAGTAAATTAAGAATCAATGGAAATTGCAATTTAAAGTATACTTAGGTTTTCGAAAAGGGCTTTAAGATTTTAGAAGAACTTGCAATGCGTTGTCTCAAACTGTGCTATAATGCCAGAGACATTTAACTATGTCGTGGACATTTAAATATACAGATAAATTGCAAAATCCATTGATTCTTATAAAATTACTAATTATTTCTCTCTCTATCTGTTTGAAACGCTGCACAGAAAGAGTTAAACACATAGTTGCCGGAGGTTTAGTTCCACCTTTAAGAGTATCATTAACCTACCTGGAAAAATAGCTGGCATATTTTGGCATTTGTCACATGTCACTCGTAGCATGCTGGCGACAGTAAACCAAACCAAGTCCTATCATCAACCCATCCTCCAGAGTGTCCCTTCCCTCCAGTGACGGGGATTCACATCACCAGAGGAGGATCGGGGCTGAAGGGAGAACTTGGCCTTGGCGCTGTATCAAAGGTATGTTTTTGCTTCATTTCTTCATTTGTTATAAAAAAATTTTCATAAGTGTTTTATGAAAACTTTTTTTTCGTGTTAAACCCTTTAGGAGCTATGTCTAAATGTAGCAAGTTGTATGTCTAGAAGGAACACTTATCTTCCGTAATTCTCTGCTGCAACTGCTCTTCTCTTGTTACCTCCCCCCCTATCCCTTATCCTAGTTCCAAGCATTGCATTTTCTCCCTATGTCTCCCTTGGCCTTTTCATATTACTAATGAATGAATGCTGATGGTATTAGATTTGGAAAACTTGCTGTCAACATCCAACACAATTTGATACTAAGTTCCCTGCAAAGATGGAAGTAGAGGCTAACACTTGATGTTGTCACTTCCAGTTCAGGTGGTTGAGATCCATATATTGAATCTAATCCCCCGTAAGACAGCCTATTGACAATAATGCATCAGTACCTGGAGAACTAGGGTACGTATCCTTGCAGAATTTGCCGTGATGAACCTCCTTTACCAAATTGTCTTGATTATCATCATGAACTGATACAATGTTTTATTTATAAAGAGACAGAACTAGTGGCATGTCTGAAGTTGAAGAGTGGAAGACTGGTGGGTTACGTGAGAGAATGCCACTTTATTGAAAGGGAAGTGGATACCTGATAGAGCATTCCAGTAGAAGTGGTAATGACTAATGTAATGAAGAAAGTGAATAACGGTTGGAATGTGAATTTTAAAATTGGTAGATTGATAAGCCAACTGTTTTATGCTATGACTGACATTTAACTGGGAATGATTTTATTTTGGAACAAAATGCAATATCCTAGATGTTAATTATGATGTCAGAGAATTATTTCGTTCCAATAGTCAAAAGACTGCCTTATGTAAAGAGGGAGCTTTAATCACCAGCAGGATATTTATCTAGAGAGTATTATGATTGAGTTTTGTTTACCCAAGGAGTTAGTGTAGATTTGAGGAAGTTTGAGGTCCACTGTAAATATCCATTGTGGCTAAGGCTAAGTCCTGCTTCAGAGAGGGGCAGGCATTAAAAAAAATTGAATCCACGTTCTGTTCACAAAAAGCATAAATCTTTGTTTAATGTGGTTATATTATTGCAACTTCAATCTCAGGGAGTTAATTATTAAGTTCCCTTCACTTTAGACAGAGTTTCCACAGCAATCACAGACAATTGACAACAGGGTATTCTGGCATCAATTGTGAGCAGAACTGCCCGTAGATCAGTCTACTGGGACCTACCTGCATGACTTGATATTACAAATCACAGTATCCTCAGATATCTTACATTTTACAGAACATATTAGATTGTGAGTTTATGGGCTGACATTGCACTATAAAAGTAAAAAAGCAGGGCTTTTTCTTACATATACCCCTGTATGTAGCAATAGATTATTAATATTTTGCAAAGCACACAGTTTAAGTAATTTGGGATCATATTATTTTGATTGTGCATCACAGTCCGCCTGTATACCAAAAAAAGCGCAAGTAACATAACTATTTCCTTGTTTTCTGTCACTAGCTGACTGCAAGACAGAAAAATACATAGACCTTGGACACCAGAAAAGGTACTCCTGCCATCTCCACATGGACTGGATGACAAATGGGACGAGGTTTTGTTTGAAGATTCAGAAATGATGTTTGGAAGTAAAATTGATATTCGGCAAATTGTGATAAAATGTGAGAGAAGAAATTAATAATAGACTGAAAGGGGAGAGATCAATAAAATGTGTGACAATTTAAGAGTATGAAGATGCGGGGATGGTGGGAAGGGTAAAACAAGGGAGGGGGCATAGACACTTTCTGTTGCAGATGCAATCTCAGCGCTGCCTGCACAGAGTTCCGGGCTCCCTAAATCTTGTGTCGGGGGTGTAATGAGCCCCTGGCACAAAGTGCAAAGTGCAAATATCTCTGAATATAAAACGTTTCAAGCAGAGAGGCTGCACAAAGAGATTCCTTCCTTCAAGACCACTTCTAAAAGCAGAAGTGGTCATGAATCTTGGCGTAACATTGTAAGATCCAAAAAGCAAAATTGAAAAAATTCTCCAAGTCAGATATGCTTCTAGTTCGGCTACTTTGGCCTTAAATTTGAATTTCACTTTGAATTTAAGTTGAATAAACCTTACAGAACTTTCTTCAGACTTATGTCAAATAAATAAATGTCCCTTTATAAAGATAAAAACATGCACACAATGTAATGAAAACGCATGACTGATTTATTTATTGCTACTTTTCCAAAATAAGTGTCTCACAGTAATACCAGTGGCATATCTGAGTACCCTGCAGTCTCTTACAAAGAACCATATAAAAACAATGTATCGTTTGGCTCGAGTTCCGTTTGTTATACCATTACACATACTCCTATCAATGTTGTCGTTTTCCTGTTGCTCTTTGACTCCAGCCAGCCATTAACAGTAGTACACAGGTTTCAGAGAAGTATGAATAGGACAATTGCCAGTATCGGAGATATCACAGACTTGCTATGGTTACCTGCCAGTTTCATGTATCCAATTAATTAATTATAGGAGGGCTTGTGGAAAAATGCCAAGGTTCAGGGAGGGACTGGGCTGCCACACTCATATCTCAACAGAAACTCCTGGAAAGTCCGAGCCAATAATGATAAGAACTAAGAGAATAATGTAGATATACAGCTGGTATTGTTTATATAGCACTTTGAGAATCAAATATTATGTTTTTTTTTTTTGTTTTTTTTTAGATCGCTTTACCAAGCTTGTATACCCAGTCTCTTTAGATCAGTACTATGCAAGGGTTTTATAGTTCAGCACAGGTCATGCTCTGTTTAGGATAATGTCTTTGTACTCCAGACTGTGCTAAAACAATGCTGTTGGATAATATATTTCATGCAATGAAGCCCTACAGTGTTCTCGGGCAATTCTGTCAATGACACCAAAGCATAGCATAACAGGAAACGGAATATCAGATAAGGTTAAAGAAACTTGTGGAGTTATCTGCATATGGGCAGCAAGACAATAGCATTAACTGTGCTACTATTGCCTGGCTGGGCCTTCTTCTTTGATGTGTCCAACTCAGTGAAACATGTGCTACTTGTGGATCCTTTAGAATGGGTTCCTCTTGCAAATTCCAGTTTCAGTTGGTCTTCCAAGGAGATGGTCTTATTAGATATTGCTGCTCGACTGCATGAGAATATCTAATTTAAATACTTTAAAGTTCACAAAGGCTTATGCTGTACCCCTTAGAAGCTTAGAGTTTAGCCAGCATAAGGAAAGATATTGAAATAACACGTCATGTAAAGAAAAGATATATAGGGAAACTGTGATTGGATATTTAATGTTGTTTAGGAGGGTGTCTGTCTTTCATTTAAAAGGTTTCAGGTACTTATCAAATAAATTGAAACACAACTGAAAACAAAAGATTATTAGTAAGCTTACTATGAATGGCAAATCTTATCTTTCTGCAAATGAGATTGCGGAAACCTTTGCGAACTATTATAAAAAAAACTATACAATTTGAAAGCTGAGATACCTTCAGAAATTAACATCAGTAATTTCCTTTTGTTAGAAAATTCCTAGACTATCCAAAGATGGTCTTGAAACTTTAAATAAACCATGTTGTGAATTAGAAATTAAAAATATTAAAGCCTGCCAAAGCTTCTGTTCCTGATGGATTTTCATCTTTATTGAATCAACAAATTCAGGGCATTACTACATTTATTTTATTAAAATATTTAATGATTTTTCCATTAAATAATTACCTCAGGAGATGCTCCAAGGTATCATCTGTCCCATTCTAATAATAGGAAAAGACCATGATTTACCATCAAATTATAAATCTATGTCGTTAATCAACCTTGACGTGAAGATCTTCTCTAAAATCTTGGCAAATAGATTAAAGTTAGTAATTCCCAATATGATCCATGGATATCAACATAGTTGTGTTACTGATACAAGCTCCTTAGATAACATTCAGAATATCTTTAACATTATTCATAAGGTTGACATACACTGTATCAGTTCTGCCTTTAGTCTTAGGCGTTGAAAAGGCATTTTATAGAGTTAGTTGGAGATATCTAGACCTGGTTCTCCATAAATTTGGAATAATGGGTCCAATTAAGGAGAACATGTCTTTATATTCCAATTCCACAGCTAAAGTTGCTGGCCCTCTTTTTGAATCAGATAGGTTTTCTATCTCAATTGGTACTAGGCATGGATGCCCTTTGACACTCCTGTCTTATATATTGTCAATTGAACCTTTAGCAATTTTCACTAGTCATGATGAGATTCAAGGAATCCGAACCAGGTCTAGAAAATAATGCTCTATGCAGATGATGTACTATGTTCTATCAGTTTCAAAGCCAGTTAAATCAATTCATTCATTGCTTTCTTTAATTATTACCTTTGGTAGATATTCAAATTCTAAAATTAGCATTAATAAATCCCAAATTCTGACTAAGTATTTATCTAATGAAGATCTTATTATATTGAAGACACAGCATCGATTTGACTGGAATAACGCATGTATAGAATATTTAGGAATTAGGATCACTCCCTATTTAGAAGGTCTAATTGATCATAATTATGTGGCGATGTTGAAGACTTTCTCTCAACAGTTTTCTTCATGGAGAGGATCAAACATCTCCTGGTTGGGCTGTACTAATGTTGTCAATGCATTACCTACGATATTATATCTACAGTGAGGGAAAACATATTTGATCCCCTGCTGATTTTGAACGTTTGCCCACTGACAAAGAAATGATCAGTCTATAATTTTAATGGTAGGAATATTTTAACAGTGAGAGACAGAATTAAAAAAAAAAAATCCAGAAAAACGCATGTCAAAAAAGTTATACATTGATTTGCATGTCAATGAGTGAAATAAGTTTTTGATCCCTTCGACTTAGTACTTGGTGGCAAAACCCTTGTTGGCAATCACAGAGGTCAGATGTTTATTGTAGTTGGCCACCAGGTTTGCACACATCTCAGGAGGGATTTTTTCCCACTGCTTTTTGCAGATCCTCTCCAAGTCATTAAGGTTTTGAGGCTGACGTTTCGCAACTTGAACCTTCAGCTCCCTCCACAGATTTTCTATGGATTAAGGTCTGGAGACTGGCTAGGCCAGTCCAGGACATTAATTAGCTTTTTCTTGAGCCACTCCTTTGTTGCCTTGGCTGTGTGTTTTAGGTCATAGGCAGCATTCCTCCTCCTCCAAACACTGCGAGTTGAGTTAAGGCCAAAGTGCTCCATTTTGGTCTCATTTGACCATAACATTTTCACCCAGTTCTCCTCTGAATCCTTCAGATTGGCAAACCTCAGATGGGCCTGTACATGTGCTTTCTTGAGCAGGGGGACCTTGCGTGCATTGCAGGATTTCAGTCCTTCACAGCGTAGTGTGTTACCAATTGTTTTCTTGGTAACTATGGTCTCAGCTGCCTTGAGATCAATAACAAAATCCTCCTGTTTAGTTCTGGGCTGATTCCTTACATCATTCAAACTCCACGAGGTGAGATCTTGCATGGAGCACCAGACCGAGGGAGACTGACAGTTATTTTGTGTTTCTTCATTTGCGAATAATTGCACCAACTGTTGTCACCTTCTCACCAAACTGCTTGGCGATGGTCTTGTAGCCCATTCCAGCCTTGTGTAGGCCTACAATCTTGTCCCTGACATCCTTGGATAACTCTTTGGTCTTGGCCATGGTGGAGAGTTTGGAATCTGATTGATTGCTTCTGTGGACAGGTGTCTTTTATATAGATAACGAGCTGAGATTAGGAACACTCCCTTTAATAGAGTGCTCCTAATCTCAGCTTGTTACCTGTATAAAATACACCTTAAAGCCAGAAATCTTTTATAACTTTTTTGACATGCCTTTTTCTGGATTTTTTTTTATTCTGTCTTTCACTGTTAAAATACACCTACCATTAAAATTATAGACTGATCATTTGTTTGTCAGTGGGCAAACATTCAAAATCAGTCCCCTCATTGTATTTAGGACTATTCCTTTCAAAGTTAACTATAAAAGTCTGTGTAAATCTATTAATTTGTTTGGGAAACATACCGTAATTTTCCGTGTATAAAATGCCCCCATGTATAAGACGACCCCTATTTTTTTAACCCAAAACTAAGAAATACATATTTTAAACATCTATAGCACTGATTTCCAGATTTATGGTGACATATTCCAGGAGCATTTCCCACTGGACCTGAGAGGGGACAATGACAAAATACATTTTGCAGTTACATTGACTCTCAGGTCCAAGACACCCCGACATAAAATAATATAGTCCTTCCCCTGTGCCTGGGAGATAATTGAGTCAAGCACTATACTAAACTATACTAAATTATCTCCAAACCAAAAAACACACATTTACACAAAACCCAGAAAGTACCCAAAATCTCATGGAAACTCCACAAGTCCCCTTATAGCCTTGATCTGGGGGACCAACATATAAAAAAAATCACCCATATCGGTTCAGGGGTTCGGGTGTTCCAGGGAAGTCTTAATTTGGCCGACCGTACATGAGGCTCCTGCCCAGAAAGAGTTCCATGAAATTAGCCTTTGCGGTCGGTCTCTTTCAGGAAGTCTAAAAACCGAACAAATTCACGAACGGATGTCCTGGCTTTGTTCCCCTTCCGAAAAGCGCTCTCCTGGCTGGTGGGTGAAAAGAAGCAGGCGTTTGCAAAGTTGATGGCGTTCGGGAAGTCAAGTGTGCAATTTTAGTTCCAGACACTCGATGACCAAGTCCCGCTGCCTCCTTTTGTGCGACCAAGGCGTGGCGTTTGGCTATACGAACGGCAGTCACACAGAGAGAACCCTTAATTTGCGGTCTTCTTTGTAATTAATGAGCCAGGGGGGTGGTCGGTGTATGGTAGTTTTATCTATCAAACAAAGAAAACAAATCTAAATTACTGCATATATGAAGTGGTTTCTTCACAAAGATGTTTAAAGATTATATCTCTCTTTTCAGAAAGTGTGTAGGGAATCTGTGTAGGTCACATGCAGAGTAGGTGTTACGAAGTCTGCATAAACAAAGCGATTTAACTCCTAAATGGCAGAAAATTGAGCAGTTAGACTGCAGGGGCATGATCTATATAACAAAACAACTTAAAAAAATCAAAAGTTGTTTTGGTGCTTACTGTGTCCCTTTAATTTTACAGATGATTGGGTGGTGGACAGTGATTACACTGCTAGAAGGCAACCTATAGTCCCGTGAAAACTATTGGTATTTTCTGGACTATAGGTTCCCTTTAAATCACATCCTTCTTCCTTATTTAGTAAAGTCTACTTCTATCTTTTTTGTGGGTTAGTTTCTCTGTTGCTCTATGCCAGATATTGAATAGTCACCAACTGTTTTTTTTTTCTAACTCTGATCTAATGGTTTGGTATTTGTATACGGTATCTGCTTGCTTTACAGACTTGCATTTCTATCTATAGGCCTGTACTAGCTTGAAAATCTACCCTGAACCATTATCTCACATCTATTACAAGAAGAATACTTAACATAACAAAGTTGTAATCTCATACTACATATAGGCTCTTTACACTTTGTTGACCCTTTTATCACAACTTCTGAATCCCTGCAGGGCAAGTTTTTTCATTTTTAACTTTTTTTTTTATAACTTGGGTAATTAAGCTGTTGGTCTCTCTGAACTCACAAGCTGATTTGTGGCATAACACATTCAGAAATTGTAGCAAACATTTAGAAAAGGGGTAAAGAAAAATGGGCTCATACAATGAGCCACTTTAGTTCATGGGTGTTAGTGGGACTAATGCTAATTTGTTGGGTTCTCTGCTTTAAGAGTTGGATGAGTATCCTTTTTGTAAGAGCATTGTAGTATTTTTTTTCTACTTCTAATATCCCTTCTTCTAAAGGCAGAAGAATTTTTCATTTGTTCTTTTTGTGAATTTTGTTGTATTTTTTCTTGGATTTTAGAATAAATTTAGACTTTATTATTTACTATGTATCAAGATATTTTGTAACAATCTTGATTATTTTATCATTTACTAAGTCTCAATGGTTCTATCAATGTGTCTTAAGAATATTGTCTTTTTTTGTTGCCCTGGAGAAAACATGACACAATTGAAATTTGCCAACAGGTAGGGATGCCACTAACTTTATCCTCAAGCACATCAAATCTGGACACCTTTGATGGACTTTCGGATAGAAAAAAAGTGGAATCTGGGACATTAGACTGAGTTGAACGTTTCTTCTTCTTGAGTGTGTTTTGATTTACTATCTTGCTTGACAACATTATCTTGACAATGTTTTGTACCGTATCATTTTCTTGAAATACTTGGAAATTAAAATACATGTTACAGTGTACAAAAGAACATTCATGAAAATGTATAATGTGTCTCTAAGTCTTTCATTCCTCAAAGTAGACATATTTTGCCTAAATAACAGCCTCACAAACATGAGGAATTAATTTAGCAAGTTGCAGCAGGAAATTATTCAACAAAACATATCTTCTCAGCTCTTCTATAGTGATTTATAGAGATACACAGCATGTCTGAGTACTTTTTGTTTTACTCTTCTTTCCAGGGCCGGATTAACATAGAGCCTGATAGAGCTGCAGCTCCAGGCCCATTCCCATTGATTAAAAAAAAAATATATATATATAGACATTTTTTTACTACTATTCACATGCTCTTGCTTAAGTATGGAAAGTTAAGAGGGATGAAGGGAAGCAAAATTGATGTGGACTGGCTTACAATGAAATTAGTTAAGGTAAAGCTGACTTTGCACACTAAGCAAATGCTCTTGCTGCTTCAGTCTCTCTAACACTGTGGCATGTTCCCTTTCTTCTACATTCACTACAATCACTTTTTCTCTGTCCCAGACAGTAGAGCAGGAGCTTCTGCCTGCTAGTAAGAAGGTATGGAGATCAATGGAACAGCAAGTGCTAGGGGACAGTCCTTAGAAAGCGTAGAACTAGCGCATCCTTAGACGCATTTATGCCAAGCTCAGGGTGCTGTCTGCATTGTATTCCCTTGGTTGGTCATTCTGCATGATTGGTGGGCAGCCTGATGTGCGTTCACGCCAGGCTGACCATCTAATTCTTTGTGCAGACATGCCCCCTTTTTTGGGCATTTTTGTCCATTTGGGCAGTTCTGGTTATGTGATGCACATCAGTGGCCCATCCTTTACCCCACCCACCGAAATCATGCTTCACCAGACACTGCTGTAAGTGGGTATGGATTTACTTGAAAGGTGAAAGTGAGAGATTAGCATAGGGTATGTGTTTTCTGATAGCTATATCCTGGGAGTTTCCATCCAGCACCACCTCCACCAGATACATAACTCTCGGAAGGTATAACTGTTTTAGTGTTTACTGTTGATAAGATTCTGTAATTAGGCCCATCATAATTGTCAGCACCAGGCCCAATGGGCTCTTAACCAGCCCTGCTTCTTTTCAATTCATCCAATATAAACCTGATGGGACTGAGGAGAGAAAAAGGGACATGAAACTGAATTGAGCTTTACATTTTGCATTGCTGAATAATAAGGGACTTCAAACCTTTCTGTAAATCTGTAGATCTCATTTTATCTCATGTATGTTCTAAGCAACAAACTGGATACATTTGACCTGGACTTACTAAAGCCCACAGATCTGTCATAAGCAAAATCGATCCCTACCAAAAAACTGTCTTCTCCATGCTTCAGCGTGGGGGAGCCATAATTAAAAAAAAAACTCATGTGCTAACCATCATTACTTCTTATTTGTCAGTTTTTAGAAAATAGGACTTCAGTTAATTTCAAATGTAGATTTTTTTTTGGTTTTGAACAAGTCTTGTATTTGTGCTTTTATTCTCCACTGTTAAAATAACACTACAAGGTTAAAAATTTATATAAATGTATTTTTATTTTAAATATTTACATAACTCAGCAGTCACTCTGTATTTTGAGAGATAATCAGTTGTGACAATCTTGGTCCAATCCAATGCATCTCATACAGAAGCACTGGGCACCAATAGGGTATCTGCAGCTATTACCGCGCTTTACCTCTCCAATGCTTCTAATACAGAAGCATTAAAGGACCACTATAGTGCCAGGAAAACATACTCGTTTTCCTGGCACTATAGTGCACTGAGGGTGCCCCCACCCTCAGGGTCCCCCTCCCGCCCGGCTCTGGAAGGGAGAAGGGGTTAAAACTTACCTTTTTCCAGCGCTGGGCGGAGAGCTCTCCTCCTCCGATCCTCCTTCTCTCCCCCCTGTCGGCTGAATGCGCACGCGCTGCAAGAGCTGCGCGCGCATTCAGCCGGTCACATAGGAAAGCATTCATAATGCTTTCCTATGGACGCTTGCGTGCTCTCACTGTGAAAATCACAGTGAGAAGCACGCAAGCGCCTCTAGCGGCCGTCAATGAGACAGCCACTAGAGGATTAGGGGGGAAGGCTTAACCCGTTCATAAACATAGCAGTTTCTCTGAAACTGCTATGTTTATGAAAAAATGGGTTAACCCTAGATGGACCAGGCACCCAGACCACTTCATTAAGCTGAAGTGGTCTGGGTGCCTAGAGTGGTCCTTTAACATCGTTTAACATCACTATGCTGGATATTTGATTTTTGATTGTCTTCATGACCAAGTGCCTTTGGTTTCTATCACTCTGACAGCCACTAGAGGCACCTTTGCAGACAAATATATAACACAGGAATAGTCCAGGGTCCCACATAAAATGTCCTTATGTAACCCCAGGTGATGGTGACTACCGTCACAAACGCTGTGTATGCACTCCATCCAGGAGATTGGTTTATTCCCCCATATCCCTAGGTCTTTATTGAATTGTTGACACAGGGTTTGGTAATTTGCTCTATAAAGATTGTTTTTTCCTTTAGTGACTATGATACCGAAGTATCAATAGTGTCTTTTATATATATTTAACTCGGGATTGTTTTCCAAAATGGTTCGACACATTTTCAATATTTTTAACTACTAGAACTTCTGACAAACCTCCCTTGTGATTTAGGTCTTTATCTATTTATACATTACATTTTTGAATGTGATTCATATCTGATTATCAGATTAAAAAGTACAGATATTATTAAGTAATATGCTGAGTGTTTATAAACAAGTTTACATTGTTCATGGTATGGATTATAATGAAAAAAACATTGTTCCCAGGCTGATTTACACAAGCCTATGACTGGTTCTGTATCTTTTGATCTCAATATAATATATTTTTATAATGTATATTATTATATAATGTATTATGTGTAAAAACCTTAAAAGTACACAAAAGTGGTTATTGCTGTAATCACAGCTAGTCTGTCCAAGACTCAGTGCACTTGTACACAACTTGTGCAAACAAAAAGATGAAAGCTTGCTTTTGGGAAGATGTGTGCAATATGTGTCCAATTCTTCTTTTGGTCAGGGTCAGGCCCAAACATACTTACGGGTTTTCTTCAACCAATGAGAACATTCCAGAGGGATGCATGTGTTTTTGTATGCCCATTCTGTTATGGGCTCTGAAATGCTCTGAATGTTGGCACGTACACCAGTGTTGCTAGACTTGGAAAATCACTCTAAGTGTCCAACAGGCCTTGCTAAAGAGCAATGTTTAGCTTAGCTTGTGCAAACCTGCTCGCAAATCATTCTTCCACATTCCACACTGCTTCCATTTTCCTGCAGTCAGTGTAGTATGCAAACTGAAAAATGAATTCTCAGTGACATTAGAGTGTTAACATAGCCAACAGCAAAAGGTTTAACTCTCGAGCTAAAGTCAAAATTTGTTGGCGCATGTACTCACTAGTTAGAGTAAACAACACCCCTTAAAGCCTACCCCCGCAAATCAATCAAATCGTGAATGTGCAAGACACAATCTGAAGGGCTACACAAGTTGTATTTCAGTAATCATGCTTCAATATTTTATTTATGCTGGATATGTCTAAAATAAAATCCCATACGTGTATTAATTATTAAAATGTAGGAATACTGATGTTTGCACGGCGTGTAATGGTTTGACCAGGCCGGGCCTGTTAAGCTTAGCAGGTCTCCGAGTAAGGGAGTTGGGAATTGGGAAAATGCTCATAGGAAACGAAACATGAAGGGGACAAGACGATGGTGTGTGGGGGCAGCAGCGGGGTTAAAAAAAGAGCAGGGAACATGAAAAAGAGAGGCGAAAAGGCGCAAACACAACAGAGAACCACTCAGCCGTAAGAGGGAAAGGAGTAACAAACAGGGCAGGGCATCACAAGCAAAGAAATTAAGGTAGTTGAGTCCAAAACAGACAGGGAAATACATTAAATAATAGAATAACATAATTGTCAGGGTAACAGTGGAGGGGCGAAAGGAAGGTTTCACAATTTGGACAAAGGGATCACAAGAGGGTTGGGGAGTTTTGAAAAGGACAGTGGAGTTTTGAAAAGGACAAAAGTCACCTTCCTTTGCATTGGTCATATAGGTCAGCGTATAATTTTGATAAAATTGTTTAAAAATGTTGAAGATAAAAATGTTAACATTAACTGTATACGATCCTGGGGGAGACACCAGAATGGTCGGCAGCACTGTCACTCCTACATATCACGGAGATGTAGATAGCGACCTTTAAAAAAATCGATCCTGCGTCATCTGTTCAACGTGGTGAAAGCCCTGATCCCGGCATATTGGAAGAAAACAGAGATATCTCGAGAAGAAGAATGGATTCACAGGGTAGAGGACATTCAGGATGCGGAGGCAGTACGAGCCTCATTGCGTGGTAGGGGGGACAAACATGCAGAGAGATGGCAACCATGGTTTGTATTTATATCCCGTAACCATTAGGATGGTGGGCGAGATGGGGGGGGGGGACACTTGCGGGGGGGCCTAGCCCAAGAGATGCGACCGGACTATGTACCCTACCACATTACGGCTACCCAGGGACAGGGACCCTGGTATCATTATGTCCATCAGAACCCGGGTGGAACCGGAGACCTAGCGCTTCTGCTCTCTCTCTCCTTGCAACTGCACTTAAAACTATCGCTCTGTAACTATACACATACGCGCACACTAAGACTACAAACTTACGTGACGTGGAGTGAGACACAAGCCCTGACAGAGATCACTCTAGGCATACTTAGGAGGAATATACGAAAGCTTCCCACTCTCGACAGCTACCAACTCAACTCTAGCCACAGGGACAAACATAAACACCAGGGAGACTGAATAAATTGAGGGGCGACGGCCACTGGACCCAAACCTCACCCCTATGACTAGGATTGCTGATGATGCTGGCGAGAGGTCCGGAGGTGACTGGAAGAGGTCCGCTACTAAACCGACTGACACACACGATTTGACCAAGGACCCGCACCCAAGAACCACCAATTTAATGACAAGACCCAGGGGGATTAAGGGTTGGACCACATTAGAAGGACGTGAGACTACTGAAGGAAAACCAAAACCCTATAAGTAGATCACAAGGGGAGTGGGGAGACGGATATATTCGACTATACTAAGCCCAATAACCTATCACGCATTGAATGTTAGCAACACATATCCATGTGAGACTCAAATCTGCCAAGAATAGCGATTGATGTATTGTATTACACCTCAATTGAAACAGAGCATAATGCCTTAAGTACAAAACGGGCCTGCGAGCCAGAGACACAGTTTTTGTCTATATTGACTCTCATAACCTTTATCTTTTATGAAAAATAAAACCGATTTAAAAAAAAAAAAAACATTAACTGTATACGGATCATTTGACTTTTATTAAACAGGATTTTTTTTCCCATAAACTTGAAATTGTGGAGCATTTAAAGGGACGCTCCGGTCCCCTAAAGCACTTTAGCTTACGGAAAAGCTTTATGTGTGAAGAGTGTGTCCTCTTTTTTTTTTATTTAGCAAAACGTGCTAATTTCAATAGAAATTTACACTTTTATAAATTAATCTTTTTACACCCCCTTAGCTTTCAAGCAGACAACAGGTCCTGTTACTTCCTGGTTTCCTGGTTTGGTTAGCTCAGTGGAGTTAAACTCAAGAGGCAGCAATTGCCCATAGCATCTGCCTTGCAAAGACTTCTCATTGATCTGCATTGGGAAGTATGTGATTGGATAGCCAAAGTAAGGCTGGGCAGGGTTAGAAGTGGAGGGCTTGCAAAGGCAGCAGACACTAAAACTGCAGCTTTTGCAAGCTGTTTTAGATATAACTCCAATGTAAATGTAAATGCATACAAGGTTTCATTTGGGGTATATCTACTAAACAGTAATTTTAGTTATTTTGTATTTGGGCAGTGGAGTGTCCCTTTAAAAGGGGAATTAGATTTTACGTGTAAAATAGTAGTTAAAAAGAGCTTGGACGGAGAATTTTTTCACTTTCCATTTTTGTTCTGCACAATTCTGTTTTTAGTGAATATACCTCAGTGAGTTGTGCTAATTTGATTACTAACTTTTAAAATGTAGCAGAGCTGGACTTTGTTTTCAATAAAAGGCTAAACATTTCAATCTGTTTGTCGACGCACTACAACCCACTGTTTAATGAGCAGGTATCTTTATTTTTTGTCACACTGACAAATGTTTTTCTTTCATGATGTAAAGCGGTTATAAAACCATGCAGAAATATACTAAGGGGATTAAATCTCTAAACACACAACTTTAATGAATCGAAACCAAATTGCAAATTTAAGACTAAAATTGCAAAAAATGATCCAGCTCAGCTATAGGCCCCGTCTGGCTATTTTATTCACACAGAGCTATTTACTAGAGTTCAAATTGATGGGGATTCTACGTAAATTTGAAATTAACCCCCTAAGGACCAAACTTCTGGAATAAAAGGGAATCATGACATGTCACACATGTCATGTGTCCTTAAGGGGTTAATGGCCAAAATAGCTGAATTCTGACTTGGAGAATTTTTTTCAGCTCGACTATTTTGGTCTTTAAATTCCCTTTGAATTCCCAACAATGTTTAGCGAAAAACCCTGAATAATGCAATTCGGATCTTAACGCACTGCAACTTGGTGTTAAGTGAATAATCCCTTAAAAGTAAACACATGTTCTTGTGCTTGCACTGTCCAACCCTTGCTTTGACATTGGCCATTTTACCTGTAGTTTCACCTTGTTCTTTTGCGCGCACTGCAAAGGTTAAGGAAGTGAAATTTTCCTTACAGATTAATCATTTCCTAGCTATCTACATTCCGAGTGCATTCCATTTTGTTTGTCAGGTAACTTCAAACAAAAGAGGATTACCATGATCCACCCTTCACCAAGTAGTAATCCATCTAACTTCAGCCACGGAAAGTTAAAAGTTTACAATGGCAATTCTGTTGCTAAGTGTTTGAGATATTATTTGTTAATACAAAGAAACAGAGTAATAAAAAAAAAAAAATTGCATTATAATAATGCTAATGAATAGGAGTCTATGGGAGCGCACAATATTTTTTTCCTGTATGAGTTTACAGTTATTTACTTTAGGTAGAGATTTTTAATTGGTGTTAAAGGGGACAGCTCATTGTTGTAATTATGGTGCAATACGTCTTTAAGCACTAGGGTTATGGCCAAAAAATGATGCATCGCTAAAATGTAAACTCATTTGAGCAGGGCCCTCAACACCCCATGTTCTGGTGTGTCCAACTCGTCTTATTGCAAATACTTGTATTTTAGCCCATCCATTGTAGAGTGCGGCAGAATTTATTGGCGTTTTATGAACAATAATAACGAAATGCTAGGTAAAAAAATCCGTTTGCTGTTTTTTTACTTTTTACCTCATATGAACCTTCAGTCACTTTTTCATGCTAACTTTCTATCTCGTTTCCTTTACTTACTTTCCAGACTCTATCCGCTCTCCTTAGGCCTTTTTAAATACTCGCTAATTGAAGGTGTCATGAAGGTTGTGTGATGAAAGCTTTGTGTGAGGATGCTTTTTTGATGTTGTGTGTGTGAGGAGGCTGTGTGTGCTGTGTATGTGGAGATCTAAATGCAGGGCCACCATCAGGGCATGACAACCATGATGGCTGTCATGAGCCCAGAGGTCCTGGGGGCCCAGACTGCTATGGGAGTTCCGGGCCCCACATTCCCAAAGTGCATATATATATATATATAGTGATATTTGCTATATATATGTGCAGCTGTGGGTCCCCGGCTACTTGTACAGGGCAGAGAGGGCCCAGCATGTTCAGTCTTCACTTCCCAGAAGCTCTTCTGTCTCTATCTGTCGCAAGCAGCGGCTGTCAGAGCGTTGCCACTGGTTACCATGGCAATGCTCCACGCGGCAAGCATGGCCGGCCTCGCAAGAGTTAGAGACAGAGTGGAAGTGAAGACCGAGTGTGCTGGGCCCCTCTGCCGTGTCCATGGTGCTTCGAGCATGCTACTGGACCACCAGGGAATGCGATCTCTCCTCTCCCAGGTATAAAGCAGGGAAGGAGGAATAAAAAAAAATGTTGTTTTAAAGAAATGGTAAAAAAAACCTAAAAATGCACTCCCCCCACCCCACCAATTGCATCTCCTATTTTAAACAAATTACATGCCTATACACACTCTGCATTATATACACTCTACATCCCTACACAAACAGGCACTCTGCATTCATTATACACAGACACACACTCTGTAGTCACTATCCAGACATCCCAACATGCAAAACCTCATTTCAGGGAGGTGGTTTCACAAGCTATTGCCTTCCCCCTGCACCCTTCCCACACACACTCTTACTCCATACAGAGACACCAAACATGTATGAACACAATACTGCAACTATTTACACACACTATGATACATGCTGATACATACTGGTACATGCACACACTGGCAAATACACACACTGACACACAGATACACACACTGACACACACACACTCGCATATACACACACCATGACACACAGATACACGCACTGACACATACACACTGACCCACAGATACACAAATATATACACTGGCACATACACAGATACACATACACACACACATACAAATACAATCTGACATACATAAGCACATACATGTTTTTAGATTTGTACCCACCCTCCTCTCAACATACCTTTTGTGTACAGGAGGGTGACTTGCTCGGGGCATGGTGATGTTGGCTGAGGCTAATGGGAGTGAGCATGCAGCAGTTCACTCCAGCCTCTCCTCTAAGAGTGTTGGGACAGCCTATAGGCTACAGTGCAGTTTAAGTAGCAGAGTAGAGTAAAACATAATGTACAATTGACTAACACAGGCGTTCCAAATTAATTTTCCTGTGAAACCCTTTGACATAGTGTATCAACATTGTGGAACCCCTTCCTGGCACTCTCCCCCCCCCCCCAAAAAAAAACCAACAACAATATTGCGCTGTTGCATAAACCTTTTTTGTATGTGCTGGTGTGTGTTTGTGTATCAAGGTCTGTGTATCTGTGTTTGTATGTGCCAGTGTGTGTCAGTCTGTATCTCTGTGTGTGTATATGTATCTGATACACAGATACACACACACACACACACACACACACTGGCACATAGTGGCACATAGATACACACACCCTGACACACAGATACACAAACCTTGACACACAGTGTGTATCTGTGTGTGTGTATGTATGTATCAAGGTGTGTATCTGTGTGTCAAGGTGTGTATCTTTGTTTGTATGTGCCGGTGTGTATCAAGGTGTGTGTTTGGATGTGCCATTGTGTGTGTCTATGTGTGTGTATGTATCTGACACACACATACACACACACTGGCACATAGTGGCACACAGATACACACACCTTGACATACAGATACACACACCCTAACACACAGTGTGTATCTGTGTGTGTGTATGTATTTATCTGTGTGTCAAGGTGTGTGTATCTGTGTGTCAAGGTGTGTGTATCTGTGTTTGTATGTGCCGGTATGTGTCTGTGTGTTAAGGTGTGTGTATTTGTGTGTCAGTGTGTATGTATCTGACACACAGATACACACACTGGCACATAGTGGCACACATATACACGCACCTTGACACACAGATATTCACACCTTGAAACAAAGTGTGTATCTGTGTGTGTGTGTATGTATGTATCTGTGTGTCAAGGTGTGTGTATCTGTGTTTGTATGTGCCAGTGTGTGTATCTGTGTGCCAGTGTGTATCTGTGTATGTGTATGTATCTGACACACAGGTACACACACACACTGGCACATAGTGGCACACAGCTACACACATTGACACACAGATACACATACTGAAGGATACACACACCTTGACACACAGATACACACACACAAACACACTCACACTGGCACATACATACACACACACTGGTAGATACACACCTTGATACACAGATACACAAACTGGCACATACACACACCTATTCACACACATTGGCAGATACACACACTGACACAGGTACACATACACACGCACATGCACACGCACGCACATACACATATGCTTAACTTAACTTTTTTTCCTTCATTGCTGCAGGAGGCTGGCTGAGGATGGTGTGCCAGGTCGGCAGCTGCTCACTCCCCGCTGCACCCTGTCTGGGAGGAAGTGCTGTCACTTTCTCCCAGCATCCCTGTTTGGCTATATCCATCGAGTGGCCCTAAATGTTTGGGCCACCCGATGTGAAAATCGCAGCGGAACCCCAATTCTGTTCTCGCAGAACCCTAGGGTTCTGTGGAACACTAATTGGGAAACGCTAATCTAACATCTAATACTAGCAGACATCAGGGGGCTGACATTTAAAGACTACTTAGAATTGAGAAAATTTAAAACTAAGGGCAGAGTTAGGGCATCTTACCTTTAAGATGGTGTGGACTGCAACTCTTATGCCTTCTTAGGATATGTCAAATGTGTCTGAGTGATAGGATTTACAGTCCTCATGATCTTAAAGGCAGGTATCCCAAGCCACCGAACCCAATACTATGCAACATAACATCAGTTTGAAAATGTATAAAATTCCATCATACATCAAGCTAACAATGTGATAAGTGTCAGCCGTTTTGTTACTCTTTTAAAACATCTGCTACATTCCTTTATCGGCTAAATACTGAGTTTGGGTAAATAATGTATTTTTTAGGAATTATATTAGAAGTGCATGGGTGAGAACATTTGTTTCTAGAATCAGAAATCTATCAACATTTTCATTCCCTTGTTTTTAAATTAATTCATAACTGTAATACAGAGTTTGGCTTTCATATAATTTGAAAAAGTTTCACAGTGTTTATTTTTTTACCATCAATTTTATTTGCTAAAAATAAGCAAAGCACAGAGGTGAAGATTAAAAAAGATGTAATGTGATAAACACGTAGTCTCACACTCACAGCATGTCTTTGGCTATATGTGTTTAGGGGAGTGGTTATGGTTTTTTTAGTGGGGCAGGGATCATCTTACCCAGGGCCGGCCTTAGGGGTGTGCGAGCTGTGCGACCGCACAGGGCGCCATGGAACAGGGGGCGCCCTGTGGCCGACACAGCTCACTCATGGCCGGAGTGCAGGGGAGCTAAAAGAGGTACCTGGCTGGAGGATTAATTGTTCTCCACCCGGGTCTATTTAAAAAAAAAAAAAAAAATCGCGGCAGAGGGGGCGGGGTTTACCGAGCGGCGGAGGCGGGGCTTATCGAGAGGCGGAGACGGGGCTAATACCTCCCGAAGCCCCTGCTGTACAGGAAGAGGGAAAGATGCTTCCCCATCAGCCAACTGCATCCACTGGAAAGAGGTAAGTGTGTGTGTGTGAAGTGTGTGTGTGTGACTGTTTGCCTGTGTGTGACTGTGTGTGTGTGTGACTGTCTGTGTGACTGCCTGCCTGTGTGCGTGTGACTGTCTGTGTGTGTGTGTGTGACTGTCTGTGTGACTGCCTGTCCTTGTGTGTGTGTGTGTGTGTGACTGTCTGTCTCTGTGTGTGTGTGTGACTGTCTCTGTGTGTGACTGTCTCTGTGTGTGACTGCCTGCCTGTGTGTGACTGTCTGTGTGTGTGACTGTCTGTCTGTGTGTGTGACTGCCTGTGTGTGTGACTGCCTGTATGTGACTGCCTGCCTGTGTGTGTCTGTCTGTAACTATCTGTCTGTGTGTGACTGCCTGCCTGTGTGTGTGACTTTCTATCTGTGTGACTGCCTGCCTGTGTGTGTATAACTGTCTATGTGTGTGTTACTGTGTGTCTGTCTGTGTGTGTGACTGCCTATGTGACTGTCTGTCTGTGTGTGTCGCTGTAGCTGTGCCATTGTTTGTGCCTGTGCCTGTATGTGTGACTGCCTTTAACTGAGTGTGTGTGTACATGCCTGTAACCGAGTTTAAATTTCCCCACCCCTTCCTGTCAAGGCCGCACTTTGACTGACAGACGCTCACTCACTGACAGACGCACACTCACTGACAGACACACACTCTCATATACACTGACAAACAATGACATACACACATACACTATTACTTGGACACACACTGACAGATGCACACTCTCACTGACAGACGCAAGCACTCACTGAAAGATGCACGACTCCACTGACCGACACATACACACTGACTGACACACACTCACTGACCGACACACACTCACTGACCGACACATACACACTCACTGACTTACACACTCACTGACTTACACACTCACTGACTTACACACTCACTGACCGACACACACTCACTGACGACACATACACACTCACTGACGACACATACACACTCACTGACTGACACATACACACTCACTGACTGACACATATACACTCACTGACCAACACACACATTCACTCACAGACACACACACATTCACTTACAGACACACACAATTACACACTTACAGACACACACACACACACACACACACATTCACTTCAAAATAAACACTCACAGACACACACACAGACATTTCCACTAACACTCACAAACTAATATTTTTTACATTTATTTTAAATCCACCCAGCCTCCCTGGGAAAGCTGGAGTGGATTTCTTACCAGCAGTCCAGTGTGGCTGCTGGGCAGGCAGGCAGGGGGCGCACAGGCTGAGTAAGCAGCGCTTAGTGATGCCGGGAGCCGGACTGACGTCATATTCTGGCTCCCGGCTTCATTAAGCGGCGCAGAGGAAGCTGAGCAGGAAGAGCTCAGGTGAGTATGCTCCTTCGCTGCCCGCTGCCAGCCTTGGGGGGGCTCAAAAGTGGCCAGCCGGTCAGCTCTTGAGCCCCCCAGGATGCGAGGCAAGCAAGGGATCTGCCTGGGGGTTTGGAGGGATGCTTTTTTTTGCCGCCCCCTGCAAAGTGGCGCCCAAGGCAGATGCCTTGTTTGCCTCGTGATACACACGTCCCCGGTGCCTGTGTGTGTTACTGTATTCAGGCAACTTGGTGGGAGGTGGGGGGGGCGCCGTGAAGACTTTTTGCACAGGGCGCCTAATTGCCTAAGGCCGGCCCTGATCTTACCTCAGTGCCTTTTGGGATTCTGGTCAGCAAACAACTTCCCTCCCACCCTCCCTAATTTTATGTTTTTTTTGTTCCGTCACAGCTAGCGGGGAGCGAGTCCTTGCCAACAGGGTTGGAGAGCAGATGGAATGTCATGAGATGGACAAGGTGCGTCTCAACCTCCCCTTCTCTGTGAGGTAAACTTTTAAGTTACCGAATAGGACATGCCCACCGAGCAAAAAGCCGGCTGGTGGTAGAGCATTTAAGATGATGGGAATTTTTGGTTTGGAGGATGGGGGAGGCAAGACACCAGTGGGTAAAGTTTTTGGTGCATAGACACCTGGTTAAGTTCGTTGGCAAGGACGGTTATTTAAGTTGGAGGCTGTAGAGCAATAAGTGTAATTTATATGTTAATTATGGTATGTATATATATATATTTATGTGCTTATTTATATTTGAATTAAAGCAAAAGAATAAAGTTTGGATCAGTCCAACAGTTGTAAGTTTAATAAATGCTGTGGCCTGTTTCATCCAATATTCATTGTTTGTCGCGTTATTGGGGGGAGAATTGGGGTAGTCTCCTTACTCTTAGTTGCACCACATTCCCCGCCACGTACATACAAGCTGCCTCCAGCTTCCTCCACTCATCATCCCTCTTGGGCAGCACTCTGTGAAGCTGGGAGGAAGTGATCAGCTGTCACTTCCTCCCAGACGGCAGATATCACAGCCCTGTTTATTAATAGACAAATAATACCCGCAACTTATATATATTATCCCGAAAATCATACACACAATCTGATATACATTGTGTGATTTTCAGGATATTGTATGCTGTGAAAAAGGGGGAGTCTCCCTGAACTACCGGGAGACTTGGGATGTCTGCTATACACACACTACCTACATTACACAAACACACACTGCATTCACTATACACACACTACGTCCCTACACAAACACAAACACAAACTCTGCAGTCACTATACACAAACACACACTCTGCAGTCACTATACACACACTACACCCACTACACAAATACATACTCTGCAGTCACTATACACACTCTGCATTCACTACACACACACACTATAACCACTACACACAGTCTGCATTCACTATGCACACTCTGCATTCACTATACACACACTACACCCACTACACAAACACACACTCTGCATTCATTATATACACTTTGCATTAACTATAGACACTGCATCTAATACACACAAACACCACATCCACTACACAAATACATATTCTGCATTCACTATACACACACTACATCCACTTCACACACACTCTGCATTCACTATACACACACTGCATCTAATACACGCAAACACACACTCTGAATGCACTACATAGACACATACTCTGCATTCACTATACACACACTACATCCACTATACAAGTACACACTCTGCATCTAATAATACACTACATACATTACACAAACATACAATCTGTTTCTGGTTGTTGCCGATTGTGACGAACTGAACCTCATCACGGGTGCTTGGAGGGGCCTGCTTGCCAGCCTCTTGCCAAAAGACTACAGGCCAAGTCAACGACTGTAAAGACCCATATTTTATTCCCCCTGGCACTTTCCATAGAACCGAAAACTAGCTCTCTGGCGGCCATTCGCATGGACCAAAACCGCGAATAGACTTCAGGGGGACTGTCGGTCCCCCAGCGGCACTTAGCCGCCATTCTATGTAACTATTTTTGTCTTGAAGACTTTGTGGTTCCCAGTTGGTCACCAGCGGCACTTAGCCGCGATTCTATGGAACCGTTTTGGGCATGGGACCATGCGTGCGGTCGGTAAAAACTATGACTTCCAGGAAATTCCTGATCCCCTGAACTGATCTGGGTGATTTTTGGATATGTTGGTCACCCAGATCATGGCTATCGGAGCCTGTAACTTTTGTGGGGATTTTATGTTTTTTATGGTATTTTTGTGGTTTTGTAAAAATGTGTGTTTTTTGTGTTTGGAGATCATTGAGTTTAGTATACTGCTTGACTCAATTATCTCCTAAGTAAAGGGGAAGGCTTATTGTATTATATATGGAGGTGTCATGCATGGTAACACTGTTATTATTTGTCTGTGACTTTCTGGAGTTCCCACAGGGTCCATGTGGGAGTGCCCCTTGCATGGGGATTGTCATAATAGGCCTAGTGTGGCACCATTAAAATCAGTATCTCTTCACCCTCAACATAGAGCCTCATCTCATATGTGAAGGGGACAGCTATATTTACTCTGGGGATTGCTATACTTATACTCCCTGGGATTATAATGACTAGCTCTTATAAGAGCTGTTCCTGCTATACTCTCTGGAGCCTGGAGAGGTTTACCCACTGGAAGCTGGATCCTGGTCTTGGTTTGTGGGGTTTATGGTGCTGATGGTGTCTGGTGGAGTGCTTGGAGTCCTCGGTGAGCACTAGGAGCATTGATTGGCGGAGGCACCCGGTCGGAGTGCCAGGCGGTCTGTCACACCAGTAATTATGGATGAGGTCAGAACAGGTGGTATTTAAATATGATTGGAAAAACATGCTGAGATCCAAGTAATGAGAGTTCTATTAGCTTAAAGGGACACTCTACTGACCAAATATAAAGTAAATAAAAATCACTATTCAGTAGATATACCCAAATGAAAACTTGCGTGTATTTAATTATACATTTTGCTTTAGAGTTATATCTAAAACAGCTTGCAAAATCTGCAGATCTCTTGTCTGCAGCCTTTGCAATCCCGCACAGTCTTTCTGTGGCTGTCCAATCACAGACTTCCCAATGCAGGTCAATAAGAAGTATTTTCAAGGCAGGTGGTCTGGGCAATTGCTGCCTCTTGAGTTTAGTGCAAATAAGCGAACCAAACAAGGAAGTATAGAAAGAAAGGAAGGAGTTGACCTCAAAAATAAAAGGACATAAAGGAACAATAGTGCAATATATTATGTGCAGTGAGTATATGTCCGAGTGCTTCTATATGGTAACACTCACATTTACCTGAGCTAACTCAGAGCTCAGCTGTTACGGAACAATCCCCGTCTAAGGATATATGCAGTGATTGGGGTCTTGGTAGTCTCAGACAAAGTGCAGTATGTAGGTCATATGTAAAGAGACATAAAGAGGATGCAATAGTGCAGTAAGTACTTATAAATGTATAAAAAAGAAATAAATAGATGTACTCACGTTTACTAGAGCACAACTTGCTCTAGTATATACAACATAGGTGGTATAATCCCCACCAGGGAATATGATGGTAACCAGGAAGTAAAAAAATCAAAGTTGCAAAGTAAATTTAAAAAGATTCAAAATTTTCCATTTATTAAACAAAAACAATAAAATTCTATGCAGAATGTCTTTAAAAAGTCCCACTTGACGCGTTTCACCTGTAGAGGCTTCTACAGGTGAAACACGTCAAGTGAGACTTATACGGGGATTGCTCTGTCCACGTGCAATAACAGCTGAGCTCTGAGTTAGCTCAGGTAAATGTGAGTGTTGCCATATAGAAGCACTCGCACATATACTCACTGCACATAATATATTGCACTATTGTTCCTTTATGACCTTTTATTCTTTAGGTCAACTGTATATATATCAACAAAGACTTGTGCATGTATATGGTTTTTTTGTACTATGCAATCTAGGGTGCGGTTTCCTCCTTCATTTCTTTCTTTCTATACTATACATCACATGGTTGGAATCCTTGTATTGGTTATTGCTGCCCAATACCACATTTAGCCTATTACCAGAGTGAGCGCCTAATACCCCCTTTTTCAAACAAGGAAGTAACAGGACCTGTTGTCTGATTGAAAGCCATGGGGGTGTAACCAGTATAAGTTATAAAAGTGTCACTTTCTATTGAATTCTGCTCTATTTCTAAAATGAAAAAATAGGACACACTCTTCACATAAATCTTTTCAGCAACTAAAGCGTTTAGGTGGTCTAGAGCAGTGATGGCTCACCTTGACACCATAAATTGTTTCTGGATTACATTTCCCATGATGCTCAGCTAGCTTTTAGAGTCTAAAGGTTAGCCATCACTGGCCTAGAGTATCCCTTTAACTAGTAGCTTCATTCACCCCCCCCCATGAATTAAATAACTTGCAGCTGCAGCTTCTGTATAGTCACCCTAACAGAAACAATAAAACTGTCTTCTTAAAACTTGTACAAAGTGCACACACCTTCCAAAATAATTTACAAACAACGGAGACCTCTTTTTACAAATTGCCGCAGCTATAAAGAATTGAAAGAAGGAACACAGGGTCACATACCTTTTTTGTTTCATCCCATATGCAGCAACACAGGGGGTTACAGTATTTGCTGATTTAGAAATTAAAAATAAATTAAAGAAACACTCCAAGCACCATGACTACTATTGCGCACTGTCGGAAGCTCTCTGCTTGGGCTAAGCCCAGAAGTGCAGTTCATAGCTCAGGAGAGGTAATCTGCTCTCCATACAGGAAGGGGCAGGAAATAGTGCCAAGATAAGAAGTCAAAACAACGTACTGTAGTGGTTATGGTGTTTTGGTGCTTGAAGTGTTCACTTAATTTATAAGTCTATAAAGAGCCTTCACTGAAGAATATGACGTATAATAAATTTTGAAGCTGATTTTTGTCCAAAACTCGTGCCCGTTGCCTTGAATATTAGCTTCCTAACTCTTCTTACTGAACAGAAAACCCCCCAATGAGCATCGTATTTTCACAGATAATAATACTTTATCCCACATAATAGCATTACTCAGATTTAGTTTTTGTGGGGATACGAGCCAATTTCAGTATTTGACGAGGGTGCCAGTTAGGCTACGGCTGGATCAGAACGCACATGTTTTTTAAGAAGATTAGACAGAAAAGCCTGCTGTTAAAATTATTTGTAGATTTCAATATGCCCATGTTATGGAAACATCATATATTTCTCTAGACGTATTCTGCTGCTGGGGATTTTCCCCTCGTTTTTAGAACTCTCTGGAAATGTGTGTGCACACTGAATATATTTCAATATAAAGTGCAGGAAAAATCATACTGCAAAGGGCTTTCATTTAAACTCAGACAACTCTGTGGAAAATATTGAAGTGTTCTTATAATTCCCTGGGTGGATGCAGTGATTGCAGGGTGGAGGGGCGTATAAAAGTCTTTTCTTACTCTCGCTTAGCCACTGTTTGTAAGAGTGAATACAGATGTCATTTTAGAGCTTCATTTGCATGTTAGACAGAATTACAAAATGACACCATCAGATTTCAGGTAATCAGGGTTTATTTTTTGTTTAAATGCCTTACTTACTGAAGTTCAAGCCCTCACATCCTCTCTCCGTGCTGGGGTTATTAAGACTATTTTCTTTTCTTTTTTTTTTTTGACAATCTTTATTTTCAAGACATTAAAAAACATTAAAAAAACATGAAAGTCATATGAGAAATGTTTCTAATTTTTTTTTTCCTTTTCACTTCAAAAAGACTAATTGTAAACTATACACGACAAAACGATATAATGAAGCAATTGTATTGTTGTTACTGTAAACTATTTTAGTTTTGTTTTTACTCTTTTTTGTACTTGATGTATATACGTCCATATACAATTTGTCTTATATATATTTATTATAAAAGTATTGCATGCATTGATGTAAAAAAAATATAAAACCTTTAATAAAAAATATTTGAAAAGAAACATAAAAGTCATAGATGAGAATTGGTAATATAAGCATGAATAAGTGATAGGCTATTACATCATAAAATCCAGAAACCATGGAACTCCTCCTATTTTGTTAGACCAATGGTTGCGTATAAACCTAAACCAGACTGTGTAAGTAGCCATCAAATGTCGGTGCACCAGTATTCTAGTAGTCTCCATTGGGGGTACACAGTGCCCGTAAGAAGATAAAAAGAGTGAAAAGGATGATAGAGATATAGCACTAGAGGGATAGTAAGGCAGAGAAAGAGAAATTAAAAATAAAATGGAGAGGTGGGTTTATAGTGGGAAATGTGTAAAGGAGTGGGGAGTGAAATGGAGGTTAGGCCCGGCTCCTACCCCCTGCCAAACCCTAGCTATATTACAGATTCCTGTTACTGAGATAAAATGCTGGTCCCTCTATATCTCCTCGCATTGTCAGTACGACCTCTACTGGACAGATCTCTTCCCCTCGACCAAGAAAACTTTGAAACATCGGCGGGTCTCGCCACAGCCAAAGGCCAGGGACCAATAATCTGCAGCCGTCAGTAAGTGTTTGAATATGTTTCTTATATTTAGATATAGGATGTTTTGAATGATGTAAGAGCATATCTGCTATGTAAAATGCCATCTCCTCATCAGCTACAGTAGTCAACTGCAGCAGGACTCAGGATCTTTGCCCTCCTTTGGTAATACTGTACTATAGGCCACCAGAAATTCCTTGCCTAGCATACCCTTTGGAAGCAGTGAGTTAAATTAGTTCAGCAAATATGGCAGTAGGACTTCCCTAAACACTTTGTAGTATTTAAGTGTGATCACGTATGGACCTGGAGCTAGCCCCATCTTAGAGTTTTTGATTGCTGTCTGCACTTCATTCATTGTTATGTTTGCCTGAAAATGGAATGCAGCGTCTGGATCTAAACTGGTCACTACATGGTCTGAAAGATATCCCTTTATCTTTGTCCATTTTACATTAGTCATATCTGCTGAAAATTACGGCATTATCTTATAAGGGTCATGTAGTATTTGTGAAATGTAGCAGTGATGTCTCATGGAAAAGAGTTTTAATCCTGTGTATATGAAATCTGTTTTGTCTAGTGTTTTTGTGTGAGCAGGGCTGTTAGCTCCTTCCTTACCACAAAGACATCATGATAATGTGAATTGGAACATGTCTGCTTGAGTTAGGTCTCATGAAATGTGATCCTGTTAAGGGTATCCTGCAGCTTCTCTGATTAGACCTTATTGCGGTGTGAACAAATCGAGATAAGATGTCCTCAGATGACACTTTTATGCGCTTCCCATACTGTCATGGGGATGTCTCCCGAGTATCATTATCCTCAAAATATTGGGTGAGAGATGAGGTAACATCCCGAACAATGTCCTGGTCTAACATCAAGGTCTAATATCAAGTTTGGTTGTCATTTTCCATGTGAGCCAGGCCACGCCCTAATACTACTTTCTTGAATTCACAAAAAACGTAATGCAATAACATTATGTATCAATATGTATTTGTGTAACTACATTCTTTATATATCTATCAAACAGCAAGAATTTTAGCTTAAAGCACCACTCCAAGCACCATAACCACTACAGGAGCATCCTGCCCCCACCCCCTATTTAAATTAGAGAAACTGCTTTAGAATGGGTTGACTTCTTACCTGGTCTCTGCAGGGTACTCCTCCCCTCAACCTCACCTGTTCATTGAGAGATGGAAATCTTTACTCAGGAGCTTCCGTTAGCAATGGGCGGGTGGGGGAAGGGGACATGAGCACTTCTGACACTTTAACCACTACAGTCTGCTAAAGTGTTCCTTTAAACACACAGCATGTCTGCTTGTAGTTAACCTCTGAGATTCTATATAGAAATCTAACATTTGATTCCAGGTAATACGTGTTGCTCAAAGGGACACACTAAGCACCGTACCGTCTACAGCTTATTGTGGTAGTTACAGTACCAAGCAACTACGAATGCATTTTCTCTGTTTTTGCTTAAATCATTTTCAAACCTTATTTTTTTTTAGTACCCTATTCTTACACCTCCTTAAGCTGTAAGCTCTGGGTTATAGAAGGATGGGCATATCTGTGTATGTATAACCAGAACGTGATTTTTCTTATTATGACGTCAGAGGCAGAGAGGGTGGAATTAGAGTGAAGGGGAAGACATTCATGTCACTACTGCTCCTTCTCACATTGGACAATTTATGTCAACCAATTGGAGAACACTATTACTGTAATACACAGTCATAAATCTGTGCATTCCCTCACCTCCCAGCTTTGCAATGGGGGGAATCAGGACATTGATGTAACTTGTGTCACTGGTGATGCTCATAATGGGCAGGCTGGTCCACACTTTGAAGGGGGCCATCGAGGACAACAGAGTGTATGTATGTTACAGAGTCCCAGTAAGGTACAAACAGCAGCGGAACTGCTGCCAGTGCAACCGGTGCGTCTGCAGTTATTGCAACGCAATAGTAAAGTTTCTTCAGGAGTCTAGTCAGTACTTTGGCCCTTTAACAGTGTGACTGGGCCCCCTTTAAGGATGTCAGCACTGGGAGGAAGTGAGAGCTGGTCACTTCCTCTCAGCTAACACCGAGCGCAGCACAGGAGAAGAAGGAAAAGGCAGAGTGTAGGGGAACGTGAATTAGAAGAGCCTGTGACTCCTAGCAGTATTAGCAAGCCTATTGGACCTCAGGGAAGTCACCCTCCTGCACCCAAAAGCTTGAATACAGGAGGGTGGCTTAAAATGTGCACATTTTGCATGTTTGTCTTTGTATCTATATGTGTGTTTATGTATCTCTGATTGTCTGTATGTGTCTGAATGTGTTTATGCATCTCTGTGTGTCTGTATGTGTGTCTATGTATTTATGTTTGTCTGCATGTGTTGGTATGTGTGTCAGTGTATCTGTTTGTATTTTTTGTCTGTATGTGTGTCTATGTATTTATCTGTGTGTGTGTGTGCCTGTTTATCTGTTTATCTACATGTATGTCAGTGCATCTGTGTATCTGTATGTGTGTCAGTGTTTGTGTATCTGCGTGTCTGTACCTATGCATAAGTATGCGTGTCAGTGTTTGTATCTGTATGTGTATCTGTGTTTCTGCATGTATGTCTGTGTATCCGGATGTGTTTCTGTGTGTGTATGTGTATCAGTGTGTATATGTGGCAGTGTATATGTGCATACATGCATGCATTAAAACTCCAACATTACACACAAATAATCCCCTGCATTCAAACATCAATACTACAAACAGACACTCACCTATATTCAAAGGTAAACACTACCCATGATTAAACCACTGCTTTCAAATAACAACTGTACATATAATCACACAAATATACCCTAAAATTCACACACACACACATACATACTCCACACAAAACATATAGAAAAAGGGGGTTTGGGGCTGCGCTGTTGGATAATCCACTGAAAATCAATAAATATAAATATAAAACGTATGTATATAAGTGCTAAAAAACTGTTAAAAGTAATGTCCGTACAAATTTTTCAATAAAAATAGATAAAAAGTAGAGAAAATCCAAATGGAGTAAAATGAAATAAAAACAGTCTCACTGATATCAGGTATGATTGTGGTCCTCGGGGATGATTTTGTCCGGGTTAGAAATCGTCCGTTTATGTGAAAATAAGAAACAAAAAGAACTGCCGATAGTGAAGTATTGTAGATCCAAGGATAAAAATTAAATCAAAATCAGGATTTGGAACTCACATTTGATGGAACTAAGTCCAGCTCTGAGATGGAGGGCACTTAGTGGTATAATCCCCACTTCAGGATATACTGGGATGGTTGGTCCGTCCGTCCAACTTGGGTTCCGTCAAATCCCACAGGATATAGGAAACAGCAAATAGTGCTCTCAGTAGGAACAATTGGAAATAAAATAAAATAAATGAAATAATACTCACAAAAATAGAGCAGGAAATACTGCTCTATTATCACAGCGCTGGTGGAATTATCCCCACTTATGGATTTCTTTGCTGTAGTTATGACCGGCTCTTGTGTGAGAGACGCTTGATAGTATGTTCCCCACTGGTAGGTATGCTGGAGGGATAGGTCAGTCTGGGTTCCGTCGGATTCCACAGAACGTATAAAACAGTAATAGTGCTCTCAGTAAGAACAAAATGAGGTAAGTAAATTAAAATAAGATATACTTACAAAAATAGAGCTGATGGATACTGCTCTATTATCACAGCGTGGGTGGAATTATCCCCACCTAAGGATTTCTTTAAGACAGGATACAATAAAAAATGATGAAAAATATTTTTAAAGGGTTAAAAAAATAAAAAAATTTAAATTAAAGTATGCCAGGAAAAGTACTAAGAAAAAAAAAGAAAGGTGTATATAAGTACAATAAAATGAGTAAAAGATTGGTCCTACAAAAGAGGTAACCAAAAATAACTTTTATTGCTTTAAAATACACTATTTAAAACCATTAACGCGTTTCACCTTTGAGGTTTTTTCAAAATGGTAATATACTTTTCCTGGCATACTATAATTTTAGTTTTATTTTTTTTTATTTTTTTAACCCTTTAAAAATATTTTTCATCATTTTTTATTGTATCCTGTCTTAAAGAAATCCTTAGGTGGGGATAATTCCACCCACGCTGTGATAATAGAGCAGTATCCATCTGCTCTATTTTTGAAAGTATATCTTATTTTAATTTACTTACCCCATTTTGTTCTTACTGAGAGCACTATTACAGTTTTATACGTTCTGTGGAATCCGATGGAACCCAGCCGAACAGACGGACCTATCCCTCCAGCATACCTACCAGTGGGGAACATACTATCAAGCGTCTCTCACGCAAGAGCCGGTCATAACTACAGCAAAGAAATCCATAAGTGGGGATAATTCCACCAGCGCTGTGATAATAGAGCAGTATTTCCTGCTCTATTTTTTTGAGTATTATTTCATTTATTTTATTTTATTTCCAATTGTTCCTACTGAGAGCACTATTTGCTGTTTCCTATATCCTGTGGGATTTGACGGAACCCAAGTCGGACGGACGGACCAACCATCCCAGTATATCCTGAAGTGGGGATTATACCACTAAGTGCCCTCCATCTCAGAGCTGGACTTAGCTCCATCAAATGTGAGTTCCAAATCCTGATTTTGATTTAATTTTTATCCTTGGATCTACAATACTTCACTATCGGCAGTTCTTTTTGTTTCTTATTTTCACATAAACGGACGATTTCTAACCCGGACAAAATCATCCCCGAGGACCACAATCATACCTGATATCAGTGAGACTGTTTTTATTTCATTTTACTCCATTTGGATTTTCTCTACTTTTTATCTATTTTTATTGAAAAATTTGTACGGACATTACTTTTAACAGTTTTTTAGCACTTATATACATACGTTTTATATTTATATTTATTGATTTTCAGTGGATTATCCAACAGCGCAGCCCAAAACCCCCTTTTTCTATTTGTCTATTCTAAAGGGTTTCTGAGGGATTCCTTTTGTGGGCCGCAGCTCCCCCGTTATTAAGTGCAGACTCTTTCCCCTCTATTTTTTATCCACACAAAACATGCCTGGATTCAAACATCCAAACACTGCTCAGTATTAAAACATTACAACCCTGGAAGGGTCGATAAATGGTAGATTGTGGGAGTTGTACAACAGACGGGGATCTACCTTTTTTCCATCCTTGCGATGGGGGACCCCAAAAAAATATTCTTGCCCTCTCTACTTTAGTTCCGCCACTGGGTTTAAGTACATAACTCCTAACCATCTTGTTTTCAGTGGTTCAGTCCAGAATGTAGGTAGCTGCCATCTCTCTTTTTGTCTCACTACTAGGGACACCAGAAGCCAAGTCCCCAGCAAGAGCGGATGCACTCACGCAGTACACAGTACACAGTACACTCAGGATATTCAGCCCAGAACACTTCATCAACTCTCTGTGTGTTTGCATCCCTGGGTGGCGCTAGCCAGCACGACAACATACACTCCATGCTGTTATATTGCATTAAATAAATTATATACTATAATTTAATATTAGTGTTTTTTTTATTTGTTTTTTATCCATTCCAAAATGATTATCCTAAACTGTTGGAATTTAGGAAGGAAATGGTCAGTTTTACTCAATCACTTTTCAGACCTGTGGGAATGAAAAACAAACTATATTCAGAAATTTTATCTCAACAATAATATTAATCTCCTGGAAATTTGCCACCAAAGGGAACACTGTTATGCCATTTTTATATTGAACATCAGATATAGTGAGTGAAAAGGTGAAAGTCCAGATGATCTGCATTATAGCTGCAGACAGGCAGGATGGAATGTGGATTAAAAAAAAATCATCTCTGGGAAAAGGTCCACACCAATCCTTTGGCTCCTCAACCTTACGACCATTACCTATGGGGCAATTATTCATTTATTACACGGTGATCTGGGTCTTTGTATATTTTTTTTTCATTCTCAAATGATGACAGCTGTTGCTTTGCTTGTAACAATCCTACACACAGCTACAAATTAATGAACACAGAATTATTGATAGTGATATATTAAAATAAACAGACTAACAGGGTTATTCACTAAAGTGAGAATAGTCAGAAATAGGATTTTTCATTAAACACTAAATTTAGTTTGGATGGACAAAATCCATTGAAAATGATGAAATTCTTACCCGAATGACAATTCTAATACTTACTAAAGCCAATTCCAGTCGGAATTCAGGAATTCAGCATCCGGATTAAAATGGGTGATTTCACATAATAATCCCATACAAAGTATTTGACCTGGAATATTTACAAAGCACCTATTTTATACCAAATAGGGTCTGAATACATCCAGTTTGATGCAAGTTATCATTCACGTTTTGCAAGCTTTTTTTTTTTTTTTTTTTACGATAATTGTAAGTACTATAAATAGCAGCCAGCGGACAAATTGATAAAAAGCTGCTGCCAACTTAAAATGTAAAAAAAATATTTCAAAAGCCTATGGGGGTAAATATGACCCATTGCTAACAGGTCCTATTCGGGCGTTGTGGCCCCATAAAAGTGCAACTGGGCCCCCTTGTTTTATGACAGCCAGGCTGGGAGGAAGTGACTGCTGTGAGTCACTTCCTCCCAGATAGAGTGAAGCCACGCGGGAGGAAGGAGGCCGTCATGTGGGGGGCTGTCAGAGCCTCACACTCCCAACTACCTCAGCCTGCCACTGGACCCCATGGAAGCCACCCTCCTGAACCCATAAGGTAGGGCTGGAGGGTGGCTTTAAAAATGTAAACTTTGCATGTGTGTCAGTGAGTGTGTGTCTCAGTATGTTTGTCAGGGTGTCTGTGTGTGTGTCACCATTTCTGTGTGTGTCAGTATGTCTGTCAGTGTGGCAGTATGTCAGTGTGTCTGTGTGTGTCTTAGTATGTCTATCTGTGGGTGTGTTTGTGTGTGTCATTATATCTGTGTGTGAATCATTATGTCTGTCAGGGTGTCTGTGTGTCACTATGTCTGTGTGTCAGTATGTCTCTGTGCATGTCAGTATGTCTGTCTGTGCGTGTCAGTTTGTCTGTCTGTGCGTGTCAGTTTGTCTGTCAGTGTGTTTGTCAGAATGCCTGTCAGTGTGTGTGTGTGCGTCTGTGTGTGTCACTATGTCAGTGTGTCAGTATGTCTGTCAGTGTGTATCTCTATGATGTCAGTGTGTATATCTGTGTATCTGTATTTAGTATATCTATGTTGCTCTATGTGGTCTGTGTGTATCTGTATGTGCATGTGTGTCAGGTTGTGTATCTGAGTGTCTGTATGTTTGTCAGTGTGTGTATCTGTATGTTATCATTGTATGCATTTGTGTATCTGTATGTTGTCAGTGTGTGTACCTGTATGTGCATATATGTGTGTGCATCTGTATATAGTCAGTGTTTTTATCTGTGTATCTGCATGTGTGTCAGTATATGCATCAGTGTGTCTGAGTATCAATGTGTGTTAGTGTTTGTATATATGTCTCTCTGTGTGTTTCGGGTTGTGTATATGTGTGTCTGTATGTGTTAGTGTATGTATCTGTCAGTCTGTATCTGCATGTGTGTTAGTGTGTGTGTGTGTGTGTATCTGTGTGTATGTGTATCACAGTGTGTGTGTGGCAGTGTATGTGTACATGTGCATACATCTTAGCATTCAAATCGTTCATTCACTACACACAAGTACACCCCTGCATTCAAACTTCAACACTACATACAAACACAGTCCTGCATTGAAACGTCAACAATACATACAAACACACCTTTGTGTTAACCCCTTCAGGACGGAGTCAATAGTACACGTTCTGATCAAAACAAAATGTAAACAAAAACTGGAATTTGCACTATATATAATTTACCTATTTCATATTATATGCACCCACACTTATTATATATCATTTTTTTCAGGAGAAACAGGGCTTACATTTCATATCAAATATTTATATATGAAACATAATTTATTATGAATAAAATAAAAAAACTGTGAGAAATTTTAAAAAATTTTGAAAAATTTGTAGTTCTGCCTCACATTTTAGCTGTAAATGTCATAATACTGTTAGCTTTTACTGAAAAAAAAGCCCATATTTGGATTCAGCAAAGTCTCATGAGTACAACAGTAGCCCCCATTAACAGTTTTTACGGTGTTTTGGAAAGTTAAATGGTCAAATATAGCACATTCCATTTTTCAGTTTTTTCACATTGAAATTTGCCAGATTAGTAATGTTAGAGACCGTGTTTGTAACTAAGTGGCTACTAAAAATAACTGGACATACCCCGTTTGCAATACCCTGGGTTGTCTACTTTTGCAAATGGTATGCCATCATGGGGGTAATTCTTATTCCTGGGCTACCATACGGTCTCAAAAGGCAACATAACCAATCTGGCAAATTTTTATGTGAAAAAAATGAAATACAAGCCTTATATTTGACTCTCTAACTTTCCAAAACACCATAAAACCTGTACATGGGGGTACTGTTTTACTCAGGAGACTTTGCTGAACACAATTATTAGTGTTTCAAAATGGTAATTTGTATTACAACAATATCGTCAGTAAAAGTGCCGTTCATGTGTGAAAAATGCAAAAGACGTAACTTTTACTAAAAATATCATTGTTGTAATACAAGTTACCATTTTGAAACACTAATATTTGTGTTCATCGAAGTCTCCCGAGAAAAACAATACCCCCATGTACAGGTTTTATGGTGTCTTGGAAAGTTACAGGGTTAAATATAGTGCTTGCAATTCAAATTCTCTGTACTTTTTGCCTGGGTTGTCAGACATGTCAAAATTGTAACTAATTAAATCACATAATTATGTTAAAATATTACTTAAATATACACGTAGAATTTTAATATATATACATATATATGTATTTAAAGTCTACGTGCACACTTATGTAGTTATTTATGTAATTATATATATTTATCGGTATATATATATATTTGCGGTTATTTGTATTTTATATATAGATAGATAGATATAGAATGTCATTCTAAGTATATTTTGTTACCAATATATATATTAATAACAAAATACAGTTAGAATGAAATTACATATGTATATATACTTTAAAAAATGTTTTTTAAATATTTTATTTTATTTTATTATTTTATTTATTTATTATTGTAATTATATGTGTATATATAAATATAAAATATATATAGATGTATTATATATATAATATATATCTTATATATATATATAAAGTCATTCTAAGTGTATTTTAATACTAATATATGTACTTATATTAATATTAAAATATATTACGTATGACGTTACATATATATAAGATGTATATATATTATAATTATAATATATATATATATATATATATATATATAAAAATTACATTTATATATAAATACATTTAATTTATTTAAAAAAATGTTTAATCATTTTTTTTACACTTGCCACCATTTCAGACAGTCCCTCTGCTGGCAGATCAACAGCCAGCTATAGGGGCCCCGGGGGCTTGATTTGCCGGGGGCGGGCTGCCTGGGGAACGCGGTGGACAGGCCCGGACTGGCCATCGGGCACACCAGGCAAATGCCCGGTGGGCCGCGGTGGCCATGGGCCGAGGCCGGCAGGGGAGGTCGCAGGATCTCCCCTGCCGTTCTATGCAGGGCCAGCACTCTCCTAGCGCCGGCCCCGCTGTTTGCCACGACGGGCCGGTGGGGAGATCAAAGCTCTCCTTCACCGGCCCAAATGCGGCCACCGGCGGGGAGGGAGATAGAAAGCCGCCAATAGAGGAGGACCCGGCGGAGCTCTAACTTGCAGCTCCGCCGGGTTCCTCTCGCGAGATCCGACGAGGACCACCAGGGAACACTGCCTCCCAGTCCCAGCGTGCCGGACCCCCCCCCCCTCCCAGGCTAAAGGTAAGAAGGGAGGGGGGGATTTAATGCCTGTTTTTTGTTTTTATTTAACCCCCCTACACACACAATCCATTCTAACATTTATACAGCACTCTCACACCCATCACACACAGCACTCTCTCACACTCATCACACACAGCACTCTCTCACACCCATCACACACAGCACTCTCTCACAGCACTCTCACACCAATCACACACAGCACTCTCTCACACAGCACTCTCACACCCATCACACACAGCACTCTCTCACCCATCACACACAGCACTCTCACACCCATCACACACAGCACTCTCTCTCACAGCACTCTCTCACCCATCACACACAGCACTCTCTCACCCATCACACACAGCACTCTCACACACAGCACTCTCACACACAGCACTCTCACATCCATCACACACAGCACTCTCTCTCACCCATAGCACTCTCACACAGCACTCTCACACCCATCACACACAGCACTCTCTCACCCATCACACACAGCACTCTCACACACAGCACTCTCTCACACCCATCACACACAGCACTCTCACACACAGCACTGTCACACACAGCACTCTCACACCCATCACACACAGCACTCTCTCACCCATCACACACAGCACTCTCACACACAGCACTCTCTCACACCCATCACACACATCACTCTCACACACAGCACTCTCTCACAGCACTCTCACACCCATCACACACAGCACTCTCTCACCCATCACACACAGCACTCTCACACACAGCACTCTCACACACAGCACTCTCTCACACCCATCACACACAGCACTCTCACACACAGCACTCTCTCACACAGTACTCTTTCACACAGCACTCTCACACCCATCACACACACGGCACTCTCACACACACCGCACCCCTCACACACACATACTGCACCCCTCACACACACACAGAACCCCCCCAACACACTGCACCACACACATACACATACACAATACTATATATATATACACACACACACACACACACACACACACACTACACTCTTAACATACACACTCTGGATCCCCTATACACACACTAGATTCCTTGTAAGCAAACACATACTACACCCCTAAACACACACTACATCACCTATATACACACACACACACTATAGCCTGTATGCACACACTTGCTATATCCCCAATACACACATTCTCTACAGCCCATAGCCACATATGCATCACATTACACCACATTACACCACAAACACAACATGACTAAAACCAACCTTATTACACAATACCACACCACAATCAGCTCACTCTACACACACGCAATACCACAAGCAGGCTCCAAACACATGCACAATACTCTTTCCTGGCCCTTTTGTCTCCTGGTATCCATTTATAGAGACACCAGAGACAAGTTGCAAGGAAACACAGTGCAAGCATGTTATTAAATTTGCTTGCACTGTGCAGAACCAATACAGAGCTTTTTTCTCATGCTAGAGCTCTTCAGCAGAGCTCTGCGCATGGTCTTCCCTGGAAGAGCATTGAACCAACATGCTCACTTTGAGAGGAGGCGTGTTTGTCATTGGTGATGACAAAACACACCTCCTCTGCCCCGCCCCCTTCTTAGTGGGCCGCTGTGTTAAAAAAATGCCCGGGGCCTGCCAAAAGGGGTGAACATGCCCAAAAAGGGGGCATGTCTGTCCAAAGAATTGGAAGGACAGCCTGGCATGAATGCATGTCAGGCTGCCTGTCAATCATACAGGCTGTCCAACTAAGGGCATACTATGCAGACAGCACCCTGAGTTTGACATAAATGCGTCTAATGATGCGCTCACTCCATGCTTTCTAAGGACTGTCCCCTAGCACTCACATGTCCATTTGTCTCCTTACCTTCTTACTAGCAGGCAGAAGTTCCTGGTTTATAGTCTGAGACAGAGAAAAGGTGTATGTAGTGAGTGTAGAAGAAAGGGGACATGCCACAATGTTAGAGAGACCAACGTCTGCATTACCAAAACTAATTTTATTGTCAGCCAGTCCACACAAGTTTTGTTCCCATACATCCCTCTTAAGCTTTCAAACTTAAAGGGACACTATAGTCACCAGAACAACTACAGCTTATTGTATATGTTCTGGTAAGTGGAATCATTCCCTCTTGGCTTTTTGCAGTAAACACGGTCTTTTCAGAAAAAATAACTCTGATGGCCAGAGGTGCTTCCTGGGGCAGTACTGCCTAGTGTGCAGCACTGCCATTCAGTGTCTCCATCCTCTGCATGCAGACACTGAACTTTCCTCATAGAGATGCATTGATTCAATGTATCTTTATAAGGAGATGCTGATTGGCCAGGGCTATGTTTGACTTGTGCTGGCTCTGCCCCTGATCTGCCTAGTTGACAGTCTCAGCCAATCCTACGAGGAAGTATTGTAATTTGCTCAGACCACCACTTCTGATGTCTCCCAGTGTCTCAGTGTCTCCATTTCTCCCAGTGTCCCCATGTCTCAGTGTGTCATGTCGCTGGGATACCAGGGGACACAGTGAGACATGGGGACACTGAGACACATGGGGACACTTGTGGATACAGACATGGGGACACTGGGAGACATGGAGACACTTGGAGACATGGGGACACTGAGACATTTGGGGTAACTGGGAGAAATGGGGACACTGAGACACTAGGGAAACAGAAACATGGGGACACAGACACTGGGAGACATGGGGACACTGAAACATTTGGGGACACTAAGACACTAGGGACATGGGAACACAGACACTGGGAGACTAGGGGACACTGGGAGACATGGAGACCTTGAGAGACGTGGGGACACTGGCTGGGAGACAGACACTTGTCTCTGTGTCTCCCAATGTCCCTATGTCTCACAGCGTCCCCATGTCTCCCAGCGTCCCCTAGTGTCTCAGTGTCCTCATGTTTTCCAGTGTCCCCAAGTGTCTCAATGTCCCCAGGTCTCCCAGTGTCCCCTAGTGTCTGTGTCCCCATGTGTCTGTGTCCCCATGTGTCCCCTAGTGTCTCAGTGTCCCCATGCGTACCCTAGTGTCTCAGTGTCCCCATGTCTCCCTGCTGCCATTCCCCCCATCGCTCACTTACCTGAGCTGTAGAGCAGCTGTCTGGACTCTCTGTGTTGTGTTGCTGCTCCCCCACGGATCAGTGAGTAGTAGGGAGAGGCAGGGAGATGCTGTAACTTCCTATCCCTGCCTCTCTCCACACACAGTGACCCCTACTGGCCGGTACTGGTATTGCAGAGTAATATCCGTTTATGCTGAGAAAAATATCTGCATTTGTATTTGTATTTGGCACGGCCAGGAAGCCTCAAATATCGGCTGTGCCAGTAAAATACCAGTCAGGTGACAAACCTAAGACTAGTGTGTAAAAAAAAAAAAAAAAAAGTGAAAATTTGTTTTTTTTAATTATTATAATTTTTTTTGTAATTTGCCTATTCCATGGGCCTGGGCCTGGGCCTGGGCTTGGGCCTGGAGCTGCAGCTCAATCAGCCCCTATGTTAATCTGTCCCTGCTTCTACCCCACTTCCATCCATGTCTCTTCCCCCCTTCCATCCATGTCTCTCCCCCTCCTTCTATGTCTCTCCCCCCTCTTCCATCCATGTCTACCCCCTTACATCCATATCTCTCTCCCCCTTTCCATCCATATCTGCCATCCATGTCTCTCCCCCACATCTCTCCCCTCATGTCTCCTTTCCAACCCATTCCATGTTTGTCTGTTTCTCAACCCATTCCATGCATGCCTCCCCCTTCCATTCATATTTCCCTCCCCCACCTTCCATTCATAGCTCCCTTCTCCACCTTCTATTCATAGCTCCCTCCCCCACCTTCCATTCACATATCCCTCCTCCACCTTCCATTCATAGATCCCTCCCCCTTCCTTTCATATCTCCCTCCCTCCCCCCTTCCATTCATATATCCTCACCCTCTTCGATTCCCTCCTCTCCCCCACCCCATGTCTCACTTCCTACCTCTTCCATTCATGTCTCCTATAGATAGATGGCCCCCCTCCCTCCCATGTTATCTGTCATAGCAGGGGAGGGGAGCCTCTCACTCTTCGGCGGCATGCATAGTCACGTGTCACCCAGCGCTCCTATGGAGAGCAGGAGGGGGTCTGGCTCCCCCTTCCAGTGTACAGTGCGTGCTGTTCCCTTATGGAACCACTAGCTGCCTGGAGGAACAGGGAGTGCAGGCCGAGGCAGGTGCAAGAATCACTTGTCAATCTGACAAGTGATTTTTGCTCCCCCATTGATGGGCCGCAAAGACCTTCATTGTAGGCAGCGAGTTTCACATGCTTGCTGTACCGCATTGGTGCTTTTACCCATTTGGTACAGGGCCAATCGGAATTTATTGATAATCCCTGAAAAAACAATTCATAACCAGCCAGTCGGGTACACAAGCCACAACACAACACAATAACATGCACATATTCACTATCAGCAACTCAGTAAAAAAGACTTACTAATAACTCTATGTTAAAAAAACACTTTCACACATTTGCCCAGTGAAGCATACAAGCAAACTGACACATAGCCAGAAAAATTAATAAATTCAGTAAAAGTGCTATGTATATTTGCAACAAGGCAGTACAACACAAAGACAACCTCACAGCCACACATCAAAATACACACACCCTTTCAGACAGGAATGTAAACACAGCAACAATGTACAGCAGAGTTCCACAAAGCGTAAATCACAGAAGGCCCACTCACAACAAAAATTCACTGACACACTTACGGAAGCCCACACACACACACCCATAGTGAAACACTCAAACCAACTGAAAGCCCAACAGGAGAGAGCTGGGTAATCGCATACATATTTCGAAAGGGATCTAGCACAATGTGGTACACTTTCAAGAGACGCATATCTTGAAGCATACTACAAAATTTAAAAAGTGTCATTTAGCCATAATACTGTTATGTACCACATATTTTCTTTATGTTTGATGAAGCTGTTGTGGCTTACCAAGCATTGTGTTATCTTTACGCATGCAATAAATAAAGATTAAAAAAAAAAAAAAACATTTTGAAAGGGGTCACAAAATCTAAATACATACAGACATATGCACACACATCCACAGACACTCTATATATCTGTGTGTGTATATAAAACATTGTTTTATTGTAGTTAAATAATCACAGTTTTATTTTTCTTTGGGAGAGTGTGGGTTGCTTGGAAACGCTTACTTACTTGTTCACTTACCTTAAGTATATCAGTCTCGCCATGGCGGCCCCTCCTTCCCAGGTGAAATCATCATTGCTGGGGAAGCATTTAGGGTCTAGTGCACATGCGCGGCAAATAACCACTCTGTGTCCGCACTATATGGCCGCCAATTGAAAAAAGATGTGGATTGCAAGCAATGTAATGCACAATATGGCCATTGTGCAAAAACAGAAAGTGATAGTGCATTAGGAATGGCCTCCAGTTATAAAGAGATGTAGAACGCAAATAGTAGAACACAAAATATATAAATATATAGATCCTGCTTTTATACAGAGAATAATACAGAGAATAAAAGCAAAAGGAAATTTTATTGGCTGTCATTTATTTTGAATTATTATTTTGTTTATATTAATAAAATCTTTTTTTTTTTATTGTTAAAGACCATACAACTTTATCCACCACCTGGGGTGGCGTCACCCAACAAATAGACTCATTGTGACCCAGAGACAGCCCAATAAAAGGCTTTAGAACATGTGAGTGGTATCATATATGATTTTAAATTTTGGGGGGTTTAAGCATACTACACTTTATTTCTTTTTCTTGTTCTGATCCGTGAGAAAAGAGAAACCTATAGTGGGAGGGAAGAAGTCCTCTTCACAAGACTCCGAAAGTGATTAATTAGAGCCAAATCATAGACTCTGTATCATGTGAGTTGACACTCAGAGACCTTTGACACAGAGTGTATTTATTTTTATACTGTACCATCTGCACTATTGTTTGTGATATCTTTTTGTCTTTGAGGTATAATCACCTTGCTGGAGATCCGTATATATTGCTAACTATCATTCTGGTATATCACAAAGCTGTACACTTCAAAAAAGTGTTTTGTAATGGCACATGATAAGAAATAGATTTTTTTTTTACATTGGCACTTTATTGGCAAATAGTTTTTGCATTGGCACTTTTATTGGCAAAATGTTTTCTGCTTGGCACTTTAGTAGCACTAGAAAGTATTCAGCGCTTTACAAATACTGATGCAGTATAAAAAATCAGCTTAATCACAAGAACCAGGGTGTCTCTCGTAAAGAGGCAGATAAAAATACAGAGGATGGTGCAGTGCCCGGAATGTCCTTGAAGTATATGTTATAAAACAGGGGGGAAAGGATAGCTAATAGTGAAGTATGCCACAGTTCCAATATGTAGTAAAATAAAATTAAGCACTAAAATGTAGCCCCAACTTGAGCGCCTGGGCAGAACTATCCCACCTATTGAAATGATGGAGTGTCAGTCCTTGTGATTGATTCTTGCAGTGGTAGTGGCTCTTGTAGATATGTTAAAAGATAAAATAAGAGATATAAGGTGTAGTATGCCAAATCCCAATATTAAAAGTAAGAATAATAGTGAATATGCACTCATATGTTCCAGAGGTTGGAAAGCAGCTCTGCAAATTCAGCTTGACGTGGTATAATCCCCACTTATGGATTTTGGTGATGGTGGTCTCTCTCCAAGGACATTCCGGACAATGCACTGTATTTTAATCTGCTACTTTTTTATTTCATTAATTGTTTTAATTTTATTTTAACATATTATTTGTTTTATTCATATTGATGATACTCAGGGTCTGCGTCACCGTTAGGAGAACTAGGCCTAGGGTACAGAACTGCTGGGGGTGCCCACCAGGATATTTCCTGGTGGACTCCCTCTGTCCTGAGCCACAGTGCTGGGTGAGCTGCCCCCCCTCAGTGCTGGGCCGAACCTCCAGGCACCGGAAAATGGGGGAGCATGGAGGAGCCTTGTCACAGGGGGCCCAAGAGGTGGCCATATGGCAACCTCAGGGCGCCCCCGAAGCTTTCCATTTTTTGGTATGGCAGAGCAGGCACCTGCTTACCTTGATGGCAGGTGCCTGCTCTGCCAATGAATGCCGGCAGAGGAGAGGAGGCAGGCAGGCGACAGTGTGGGCGGTGAGGGAGGCTCTTCATGCAACTACCCACTCCTCCCTCGCATGCCCTCTGTGATGTCGGGAGCTGGAATATGACATCATTCCGGCTCCGAAATACTAAACAGCGCGCTGGAGGAGTGAGGAGCTGCCCCACACTGGACCCCAGGAAGGTAAGGAGGCTGGATGTCTGAGTCTGTGTCAGTGAGTGTGTGAGTGATTGACTGTCATTGAGTGTGTTTGTGTCTGTCAGTGAGTGAGTGTATGTATGTCAGTGAGTGTCTGCCTGTGTGTGTGTGTGTGTCTGTCAGTGAGTGAGTGTATGTATGTCAGTGAGTATCTGTGTGTGTTTGTGTGTCTCTGTGTGTCTGTTAGTGAGTGTGTGTGTGTTTGTATGTCAGTGAGTGTCTGTGTGCGTGACTGCCACTTAGTGAGTGTATGTATGTCAGTGAGTGCCTGCCTGTGTGTTTGTCTATCAGTGAGTGAGTGTATGTCTGCCAGTGAGTTTCTGCATGTGTGTGTGTGTGTCTGTCAGTGAGTGAGTGTCTACCTGTGTGTGTGTGTGTCTGTCAGTGAGTGTGTGACTGTCAGTGTGAGTGTCTGCCTGTGTGTGTGTGTGTGTGTGTCTGTCAGTGAGTGAGTGTATGTATGTCAGAGAGTGTCTGTCTGTGTGTGTGTGTCTGTGTGTGTCTGTTAGTGAGTGTGTGTGTATTTATATGTCAGTGAGTGTCTGCCTGTGTGTGTGTGTGTGTGTCTTTCAGTGAGTGAGTGTATGTCTGCCAGTGAGTTTCTGTGTGTGGCTGTCAGTGAGTGAGTGTGTCTGTCAGTGTGTCCATCAGTGAGAGAGTGACATGAGGGGGCGACAAAAGGGATCTTTACCTAGGGCGGCAGAAATCCTTGCACTGGCCATGGTGATACTGGAATATATATTTTGTGTCACAACTGTTTACTTATATTACTTGAGACACACAGATTGAAGCACTTCACTAACATTTATTGTTATCATTTTTGGTGTTAAAGGATACACGTTAGGGTGCGAAGCAGTGTATTTAATAGAAAATTTTACATACTTTTTTAAATTGAGATTTAAGCACGTTAATATACTCTACAGTTCTCCTTTTTGTAAGTAAGAAAATAATACATTCCTGACAAATGCCATTTGATATTTCAAGGGGTCAACCTAAAATGTATGCAGGCTCTAGGGCTGTCATACAACATGTGTATCCAGTGTAGCATGTTGTCATGAACTATAGCATTGAGAACAGAATTTACAGTCAACCTTTTCAAAAGACTTTTCCACATCAGTGGATAAAAGCAGCAATGGGATATTCTGTGAGAAAGCTGAATATAAACAGGGTTATTCATCAAAGCGAGAATTAAGGTAGCTAAATTGGAAGCATAGCTGACTTTTTCAAGGTCCACTATTTTGGACTTTTTGGAACTTTATCAAAAGATCTCACTATAGTTATTATTCATGATGATGTTGAAGTTTTTCTGCTCCATTCGTCCCTTCTCAAAGGAAAGCCAGGCTGATTTAACAAATCCAGAACGAAGCATCAATTACACAGAGCTAAAACATTCACAAATATGTTAAAAATTGTTTTTTAGGGATGCGCATGGGGAAAAAATGTGGTTCGGCACTTCCGAAATTCGGTACTTTGGGAATTTGGGACTTCGGCAGTTTGCCAATTCCGTTAAGCACTTCAGAAATGTGGGAATTCGACAATTCGGGACTTCAGCTCTTCGGTTCGGCAATTCTGAAATCCTGGACTTCGGAAATTCGTGACTTTGGCAATATGGCACTTCGGGACTTCGGCACTTCGAGACTTTGGCAATTTGAGACTTTGGCAATTCCCTACCCCTAACCCAGCCCCTAACCCTACCCCCAATCCTAACCCTATCCCTAACCACCACAACCACTTACACATCTAGGGTTAGAGTTAAGGGTAGGGTTAAGGTTGGGGTTGGGGGTAAGGGTTAGGGTTGGGGGTAGGGGTTAGGGTTGGGGGTAGGAGTTAGTGGTAGGGTTAGGGGTAGTGTTAGGGTTGGGGTTAGAGATAGGTGTAGGGTTAGGGTTAGGGATAGGGGTAGAGTTAGGGGTAGGGTTAGGGTTAGATTCCTGTCATTTTCCCCATAAATTTCCCTCCCTCTCTTGTTTTGCCACTTTTCAGAAATCCAAAGCACTTCAGCACTTACGAAATTCAGCACTTCGGCAATTTGGTTTGATTCGGCACTTCAATAATATGTAATAGCAATAACCTCTAACCTACTTTCAGTGCATAATATGCTGCATTGTTCTAATTTACGCTATTTTGTCTTAGCTTAATGGAATTTCCCATGACATGTGCCCCCTTACGTTTTAGTTATGGCCTTGTATCTTTGCCAAGTTAAGGGAGGTCCTAAAATAAACATCTAAGGTATAAATATGTACCTTTTTAATGTTAGCAGACAGAAGAGAAATTTGGAGACAAAGACGCTGTTCCATCTAATAATGACTGAGAGAGCCTGGCATGTTGACATGTTCAGGAGGATATGTTATTCTATTTTAATGATATTGCAAGCATATACTTTAATCTCTGCTATAAATTATTGTAATGGATTTTATATGTATATATTTATATTTATATATTTTTTAAATAAAATATCTAAAGACAAAACTTTATTGCTTCCAAGACAATCCTTAATTTATAGTGTATTATCAATTATTTATATGTATTTTAGATAGATGATCTCTTACTAATGATATAATATTTTAGCTAAGATATCTGTATGGTTAGCCCTGCTAAATTCTATGCTTTAACTCGTTATAGTGGTAAATAAGGGAACCGGGTGGGGTTACATAATAAAGAACATATAAACATTAGATCACTCTTTACAGGAAGTGTCTAGCAAGACTGTACAAGTCACATGCAGGGAGGTGTGGCTAGGGCTGCATAAGCAAAGGGATTTAACTCCTAAATGGCAGATTATTGAATAGTGAGACTGCAAGGAAATTATCTATATCAAAACTGCTTCATTAAGCTAAAGTTGTATTGGTGACAATAATGTCCCTTTAAGGTTGCCTCCACCATTCCTAGTCTATGCTAAATTATTTCCTGTTGTAATGCTTAATAAACCCCAAATCTGAAAACCAAGAGTTTAATAATTTTACTTAAACAAGTAGGTGTTTATATTCACATATTTTGTGCATAAACAAGATATACGAATATATGCCTTTTTCCTCTTTTGTGTTTTTTTATAATAATTAGCACTTGGTTGCAGAACATGGCTTCACTTACTTGAACTGATCAAGAGGATCATTTCACTTCCCAAGTGAAGGGCTTTTTAAGTAATCTCTCCAGATGTTCATATACTTGAAATCTCCATCAGTGATTACACTCTTTAGACTTTGTAATTCTTATGGACTATCCAGCGAAAATTGAAATAAATACTAAGTTTCTCAGTTGAGAATAAAGGGACATTTTTGATGATGCCGTTTGATGATGTCTTTGGTTTCATTGATTATATTTTGAGACAATTTTGACACAATAGCCTCTATTTAATAAGTTTCACTAATGATTTATTACTGTTTTTTTCCATATTATTTATCTAAAAAAAATTCCTATAGACTGCAATGGTGACTTCGGTAGGTAAACCATTTGAAATGTTTCCCTAGCAGTATTAAATCATTTGGAAAGCTAATTAAATTGAGGCCAAAATTAGTATAGGGATGAGAGATTGTATCCGCTCAGTTGGAAGCTGTTTTGATAAACGCAAAGAGAGACTCTATGCTCTTTATTAGCTGATAAACTAGCCTCTGCAGGTTATGAAGATCCACCCACTTTTTGCCAAGCACTTACCTCCTTGTTATTGCTGGGTGTTTAGAAGTCAAATGCTTCTTGTCGATAAGCACTGCGGACAAATCTCCAATTCAAATATTCTCGCAAGATGGCTGGTTTTAATGAAATCTAACGTTTTTTAAATTAAAAACATACACTTTAGGGCTGAATTAGTTCAAGTGGTGTTGTTAAATATGATTTTTTATATGTCAGTTATTAAGGTGACATATATAAAGTGATCGCGAGCTAAAATTCTTTGCAGGCTTATCCAACCTCTGGATAAAGTTAGGTAGAATTATATTCCATATAAGTGGCTTAGTAAGTGGCTGTTTTACTGTCTGCCTCCCCCATTATGTATACTGATTTAATTTTAACCATTAGTTAATGCTGCCATGGATTGACATAGAATAACAAAAAATCACACTCACCATATCTTTTTTGATCAGTCACTATTGCAGTATTTTGTTACCACCATTCTTATACCAGGGTTGAGGGTTGTTGAACTGCCTGACAAGAAGTGGACAGTTTTCCCCCCCCCAAAAAAAATATATTAATTGAGATAAAATTTCAAAAATAATTATATGATGTACACCCTGGAGCTCACAGGTCCCTTAACGAAGACAAGCCATTATACATAGGTATAAACTCTGTGAGATCCACTGGTCTCCATCTCGTCATATAGATTAACAATGGCAGCATCAAGCTTACAATATCAAACATTTAGGAGTTCATCAAAGGAAAAGGAAAAAATACTAAGTAAATCCAAGTTGTTTGCTATCTCAGTCATAAGGCCCTTGCCAAGTGAAGTGTCTAAGAAGAGAGAACTAGATAGCTTAGAGAAGAGATAGAGAAAATAGAGATGGGGAGAAGGATGGGAAAAGAGAGAGGAAAGGGTGTAGGTCCCTTTTACATCCAACTTGCTTTATATAGCAGCCTAAACACTCCCGCCAACCCTAAAGGACTGTCTCTGGCCCAGTAAGAAGTGCCTGGGATTCCACACTTTCTGTAGTGTTTTTTCATTGTGCCCAAATTGCCATATATGTTTTTGTACAGTCTGATGTGCTAAATGTAGCTCATCTATCACTCTGAGGACCTCCACCCGGAAAAAATAGAACCGTAACAATGGTGTATCAGATTTACGTTGCAATAGGGGAATTAAGTGTTTAGCGGTATTCAGTATTCAGATAGTCATCAATTTTTGTAATAAGCATTACTTGCCACTAAGGCATGGTGGAAGAAGAACCATTCTGGTTGAAATGGAGGAGGGATGATCCGTGATACTAAATTCATTGTATTTTTTATTAATATTTTTCCCTGTCCATTCTGCTGTGAGGGGAGGAGCTAAACCACCCATTAATGCTGCCATGTTAATTGATCATAAAAAGAAAATTATAGTAAATATGGAAACAAATTTCTTTATATATCGCCTTATTTAAAAAAGAAAGGCTACAGGGACAGGGTCTTTGCACCATAACCACTCTACTAAGATGAAGTGGTGTTTAGAATTATTTTAGTTTAGGGGACTTAAGGTAGGGGTGCAATTGCCCTGGTATGGATCAGACAAATAGGATCAAACAAATGAAGGGCATGCCATTGCAGTTTGGTTGCTGTTTGTCTGTTCATGAATGGCCTAATGAGCAAATTGGTACAGAGGTTCGGCTTAGTTTTAACAGCTATTGCACAAATATAGCTGAATTCTCCTTTCGTGTATAACGGAATGGATTTTGCATAATAAGAGTTCAGATGAAACAGAAGAATTTCAACAACCAAGCACCATTACCAGTTGTTTGGATAATAAATCTAATTTTGTTTATATTTGCATTGGCCTGTTATCCTTGTAATGCTCTGCTAATATCCAAGAGGAAACTTGTTACAAAATATTACAAGTTGGGCTTAGATTCTGAAAGACTGGGGGTGGGGAAGAAACGAATGGCTTTAATAGCTCATTCTCTACCTCACTCTTTGCCACTATTTGCATTGTATCTAACTGATAACTGCCAGGATGACCCCCGACCCATGTGAGATCTTTGCGGATTCATCCTTATTGATGTATAGGATCTGTCAAGCGACAATGCATATGGTACAGCTGTTACATTTTTGCACAGTGGAATTTGCCACAAGCTGCCACAATTTATAATTCCTGGCATTTTAATAGTAATGTTTGATCACCTTGGAAATGGAAAAAATAAATATATATATATTTTTTGAAAGGTTCAAGAACTTTTAAAAAGGCATTTTGTATGTAGCCTAGTGCTTCTAGTGGATTTAAGACATTATTGCCGCTTTGAGGGCACATTTCAGGGTGACTTTAATGTCTGTTTTATTAATGAGATATATTGATGATGTGTTAAGAAATATGCATTAAATATGTCCATTTTGTTGTCCAATTTCCCAAGGAAAACTCTTCATCTGATTTTCAATTTCATTCAGGACGGCCCTCTCAGGAAATCTTTTATTGTTTTCACTGATAAAAGACCCTTCTTCTGTGCCTGATTGCTCACCCGTCAGTCTGCAATTTAATATTAAAGGGACCCTCCACTGCCCCCCATAAAACTCACTCAAAGTGAATTTCAAATTGAAGGTCAGACTAGCTGAAATTGAAATATTCTCTAAGTCAGCAATGCTTTCAGTTTGGCTACTCTGGCCTTAAGTTGGAAATTCACTTTAATTTCTCCCTTTAGTGAATTAAACTGTGTGGCTAATAGTTAAATATTCTCCAGCTCACCTTTACTAACTATTTGGCCATTTTAGCCTACATTTTGCAAATCAGTTTCCAATCCACTCCACTACAGTGTATTCTGAATAAATCCCTATATTTGTTTAAATAATATATTATTTTACAAACAGGAGGGTAATGAAAATGCACCCTTTGTTTGCCAGGCCTACTAGTACATCTCCAGTACATGAATAGTTAAAGGGATATTATTCTTTCCTGAAAATAACATTACTATAGTTTCCTTTATAAACTGTGTAACGTCTGAAGCCATGCTTCTGTTTGCGATTCAGCTGAAATCTTCAGCTAGTCTAAGAATGAATAATGAAAACAAGGATGCTGGGAGCAGCCATTTTTCTTGTCAAGCAAATGTCAGCTGGTGGAAGCTTGAGTGCTATTATCACAGGGCAGAATAAACCAATTATTCTTTCTAATGATTACTTTGTTTGCAAAGTGTTGTCTAAACAGTGATCTACGAGACATCAGTGAAGGCGCAGTTTACACATTCCTGCACCAGCAATGTCATAAGAAAAGCATAATGACTGACCCATTTAACCTTATGTTGGTAGCTTGTTAATATAAATCAAAGTCATGTTAATTGCTCAATTCAAGAATGGCAAGATGATACGTTGCATGGATTGTTTAGATTGTCATAGATTGTAAGCTCACTTGAGCAAGACCTTCTTCACCTCTTGTCTCTTTTATATGTCAACTACTTGTCATTTATCCCCATTCTATAATTTTAAAGCAATGTGGAATATGTGGCGATATTATATATAAATGTATATGTTATATAGATTATATCTCTATAAAATGAAAATATTGTTCCGTTCATTTTGTAGATGTCTCTTTTCTAACGAAGGGAGACCTGATTCTTTTTACAGAATTTTTTTTTAAAGCATACATCTTACAATGCACACCCAAACACAGGCCTCTGGTATATATTTTCTATAAATTCCCCTTACTCTGGATATATCTAGGAATTCAAATCAGTGCATAATGGGAAAAAAAACAGATTTATCGTCGCCTGTGCATATACAGCCATGATTTGTTGGCTGGACTGCCATTGAAAGTGATCTGGATACATATGTAACCTGCTTTGACATTTCTGTTTATGGGAAGATAGTCACTGTGTGTCATAGGTGACATGTGCTAGGTCTTTAGATCACCCCAAATCAGCTGCTATTTCACACCTTCCAAAGCTGAGAGATATAAATATACTCTGTATAAGAGTTGATCTGATATACTGGCTGGCAAATGGCACATTGCAGCCTCCCACCAATGTTGGGAAAAAATGTTTTTAATGGAACACTTCTTTAACCTATGCAGCATTACTGATTACAGATTGTGCCCACAACCTTATTTTATAAAAGTTTGGATTTCCTGAGAAACTTTTATATCAGCCCTTTGGATGACATGACAGTTAGGACAGGTATATTCCTCGTTTGCCTTGAGCACTTGCAGAGAAGCATTATTGGATTGGTTTTCAATGCTCCCCCATGAAAATGATGGGATTTGCAGAGAGATCATTACGAGTGGATAACTCTTGCCTCTGGATTAGAGGTAAATAAACTCTTTTTTTTATAGGAAACTGTGAGGTTGGCATTAATTTAAGGGTAAATAGGACAACAGTAGAAATACAATATATTTCATTCTAACGTTCAAATGTTCCTTTAAGAACTCAACATTTGTCACACAGATGCTATGCTGAAGGTCCACTTGAGTATTCCCAAAATGGATTTAAATACTAAATATTTTTGCCATTCACCCATTAGATTAGGAGCCATGAAGCTCAGTGAGGACCCAAGGGAAACTTGGCCAGGGTACACATGGTATCATAGCCACTGGAGCAACTCGTTATTTTAATGAGTTCCCTGGATTAAACCTTTTGAGTGTCCTTTTAAATGCTTAACCCAACATGTAAAGCAATATATATTTGTATATAGAGATTTGTATAATTAATTAAAAATAATAATAAAAAACAAACAACAAATGGTGTAAGAATATATGTTAGGGTAAACATTATATTAGTATTTAGAAAATTTCATAGGAGCTCAGCAAATGTCATTGGAAAGAATGTAAGTAAGCTCATGATGATGTACAGCAGGATGGTTTAAGATTATGTTCTTTAAAAAAAGAGTATGTTCCTAAAAACACCTTGCAAACAATTATTTGACATAGAACTTTGACCTTGCATTTTCTCTGTTCATTAGTGTGATAAACTGCAGAATCTAGATTCCATCTAGGAACCTATTGGATGCATCTTGTCATTGTTAAGAATAGTCTTGCAATCTCTTAGAGATCTATGGTGAGAGTATGGCATTTGATCTTTGGATAATTTCACTCTTATTAAAAGTTAGGTTTTTTTTTGTTCAAAATTAAAAATCAAACCAAATTATTATTATTTTTTTTAAATCATCTTTAAATAGTTTTAACCTTTTTCCTGTGATGATTTACTTTTAGATTTACATTAAAGATTTACCAAAATTCCATTGCAATCCAGTCCAGGCACAGGCAAGGCACGTATTATTATTAGATTTATATAGCGCCAACAAATTCCGTAGCGCTTTACGTATTGCAAATATTGAGGAGAATTATAAATATTGTTTAATTTCTCCTCTTCTATATATGCTTTCTCTATGTTGAATGTCGGGTACCAAAACACAGAGCGGAAAAAAATTTAGCCCATGGAGCAGTGGAGTGTAGGAGGCGGGCTTAGAATTAGTTGAACGCTCAGTGGTCACTTGGTTAGTGGTGGGAATGGCCAGCACAGATATATATGGGTCACCCATTTTAATTGAGGCCATTTTAATCAAGCCTTACAAACCTGTTTTTGCCCCACCTTCCCCTCCTTTGTTTGTGGGTTGGTTTAATTTCCCCCGTTTTGTCACAACGGTGTGGGTTGGATGGTGGTTTGTACAGCATTGGGTATGTTTGACAATTACTTTTGATTTTGTTTGTTATTTACATATTTAAATAAAGCTGTGGACAATTATTTTCCATTAAATGTAGTGTCTGTGTTTTTCTGGGTAACGTAGCGGAATGTGTTATTTTATGCTAAAAGGAAGGGACTATGTGCATGTCATGATTGACAGGTGGCTAAAATTGACGTGTCCGCTTGCAGGATGAAGAGGTGTGGATTTTTGTTTGTAGATCTCACAAATACACATTTATTAAATATTTGAACAAACGTAAGATACTGGGATGAGATAGTTCACCTTTAAAGGAACTTATGAGACATAATTTATTCTGTTCTTTCTACATAGATATTTCATTAAAATATATGAAAAACAATAAATTAGCAATAATGAAAAATAAAAAAAATGATACTCACATGTGAAGTTCTTGTTTTTCCAGGAAATGTTCAGGCTTGTGTAGGATTTGCAATTTGCTCTTGTCAAACCAGTAGGTGGCTGATGCTGGCTTACTGTACTTTCTATAGAAATGCTTAGACTTTCCCATAAGCAATGCTTTAGGGCACAGCAAGGCTCTCAAGAAAACGCAGTTTAATGCTTACAGCTGAACTACAATTCTCAGAAAACTAAGCCAAGACATCATGTCCAGCAGTACTTCTGAGTGCAAGAAGAGAATACACTGCATGGTGTAAAGGAGGGACACAGTAGGTGGGCATATGGACACAATTAATTCTAATTCGTATTAAAAAAAATAAAAAAAACAAAGAACACGTAGAAAAAGCATTCAGTTGAATTGACTGTAATCTAAATTGCATATTACACGAACATGCTGGTTGCCTGGAGAGTTCAAATGCAATTATCCGTTTCTGAAGGGTCTTGGAATGTGGATTGCTATCTGCAAGGAGTGAAAGAATTGCAGGATAGTCTAAATGTATACAGATACATCTCCAGTGACAGTTAAGATTCTGTTAAGTTAGAGCTTCCAAAAAAAAAAGTTGCTTTGGCACAGTGGAGTGAATTTCCACTTTTTACAGAGATAATTTTCAGTCTGTGAATTTGGCAGACTAAGCTCACTTGACAAAGCCCCCCATCGTACCCTTTTTCCCAGTAGTCTACATTTGTCATCACGTCACTGGGCCGCCCTGTGGAATGCGTTAGCGATATATCAATATGAATAATGATGTGTCACTTGTATTTGAATAAATCTATTGATCCTTTGTACATTCACAACACATACCATGTATACCAACTAGATGTTATCTCAACAGGTAGATCACGTTTTAGGAAGCTGCCCTGCACAATTTGTGACATATATGCAATTATTTCTCGTAGTGAACAGGGAACAATACATAAAGCACCCATTATCCACCAGAACTGGGGTGAGCAGCTACACTCATGGGAGACAGGTGCTGCCATTTTAATTAGGCATGTGCATGGGGAAAATATTCATCTCGGTTCGTCAATTTGGAAATTCGTCAATTCGGAACTTCGGCAACTTCGGCACTTCAACACTTCGGCACTTTGCCACTTCGGAACTGCCTTGGGCAGCACAAAACCAGGATACACCACTGACACACACACACACTAACAGCACCCTCGCACACACACAGTGCCCTCACACACACAGCACCCTTAAACACACACACACACACAGCACCCTTACACACCACCCTCACAAACAAACACACACAGCACCCTTACACACACAGCACCCTTTCACACACAGAGCCTTCACACACACAGCGCCTACATACACAGCGCCCACACACACACACACACACACACAGTGTGTGTGCGTGTATATGTATGTATATATATATATATATGGCGCGTGCATTTGTGCTTTAGGGTGCACACCCTTATGCAATGGGCTGCACATGCCTATGCCCTCACACACACACTGCACTCCTCACTCACACATTGCACCCCTCAAAAACACACTGCACCCCTCACATACACACACAAATATACACACACACAAACACACACTTCACTCCACACACACCATGCACAGCACCCCCCCACATACACACTTCACCTCACATACACACAGTTACCCCTCACACATTGCACCCCTCACACACACACTGCACTCCTCACTCACACATTGCACCTCTCAACACACACTGCACCCCTCACATACACACACAAATATACACACACACTTCACTCCACACACACCATGCACAGCACCCCCTCCATACACACTTTACCTCACATACACACACTTCACCCCTCACACTTCACCCCTCACACACTGCACCCCACACACACATTGCACCCCTCACACACACTCTGCACCCCTGACACACACACTTCACACCTCACACACAGTGCACCCTCACACACATTGCACCCATCACACACACAAACACATATTGTGCTCCCTGGACACACACACCTCACCCCTCACACAAAATACACTCATCATACACACATACATACTACTGCTCCTAGCCACTACTACAGGCCCTATCCCTTACTACAGCCCGTATTCCGGCAGAACCCAGGTAAGTTGTCAAACTGTCCGTAAATGGTTTGACTACTTACTCTGGGAGGGCGCCACAACACTCCTAGCACTATAACCACTACAGAGAGCTGTACTGGTTATTGTACCTGGATTGTTCCTTTAAAAACAGTACCCCTCCCAAGATTAGGTTCTGGGTACGCCCAGGCTAAAGCCACAATAATATTGCAGTGCTAATAGTTACATTTTATTTTTCATTTTTATTTATTTATGGACCCTAGCTTTAAACCAATTTTGGCATATCCCTGACAACAAAAATCATACTTTATAGTGCATACTAGAACTGTGTTTTCCATTATCAGGGTTGAAGCCAAATAGCATTAATGTGAGAGTAAAAAAAGGAAAATACGAGACAAAAAGGTTATTTTCCACTAAATTCGCAGCAGCCTGACATTTCAACCTCGTACAACTATGTTCCAATTCTCTCTGAGACCTTGTAACATCTAGATACCTTTTATTTATGACAGCACAATCATTGCCATGGCAACACATTACATAGCTTCAAGATTACAAATTCCCAGCAATAGAGTATCTATCGTGTGGGGAGGCTATGCACCAAGCAAAACAGTTTGGACAATTTAGAATACAGAATAGCTATAACAGAAAGCATTATTCCATACAAAAGATAATCAATACATTTTTGCTGACCATAGCAGCATCTTAATGCAAATGGTTCAATACATTTCTCTGGGGGAATGTATGGCAGTGTGTTCGGTATTCTGTAAGTAATAAGTGCATTAAAAGGACACATCCATGGAGTATTTATCACTCATTTTTAATGCATTATATTGATAACATTTAAATAAATATATACATAAAGTATCTCTAATTGTGCTTTTCGTAGCAACTCCTGTAGTTATATTACTCTTCTATGGGCTATAAATCACACCAAGAACTGGTTGTGGTCATTGCTATGAATTTAAAATATTTCTGTAAAATCAGAAATCTCACTCTAATGGGACTGTGCTTATAAAAGGGCTGTTTCATTATACAGCCTTCCCAGTAGTACAGACTTAATATAGGTAGCTATGGTCATTGTTATAGAAGAGATATGATTATGGGCTACTTACACTTAGTGGGTGCAATACAATAAATATTTTAAATTTTAGACGTGGAGTCTTCCCAAAGCAAGACGGGACTCGGAGACAGTTTTCTGCTGGGCCTCATATTTATGCAGTAAAGGGTCTATTGAAGTGATGCCCAAGACATACTTGAAAATGAGAGAAATCTCAATGTATCCTTCCTAATAAAATATTTTATAAATAAATACGTTTGGGATCTGCCAACATATTTCATCAGTCTTACCACTTAAATATAGGTATGATAAAGGATAACTAGAAATATATTTTCTATCTAAGAACCCAACAGGCATTCCTCTGTAGCTTCTGAAAGTCTGTTATGTGACTAAACGTTAACCTCATATAAACAAAACCCCCTAAACTCCCTACAAAAGTGGGACTAACTATGAATTTTGTGTTAGAAAAACCATAACTCTTGTCTAGAAGTACTCTTAAAGGGACACTATAGTCACCTGAACAACTTTAGCTTAATGAAGCAGTTTTGGTGTATAGAACATGCCCCTGCAGCCTTACTGCTCAATCCTCTGCCATTTAGGAGTTAAATCCCTTTGTTTATGAACCCTAGTCACACCTCCCTGCATGTGACTTGCACAGCCTTCCATAAACACTTCCTGTAAAGAGAGCCCTATTTAGGCTTTCTTTATTGCAAGTTCTGTTTAATTAAGATTTTCTTATCCCCTGCTATGTTAATAGCTTGCTAGACCCTGCAAGAGCCACCTGTATGTGATTAAAGTTACATTTAGAGCTTGAGATACAATTATTTAAGGTAAATTACATCTGTTTGAAAGTGAAACCAGGTTTTTTTTTCATGCAGGCTCTGTCAATCATAGCCAGGGGAGGTGTGGCTAGGGCTGCATAAACAGAAACAAAGTGATTTAACTCATAAATGACAGTGAATTGAGCAGTGAAATTGCAGGGGAATGATCTAGACACTAAAACTGCTTTATTTAGCTAAAGTAATTTAGGTGTTCTTTAATGACAAGTTATGAATTCTTTCAATTCCAAATAAATGTAGCTATGTATTGATTGTAGCAAGCAAATAGTTCTAACAGTGGTCTTCATTACAGTTATAAGTTATGCTGAGTCAGGAACTGAAGAGCGAGTGTTATGATCAATTAAGTGCTCCATACAATAAGCTCTGCCGGCTTGGTCGACACCAGCATAACACTAAACATACATTATTATTATTCACTGTTTGTACTGGAAAAGGGTAATGAAAGGAATCTATTTTTAAACAGTTTTTTCATCATAATTGTCTATATTTCTAAAATTTGTGGAGCTTTCTTCTTGAGCACACTACAGCTGAAAATGATGCCCAGCTCTCTATCTAGCTACTCCACCTTGTAGCTTTAAGATTTATCAGTAAAATTATTCATATTTTTTAACTTTTCAATGAGCATTATAGTATGGTGTCAGGTTTCTTGATTAGCTCTTCAAGTTTATCAAAATTTTTAGATGTTTTTATGTTACCCAAGTTAATTGAGCCATCTGATTCCAAGCTGAAAATTGGAGCTTCACAGGACAAGTATCATTAAATCGGTGTAAGCAAAGGCGTTGGCTACACATTCTGTTTAGGGTTTGAAGAAATCCTGAGATTATAGTGAAAACAATGCAAGCTAAGTTCTAAAGATGAACTGTCCCAGGTATAATCATCACCCACCATGTATGGTCTGGTTGATTATAAACATATTCATGGAAATGACTAGTAGTTTTGAGATTTGCAAGTTCGCAAAAATATGGCTGCATGTGATCATTACCAATCTCCATCATTCCATTCCGGCCATCATTAACTGTAACTACAAAAATTTTCTAATTTTCTCACATGGATAAAAGAACTTGGCAGGGAATGCATTCTCGGCCTAAGGACAAAAGGATAATCTGAGAACTACTGTTCCAGATGACATCTGCTCCTAACTTCAAAACCACATCTCTAACAGTAGAAAATGTGAAAGTAGCCACAAACTGAGCCGAACGAGTAACTAAAAGTATCCAATTTCATAATTGCAATGGAAGAAGTTATCAGAAGACCAAAACACAGTGAAATATTGCCTTACATTCTTTGTCCAGAAGAGAAACCTGACAATAATTAACTACTCCTTACACTCAAATACACATTCCACTTCTGAACTCATGAGGGCTCTTGAGGAGATCCGTGGAACACGGTCTACTGTGTAAAATCTTTATGAAAACATCCAATGAAATGTTACCTCTTTTTCTGTAATGGATTGCATACCTGAACTGTATTTGACCCGAGTTTAAAGGTAATTTGTATTTTTTCAGTATTTAAAGAGTGTCATATTAGCAGTAGTATTGTCTCATCAGAGATTTTGCCTTTTAGTTGAAAGCAGCAAGGTACATTGTTAGACTGGACTCACCGAAGAGATTTATTTTGATGTTAGCTGTCGAAATTACACTTTAAAGGGCACCTGTCATTCTATATAGCAGTTTTTCTAGCAAATGCACGGATTGGGAGTAAAACCAATTTAAAAAGGTTTTTTCCTACCTGTCAATCAGTTCTTCGGCAACGACTCTATGCCGAGGAATTAATTAATGAAGAGAGTATGTGCTGTGGTTGCTATGGTAACCCCATAGTCCGCACCGTTAGCACTGGCTAGGGAGCATAGGAATGAAGTGATTGACGTCACCCTATTCAGACACAGGAATGCTGGCACCGTAACAGGGCAAATCAGTGAAGAGAGCAGGAGAAGGACACGAGGACCTGTCCCACATTTTTTGCTGGTAATTTTGATGCAGACAGGGACCATGCACAAAGCAGTGTTTCATTGAAAGAGCAGGCTGTCAGTCAGCCTGGCCACCCTCTTGAGGTGTGGTTCCATCACTTTGATTTAGCAGACCCACCATTATGACTGGCAGACCCTTCCTTTGCCCAGAGCCCTGTGCAGCCTGCTCTCTTCCATGCCCATCTCTGTCCCTGAAGGTGGGCAGGGATGACTGTCAGGTATATCAGTCATTGGTATATTAGTATAATTTTAGATCCAGGATACTAAGCCAAATTTTGAACTTTCACACTTTATTGATATTGTTTTAGGACACTGGGTCTTCCCTTTAATTTTGTATGCATAATGAATAGGATTCATTATGATTCACTAGTTTCTACTAGTTGACTTGGACTCTTCTTGCTATATCACATGGGATATTTGTTTCTGGCTGTGCTAAAAATAGTATGACTTACTTGTTTCTCATGGTTATTCACCAAAAGTGTCAATAGTCAGGAATTCAATGTGAATTGAAACAGAAACTGGAAAAAAATGTCCAAGTCTGGTGTTTGCTTAAAATGTGAAAATTATTTTGAATTCCCTTCAATTCACACCTTATTGAATTACTCTGCTAGTGAATAGAATTCTCAAATGACTTGCAAAGATTAGACCATGCTATTTTAAGGTTAGCTATACATATGGTGATAGCATTTTAAAAAATTATTTTAACTTTAACTTTTTTTTTTGTTACACTTAGAAGAATACTGCAGCATTAGCAATACAAACATGTATACCTAACACTATAGTGGGCGCTCAATGTTTAGGTATCTCCCTCCTCACCCCCCCACCCCCGGGCTGAATTAAAAAAAAAGAGTTTCCTTTCCTTTTCTCACCCACTGTGGAGCTCTCTGTGGCTGGCCCCACCTCCTTGGCTGAGATCATCAATCTTGATAATCTCAGCCAATCAAATGCTTTTCAATATGAAAGTAGTGAAAGACTAGTTTACGTGTGCGGCAAAACGCTGTGCTGCGCCAATCATATGGTTTCTATGAGACCATCTGACTGAAATAGCTAAGTTTTAATAAGATATTGTGTTGAAAGCCTCTCTAGAGGTTGTCAGTGTGACAGGGTTGAGGCTGACAGGGTTGAAACAACAGGAGTATGGCACCAAGATCACTTAATTGACCTTCAATGTACATATAATGTATGATAGCGTAAACATGTTTTACGTGCAAATGAAAAAAAACAAAAAACGAGTTGCTCAACAGTCAAATTAGCTGTATTTGTGAGTTATGCCTGTGTTTTAAGTCAGTTGGCAAGCACCAGAACTCACTGTTTAGTATAACCCAATGAATTTCAAGGTTGTCTCAGGCAATATTAATCATTTTAATCATTCTTAAAGTATCAAAACGTGTTATGGGAAAACAGTGATAAAACAGAACCTGGGAAGATTTGAAAGCAGTAAGAAGCAAGGATTTAAAAGCACATTCTGATAGATGTATGGATTGCGGAGATCAGTAAAGGGAATGTATTGATTTTTCTACCTCTTATTGTATACGAGAGAGATGAAAGTGGACCTGCCATAGACTAGATCTGTCTATTTATCAAATGATTTTGAACTTAGCTTGTTGAAATGTAAGAGAGGCTAGAGTTGGTAAGAGCTTCATGGGTAAGGGTTAGTATTTTGAATTGACACCTATATGATACAGGAAGCCAATGTAAGGATCGACAGAGGGGCAAGGTATGGGAGGATCGACGGGTGTGAAAGATCAGTCTGGCGGCACAGAGGAGTTCAGCTTTTGGGGAGACCAACTAGGAGAGAATTACAGTAATCCATGCAAGAGATTACCAGAGCATGAACAAGCTCCTTGGCAGCAATTTACGTGAGAAAGGGACGGATGCGGGCGATATTTTTAATTTGGTATTGACAGGTTTTAGCAACATACTGGATATGTGGGGCAAAGGCGAGGCTATAGAGGGAGCTCTAGATCTCTGTCAAGGCCAGCACACTGCATGCTTCTGTGCACTGTGTGGAGCACCAGATACCTCATCCATTGGACCACCAGGGAAATGATTTCTCCTCTTCCTACCAAGGCTCAAAGTAAGAAAGGGGGATGGGGGAGTAAACCCAGCAGCCCCTGCCCCCCTCACCAAGCAGCCCCCTCTCACTCAGCAGCCCCTACCCCCTCTCACCCAGTAGCCCCCTCTCAATAGTCCCTACCCACTCTCACCCAACAGACCCCTCACCCAGCAACTACCACTCACCCAGCAGCCCCCATTCACCCAGCAGCCCATGCCCTTCTCATCCAGCAGCCCCTGCCCACCCTCACTCAGTAGCCCCCTCTCACCTAGCAGCCCCTGCCCTTACTCACCCAGCAGCCCCCTCACCCAGTAGCCCCTGCCCCCTCTCACTTAGCAGCCCATGTCCCCTCACCATGCAGCACCCTCTCACCCAGTAGCCCCTACCACCCTCACTCAGGCGCCCTCTCTCACCCAGCATACCCTGACCCCCCTCACCCAGCAGTCCCCTCTCACCCAGTAGTGCCCGACCCCCTCTTACCCAGTTGCACTCTCTCACCCAGCAGCCCCTACCCCCTGCTTCCAGCAGCCCCTCTCACCCAGTAGCATCTGCCTCTTCTCACTTAGCACCCCTGCCCACTCTAACCCAGCAGCGTCAGCCCTCCTTCTAACCCAGCAGCCCCTAGCCCCTCTTACCCAGCAACCCCTGCCCCCTCTCACAGCAGTTCCTCACACCCAGCAGCCCCTGTCTCCTGCTCTCACACCTAGCAACCTGACTCTCCCCCTAACCCAGCCCCTCTCACCCACAGCAGCTCCTGCTCTCCTCAACCAGCAGCCCCAACTCACCCAGCAGCCCATGCCCCCTCACTCATCAGCCCCTGCCCATCCTCACTCAGTATCCTCCTCTCACCCTGCAGCCCCTGCCCATCCTCACTCAGTATCCTCCTCTCACACAGCAGCCCCCACTCACCCAGCAGCCTCTCTCACCCAGTAGTCCCTGCCCCCACTCACTTAGCACCCATGCCCCCCTCACCAAGCAACACCCTCTCATCCAGTAGCCACTGCCACCTCTCACCCTGCACCCTCACTCAGTAGCCCTCAATCACCCATCAGCCCCTGCCCCCCTTCACCCAGCAGTCCCCTCTCACCCAGTAGCACCTGCCCCCTTCTCACCCAGATGCCCTCTATCACCCAGCAGCCCCTGTCTCCCCTCACCCAACAGTCCCCTCTCACCCAGTAGTGCATGCCCCCTCTCACTTAGCACCCCTGCCCCCTCACCAAGCAGCCCCTGGATCCCCCTCTCTCACCCAGCAGCCTCATTTTCCCCTCTCACACCCTGCAGCCCCATGACCCCATCTCACACCCAGCAGTCCCATTACCCCATCTCACACTCTGCAGCCCATATCCCCCTCTCACACCCTGCAGCCCCTCTCACTCTCTGTAGCACCATGTCCCTTTCTCACACTGCAGTCCAATGTCTCCCTTCCACACTCTAGATCTCCTATTCCCCCTCTCACACAACATCCCATATTCTCTCCCCACCCACACACATCCCTATGCCCCCCACACTACACATTGGCTGTCTTCGGGGCATTAAACAGATATACCCACTTTAAGAGGCATGTATGTCACTGGTGATGACACAACATGCTCCCTCTCAAGCTTCTCCCATCCCGAGCTGAATTTTTGTCCCAGTCCGGCCCTGATGTTGGGAGTTAGGGACTCATCTTTTGCCTTCTCCTCTTTGCTCCATCAATGCAGCTCCAGTCTCTCCCTTCTCCCAGCCTCCTCCCTTCTCCTCTATGGCCCCGGTCTCTGGGAGGAGGTGGCTCGCAGCACTCACTTCCTCCCATGCTGCCGATAATCAAGGGGCTTGGTCGCGCTTTTAAAGCGCCACAAAGCCTGACTGGGCCCCTGCTTACACATGCTCTTTGGGTAGTCTTAAGTGCATGGGCCACCTGATGGGACTCTTAATTGAGCGGGTCTCAGTGCAGCGCAGTGCCTGCACCGGTGGTGGTTCCTAGTGGGCTGCCTGAAATCCTTTGTGGACAGCAAGCGACGCGCGAGCTGTATGTTGTTCAGGCCTTCTCTAGAACATCAGGCCATGCTACTGCTCCCTAATACTGACTGGCTTTGAGGGCCACCTTGACTACTATTGCTTTTTGAAGTGGTCATGGTGGTAGGAGTTCAGCTGGAAACACTGCACATCCAGAGTAATTCGCACTTTTGAGTCCGGGGCAAGTTACACCCCCAGCACACGTGACATTGGCAGCCCAGAATGTATTAATTTTGTAAAACAAATTTTTACGTTAATTGGGAAGGGGGTGGGGGATTTACAGAATGCTAACAGTCATTAATATTTATTAATAAATAGGCATTAATAATAATAATAATAATAATAGGCATTCATAAAAAAAAAAGTATTAGAAAGGGCTGGAGTGACATCTTTCTTGTAATATTCGTGTCTCTCATTTTTTATGTCTGCAAATATTCGAAGGATGATTGAAATATATTCACCTAGGAAATGTCCACTAACTGGTTAATAATTGTAGAGAGAATGCATATTTTGCCTTTGGTGTTCTTGAGCAGACAGCATTTTCTACTCTATTGATTCAATTTAGCTGCTGCATTGTTTACTAGACCAACAAATATGATAAACTGCGCCATTAATCGATTTAACAAGGAGGAAAAACAGAAAGCTGAACAAGGATTCACCTGAGCATTACCAGACTGGCGACATGATTCATCAGTTAACTTTTACCACAACAAAGTTCCAAAAAAACTTACATGACAGGTACATAAATTTAACCTCTTCTGTGTTGTCCGTTCAACCCAGTATAATTAGTTTAAATAAATATAATGAGAGCTTTAATTTTAAATTGAATTTACAGACCATAAATGCTCATTGCATGGGTTTGTTTCAAGGGGGATCACCTGATACTATGTCCCTGCCTGGGAATGTTTATTACTGCAGCAATGAGCAAACTTGTTGTTAAAGGAACACTTCAAGCACCATAACCACTACCATGCACTGTAGTAGTTATGGTGCCAGAAGTTCTGGTGCGCCCTATTTTAAGGAGGCAAACTATTTAAAAACAGTTTTGACTTCTTTCCTGAGGACTTCTGAGTGCGACTTCTCGCCTCCTCTGGAGTTCAGTGAGAGCTGAAAGCTCCAGCTCAGGAGTCCTGCGGTGTTAACCTATTGGATGAGAGTGTCATGTCAGCTGACCTCTCTCAGCCAATGAGCTGAGTGCTGCAAAGCCGGGCATAGCTCAGTGCAGAGAGTTTTCCAGCTGTAGTGATTATGGTGGTTGGAGCATTCCTTTAACCCCTTAAGGACCAAACATCTGGAATAAAAGGGAATCATGACATGTCACAAATGTCATATGTCTTTAAGGGGTTAAAACAGCTCTGCCATTTTCCTATATTTCATAAAGATTGAACATTTCCTAATATATATGTTGACTATTTAATACCAACAAAATCAAAATATATCATAAAAACAAAGTAGGAACTACTTTATCATTTGGATATTTTCAAGGTTGACAAAACTTGTCAAAATGTAGAGCATCTGTCATTAAGTTTGTCATTTCCCTGCAGCGGTCACTAATGACAGGTTGAAGGAAAAAAAGGATATTTTTTGCACCGAGCAAGAAATTCTGTGGTGTCTACCATGGTCCCGCAGGATGTTCATAGTCCTCTTTTTTTGTACTCTCATGCATGAATGGAACTCTGAGTAAGCTGAGAGTGGCTGTGGTACAGCTGTGGTGAAGTTGCTATCAGCTTGCATAAACAGTATTTATTGATACTTGCGGTTCCCACAATTCCCGGCACAGGAACCGCGAGGGAGCATGGTACAGAGACATGCTCCTCCTCCATCAGCCACAACAGTGACAGGCGCAGGGCCACCGGACCGGGGAAGCTGCCACCCGGCCCGGCTGCTTCAGCCAGGAACGCGGCCGGCCCCCAGGTGCCACGGCCCACCGGGAAATTTCCCGGTATCCCGGTGGGCCAGTCCGGCCCTGGCCTGAACTTATACCTTAATCAAGCAGTATTAATTAAATGAGAGGAAAAACATCAAGGAGCACATGAATAAACAAATAAATAATTGGATAAGTTGTTTTGGTGGCTTTATGTGGCTAGGCTAGTTGTGAGGTTTTAAAGGGGAAACACCACTTCTCTGTAAATTCCCTGGAAGCCCAACATACGTCATATTGTTGTGTTTTATTGTTGCTTCAATAAAACAATTTTAAATAAAGCTATTTAAGGGGAAGCATCTATAAATTACACAATTGAATAAAATATAAAAAATCACTTATAACTTGTGTTAACATTTTTCACGTGATGTGATGAATATTAAAGATATTCAAGATTTAGCAATTGAGGTTATGATCCAGTTCATTCCTGGCACAGCCAGGGCACATAGTGCATTATAGGAGAGAATTTCTGTTTTGCCTTTTCTCACTACACATACTCTGCACTGATGTACAGGTACAAGGGATAGAGCATACAACAATTCTCTTTAAGTCCCATTGCAAGTATTGCAAGGTCTAACTCTCTCAGCAGGAAGTAAAGAGAAGTATGAAACGTATATTATATTAAAAGAAGTCGACTTCGGGGCGGAGCTTGCAACCCACAGGGTCGGACGCCATCTCGGCCAGCTCCCTGCAACTAGCCCAAATCGGACCAAATATCACCGCCATCCTTTCCCATCCAGTTCTACAAACCGACTGACCTGCCTCACAAAGTCAATCGCACCCGCCCATGCTGTTCTTTCAGCCGCCCAAGCAGACAAAGATAAATCCCAAGTCTGGGGCCTACCATGCACTGCCAGCCTACGGCCTGGGAACTATCCTCACGAACAGTGCGGCAGAAAATAGCCTGCACATTCACAACACCTCGCCCCCACGACAGACCCAAATTCCGGCAATGGGACGCCGTTCCCAAAATACAAACATGGCGGTGGAGTGCAGAGATATCGGCTCCATGCCGCAGAGGCCAGCGCAATCAAAACAACCTCCTGCGGAGGTGCAGCAGCCCACACACCCGGAAGCCACAGGGGAGAGTGATGAGGTAAGGGCCACACACAACCCTCAGATTTCATCCCCAGAGCCCTATGACGGCATGGCCCACACTACCGAGGATGATTTAAAGGCACTGCTGGCAGATATACACAAGGTCTGGGATGCAGACCTCAAGCTACTAAAAGCATACATACAGGCAGTCACAGGCCGAGTTACAAAGTCTGAAAAAGACATTTGTGATATTACCTCAGGCCTGACCATAATTGAAGACACAGTCGCACAACTACAGGTCCATCAATCCGCCTTGTCGCTCAGGATGACGGCCTTTCATGACAGACAACGCCGCAACCACGTTAAGATCAGAGGTGTCCCTGCCAACATCATGGCCGAAGAGCTACCACACTACTCTGCTAGAGACGGCTGCTAGCGACTATATTACCTCATCCAGTAGCCAGGAAACTATCCATCGAAGGGGTTTACCGAATACCAAGCTCGCCCAAGGCAAAACCGGACCAGATATGTTCCGGACGTCATGCTCCGCTGCTCCTCTTCTCAAGATAAGGCCCAGATTATGCTGTCCCTGAAGGGTAAAATGCCATTGTCCTTTGAGGGTGCTTCCCTAACCTTCTACCAGGACCTTACACGAGCCACACTACTATGGTGCAAATCTCTAGCTCCGATCACCTCCCAACTCAGAACCGTTGGGGTTGCAAACAGATGGGGCCCCCTGGAACTCTGTTAGCTACGCATAACGGGACTGTTCACACACTAGAATCTGGGGCAGATATACCCACTTTCCTTACATCATTAGGCATGGAGGGCCAGACCAAGAGAACATCGCAGGACAGGCCATCCAATGCCTGGGATCCCGCCAACACAGCCACATTCACACCGAGAGCTACCACATCCTGGGAATCGGAACCTTGGCAGTACTGAGCATTAGATATCCTGATACAGCACAGCGGTCGGACACCTAACCAAGGCACTTGCAAACGAGACAGATGCATTGCACAGTCTTATTGTTTATAGTTTGTCTCATTTATGTTTATGTTTCTATGTTGCACTAAGGCTAGTCACTACAACCGAAAGTCTGCGTCAACGATATTGCGACCCGAGATGGTGGCCCCCCTCCCTTCCTAACCCCCACTGACACCCCTCTCAGTGGAGGGCAACCTAATTAGAGGAGCGCATATACCTACACTCTCACTTTTACTCCCTTTAGCATAAGATGATGTACGCTAGCCCACCGGTGTGGGACTCATTAACCTATCTGACGCTGATGCTCATTGGTTAATCCTGTAATTTACACACTCTGGTAATAAATTAATCCTAGTGTTCATCCAGTCGTTTGCTTTATGTGATCTACACATAGAGAAACTTTTTACACCACACACCCAAACCCCTAAGCAACAAACAAACTCTCTCTTTAAGATCACTTCATGGCACCATCTCTAGGCTTACTCAGCCTGCTTTAACCTACGCTGCCAGAAAGCTCATGATCCCTCTTCATATGCCTAGACCTCCTCAGATGACATGCTACTATAGGCTCATTCAACCTAGGCATGCCTGTCCAGCATATATGATCTACATATACAGTGCATATGTACGGAGATCCATTAACTCAGCTTGATTGTACAATACACTAAACGTTAAAAATGTACAAGTTCTATGCATAACATACTTGTATTCCGATACTACTGTGCTTGTGAAAGCTGTTGTGGCTATACAAGCACTGCTGTAATCCTACGCACAACAAAAATATATATTTTTTTTTCAAATGTCGACTTTTCTCAACAAGCAAAACTGTTTATTTTCCATTTTAAATTACTTAAGTGATAATTCTATTTATGAAACCCATAAACCACACAGAGTTTTGAAAAAAATATTGATACAAATCAAGATATCTCAATGCCGCGTTGTTAACTCACTTGTGCCTTTTTCACAGAGATAAAAAGCCTCACAGTGTTATTTCAAACTATATTGATATCTCTCTCTTCATGTTTCCTCCGTTTATTATTCTGCATTGATTTTCTCTTGTCATCTTTTTGAAAAAGCCCGAAACCTATCCATTTCTATTTTGAGGGCATTCAATGTAATTACATACACACACACGCACACACACACATGCACATTTCTTTACTCTACCATTATATGTCATATTTGTAGACAAAGGAAGCTGGGCTGCTCAATGACTGATTTCTGTCAAAAAGCACAGTAGTTTTTTTCATTGCTAAAATAATATGGAAGAAATTATTTTTTTAATGTTATTTTTGTATTCTCAGTTGTCTTTGTTGTTGTAATGTTTCTCTATTGAATATTTTTTACACTCTAATCTAGCACTATCCAAATTTTGTATGGGCTGAGATTTTTTTCCACAAATTTTCACATTTTATATATATAAAAAAAAAAAAAATCCCAGGTTGCACACGTTTCTGTGCATGCCTACTATAATATATCTATACGGATAGTAATCAGCCATGTTAATAGTTTAGCATGCCAGTAATTCCCATGTTGTTATTGTTTTGACTAATAATTTACCTGATTGAAAAAGTTACATGTGGTGGTAGCCTTGTGCTTGCAGGATATTGGCGCTGAGGATACAATTTATTCTACTCATACATGGAGGGGGTATAATGTTATAAGGGTGGTAGAACAGGTTTTTTTTCACAGTAAGACAATGGCTCATGCCAAAATATATTAAGATAAGGGCCTGAATTTTATTTAATTGCTTTTATTGATTTTCACAGTAACACTAGAGATAAGGTCAGTGATAAATGTGCCACAAGTAATATTTGTTAATGCTTAAATATTACAAATGAACTTCTCCCATTCTAAGGAAGGGAATTCTTGTAAACTGTTAATATTGTATTGTTAATACTGTAGACTGAGTTTGTTTACAAATTTATATACGGTAGTTATTTAAAGGAACATTCACATTTCAATAAGAATTTAAGCTTATTTACGTTGTTGCGAAGGCAGTGGTGTCAAGGCATTTTCTTACCCCTAGGGGTTAAACCATTTGGCAATTTTTTAAACCAGAGTTTGGGACCTTCCCGGCATTAGGAAAAATAGTATATACCTACATTGTGTATTGTGTTAAGAAAAGTATGTTATTAATGAATAAGCAACCGCAAAGGCAAACTTTATGCACCAAAACAACTTTATCTTAATGAAACAGTGTTAGTGTTCAATTCTCTGCCAATTACTTTTTTCTATTTATGCAGCCCTAACTACACCTACACTGGCTGTAACTGTCCCTGTCTGCATGGAAAAATGTTTAATTTTCAAATCAGATGTGACAGCACTTGGGGGGGAGTGCAGACACACAGAGGTAGAAAGAGACAATGTACAGGGAGGAGAAAGAGACACACATGGGGGTTGGGTGATGAAAGAGACACACAGAGGGGGTGGGGGTCAAAAGAGACACATAGAGGACCTGAAGGCAAAGAGACACACAGAGAGGCTGTGGGTAGAAAAAGACACACAGAAGGGTTGGGGGTAAGAGATACACAGAGGGGCTGGAGGCAGTGCATAACCAGAGTTACGGTCTCCCGTGGTAGGACAACATTGTGCAACCTCACCATGTACAACCCTTCCAGCCCCCATCCACCCTGTCCCTCTGGTTGTAATGCTATTTTAACACATGTAAAAACTATAGTATTTATTGATAAAGTGCATTACAGTTTTTATGCATAAACACTTCTTACCACAATAGAAAAAAAAATGAATTTAAGCATGTTTTGTGTTTTTAAATGTATTTATGTAATGTATGCTTGTATTTATTTGGGTCTAGTGTGGTGTACTTGTGTTTAATGTTTGTATTGGAATGTGTTTTTATGTACAGTTGGTGTTTGTTTGCTGGGTGCGCATACACTGCTCTGCACATACCCACTAAAACACACGCAGATGCACAAACTGACACATATACAGACAGATACACACACACTCTCATACACAAACACATATAAACACTGATTCATACACAAATAGATACACATTGACAGACACTCACTGACAGGCACGCTCAATGGCAGACACACTCTTACTTTTTTGAAACACTCCCTGACAGACATACATACACTGACAGACACAAAGATACAAACTCTCACTGATTTGAAACTCACTGACAGACAGAAACACACACACACACACAAACACACACATACACTGACAGCCACACACTCACTGACAGACAGACAGGCACACACACACACACACATACCACACATACACCGACAGGCACACACACACACACACACTGACAGACAGACTCAAACACATACACCGAGAGATACACACACACTGACAAGTACACTCACATATTCTTGCACACAAACTCACACATTCATTTTATTTCTTGTGTTTTCAGATTTTTAGGCCCAATCAGCTTCTCTATCTTTGAGAAAGCTGGTGTGTGTCCTCTCCCTAGGGCAGTGGCGTACATAGCAGGGTCGCAGGGGTCGCGGCTGCGACCGGGCCCGACCCACCAGGGGGCCCGGCCGCCCCTGCGACCCGGTATGTACGCCACTGGGCCAGCCTCTTCCCCTGGGTGGCCCAGGAGGCGGCCACCTCAGGGCCCCCCCGAGGCTAGCCCTGCTGACCCCAGCGGGCGGGCTGGCTGTCTGGGTAGCCGGCGCGCGAGGGAGTACTTTCCCCTGAGTGCTTCCTCTTCAGCTCCCTCGTGCACCGCACTGATACCGGAGCCGGAAGATGATGTCATCTTCCGGCGCCAGCATCCCTACGCGGCGCGCGAGGGAGCTGAAGAGGAAGCACTCAGGGGAAAGTGCTCCCTCGGGCGCCGGCTACCCAGACAGCCCGCCCGCCCAGGAGCCCCAGGAACCCCAGGAGCCCAGCAGCACCACCACTGGACCCCAGGGAATCCCCCCAGCACTCCAAAAGGTAAGGAGGCTGGGGGGATTAAATTTCAAAAAACATGTTAGTGTTAGTGTGTGTGTGTTAGTGAGTGTGTGTGTGTGTGTAGTGTGTGTGTGTTAGAGTGTGTGTGTGTTAGTGAGTGTGTGTGTGTGTGTGTTAGTGTGTGTGTTAGAGTGTGTGTGTGTGTTAGTGTGTGTGTTAGAGTGTATGTGTGTGTTAGTGTGTGTGTGTGTGTGTTAGTGTGTGTGTGTGTTAGTGTGTGTGTGTTAGTGTGTGTGTGTGTTAGAGTGTGTGTGTGTTAGTGTTAGTGTGTGTGTGTGTGAGTGTTAGTGTGGGTGTTAGTGTGTCTGTTATTGGGTGTGTCTGTTATTGGGTGTGTCTGATGTCTGTTAGTGAGTGTGTGTTAGTCAGTGAAAGTGTATGTTTTGTAAGTGAGTGTGTATGTATGTCTGTCGCTGAGTGTGTCTCTGTCAGTAAATGTGTGTGTCTGTTAGCTAGCCTGTATGCGTCTGCTCATGAGAGTGTGTGTCTTCAGCATTTACCTTTCTCCAGCGCCGGACTTCCTTGGCGCTGGGGATCCCTCCGCCTCTCAGCTCCGAATGCACATGCGCGGCAAGAGGCGCGCGTGCGCATTTAAACCGCCCATAGGAAAGCATTACTCAATGCTTTCCTATGGACATTCAGTGTCTTCTCACTGTGATTTTCACAGTGAGAATCGCGGAAGCTCCTCTAGCCGCTGTCAATGAGACAGCCACTAGAGGCTGGATTAACCCTCAGTGAAACATAGCCGTTTCTCTGAAACGGCTATGTTTTCAGCTGCAGGGTTAAAACTAGAGGGACCTGGCACCCAGACCACTTCATTGAGCTGATGTGATCTGGGTGTCTGTAGTGGTCCTTTAGGTGTGTGTGCAGCATACCGCGGTCGCGGGGTCACAGCCCTGCGACCAGGTGCCCGCCGCCATGTGTTTCGGCTCTGACCCGCGCCGAGTAAGCGCGGGGGGGGGCCCACGGATCAATTTTTGCACCGGGGCCCCATGGGTCATGTGTACGTCACTGCCCTGGGGTCTTGTGGGTCCTCTCCCTGGGGTTCAGTGGGAATCATCTCCCTGGGGTCCAGAGGGTCTCATGCATTCTTCCAGGTCTTCTCACTGCTCTTTCACTCTGTTTAATGATGCCGGGGCCAGAATGATGTCATATCCTGACTCCCGGCATCATCACAGAGTGCGTGCGAAGGAGCAGTGTGCGGACCTTGAAGATCAACACTCCCTCCTCCCCACTATATTTTGGCAGAGTAGGTACCTGATATCAAGGTACGCAGGTGCCTACTCTTCCTTTGTGAATATGTGCCTGCTCTTGGGCACCTGGGATCGGCCATTGACCCACTTCTCTCGGTGTCCCCAGATATTTGCGTTTGGGGCAGTCACGGCATCTGCCCCCCCCCCCCAGTAGTTACACTATTGGCTGGAGGGAATAAAGAGACACAAAGGAGGGCTGGGGGAGATAGAGAGGATGGGGGACAGAAAACGACACTCAGAGGTGCTTGGGAGGAGAAAAAAACACAGAAGGGTGGAGAGGGAAAAAGATGTACAAATAGGGGCTAGGAGGTGGAAAGAGGCACACAGATGGGCTGGGGAGAAGAGACACAGAGAGGCTGGGGGAAAGAGACACGGTGCTGGGGGGAAACACACAGTGGGGATGGGAAAGCGGTGAAAGACAAACACACAGAGGGTTAGGGAAAGGGAAGAAAGATATAAAGGGGCTGAAAGGGAGAGAGAAACATGTAAAGGAGCTTGGAGGAGTAAAAAACACACAAAAGGGCCAGGGGAAGTAAGGGACACACAAAAAGGCTGGGGAAAGTAAGAGACACGCAAAAGGGGGGTAAGAGTCACACAATAAGGATAAAATACACTAACAGGATGTAAGACACAAATGGCTGATAACAAACACAGAAGGGTAAAGAAATTCAAAAGGGGGGTTAAGAGACACACAGGTGAATTTTGGGGTGGTGGGTGGTGGCAAAATGCATCTTTACATGTGTAGCCAAAAATCCTTGCACTGGCATTGGAAGGATCTATTGTACCTCCCAGCCTCCACCTATGCTCACCCCATCTTTTTATTTGGGGCCTCCCCCTTTATTGGATTAGTGACTGGGCAGCAATAGCTGGTCAGTCACTAGTTTTCTATAACAGCGAGCAGCCACTGGACCCTGCTTGTGCCACAGCGGGTAGGAGCAGGAGGGAGGATTTATTCTCCCTTATATACTAACACTAAATTATTTTTACTTAGTATTAAAGTTGTCTGAAAGACCAAATTTATGAAAAATAAGGACTTTTCACAGTTTTGGTCTTTCAGCTTTTTAGTAGATAGGTCCCTAATCCTTGTGGGATTGCCCTAAGGATACCAAAAAGGAGCTATATACTAAAAAGCTCTCAAATTTGATACTCTTAAATATGCAATCCCACAAGAGTACCAATTTAGGGAGTTGTCTACTAAATGGCTGCATGATGCAGCTGTGGCCCATGGCATGGATCGGAATATCATTCACTCGAATGAAATTCCGAAATGAAAATAGTGGCTGAATTTCGGCTGAAAGTAAATGAGAAAGTGAATAAACAAATGGATGAAATTCATTTTTTTTTTGTCTGAATGTGTTCAGATGAGACTAAAATTTCTGCTATGTCCAAGCCTATTTTACAGTACACTGCTACCATTGCAGTGAGAGTCTTTCATTTTTATACTCAGTACAATGAACCTAGTGACAGTCCACACTATTAATTACTTGTGGAAGCAAGGTCTCACTGTGGGTAAAAGATTGTGAGTGTCAGCAAACAACTTAACCACATCGCTTGCGCTGAAATTAGGAGCTTCACTGGCACAGGAAATATGGAAGAAATCATTAAATGTGTATAACATCTTAGTCTCTTACATTATTTTTTACATTTGCTTCAATTTAATGAATGTCTCATAAAAGATAATTTTGCTATTCTGTAATTATAACACCTCCCTTCTTCTTTCAGAAGGCCTATTAAAACACGGAATTCTTGAACTTTTGGAGTGGATCTCTACATCTTTTTTAAGAAGTATTTTTTAAAGTTCTGATTGAGTTGTTACAACATCCTACATCCAGGCTAGCTAGCGTGTGCATGTATTAAAATATACCAGTGAGGCTTGTAAAATGAGGTGCATTGGTTATTTTAGCGAGATTAAGAACACACCCCACGATTGATGTGTCACAGTTAATTAAAGATGAAGAATAAAATATAGGAGAACAAGCGGAAATCTATATTAAAGCCTGAGGTTAATAGCATATTCTTATTCATTCAACATTTTAAAGACTTGTATTGGAATCTCTTAGTCAGGTTTTCCAACACATACAGTCCAATATTGGTGCTTGAAGTAAAGTATACACATGGGTCTGTTAAACACTGTATATAGCATGGTAACTCGTGTGTGAATAATTAAGTCATTACCCCTTAACAGATATGCAACAAGTACACAAACATAAATATATACATATATATCAAAGTTGACTATCTCATAGGATAGTAAATGTCATCTTTGAATTGTGACAGAAAGCCTCACACAAAAGTAGTTTTTTCTTTTTCTTTTTTTTTTTGGTTTTACAGGTATAGGACATTTGTATGTAATAAGTTGGTTTCACGGAAAATGTAGTTTATCCTCAGTGCAAGAAAATTTTACATAACAAATACCCAACAGTTTGTAGATTTCAAACGCGGTAATAATTAAGGGAAGCAAATAAACATTTTAAAAAATCTATATAGACTTATTCACTAAAGTGAAGTTGTCAGGAACTCAACGTGAATTATCATTTAAGGCCAGAATTGCTAAACTGGAAAAGTTCTAAATCAGCTATTTTGGCCTAAGTTTTGAAATTTACTTTGAATTCACTTTAAATTGTTAAGTAAATAACCCTGGACATTTCACCGCTCTTTTTGTAGGATATTACAGAACATCCTTCAGAACCACAAAATATGATTAGGTAACTTTTCATGGTCTCCCACAACACCTGACTACCTGAAAAATGCAGCGCAATAGTGGGTGCAGTGGCCACCCTAGTCTTGAAAAATTCAATTCAATGTTTTGAGCACTTAGCCATCTAACCAGTATTTCTCAAAAATCTGATAATTACGTGCCAATATAAGAACTATCTAAGAATGTTGGAATTTTTAAATATCCCATCCTAGGCAATGGATGCTCAACAGGAGGCTACTTCATTATTTTAAGTATATGTTAGACTACCGTAGTATAACAAATCAAGCAAAAGTTCTTCACTTTCTGTGCACTGAATTATGACAAAATACATTTATATAAACTGATTGTTCTCATTTTCGTAGTAAGGATTTCCTTCCCAGATGGCGTGAAACACAGCCTATGTTTTATGCTGCTACATTTATTGTGCCATTTTTATATTTTATTGGAGAATATTATGTAAATACCTGAAACAATAGGCCTGGGTTGAGAGTTGGAAAGTGTACAGTGCTGGCAGACAAACAATTCCACTCTTACTACATTAAGACATTGTAAAAATGGAAAAACAAACATTACAAAATCTATGCTCAACAGACATCTGGCTTAGCTTTGCAGTGTCACACCAAACAAACATACTGGAACCAATGCAAATAAAACATCTATTGAAAAGCATCCTTAAAATATTCCCTTATAAACAACAGATGAGTGTGGTTGATATATTGCGACTAACATAGAGGCAGTTTAAGGGAACGGTTGCACTGATCCTAAGTGATGTTTATTGCCTTCTAACCCGCAGCAACAGAACTTATTTATATAAGTTGTGGTTCACACTTCCAGCAGAATGAGCTCGCCATTTTTAGAAAACTGCTAACATTAACGTTTGGAGTGAATCTTTTTTTCTGTGTCGGGGGACATTTTTTCATGGCAAAGGCAGGTGTGGTTCTGAGGCAAAGTGCTAAATAAGGATCAGTTACCATAGTTACCAATCCATTGATTCTCAACATTTATAACTTTGCACCCAAAATAGCATCTCTTTTGCTTTGAAATTTTTCTCCCCATTTAAGCTGTTATCTGCTTAGTCTAGAGCACACAAAGACAGTGACACGCATACACACACTAATATTTGCTCTGTGCCTTTGCTTTAAGGCAGACTGCACTTTCTCAAGAGGCTCCACTACACTGAGAAACTGTATTAGATGTATTGTGTCACAGTTCTGGTGATATTTTGTTTCTGGGTTGAATAAGGAGACAAGGTTGAGGGATGGAAAAGAGCGATTGGCTTAGGCCCTATGTGCCACACATACAGACAAACACACAGATTAAAAACCACCTGCCTAATATTATTTAATTTAGTCTCGTGCTGGCAAAACAGCTCTGATGTATCATGGCATGGACTCCACAAAACCTCTGATTGTGTCCTGTGACATCTGGCTGCAAGACATTAGCAGCAGATCCTCTAAGTCCTGCAAATTGTGAGGTGGGGCCTCCATGAATCGGATTTGTAATTCCAGCACATTTCACAGATGCTCAATCATATTAAGATCTGGGGAATTTGTCATGTTCCTCAAAACATTCTTGAACACTTTGTGCAATGCAGTGCTGTAAGAGGCCCCTACCATCAGGGAACACCATTGCCATGGGTGTATAAGGTCTGCAACAATATCTAGGTATGTTAAACATGTCATAGTAATAAAGTACTATACTACTATACTAGTATATATGAATGCCAAGGTTTTACCAGCAGAACATTGCCCAGAGCATAACACTGCCTTCGCCATCCTGCCTTCTTCCCATAGTGCATCCTGTTGCCATCTCTTCCCCAGGTAAAGGACGGATATGCACCCGGCTATCTGCATGATCTAAAAGAATATGTGATTCATCAGAGTACGAAACCTTTTCCCATTGCTCCTTTATCCAGTTCTGACTCTCACGTTCCAACTGAAGGCACTTTTGATGGTGCTACAGAGGTCATCCTGGGCACTCTGACCAGTCAGCAGCTAAGCTGCCCCATACACAGCTATCTGTGATGCACTGTATGCTCTGACCAATTTCTATCATGGCCAGCATTAAGTTTTACAGCAATTTGAACTACAGTAGCTTTTTTTTGTGATCGGACCAGAGAACCTAGCTTTCACTACCAACATGCATCATGATGTGAGCCTTGGTCACCCATGACCCTGAAGCCAATTTCACCGGTTGTACTTCCTTACTAACCAGTTCATACTGGGAATACCCCACAAGACAATTTTAGAGATGCCTGACTCAGTTGTCTAGCCATTGCTATTTGACCCTTGTCAAAGTCACTCAGAGCTTTGTGTTTTTTTCCTACATATTAAATTCAAGAACTGACTGTTCACTTGCTGCTTATATATCCCACTCCTTGACTTGTGCCATTGTAACAATATAATCAATGTTAATAATTTCACTTGTCAGGGGTTTTAATGTTGTGGCTGATCAGTGTAGATATACACTGCCCGGTATATACACAATTTACACAATGTCAGATACACACACTTGGTCACATACACAGATATACAATGTTAGACACATATACTCTGTTAGAAAGCCATACACAGATCCTCACTGTCTGACATAACTGCACAGACCACAAAAGAGTGCAGGTATGAGGCTCCTCGGTAGAGGCAAAATGATAGACTACGGTGTCTCCACGTGTGTACCAAGATGGTCCTTCAAAGGCATTTGAAGGACCGTCTTGGTCCGCATGCTTAGCTGCTAGAGTCTATAATTTTGCTGCTTCCAGGGAACCTTGTACCTGCACTCTTTTGCAGACTGTTCACTACCTATACAGTGCTCAGTGGGCATCATTCCACTCCTGTATACTGCTGCATTGGCATTCAGGATACAGGGGACTATCACCGTACATCACAACATTGGAGTGGTTCCAGCATATCTTCATTTGTGCACATTCTCAAACAAACCAGGTGAGATCTCTCCATTCTTTTTTGTTTTCTCTTTTTATTTTTTTGCAATACAATAGAAATTGGCCTTTTTTTCGTTTTAATTCTTTATTTTTGTTGTGCACAAGTTTGACAGACAATCTTACTATGCCACATTAGCCAATATAATTATTCACGATTTGTAGTACTGTGGCATATGATATAACTGCACATTTTTGAAGTAATAAGAACAGGACTCGAGGCTAACAGGTTTTGAGTTACGGCTGGGGATCGTCGGCCTCCCCGTCCTCTGGTGCAGGTGCAGGCCGAAGAGAGGTTAAACACGGTTTGTGACCACTGGTAGCAGCCAGAGTAGTACTAAGTAATCTGCAGGATGGTCCCCAGGGTAGGTATCAGGATGGTAGCCAAAAAGAGAGCATTAATGCCAAATGATGGCCTTCATAAGTGGGTTTTACCTGGGAGCTACAGCACCATGCAGCTATCTCAGTCAACTGTCAGGTCCCCCCTCCCCAAATTGTTCTTTTTCTGTGCCCATTTTTTTTATTTTGGAATTATCTCTATGAAGGAATTGGGATCCATAACTGCAAGATCTTTCAAATATTATTTTTTTGGTCCAAAATATCCAATTTCTATGCTATAACTCCTGAATGTCATACATTTTCTCTATGCTCCGTTGAAATTAATTTTAAGAATTTTCCTTAAGTCTCAGTGTATGGTTATTCTATCTAGAGCTAATTATTTGCAGGATTTAGTCTACCCTATACACAGTTTCACAACAGTGAATCACATAATGATTGCTGATAATCAGACTAAGCCTATGGCAAATACTTCTCTGTTTATTTCTATGCCGTTGTGTACATTTAGATATAACTGAGCTTTTTAAATTTTTTCCTTATTTTGTATTTATTCACTGACATTGGGTATATTTATTGTTATTGTTTTTTTTATATCTTTACAAACAGCAAAGACATTTCTAAAAATATTTATTTCTAAAAAGTGATTTAAAAATTCTCAAAAGAGATTTATCTACAATAATACTCATGATGAACTATGCTTTTTTTTTTGTATGCATATTCCTTCTGGATTGTTTTGAATGTATAATGTTAGCCAATCATAGTAAACGGGACTTGCTTGGATCCAGCATCTATCCTATACTTATAGATTGGGTTGTGGAGTTACGTTTATTTTTTCACACATACATAGATACACAATGTCAGCACAGACAAAGATGTGCACACAAACTCTCAGACACACAGTTATACACACTCAGGCGCACACACACACAAACAAAGATCCACACACAGTCACAGACTCATGCACACCTGCTGTCAGACAGACAGGCACACACACACATACACACACATACTCGCACAAACTATCTGACACATATCTAGCTATAGACAACCACACAGCCACAGACTCACACACACACACATTGTGAGTAGCACACACACTGTCAGAAAGGAACACAGTCAAACATCTCCCTGATGGTGGTCCTGTCCAGCAGATACAAGACACAGATGGGAGCTATGGCTGTTATTACGCTTTCTAACAGAGAAAATCTGTAATTAGGCCCATCAAAATCATCAGCACTTGGCTCAATAGGATCTTAATACCACACTGAGACCACCTTGTTGTCCCATTGTTCTCCGCAGAAATGTGTACAGTGTGCTTTGTAAATTTTATTCTGAAAACCTAAATACAGATTACATTTCATATACAGCATTAGCGTAATGGTGTCCGCTGTAGATGCCAAAATTCTTTACTATAAAGAACCATTTCCTTTACAAATTATTATTGACTTTCCGGGTAATTCTCATCACTTTGCGTATTATTCTAGGGCTGAAGAACTAATCTCACAGTATTCATCAGCACGGAGCAGTTTTTCACTTTCTCACATATAAGTGGATTTTGTTTTTATTATGTTATATTAAGTTTCATGTTTCTTTCTTCTTTAGCTTTTTATTGTTTCGTTGCGTATTGTACCTCACTCCTTGGGAATCCAGCCATCAGTCTTTACAGTGGTGTATTATTTCATTACATAAATGCTTATACTTTTACCATTTCTCATCAAGCTTTCTTGTCACAAAGATGTTCTATAGCAGTGAAATATTAAAGTGAAATGAGTATAGTCATTCAGGTTAACGGAGATTCTGCGTTTATCAAACCATGGATTTAAAGGTATGGTTCCTGGCTGAATTTCTCGGGCGATAATCTGAACATTCCAAGCAGCAAAACATCTGTATACTCTTCATGTCTACCTAATGATTTCATTATTCCAAGGAAAATAAAGCACTCCCCATTTTGGATACTGCATGGTTTCAGACAAAAAGATTAGTAAGAAATTAGTAAAAGACTAAATGGAATAAAATGTTAACATTAAGGGTGGTGAACGTTAGGCCCTAGATATTACATTTTTATAATTTTATAATTTTTCCTCTAATAATTTAACAATAAAATGGCAGAAAACCCCCCCATTTATTAGGCATTGTGTCGGAATCAGCCTCACCACTGGGCATTGGAGAAGACTGATTGCCAGCCTCCTGCCATGTGACTATGACCCCTGGGATATATTGCCTGCTCTCCTGTACTGCTGAGGTTTGCTACCAACTAGGTGGATTTGGCTCTGGAGCTTATCTAGTGCACTCTGTTGGTAGCAACAGCAATATGCACTACCTGAATAGCAAGACTGGTTCATTTGCATATTGGGGTAGATTTGCATATTGCTAATTCAGCAGGCATGTGGGATATTTTCTGCTAATTATTGTCTCCCCCACCTCTTTAAAAATATGCCATTGTGTTATAATAAATCACTGTATGTTGCCTGCTATGATTTGACTGTTTGTAATTTTATTGAGTTTTCACAGCAATGTTAATGTAATGACCATATGGGCTAGTCCCAAGGAAAATAAAGTTTTAGACAGTTCTTCTTGATCCTCAACATGTAGTCTTGTCTCATTATTGGAGGGGACAGCTATACTCACACTGGGGATTGCTATGCTCTGGATACTCCCTTGAGCTTTAATCACTTAGCTCTTTTAAGAGCTGTTCCTGTTATGCTCTCCTGGAGGAGAGGTCTTCCCCACAGAAGCTGATCCAGGGTGCACAGAAGACGGCGAGACTCCAGTTATAGCTACGGCGGTTGTGAAGTCTGCGGTGGTTGTGGTGTCTGGTGCGGTGCTTGTGGATCCTCGGCGCAAGCTTGGAAGCGTCCATCAATGGAAGGTACTCTTTCAGAGTATGGGGAGTTCTGTTACAGGCATTAAGCATGGATTTAAAGGTATGGTCCATGGCTGAATTTCTTGGGCGATAATCTAAGCTTTGGAAAGGAACACTCCAAGCAGCAAAACATCTGTATGCTCTTCATCTCTACCTAAAGATTTCATTATTCCAAGGAAAATAAGGCACTCCCCATTTTGGATACTGTGTGGGTTCAGACAAAAAGATTAGTAAGAAATTAGCAAAACATCTATCAGTGTTCTGGTGCCCTCACAGAGAAAGAATAATTTGACAATTTACCTGTGGTCTGCAGGGTGCCCATGGAAACATACAAAAACAGTGAGAATGTAGAGTAGCGCTTAAAAAATCAAGTAACAAACTGGACACTTGAAAAGCAAAATTGTGCACATTGGTTTATCTGTGATTTGGTTAATTTGTTACTTCTCCTTTTTAAGCATCACACGACAAACTCACTGTTTTTGTATGTTTTTAAGTGTTTAAATGTTTACACAAGGTAGTGTTTAGCAATTATGGTAATTTAATAATTTAAATGTTTAGAGATTTCTTAAATCGTCTGTAAGCGCCCTTATACACACTGACACTACACCCATCGAAACAACTTAATATGCAGCCTTACGGCTCTGCATGGAGCTTCCATCAACTTCAAGGTGCTAAATCCTGGAGTGCAGAGCCAGCTGATAGACAGAGTGTCAGCAAATGAGTGCATCCCTGCACTGTTCTTAAATGGTTCAACTACTTACTCTGAGAAGGAGCCAAGACAATCCTGGCACCATAACCACTACAGTCACCAATGGAACTCTAGACCACTCTGTAGGACAGAACACTTTGTATAACATGAGAGGATGCAGATGATGTGAGCCAACACTCTAATTACATGTTTGGCTGATAAAAAGGGCACACCTTGCAAATTACAAAAACTATTTTCATTGATGCTATGTGTAGCTGTATTGTCATGTTTACAACAAATACACACACACACACACACACACACATACACACACACACAAAATATATAATTTGATATTAAAAATGACATAAGAGCTAAAGTAAAAAAAAATATATATACCTACTTGTTTGGGACAAAAATTTTCAAAACAGAAATGGGAACCGTCACCCACCCGATTTACCAGCATGTCTCAAAGCCCTTTATCCAGAGAAAGATACAATTCGTATACAAGTTAAAACCACACTTCAGAGCATCGCTGATATGTATCACAGAGCTGCAAACTTATAACATCTTTAGCAAGACATATTTTCAAAAGATTCTCTGGCAGACATAGATATTAGTGTCTCTCCCCGGGAGATGTAATTGGGTTTCCTGGCAGTGATCTGATTAGCAGAAATGAAAAGATTAAAGGGCACCGTTCTGTGAATTCTTGCCAGGAAACCTGCAGAGTCCTCAGGAGTGAAGGGACTGGAGTTGCTTTGGATCAATATACAACTGGGTTTATTTTGGGTCAAGTGTGGGAAATTGATGTTCGGCTTCTATTTTGGGCTCTGTGACCTTCACACAAGTAATCATAAGTAAACATAAATGATTTCCTAGATGCTTAATGGAAGGCTAGCACATTTATTGCAGGTTGAAAGCTGTTTAGATAGATCCTGTTGATTTATCATTCAGCTCCATAATTCAAAATTCTGAACATTTCCAAATACATGCTTCAAACTTTCTATATGGACCAATTTAAAAAATAAATGAAATGCACTAAATAAATGTGTTGCTGATTTTTTTCCTTTCCATCAAATTGGGTGAAGCCATGTTAAATGAAATAAAATAAAATCTGCAGCAGTATAAACTACATTTTAACAGCTGGCTAAGCATCATGGGATATGTAGTTCAGAAACATTGTTCTAAATTCTGCATGTCTACTACATTACTGTTGGTGCTCAATCACTGTAACATTTTCTACAAGCTGGTGAATATGGAAGTAATTGTTTCAGGTGTTTATTTGGTATTTAAATATGAAATGTAATTTTCAAAAAATTTCGATTTACTTTTAGACAGTTGAAGGTGATACACATTGGCTTTGTGTTGGTAGATGTTGCCATTACAATATAACAGTGCACAATTCATCATTCTAACTCACCCCCCAGGTTCTTGCCCAAACCATTTTTGATTGGCTTGGCCATAACTAAGGGTCTTCGAAGCAGCATCAGCCATACCCAGGGGTCCTTGATGCACCACCAGCCTTGTCTGTTGCTAATATATATTTTAAAATATATATTTTATTCAAATTTCAAAGTAATGACTTTTCTAAACATATGTTTTGGAACTCCCTTTAAGCTGGAGTGAAGACCAAACACATTAAGTTTGACACCAACAGAGAGAGAGCGGGAGAGAGAGGAAGAATCGATTTCGGCCCAAAGGTGGAGAATAGGCACAATTTCACACTGGGCCACAGGCTAATACAAAGCACAGATCATATAGAGATACGACTGGGGGAAAATATACAGAGAAGGTTCACAGAAGATTTTACTGGTATTGAATGATGGGATGTTTAAGCAAAGCAAATAATCACTCAATATTTCGATTGGCCACCACATCAAAGTACCCAAACTCTGGCTGATTATAATGATGATATGTAAATCTAGACACCACAACATGGAATAAAAAGAAAGTAGAGAGTAATGAAAGTAAAATAGACTTGTTAGACAAAACAAACAAAAACAAAATAATAAAACACAAACTATGAACTATGAACCACAGTAAGACAAATAAAAACTATACAATATCAATGTCCAAGATACAGAAAATCTGCTTATGTGTTTCATACACAACCAGGCGTAATGGCATAATTGACAAACTGGGGAGGTGCTCCCTTAGTCTACAAGGGTTGACAAACAGAGCATTCCATGACTGCCTAATTTGGAACCCTGGGATCCATAATGCCTCCTAGCTTGTTGATATAGGCATTGCTAAACCATAACTGTTGGGCAAGAAGGACTAAAGTTCTTTGGATACCATTGGATACTTTGGAGGAAAACTCCAAAGGAGGAAAAAGAAGATTCTTTGAGGGGGCCTGATAACATAACTGTAGAGGTGACACAAAACAGCTCCCAAGGGATACCAGTTTTTCAAATACAATCTCTCTTACTTTTAATAAACTATTGTGAAGATTGTACATGGCAATTAGGGGGAGACCAAGCAAGAATGTGACTTATTTAATTCTTTAATGTTTCAAAAAGTTTACAATGCCTAATGCCTAATAAATGTTTTTTTTTCTGCCATTTTATTGTTAAATTATTAGAGGAAAAATCATAAACTGTAATATCTAGGTCCTAACGTTCACCACCCTTAATGTCAACATTTTATTCCATTTAGTCTTTTTACTAATTTCTTACTAATCTTTTTGTCTGAAACCACGCAGTATCCAAATGGGGAGTGCCTTATTTTCCTTGGAATAATGAAATCATTAGGTAGAGATGAAGAGTTGGACTCCAGGTAATTATCCATCTATCATATGAACAGTATTAGCCTTGAAACTTAAAACTACAAGATTGATTCTTACAGTAGTGACTTAGGGAGGCTTAGTAAACCCGAAAAGAACAAAATACCACGGACTGTAATCCACATTTACTTAAATCCTACAATTAGTTCATGGAAATCCAAATTGTTGGCGTCTTCCAATGATCTTTTAATGAAGTTTACTGTGTAACTAGCGAACAATCTCCAAAATACAAGATTTCCACGCGTACAAAAGCCTCTAAAACAGTCAATTTTATATTAATCAGTATGGTGTAGTCAACTGTGTATATATGGGTTAAAAAATATACACCTTAAGAGGCACCGTATCTCAAGTTACATTAAAAATCTGTACACATATTACCAAATTGCATCCTTCCCTAATTAGTGCACATTTGCTTTTAGGGCAAAAAGTCATTTTTTTGCTTTAGTTACATATTTGCAATTTAAATGCTAAATAGCAGTGGTTATGGTTTAATGAAATGGAAAATGTATTAATCTTAGCTATTCTAGCAAGTCACCTAGGGTGGTAAAATTGCAGGTCTGACGGCCAGCAGTCATATGCTACCAGGCGCATAATTGCTGTTTATTGCTGGATGGTCTAATTAATTCTGTTTTAATGCATGTATGCAAGTGGAAGCAATCTGCTGATTCTAGCTCTAGTAAAAAAAAAAAAAAAACAACAAAAAAAAAACCACTAAAGAGATGTAACCATGTATTTCTGGAGACATATAATTCCCAAATATTGACACGACATGATTTCTGGATACTAATCACGCGTAGAAATCCAAGTGCTTCCCTGCAGTATGTTGAATTCAAACACTGCAAGTGGGAAAACAAGCCATCAATAGTGATGTCCCGAACGGTTCGCCGAACGGTTCGCAAACCGTTCACCACGAACCGTTCGGCGAACCATTCGGGACATCACTAGCCATCAATCATTGCCGAATCCTGTAGCAAATAAATTCTAATATTGCATGCCATCAAAATATGTACAGGAGGATATTATAAACCACTGAAAAATGTAAATAAAACTATATAAAATCACTGCATATTTCATTGCAGATGAAACAATGATGCACACATTGCATACAATTATATCTAAAATTATACAGAAAAAAACAAGAGCTATTAAGGGAAACCATTAAACTAATAAGGGAACATTTAACGGTACAATCCAAGAATCCTAACTAGCTAAGTAGCTTGCATACACTATTGTTTGGTGAGGTCCCCTGTACCTAGATGTAGTTGCTTTTGACTGCAGCAGTTAACAAAAATTGCTGCAGTCATTAGCCTGTCCAACATTCAGAGGTGACACATGACAAAACGTATGCTTCCCCAGTGTGTACAAATACATGTATGCTGTGTTCCATTGAGAAGATCTAAGCCCTATTCTGCTGACAGTCTCAGCTCAGTTTTGATGCTTAAAAATGAATACATGAACTTGGCAGGAATTTACGAAACAAGCACATCTCTCATTGAGAAAAAGTAAAATATATATATATATATATATATATATATATATATATACACATACATATATATATATATATTAATTTTTTTTAATTACTTTTTTATTTATTTCATTTTTCTTTTTTACATTTTTTTATTGCATTTTAGCTTTAGAATATATTATAAATTAGGGTCAAATACAGTCTGTATTTAAAAGTCATTTAAATTTACTGAGGCATAAGGATCCTGGAACAAAGCTGTTCAGTAGCAAAACCCTTGTATATTGTAAAAAATACACTTTTTAAAAAGAAATCTGCTACTCTACAATAAAAATATATGATGTTGTGCTCTCTTATTTCATGGTTTTCTAAATCCTTACTTCTCTGAAAATTCTTTGTAACATCTTTTTCTAAGCACATGTTACATTTTGATATTTGGAATGTCTCAAGGGCAGCTGTGGTGAAAGTGTGCTGTATATCCATAGCTGGTGCTAATACCAGCTGGGTACCAATTTTACACGGAGTGCGTTCCAGATTTCTTACACGATGCGAGTCGGTTGTCATCACAAACCCCCTTTTCCAGGAAAACCAAGTTCTCACAGAGCTCTAAAAAAAACAAGAAAGAGAGGTATTTTTCAATGGACTCTGTCCGTTCGCTCTCTAAGCCTTTATTTGGGTGAACCATCTCACCCTTGAAACATTATTCCCAGCGAAATATGTTACTGCAGTATTTGGCAAATGCAATCAGTCACTCTTTGCCCTATTATGTTCTCTTGATATAAAACAACTGGAAAAGCTGTAATTTAGCAGAAAATGTGGCACATAATGTTGCAGAATTTAGCAATGGAAAGGGGTTAGCCGAGGATGGCTATTGTAGGGGATTGAGATATTGAATGAACCTAAAAAAAATAAATTAATTTAAAAAACATATATGTATATATATTAGTTAGAACATTTAAAATTTCCCTTGACATGTATGTGTTATAGGTTCATTCTCCATCCCACCTTATACGATCTTATTTTTTCTTTCTATCACACTCTCTAATGTATAAAGATGGCGTTGGTCTCGCTCTCAAAGATCTCGCGTTCAAAGGTCTTGTGGAGTCCATGTTTCGATGCACCAGAGCTGTTTTGGCAGCACAAGGGGACCCTACATGATCTGAAAGGAAAGACGACATATAATAAAATAGAGCATTATGGATTTAGTAACAAACATACAAATGGATTAAAACACTCATAGTTGTGTTGAAGTAATTGCTTCTGATCCAATGTATTGGATGAACACCTTAAAAATTACTACACACAATAGCCACATATGCCCATGAAGCTAAACTACCTATAGTAAGATTTTAGTCTGAATAGGAACTTTTGCTGGAAGGAGACTTGGCGCATTCTTAAAAAAAAAAAAAAAAAAGTATGCATAATAACTTTGACCATCTTCTGATATCCTTAAAATATTATTACAATTATTATTTTTTTTATCATGTTATCAGCAGTATGTGTTAGTGTTACAAATGTCTTAATGTTTCAATAGTCTTTAAATAAATCATCATTCTAAAATTGTCCTGTTGGCAACTTGCTTAATGTTGCTCTGGCAACTCAGTTCATAGGTTATCACATTTGTGTGGGTAACTGAACGGAATATAGCCTTGAACGCTGTTAGTCGACCATGTTTATACTGCAATATTTCTCTTTTTTATTCTTTATTTTATCATTTATTTTAAAGTGAACTTGAATGACTCTTTGTAAGTGTGGGCAGAGCAGAGAAAAATATTTATAAATTGTACTAGTACTTGCAATCTGTTCCCGACCAGTAAAAAAAATAAAAATAAAAATTACATTTTAATATCTGTATAAAATTCAAGAATAATGTCTTCATTTTGGACAATGTTTTCTTTTTAACTATACATAGGATATGTTATTCTGTTGAATTTCCCCCCAAAATTAAGGCAACAAGCTGTTGAGCTGTGACATTTTTCTATATCGGATATCAGTTCTATACACTCGGCTTCGTATAGCAAGGAGAACAATTGTGGAGAGTCCAGAGACAAGTGCAAATGTTCTTTTCTTCACAATTTCCTTTGCTGTCAAAGTAGATGATAGAGGGAGTTCTACTATCAATCTCTGATGTATTCCAACCCTGATGCCTTCTTCGTAGTTCTTCCCCATCTAGGAGGTGACTTCATCGCGGGCAAGTGTCCTTTAACTATATGGCATATGTCTGTGCGTGAGGGATGGCATCAATTACCTCCTCATTGGAGGATGTGGTGCAGGTACGCCTTGCCCAACAGGGCCCTGGCTGCAGTGCTCTCTCCGCCTGGTGGTCTGGTGTCAAAGCAGCCTATGCTCCTTCTGGTGTTTCCCGTGCTCAGATGCTTACAAGGAAAGTGATATGTAAACCTTACTGAGAGTGAGCAGTGAGAGCCAGCAACCACAACACAAAACACCCCACTCTGCATGGGCTGGCTGACAGTGTCACCTCCTCCTATGGTGTTGTCCATCCATGTCCCCAACACCTCACTAGTAACACCACTGCTCAACCCATAGTTGGGTGTGATATAAACTATACAAATTAAGCATATGAAATGCAGTTATATATTTTTCATACATCCAATAACTGGATATCCCCCTCAACAACTGCCTAAGTATAGACATCGATGGTGCACAGAATATTTGGTAACTTAACCGATATAACCAATGACTATGTACTTGAGTATCATGAACACTTACGTTGTTTAGAATTTAATGACTCAATTTAGAAATAGATAGAAATAGACAAACTAGCCAAACTGACACTAACACAATATACACCCTCAATGAGATGCTCTAGGTGTATAACATTTTTTGTTTAATAAGAAGCCATAGTAGCATTTTATATTTTAACAATGCACTTTTAAAGATCCAATGCTGTACCTTTATGGATTGAGATGACACTGTGTGTATTCATTTAGGGTACTATAATATGACATTCTTTTCACCTCTGCATTTTCAATGCTGCAAGTAGGAGAGGAGTCTTGAAGGCTGGTGGTTTTTGGCAAATAGCAGGTCTATTCTTTGGGTAGTACAAATGGGGCAACAACCAAGGAGCCAGATCTCTTACACTCAGAGACAGTTGCTAGACAAACAACATGGACAACATGGAACCTAGGTAGGTGAGTGAACCCTGCAATTTCTATCTTTTTACTTGCCCCATTGTGCTGTCAATCTTTATGAGCTATGAAATCCAAGAGGTTGGGCAGTAGTGGAAGGAGACATGGTGGCACTGATAAATTACTGGGCTCATTGGCTGTCTACAGACTGAAGCAATGCATATTGCTCTACAAATTAAACAAGGCATGTAGGTGGCAATATTACAAAAATCACAGCTTCCATTTTGAATGGCAATCCCATTATTTTTCAGTATCATGAGTCCTGCAGCTCCCTAGCTACACAGATTGCTATTGAATGCATTCCTCTGAATTAGCCAACTGATTAATGGGTGACATTCACAGTATGCAAGAGTTTGGCAGAACACAACACTCACACTACATGAATTCCAACACTATATGCCTACATTCATATATTACATGCTTGTGTTCTTTCCACACATTTCATATTTGCATTTATATCACACACAATATGCTAGTGTCGAAAATTAGAACTGCCAAAATATATAACAATTCATGGCTCTGTGTCAGGAACACAAAACCTATACATGCAGAATGTAGGTCAGAATACAGAGAGGTAGGATAGAGCACATTGCTGGTCCTCAGAATTGGCTGGGCTGAACGCTAATAGATAAATCGTAAACGACAGGGCAAGCCAAGGTGATAATAATAGAAGTACAAGAATATGAGTAAACTAGCCAAGGTCGGGATAACAGAGATACACAGAGTTAACAAACAAGCCAAGATGAAATGTCAGAGAATCACAGAACAGAAATAACTCGCTAATTGGAAACCAAAAGAAAACCACGACGGGGCAAAGGTCAGGTCAAGCAGAGGGGTTTATATAGATCAGCACCATCTCTGTGACGCCAAAATGTGCAACATTTTTGGCACGCCTGTGTCATTATTGATGTAAGCATCGGCAGAGTTATAAATAGATGTGGGACGGCAACATTCCACGTTAATATTGACACAGGCAAGTATCAGCATCAAAGTAACAGGTACTGTGACACTCTGCACACAATATCAGATATGTATATATGCTAGTGCTTAAATGTATGCCAGTGTCTGTATATACATGTCTGCTAGTGTGTTTCTATGGATGTGTATCGCCATGTATGTAAGCATAAGCATGAGTGCTAGTGTGTGTCTATAGGTGTGTCGTAGTGTATATATGCATATGTCCTAATGTGTGCATGTATGGATGCTAGTGTGTGTCTAGGTATATGTGCAAGTTTATGTCTTTGTAATTGCATCTGCATGCTACTGTGTGTCTATGTATTCTAGTGCATCTCTTATTTGTATGATTGAGTTGCTTAGGTTAATGTGCGATGCAATTTATATACACGTATGAGTTATTTATTTATGTGTGTATGCACGTATCACTAATTAGACGCATGTGAATGGATAATTCTATATGTGTGTGCTTAGTTAGTAGATGGTTGTAAGTAGATACGTATATATGTATAGTTGATAATGTATGCGTTTGTATGTGCGAGGGAGTTCCAATAACATTATTTTACCCAGATGGATAGGAGTCGCACTGCAAGGAAGAGCTTTGACCCCCCAAACATTTAGCTTCTAAGATTGTTGACTCCTATTGTGGTTTTCTGAGATAATGTCGGCATCTGATGGGTGACATCTGGGAGATTATTTCTGCAAATATCATGTATATTAAGCACAAATGAATACAGAAACCAGGTCAAAGAACAAAGTTGACAAAGCAAAATAGGAAAAACATACTAAACAAGGCAAAGAACGGCAGAAACAGTAAACACAGGTGAAATCAAGGTATCTACAAGTCATGAAGATGGCTCAGACCGGGACATCTAAGAGTTTCTTTAGTAATGCAAGCTAAGGCTCTGGAAAATAGATCAATCCAAATTGTAGTATGATCCTAAAATAAAATTGCATGTGCCAATGTACCCTCCTTCAGGAAGATGAAATCACAGGAGGAATAGTGCTCCTGGGCCCCCGTAACTTAGGGGCCCAAGTGCAGCTGTAACCCCATGACCCATATTGTCATGCCAATGCACTTTATTTTACAGAGTTTAACCATCAGCATGAAAATTAGATGTAAATTGGTCTCCTCATAGTGTTCCCCACTGTTATTCTATAACCGTTTATGAATGTAACAATACGTGCTGTCTGCTTTGTGAAATGAAAGACTGTTATAGGATTGGCAGCTGCCTTTATGCTTGTGATGACATAACATTGAGTGCCTTAAGGGGAAACAATTGTTTAAATAAAACAAAAATGATATATACTTGAAAAGGTACAAAGAATTATAACCGTAAAAATATGGTTCAATAATAAATTTTTTTGAGCGTTAGATTTCCTTTTATAAAAAACAGCTGGTGCTGTCTGTTACAGTGAGTCCTTTCAATTCCTTCGGTTGTGATTTGTGCGCTTGTGAAATATTGCAGTTCGCTGCTCAATATAATTATTTTCAACACACAGGAATACTTTTTACACACTGCAGATCTCTGTTCGTATAGCAAATCTGTCCACACATCCATGCTAGATACACCACTGCCCTTTATTATTTTCATTTAACATTAATGTAGTCCAGAAACCCAATGAAATTTACATTATACATTTTAAATATGCACTTTTAAAGTGTTTTACAGTTTTTTGGTTGCTTACTATATTTCTTTTTTTTTTGCATGTCTAATGAATTTTCTTGCAGAACCATAAAAGAAAAATCTTATTGGCATTCCGCTGTCTTGGAGGAAGTGGACAAAAAAAAGGGAAAAACATTCCTTAGTAGACAATTTTCCACTTTAAAAGCTATCTTAGTCCTGTTTAGCTTTCACTGATTGGCTTAGACTCAGTTTATCAATTACCAGGGTCGTCTTTAATTTTGATTGGACACTGGGCGAGCATTTGCTTGGGCCCCCTGGGCATGCAATTACTCCCTCCACCCCAACTCGGCGGCAAAACTAATGTAGAGAGTGTCCTGGTGCAAAAATATTTTTTAGGCATCCCCTGTAGCGCAATGGTAAAGAAAAGATAGATCCCCATCTGTCATACAACTCCTGCAATGCTATGCCAGCTGGGTATCTACCATCCTTGCAGGGTTGTATTTGTGAGCAGTGTATGTGCAATTGAATGTAAGCATGTTTTTGTACAGATAATATGTGTGCATGTAGGGGTGTATTTGTATGTACTGTTACCATTGGAATGCAGTGGTGTACTTGTGTGTAGTGTTTGTGTTTGAATGCAGGGGTGTGTGATTGTCTGTAGTGTTGGCTTTTAAATGCAGGTGTACTTTTGTGTGTAGAGTTGGTGTTTGTATATCATTTTAGTGTTTTAATACAGGGATGTGTTTGCATGTAATGTTTGTATTTGCATGCAGGAGTGTGTTTGGATGTAGTGTTGTCTTTTAAATGCATATGTACATTTGTGTGTAGTTTTGGTGTTTCATCAAACTAGTGTGTTTGTATGTAATGTTTATGTTTGCAAGGATCTGTTTGCATGTTGTGTGATTTCTGGGATGTATGCACATAGATATAAACACATATACACATACACATTAACACGCAGATACACACATAAACACACTGACACATGCTCACACCTTGACACATGCACACACCTTGACACATACTGGCATACACACACACACACACTGAGATACATACCCTTTGACACACAGATACAAGCACTTTGGTAAACAAACACACATACAGACATACACACTGGCACATCCACACCCAGAGATACACACACACTGACAAAGGTATGTACACACACTCAGATACACACATACACAGAGGTACACATACAGGGGTGTATTTTTGTACAGTGCATTTTTGTACAGTGCTAGGGATGGAATGTAGGAGTGTATTCGTGTGCAGTGTTGCATTACCACACACTCAGATGCACACGTACACACACCGACACATACATACACACACTCACTCAGAAACACACACCCAGGTACAGATACACACTGACACACAAGTACACATACACAGGTATACATACACACAGATACACTGACACATAGACAAACACAGCCAGATACACACAGTCAGACACGCAGATACACACATAAACACACTGACACATGCTCACACCTTGACACATACTGGTATACACACACACACACACACACACACACACATACACACATAAACACCCTTTGACACACAGATACAAGCATTTTGATACACACACACACACAGACATACACACTTGCACATCCACACACAGAGATACACACACACTGACACAGGTATGTACAGACACTCAGATATACACAGAGGTATACATGCAGAGGTGTATTTTTGTACAGTGCTAGCGATGGAATGTAGGAGTTCATTTGTGTGCAGTGTTGGCATTAAAATGCTCAGATTCACACTTACACACACCGACACATACATACACACACTCGGAAACACACACACAGGATAACACATACACACTGTAATGTCTGATGAATAAAAGTGTTATCAGAAATTAGCAAAACAAACAAAACACATATTTAGCCACCCTCCTGTCTCCTTACCTTTTGGGTACAGAAGGGTGGCTTCCCTGGAGTCCAGTGGGAGCTTGCTGGCCCAGGCTGAAGGGAGTCTGCCATCAGCTTTCTCAGTCCCTCGCCTCCACAATGCTTGCATCCTCCACCGTGTGCCTCCTCTCCAGTGGCAATGAGGAGGAAGTGATATGACCTTACTGGGAAGTAGTGACCTGACCTCACATCCTCCCAGCATGTCACAGGGAAGAAAAAGAATCACAGGGCAGTGTGTGAGGGGGCTAGCTGTGTGTATGTATTCAGCCAACCCCCATATTACAGGGGCCTGTGCCAGAGCAGTATTAAAGGGCCTGATTACCTCAGGTGCCGCAGCTGCCTTAGGCCCCCCAAGAGTAACCGGGCCAGGGGCAGCTGCTATTTTTTTCCCGCATTAAAGACGGTCCTGTCTCTAACCTAGTTAGAATAATACTTTTATTCCATTCTATAAAGGTTCCAGCTAGAAAAGGTACAGCCATGGGTATTCTATTTCCTCTGTGTTCACATTGTATATTTAGGGGTCTCATGTAATGCATCTTCAATCAAAAAATCATCCTTTGGTTCCTCTGAGCTGTTGGTGTCCTTTCTATACCTACTATATATTCTGTAATCTGTATGATTCTATGCTTGATATTTTTGCAGTTATGCATTTTTTCTGAGAATTTCTGCACTCTTTTAGGTCAAAATTCATTCTAATAGGAGCTGTATTACCATAGGTAACGAAAAGAAATCAGTAGAGGTTTTTTTTTAGCTCTGGATCATTATTCACAAGTGCAACTTGTATTTTTAATACATGCTGTTTTGGATCAGCCATGCTATATCTGGATATGCTTATTTTGTTAATTTCCGCAGTGCAACACATCTCCTTCGCATAGAGTTGATCAGGTTGTTGATTGTGGCCTGTGGAATGTTGGTCCACTCCTCTTCAATGGCTGTGCAAAGTTGCTGGATATTGGCAGGACCTGGAACACGCTGTCGTATACGCCGATCCAGAGCATCCCAAACACGCTCAATGGGTGACATGTCTGGTGAGTATGCTGGCCATGCAAGAACTGGGATGTTTTCAGCTTCCAGGAATTGTGTAAAGATCCTTGCAACATGGGCCATGCATTATCATGCTGCAACATGAGGTGATGGTCGTGGATGAATGGCACAACAATGGTCCTCAGGATCTCGGCATGGTATCTCTGTGCATTCAAAATGCCATCAATAAAATGCACCTGTGTTCATTGTCCATAACATACGGCTTCCCATACCATAGCCCACCACAACCATGGGCCACTCGATAGACAACGTTGGCATCAGCAAACCACTCACCCACACGACCCCATACATGGTGTCTACCATCTGCCCTGTACAGTGAAAACCGGGATTCAAACCCGCGACTAAAACACCTCTCCAAAGTGCCAGACGCCATTGAATGTGAGCATTTGTCCACTCAAGTCGGTTATGATGACAAACTGCAGTCAGATCGAGACCCAGATGAGGACGATGAGCATGCAGATGAGCTTCCCTGCAGGGGTGGGCTGGGACGGGGGGCAGGGTGGCAATTGCCCACCATGCCACCCTAAATCATTTTAAAACCAGCCGCTGCAGGGCCGTTCCTAATGCTGCAGCCACCTGAGCGCTCTGTAAAGAACCTCAGGCGGCTGCAGCACTGCTTCTCTCCTCACCTCCCCTTCCCTGTAGCGTGGCTGAGCTCCTCTCCGGTCCGCTGTACCTGGCCGGAGTGATAAGAAAGTGCACACTCACTGTGCACTTCCTGTCAGTCTGGCAGGGTACAGGAAACAGAAACTCCGCGCGGTACAGGAGTTTCTGTTTCCTGTACCCGGCTGGACTGACAGGAAATCCCACACTGAGTAATACACTCTCCTCGGTAGTACATGAACCCGAGAGAAAAACTTCAACAACAGAAAAAGGAGGAGTGAGGAAAATATAACAAAACAAGAAGCGTAAGAAAGAACGGCGGGGAGTAGAAGAACAGAGGTAAGACAAACGCACAGGAAGAGGCTGGTAAGAAAGAACACACGAGGAGGAGGGAAGTAAGAAAGAACATAGAAAGGAGGAAGTAAGAAGAAGAACACAAGGGGAAGTAAGAGGGTGGCAGGAAAGGGAGATAAGAGAAGCGAGAGGACTAGAGAGAGAACACATGGAGGTGGGTGGTGAGGAGAACAAAGGGAGGTTACTTGGAGAATTATGAGAGGACACAGGGAGGAGGGGTAAGAAAGAACACAGGGAGGGGGTGAGGAGAAAGGGAGATAGGGAGAACACAGGGAGGAGATGAGAAAGAACACAGGTGGGGGCAGTGAGGAGAACACATGGGGAGTAGAGAAAAGAACAAGAAGTAAGAACAGGGGAAGGGGAAGAACACAGGGAGGAGCGGGGGGAGTAAAAAGAACACAGAGAAGAGGGGGAGAGTAAGAAGAAGATGGGGGGAGAGTAAGGGTGAGGAGAAGGGGAGATGAGGAGAACATGGGGGGACTGAGAAGCAGGGCCGCCATCAGGGGGTGACAACCATAACGGTTGTCACGGGCCCGGCGGCCCTGCCGCCCGGGCCCCACGTCGAGCGTCGAAACTGCCGCAGGTGCATGTGCACCAGGACCCATCAGGTGGCCCAAGCATTTAGGGCCACCCGATGGGTCCAATATCTTCAGGGGCCCGGTCAGCACTGCGGGCATGTAATTGCGCGACCGGGCCCCTTTAAAAAAATTGCGGCTTCACCGCAAGTGCTGCTGGGAGGAAGTGACGGCCGATCACTTCCTCACAGCTTACTCCGTGCGGGGGGAGAGGGAGAGGAGAGGAAAGGACAGGACAGGAGAGTACACCACACCAGAGGCATCCGCTCCCATCATCCCCAGCCAAGCTCCTGCAACTTAAAGGTAAGAGGAGGGTGGATGATAAATGAGGTGTGTGTGTGTCTGCAAGTATGTATGTCTGTGTGTGTGTATGTCAGTATGTATGTCTGTGTGTGTATGTCAGTATGTATATGTGTGTGTGTATGTCTGTATGTATGTGTGTATGTGTCTATCTGTATATGTGTGTGTATATCAGTATGTATATATGTCTGTCTGTATGTCTGGTTGTCAGTATGTGTGTGTGTGTGTGTGTGTGTGTGTGTGTATATGTCAGTATGTATGTATGTCAGTATGTATGTATATGTGTATATGTCTGTATGTATGTGTCTATCTGTATGTGTATGTGTATGTCAGTATCTATGTGTGTATGTATGTCAGTATGCATGTATGTCTGTGTGTGTGTATGTATATGTGTGTGTGTGTATGTCTGTATGTATGTGTAATGATATTGATGTTACAAAGTTTTGGAGTCCAGTAGCCAGATCAGCAATGTTTTCTGCGAGAGGTAGCCACTCGTTACCCAGGTGGTTGAGCCCCTGAGCCTTGAGTGGCCTTCTGGTCTTAAGCAGAGATGGGAGACTGGAACAGAAAGATGATAATCGTAGAGAGGCAAGCCGAGGTCAGTGGGAAGGAGAAGCAGCAAAGTCAAAACAGTCCAAATTCAGCAACAGGAAGGAGAAACAGGAACACGCTTGATTAGAGAGTACAGGAACCACAATAATCTGGCAAAGGTACAGAGACAGGAAGTGGCTTTTATAGGCCAAGAACCAGACACCTGACCAGACACAGCTGAAGAGAGTTGTCACTGATAACCTTGACTCTACAAGCAATGGTATCAGATCTCAGGTAAATTTGCAAAAGGCAGGCTGGTGTACTGGTAAGGAAGAGGTTTAGCACCATGTAAACCAGGGTTCGAAACCCAGCAGAGTCAGTTCCTCACATTACCTCCACCTCTACAGGCGCAGCCTCTGGATGCCCTATTTCCTGGTTTAGCAGGGTACTGTGCATGGAAAGACTGAAGAAGATCAGGAGCATGAATATTGTCCACTGGTTCCCACGATCTATCCTCCTCACCATAGCCTTTCCAATGAACCAAATATTGAAGCTTGTTGCGGAAGATCCTGGAGTCAAGAATTTTTTCCACCTCGTATTCATCTTCACCATCCACGAGGACTGGTGGTGGGGCAGGCAAGGCTCGACCAGGGGAAAGTATTTTCATGAAAAGGTTTAAGCAGTGCCACGTGAAACACCGGATGTATTTTCATGGAATCCGGAAGTTGCAGACGGAAGGTGATTGCATTGATCTGAGCAATTATCTTAAAAGGTCACATGAACTTTTGACCCAATTTATTAGAAGGAATCCTAAGCTTAAGATTCTTTGTTGACAGCCAAACCTTGTCACCAACATGATAAACTGGGGCCTCCTTTCTGTGCCTATCAGCAGCTCTTTTGTAACATTCCTGAGCCTCCGAAAGAGTCTCCTTCAACAGTTCTTGGGAATCTCGTAAGGCGGTTAGCCGGTCAGTGACTGCAGGAATGGGAGTAGTAATTGGGAGACTCACTAGAAAGGTTGGATGGTAACCATAATTGGCAAAAAATGGTCTCAGAGAAGTGGAGCAGTGTTGGGCATTGTTATAGGCAAACATCGCCGTGGGTAGAAAATCCAGCCAGTCATCCTGCAGGTAACTAATATAGCACTGCAAATATTGTTCTAAAGTCTGGTTGGTTTGCTCAGTCTGTCCATTACTTTGTGGATGAAAAGCTGAAGACAGATTTACATTAATACCTAGAATAGAACAAAAATATTTCCAAAAATGAGATGTAAACTGCACTCCCCTGTCAGAAATTACTTCATCAGGCACTCCATGCAAGCGAAATATTTCCCGAATAACAAGGTCAGCAGTCTGTTTAGCTGAAGGGAGACCACGAGCTGGTATGAAATGACTCATCTTAGTTAACCGGTCCACAACAACAAGAATGGTAGTGTGTTCCTTAGAGGGAGGTAGTTCCACAATAAAGTCCATGGATATAGATCCCCAGGGACGATGAGGAATCGGAAGAGGCTGAAGCAAGCCAACAGGGGATGAGCGAGGAGTCTTATGTCTGGCACATACATCACAAGAGGACACATACTTCTTAACATCCTCATAATATTTAGGCCACCAAAAGGATCGGGTAAGTAGTTCTTGTGTCTTTCGGATTCCTGGATGACCTGCTGGTTTAGAGTCATGGTAGAGGCGTAAAACGTCCAGTCGCACTGATTCTGGAACAAACAGATGTTGTTGAAAAATCCAAAACCCATTAAGCATGGTCATATGAAGATCACGAGGAGGATCACGAAAAACTGGATCTTTAGAGTAGCCCTTTTTAATGTGAGACATTAGATCAGAAGGAAAGGTAACTCCTAAAAATCTGCTCTCTGGCAAGATGGTGGCCTTGGTTACTGTGGTATGGAGGGGGTCAGCTATCCTAGACAAGACATCCGCCTTGCCATTTCTGGAACCAGGGCGGTATGAAATAAAAAAATTAAACCTTGAGAAAAATAGGGACCAGCGTGCTTGTCTGGCTGACAGTCTCTTAGCGGATTGGATACATTCCAGATTTTTGTGATCTGTGAGGACAGTAATTGGATGGGTGGCTCCCTCCAAGAGATGTCTCCATTCGGTGAAGGCAGCTTTTATAGCCAAAAGTTCTTTATTCCCTATGTCATAATTTCTTTCTGCTGGTAACATCTGGCGGGAATAGAAGGCACATGGATGTAACAACATCTTAGGTCCAGTCCTTTGAGACAGTATAGCCCCAACAGCTGAATCAGAAGCATCTACCTCTACAGTAAATGGCAATTCTGGCTGAGGATGTACCAAGATAGGGGCAGATGTAAACAGAGTCTTTAATCTGGAAAATGCAGTGTCAGCCTTATTGGACCACTGAAAAGGAGTCCCTTTACGTGTAAGTTCAGTGATCGGTGTAATAACGGCAGAGAAATTCTTAATGAAACGCCTGTAAAAATTGGCAAACCCCACAAATCTCTGTATATCTTTTTCATTCTTGGGGATGGGCCAGTCCAGCACAGCTTTAATTTTACTTGCGTCCATACTTAAACCTTTAGGAGTTATTACATACCCCAGGAACTGAATTTCTGTTTGTTCAAACTCACATTTTTCCAGTTTAATGTATAGGTGGTGGGTACGAAGGCGCTCAAGAACAATGCAGACCTGTTTTCTGTGATTTTCAAGATTATCAGAAAATATCAGGATATCATCCAAATATGCCACAACAAACTGATCCAGGAGATCCCGTAGTACATCATTGATTAGATGCTGAAAAGTTGCAGGGGCATTACAAAGCCCAAATGGCATTACTAGATATTTGTAATGTCCGTACCTGGTTCTGAAAGCTGTTTTCCATTCATCATTTGGTCTTATGCGAACCAGATTATATGCCCCCCGTAGATCAAGCTTCGTAAATATTTTAGCTGAACGAAGTCTCTCCAGAAGTTCAGGAATGAGAGGCAAGGGATAACGGTTTTTAACAGTGATTTTATTAATGTCCCTGTAATCGACACATGGCCGTAGACTGCCATCTTTCTTTTCTACAAAGAATATAGGAGCTCCTGCTGGAGAAGTGGATGGTTGAATAAAGCCTTTGGCAAGATTTTCTTGTATGTATTCACGAAGTGCTTTTAATTCAGGCTCAGAAAGGGAGTATATACGGCCAAATGGGATAGCAGCTCCAGGTAGCAGCTCTATGGGGCAATCATAAGGCCTGTGAGGTGGAAGCTGATCAGCATTCTTCTTATCACAGACATCTGCAAAATCCCGATATTGTAGCGGAAGCTTAGTTAAGTTTGTAGCAACCATTTCATTAATTGTTGTGGTAACAGGTGTCGCCTTAGAGGGTTGACAATTCATTAAGCAGTGTTCTGAAGGAAAGGACAAAGTTCTAGTCTTCCAATCAATCTGTGGGTTATGCAGAGCAAGCCAGGGTATACCCAAAATCACTGGAAACTGTGTTGAGGAAATTAGGTGGAAAGATATAGACTCATGGTGATTCACTTCCAGAATCAATTTTAAGGGCACAGTCTCATGTGTAACCGGGCCTGACGTAAGTGGAGAACCGTCTACTGTTTCCATTAACACAGGTGAAGAGTTAGGGATAGACTGAATTTTATTTCCTGCTGCAAATTTAATGTCCATAAAGTTTCCGCCTGCTCCGGAATCTATCATAGCTGTAGTTAAAATTTTATTATCACCATATTGCAAAGTGATAGGCACCACCAAATGAGGATGTTGAGTCATCATACCTTCTTCACCCTGAGCCAGAGAAAACAAGGGTTGTGTGACAGAATCCAGTTGGTCTGAAATCTGGGATTGGTGTTGAATCTGTGCACCCTCAGCAGTCATAGCTATTGTTCTTTTAGACTTGTTAGGGCAATTGATGGCATAATGCCCTGCACTACCACAATACAGGTATAAGATGTGAATGCGTCGCCACTGTTTTTCTTCATTGGATAATGGCCCTCTTATTAGATCTACCTGCATAGCCTCAGGTTCAGAGTCTGTAGGTGTTTGTGGGGTCGGAGTAGAAATTCTTGAATAGAAAGTAGGAGTAGCACTTGGTTTAAAAGAGCCCTGTCTTTCCATACTTCTTTCTGAAAGTCTCCGATCAATACGGATAGCCAACCGCACAAATGCATCAAACTCAACAGGAAGATCAACACGAGCTAGCTCATCTTTTATAGCTTCTGAGAGACCCCTTCTGAAGTGGAACCTCTGGGCTGATTGTTTCCAAGTAGTATCAGTAACCCACTGTCTGAATTCAGCAGCATATTCAGCGACAGAACGCCTCCCTTGATGAAAATGAAGGAGAGTGGCTTCTGCTGTAGCACAGCAATTGGGATCATCAAAAACTAGGCACATGGCCTCAAGAAAGTCTTTTAAATTTCCCAAGACTGGACTGTCCTGTTCCAGAAAAGGGGAGCCCCAGGCCAGGGCTTCATCTTTGAAGAGGGAAAAAATAAATCCCACCTTCTCTCTTTCAGATGGAAAATGGTTAGGTAACATCATGGAATGCAAACGGCATTGATTTAGGAAACCCCTGAATTTTTTGCGGTCTCCTCCAAATTTTTCTGGTAGAGGCAAGCGGGCATCTTGTGCAGGTGTAACAGTAGTAGTAGCAGCAGCCGCAACATCATGTGTCCTGTAGCTGGTAAGCTCACTATGCATTGATCGAACTTCATTTTGCAGTTCAGCTACCTGATCCTGCAGCACTTGAATGGTCTGTGCCTGGGTCTGCATAGTTCTTGCATTAAAAGCAACCTGCTGGGCCAATGCAGCTGATCCGACGGTCTCCATGAATGGGCCAGATTATTCTGTAATGATATTGATGTTACAAAGTTTTGGAGTCCAGTAGCCAGATCAGCAATGTTTTCTGCCAGAGGTAGCCACTCGTTACCCAGGTGGTTGAGCCCCTGAGCCTTGAGTGGCCTTCTGGTCTTAAGCAGAGATGGGAGACTGGAACAGAAAGATGATAATCGTAGTGAGGCAAGCCGAGGTCAGTGGGAAGGAGAAGCAGCAAAGTCAAAACAGTCCAAATTCAGCAACAGGAAGGAGAAACAGGAACACGCTTGATTAGAGAGTACAGGAACCACAATAATCTGGCAAAGGTACAGAGACAGGAAGTGGCTTTTATAGGCCAAGAACCAGACACCTGACCAGACACAGCTGAAGAGAGTTGTCACTGAAAACCTTGACTCTACAAGCAATGGTATCAGATCTCAGGTAAATTTGCAAAAGGCAGGCTGGTGTACTTGTAAGGAAGAGGTTTAGCACCATGTAAACCAGGGTTCGAAACCCAGCAGAGTCAGTTCCTCACAGTATGTGTCTATCTGTATGTCTGTGTGTGTATGTCAGTATGTCTATGTGTGTATGTGTCTATCTGTATGTGTGTGTGTGTCATTATGTCTGTGTGGGTATGTCAGTATGTATATATGTCTGTGTGTGTGTGTCATTATGTATGTCTGTGTGTATACATCTATCTGTGTATGTGTGTGTCATTATATGTGTGTATGTATATATGTCAGTATTTATATATTTGTGTATGTATGTATGTATGTATGTATGTATGTATGTATGTATGTATATCAGTAAGAATGCCTGTGTATATGTATGTGTGTGTATTCCTGGTTGGGATTAGGAGGCGGGGCATGGAGGTGGGCATGGAGGTGGGCCGGGAGCCCAGACTTTGAGCTGTGTTAGGGCCCCACAATTTCTGATGGCGGTCCTGCTGAGAAGAACATGGGGGGGGGGAGATGAGGAAGACACAGGGAGGAGGGAGGTAAGAAGAACACAGGTAGGGAGGGTGATGAGAAGGGGAGATAAGGACCAGGGAGGAAGTGAGAAGAACACATGGAGGGTGGAGGGGGGATGAGAAGAGCACAGGGAGGGTGGGTGAATGTGAGAAGGTGAGGGAGATGAGAGACCACTAAGGGGATATCTCTAAGGGACAGAAGGGAGAGCTCTATAGGACAGGGGCAAGACAGGGAGCTCTTTCACTCTACGTGCACACACACACAATGCATCCCTATACATACACAGCTTCAGCTTAATGAAGTGGTTCTGGTATCTATAGCCGGTCCCTGCAGGCTTTTTAATGTAAACACACACTGTGTGCAGCACTGGCGTTAATTCATATGGCAGATCATATGGGTGGGGCATTGTGATGTCACATGGGGGGGTGGCGGCAGATTTTTCTTTTGCCTAGGGCACCAAAAATCCTCTGATCCTGGGCATCATAACATTTTCATTTAGTCTACTGGTGACCCACAGGAGGGGAGTGCACTGATTCCACAGCACTCTCCTCCTGCCCAGACCCATCTTTACCGCAGTGCAAGTGCCCTCTGCCCCTAATTTACAGTGGCTCACACTCACAGCAAGCAGTGCCTGGAGCCCATTGCAGAGATGGGAACAAAGAGGTTCTGCGGCAGCTGGCCGTCCTGCAAGCATTACATTAACCAGCTGTTCCCCATGCAGCCCCAGAAGGCGCTGTGCTGGGGGAATGTGATTACTCTTCACTTCCCCCCAGCCTACAGAGCAGTGCATGGGAGAGAGAGAGGAGGAGGCATTTAATCTTACAACAAATTCAGTAAGCAAATCTTTATAAATTTTGGGGGGACAGGCTCTGTTTCCACAGTTTATTGGTGTTTATTCTGATGTCTGTATTAATATTGAGGGATGTCTAAGTAGTAACATCAGTGCGTGTCAGCAGGGCTAGCCGTTGGGGTGTGCAAGCTGTGCGGTTACGCAGGGTGCCATTACAACAGAGGCACCCGGCTGCTAACACAGCTCACAAGTTGAGGACACCAGCATATTCAATTTAAACGATTCGCTGGTGGTCCACTGGTGCGTACCAGCAGTAGGTGCAGTCAGATTATATCCTCTCCCTCGTGGTTCCGGCACTCAGTTAGTGAGTCGGAGCACAGGCTCAGAGATTCTCTGCCTGCGCTCTGACAACACTGAATGTCAGAGCCGTGAAGGAGCGGGTATGGCAAAGAGCTACTGATTAGCATAACATCAATATCCGTTATAAAACCAGGAAAAGGTGGGCATGGATGGTGAACTGATTTGGTGGTGTAATGGGCACTTGACTGGTTTTGCCCCCCAGGCCTAAGGCTGCCAGACCTCCCCTGCTTCCCTGAGATGGTTTCTGACAGTTTGTGCAGAAATTCTTTGGTTATTCAAACCGATTGTTGCAGCAGCTGTCTGGATGGCTGGTCTCAGCAGATCTTTGACGTGCAGATGCTGAATGTGGAGGTCCTGGGCTGGTGTGGTTAAACGTGGTCTACGGTTGTGAGGCCTGGTTGGATGTACTGCCAAATTCTCTGAAATGCATTTGAAGACGGCTTATGGTAGAGAAATAAACATTCAATGCATGGGCAACTCTGGTGGACATGCCAATTGCACGCTCCCTCAAAACTTGCGAAATCTGTGGCATTGTGCTGTGTGGTAAAACTGCATACTTTAGAGTGGCCTTTTATTGTGACCAGCCTAAGGCACACCTGTGCGATAATCATGCTGTCTAATCAGCATCTTGATATGCCACACCTGTGAGGTGGATGGATTATCTCGGCAAAGGAGAAGTGCTCACTAACACAGATTTAGACAGATTTGTGAACAATATTTGAGAGAAATAGGCCTTTTGTGTACATAGAAAAAGTCTTAGATCTTCAGCTCATGAAAAATAGGGGCAAAAACAAAAGTGTTGCATTTATAATTTTGTTCGGTGTAGTTACATATTTTATTTTTAGGCTGAAAAAAGAAATCCCTTCATCACATTCAGCCTTTCTCACATCTGTTTTTGCTAATTATCCAAAAAAGGCTGAAAACCCAGTCTGAATCGCATTCCAATTTTAACAAACTAAGAAAGAATTCCTTCTTGACCCAAGAATGGCATTCAAATATGTCATTGTATCAATTAGCTGTTACCCAACATATTAAAAATTATTTTCTAATGTTTTTGCAAGTATTTATCCAGTTGCTGTTTAAACATTTATGCCGAACATATTAAAACGACATTTTCAGGAAGAGAATTCCACATCCTTATTGTTATTACTAGAAAAAAACATTTCCTTTGAATTAGGCTAAATCTTCTTTCCTCCAGTCTAAATGTGTGATCTTGTGTCCTTTGTATAGTCCTGTTATTGAATAGATATCTAGTCAATGGTTTGTATATATGTATATATATATATATATATATGTGTGTGTGTGTAAAATGCCACCATATCCCCTCTGTGGCACAATGTTTCTAAACTAAAGAGGTTCACATTTTTTAAACTTTCTTCATAACTAAAATGTTCCATTCCTTTTATTCGTTTCATAGCCCGCATATGTATTTTTTCTAATACCATAATATCCTTCTTTAGAACAGGTGCCCAAAGTGCAATTTTGTTTTGCTTGAATATGTACCATTAATAACAACTCTCTGAACTGGATCCTTAAGCCAATGTTCTAACCAAGAACACGAATATTCATCTAGACCAATTTCTTTTAGTCTGAACACTAACCTATTGTGTGGAACAGTTTCAAACACCTTGACAAAATCCAAGTAGATCACATCTACTGCAGCACCCTGATCTATACTTCTACTTACGCCTTCATAGAATGCAATTAAGTTAGTTTGACAGGACTTATGTTTCATAAAACCATGCTGATTACTGTTAATAACAATATTCTTCCCTATCAATTCCTGAAAATTATCCCTTAATAACGCTTCAATTACTTTCCCTGCCACAGAAGCTCACAGGTCTATAATTTCCAGGCAAATATTTGAATACTTTTTGAAAATAGGAACCAAATTCTGCCTTTCTCCAATCCTCTGTTACAATTCCTGAAAGAAAAGAATCCCGAAAGCTTAAACAGGGTTACTTATTTCTACATTTAGCTCCTTAAGTACTTGTGGGTGAATACCGTCACGTCCTGTGGCTTTATTTACATTAACTTTCTTTAGTTGCTGTAGCACCTTGTCTTGAGTCATCCAATCACAATGTTTCTGCAAGTTTTTGGCGGCAATTAATTGCTTATATCTTGCCGTAGTTTTCTACTTAATATATACAGAGGAAAAATAGTTATTTAAAATGTCTACCTGGTCTTAATTAACTAACACACTCATCTTAGTTTTCAGTGTACTCACACCTTGCTTTTGTTTAGAATGTATGTACTTTAAAATTTTGGTTGGTTGGTTTTGCTCTCTTTAGCTATCACGTTCTCATGTTCTATTTTAGCCCATCTAACCGCCATTTTGCTTGTATTATTGGCTTCATTAAATCTTATATAAGAGGCCTCTGATTTGGCAGATTTAGATGCTTTATATGCCCCTTTCCTATTTTTTTATTTCTTGGTTAACCTTCCCACTAAGCCACATTAGTTTCAATTTGTTTATTTTCTATTTATCACACAATGGTATATACTGAAAAGTGTGCATTTCTTACATTTGTTTTAAGATTTATCCTCATTGTTTTTTTTCCACTAAAGAGTTTATGTCAGCCAATGAGTTGTAAAGCTTTCATTATATTATCGAAATTGGCCATTTTGAAAGTGATATATTTTAGTATACCCCAAGTGCATTTGCTTTATTGTGTTTATTTCAAAAGACACCGTATTGGGATCATTATTTCCCAAGTGCTCCCCCACTTGAATGTTTGTCAAAAGATGAACATTGTTTGATCCAGACACTCATCCTTTCTAGTTGGTGCTTGTACCAATTGTGACATGAAGGTGTCATTTAACAATTTCAAAAATGTATATCCAGGCAATTATTAAATATCCAATAATTAATGTGTTACCCAGCTGCTCATTCTCTTCAATATCAGCATTAGGTGGATTATAACATATCCTAACTAATAATTGATCTGCCCCAAGCAGATATCTAGATAATAATAACAAAATATTTAACCAGGAAAGGTACAATCAGATTACTCTGGTTTTCAAGTACATCCTGGGGATGTTACCTTAGCCCAACATCCAGGGGCTGTTACTATTACCCAATTTAATGGTACTCATTTTATCTACCTCAGAAGGATGAAGGGCTGAGTCAACCCTGCTGGGATTTGAACCCTCAACCCAAAGGTTGAACAGATTCACAGATTCTACTGATGATGCATTAGCCCAGATAACCATAAAGTTTTCCACATTTTCTGCGTCACATTCCACTTGCTTAATATTTGACTTTAACTAGTGATTGAAATACAAACATAGCCCACCGCTATTACTGGGTTTTTTTCTATCCTTCCTAAATAATATGTAACCATTTAAGCTAACTGCCCAGTCATGTGTCTCATCCCACCATGTTCCGTTATGCCTATTATGTCATATAACATTATGTTAGTAATAGTCAGAATATTGGCGTTCAGAAGTATCCCTTTTATTAAAAAGTGTCAGGATTATGTACTTTTCTTCTGTAGAATTTAACTGCATTCCTAATTCAAATTATATGCTCTTATATTTTCTTTGCTTTGGCAGTTATTACTAATATTCTACCAAATTCCTTCTTTTTTTTGTTTTTAACTCAAATAGCTATTGGAAAATACTATATTTTTTCTATTTATTTGTCTTTATCCTAGTTTTCCAACCTAAGATACAATAAGTTGTAGTAGTCATGCAGTTTAAAACCAACAAGATGTCATATTGTAGCAACTAGCATATATAGAAAAATGTGTTCACAAAAACAAAGTAAGAAACATACAGTTTATAATGCATATCAAGAGGTAGGTATACAGGCATCCATACACACAGACATACATTGATACTGACATACATACATATATACATACATTCATATATACATACATACAGACATACATATATACATACATACTGATAGACATACATAATGACATACATACATACAGACATACATAATTACATACATGCGTACATACAGACATACATATATACATACATGCAAGCATTCATACAGACACACACACACAGAGTTCATTTTCCAGCCACCCTCCTGTTTCTTACCTTTTCTTTGCAGGAGGGTGGCTGGGGCTGATGGTACTGGGAGTCGGCACAGCTCTCCCTCACTGCCGGGCATGTGACCACTTCCTCCCAGCAGCACTTGCTGCGGCTGCATTTTTTTTTTTTAAAGGGGCCCAGTCGCGTTATACCACGGCCACAGCGCTGACCGGGCCCCTGAAGATATAGGGCCCATTGGGTGGCCCTAAGTGCACGGGCCACCCGATGGGCCCCATCAGCGTGCGGGCCCCGGTGGAAATGGTTGTCACCCCCTGATGGCGGCCCTGCTGGTGGATATGAAAGTAAGATACAAGGGAAAGATTGCAAAGTGTTTTGGGAAAGAGAAGAAAACTGTTTTAAAAAGTTGTTGTAGTATAAAATTAAGGTTCCTGCATGATTGGAAATTGGTTAATAATACAACTTCTGTTATAGATTGTTTAGATTGGGAAAGCAAACTAATCCTCACATTTCCCAAATTATGGATATATTCAACACATCCTTTATTCCCTTCTTAAATTATTTAAAAACGGCCAGTTTTATCTGATTCTACCACACTTACATGATCAGGATTGGACGTCCCTATTGATCACATTCTCATCCAACAAAGATCTCTCCCTGCTCAATCAGTAACATCTATTGAATGATTTACGTTATACTTAACCTCTTAAAAAATAGATGGTTCCTCTGGATGGCAAGCACTGATCTGGAAGTGTCTGAAATAGTCTTAACAAACATGAAATAAAATAATTTGCTTAGTATACCTACCTGTCAGGAGATGCAATTATACATTATCCATTGGGCTTATTCCCTGAATTACATTTTCAAGATACACTCAACTGTGCAAAATTTGTCGAGGAGAGGTAGAGGTAACACTGCTTCTGAGTTTGTGCCGGCATCCAGTAATTCTGGAGAAATAGCACAAATGAACACACTTTCTTAATAGATATTTGGATTTCCCTGTTGTACTTGGAATCCAGACAGACATAATTTTGTTCTGTTTTATTGCATCAAAAAAATCAGTTTGAAACAAACTATTAAAGGTAAACCATCACTTCTATAAAAATTACACCATAGAAGAAAACATTGAACATCACCTATACTGTGTGTTAACTTTGTTTCATGTGATGTTTCATTTTATTTTAACTTTTTATTAAACATTTAGAAAATACCATCACGATTCTATTCAGTCTAGGCACAACCAGGGCATATATTGCAAAGGAGCAGAAGAAAAAGTGCAAGTCATCTTCTCAGTAAGCTTTCTTAATACTCTCTCTGGTCAGTTGCGAAGGACACAGCTTAATGATTGGAAGAGGGCTAAAATGGAGGCGCCCATTTGCACACTTAAGACATACTGATTTATACTTTTAATGTTATTGTTCACAGCTTACAAACACATATTTGTGGTATATAATGGATAAGTACACAGCATATTAAAATCTTGGGAAATAATAATTTTCTTTGAATATAACGATTGGATTAAAATAAGCAGGTACAGTATAAATAAATATCCTTTGACTAGGATAGGGTTAGGCAACCTTTGGCACTCCAGTTGTTTTGGACTACATCTCCCATAATGCTCCTACAGCAATGATGCTGGCATATCATCAAGGAAGATGTAGTCCACAACCTCTGAAATGTCAAAGGTTGTATACCTCTGCGTATACCTAGCGTATCAAAGTGTCCTGGACTTCTCCTATGTTCATCCTGGATGTGTAGTTTAAATAAGCAGAGACTGTCAAGATGCTTGACAAGCAAGCAAGAAATGGGTGGTGGTCATTATTGAAACCTCCTGTGATTTGTTCTGAAGTTTAGTCTTAGTAAGTTAGTTGTAGTGCTTTTAGATCACCTAGTTCAGTGGTCCTCAACCCCGGTCCTCATGGACCACCATCAGTCCAGGTTTTGTCAGTATCTCCATTTGAATTAAAAAGGGAAATACATAGGTCCTGGACTGTTGGTGGTCATGAGGACTGGGTTGGAGACCACTGACCTAGATCACACATTAAAGTATTACTATAGATTCACATGGTAAACGTTATCATCAATAAAATCTGCAAAGAGTATTCAAGTTATAATTTATATTCCGTGTCCTAGCTTTTAAAACTAATCAATATGTACATGTTCATTGGTTTGGTAATAAAATGTAATTTAAACAGCTGGATACACTTGAAAATTACAGAAAATAAATTCTACCATAAGAGTTTGAAAAAAATAAAAGGAAAATTAGACGGCAGACCAACTGATACATAAAAGCCCAGACATAATTTATATTGTATCATGACCTGGCCTCTGAGCAGTAACACACTTGCATTACATCCTTCCTGAATTAAGATAGTGATTTAGGGATGGTCTGGAAAACACACTGTCATCCTTCAGCCCTGAAAAGTTGATCCATTGTCTTTTTTTTCCCTTTCAAAGCAGATGTGTTTGTTTCCCTTGTTGCTGGCATGATACATTAGACATTTAAGGCAATTAGATGCTCTTAACTATTTTGTTTCTCCTCAGTTTTGGCATACAGGCAGCAATAAATATGATTTCAAACCATTTAGAAAATGTTTGGATATTATTGCTTAATATAATTATCCCCTTAAGGACACATGACAGAAATATTCCGTCATGATTTCCTTTTATTCCAGAAGTTTGGTCCTTAAGGGGTTAAGATATATAATCCATATTGATACAAAGTATCAATTAGACTTGTGCTCTACGGAAAAATTTGGTTTGGTCGAACGACTTAGTCTGAAAATACATTTTTCTTTTTGGCATGGGAGAATATGTCCATGTGGCAGTTTGACTCGTCCATGAAGAAATTTAAGAAAAACGAACCAAAAGGGCGTGAAATGGGGCTGAATCAGTGTACTTCTAAATGTATACATAATATAGCTTACTATTCAATGCTGTGAATTTTATTGATACAAAACTCTGTTATACACTCGCACAACAAAAGATATGGAACTGCTGGAAAAGAGGGGCATTAAGGTAAAAAAGAGGGGCTGAGGGATTTGGATCCAAAATAGAGATTGTCCTAGTAGGCTCTTGGGGAAATTCATGCATGCTATAGAATTACATGTATTGGTAAGTGCAAAGGTTTGAGGGTGAATGACAGGATTCTCAGAGTTACAAAGAGTGGTGCTTATATCTTTTTACGAAAGGACTTTATGATACAGAAGGTCTTGGGGTCAAATCACTTAGAATGTAGCAAGTTATGTGCGTGATGGGAGCATTAATCCATTGCAGCTGGAGGGCCAGAAGTGCCCTGACCCGACTCAAGAGCGCCCTGTCAAGTTCAATGACAGAACACTGCTGCTATGTTAAATCTGAACTCGATTTTCACAATAAATGGGCCAATATTGTGGAAATCATAGATGCCTTTCTTCCTTTGTTTAATAGCTGTGGATTATCTCGGCGAAGGAGACAGGTGTTAATAAACTATTAAATGACATGAATTTCCAGCTGCACTGTGGCAACTGAATGTGATCTGACAAACTCACTGAGCAAATCATAAACAAGTTCAAGAGAAGTAGACAGAGGCGCAGAGCTCGAAAAAATAAGTCAGTATGTCAATGATCTCATGGTCGAAAAATATGTAAACAATATGGCTGCTGGTAGATTTGGAACGCCCTCACCCCAGGTCATGGTAATGTGTTTACGTACTTACCTTGCCAGTTTTCTTGATGTGATAAAAATAAATTTTTGGTACGTGTGTTGTATAAGGATAAAGGATTGAGTAATGCAAAGTATTTGTATGTGCAGAACTGCACAATACATATTTCTCATTCCCTCTCATAAAATATCAATAAAGTCTGCATTTATATATATTTTTTCTATACATTTTCCAAATGAATGATGCTGGGAATTTGGATGAATTTTCACACACTGCAGGAAGAACATTTGAGGTTTGTTCCACTGATATGACTTGAGAGGAGAAGCTCATGAGTACCCAATCGTATTCTCAAGTCACAGTGACAGAATTAAAGGCTTGCTGGAGTACTCTAAACTTTAATCCACATGGTCTGTTTAGCTCCTGTGAGGTCTACTTAATTCCAAGCTCCTAGTTCCTGGGATCCGCATAAGCTGAATCAGGGTTCTGGTATATGGCTGCAGAAACGCTGGTGCTCAACACCAGGGGGCGTGCGGTTACCCTGCACCAGACCCTGACCTATCCACTCTCACGCTAAAGACTCCCACTTATCATCAGGCATACTGGGTCCCGGTCCTCGCACCGCCGCCCGGACAGTGTCTGAGTCCCGGGCACCGGACCGCCACCCTGACACAGTGCTGTTATTACATTTCTGTTGAGTTTATGTTTAGCTGTAATTTTTCTCTTACACATTTACTGTACCCACACATATTATATACAGTTTTTCTCGCCATGAAATGGTCTTTCTAAAAAATACCATTATTTTCATCATATCATATAATTTACTATAAAAAAATCATAAAATATGAAAAAAAAACACTTTTTCTAACTTTGATCCCCAGTACGTCAGAGGTTGGGAAAGGGTTAAATAGGTAATATTGCCTTAAGGGTGGACACCTCTATCCCCTCTTTTTCCGGTGTTATTTCACTGATATGCTTTACATATAATTGCAGGGTAACAGAAAAGAACCCAGTCAAGTTTTGTATTTAAATATATGATTTTGTACAATATAAAGTAACATCTGTATTTCAGCAAAATAGATAGCATGTGCTTACCCCTCCCCCCTAGACATTTGCTAGCAAAATGTAGAGATTAAATTTGATTCTTTGTCATTTAAAATTAAGTTGTATCTGTCAAAACAGGAACCCTTACAGGGTTGTATTATCATTTTAATTAATGGTGTGCTTGTATTGTAGATAGTATTACTGTGAAAGACAAACCGGTCACTATGTACTGGTGCAGGACTTCCAGCCACCCCCTTCCCCTTAAAAGGCTATATTTCAACCCCCCACCACCCCCCGTGCCTTTTAACTAGAATGACAAACTAACCATCCAGAGAACCTCACAGACTAGCAGGAGGCTTTTACAAGTACAGCGCTCCTGACTGGGATTCTCATGGAACTGTCGACTGGATAGTGGAATAGCTGCGATTCAATCAGACTTCATCCACCTAGCGCTTGACCCCCAAGACCACCAAACAGGGTGATAATTGGAGGGGTAACCAGGAAGATGACCAGGTACTCAGCGAAACCCCGAACTTGAGGGAGCTTCGTGTACTGGACCGGCCAGCAGTCATCATGAGACCGGAACTTCCCACCCTGTGGCCTGGAACTCAGTGCCGGTTTGGAGAGTGCTACGGCCTTCAGATTACTCGGCTATACATATCCGGTCCAGGTGCTTTTAAGACTGAATACCCTCTTGGGTGAGAGCTTTCCGGATATGACAACGGTTTGGGGATACTTGAAGTAGAAAGCATGTTTTTAGGGAACACTGTTGTTAGGCGCCCTGGTTTCTGGCCATTAATAAAGTGAATTCGGTTGATTAAGCTATGTCCCAGACACCAAGGAGCCAGGATTGTAAAAAATATATTGCAAAGTGTATTGTGTTCTTGATGACCCCCCTGTTGGAGACTGTGATATAAAAAGGCCACTGTCACCCAATAAAGTGCTCATGTTGTATTCTACATTAAGCCTCGGCTGATGATTGGGATAAGGGCTAAAATCATTCTGGGTGGGGAAAGTGAATACCTCCATATAAATAGGAGGTACATAGATTAATGTGATACAAATACAAATGGTAAAGACTTAATTAAATGAATTGCACTTGGAAATCATAAACAAGACTCATAATATTTACTAGCACTGCTCATCAACTGATGTCCAAGTGTAACTCACCACTCTTCATGGATGTTTTAACCTGCATAAGTGCAAAGTTTAAATAATAAACATTTTGTAAAATATTGACATAGTATAAGTGACAAGTAACATTTGCAAAAAAAATAAAAATTACTTAGTTGTATGGAGCCATAATGCTGTCAGTCCAAATCTGATATCAAGTTAACATAATCCCTGTTAGCTAAGGATTCTTATACACATAAACGATCTCGGAAAGCATTGAATCAATGCTTTCCTATGGGTGGTTTGAAGACACAAGACCAGGGATAGGCAACCTTCGGCACTGCAGATGTTTTGGACTACACCTCCCATGATGCTTTCCCAGCATTATAGCTGTAAGAGCATTGTGGGAGATGTAGTTCACAGCATCTAGAGTGCCGAAGATTACCTACCCCTGCACTAGACGTCTTCATGCAAAGACTGAGGACATTCAGAGTTGTTTCACAGAGTCAAATTCCATGAAACAGGAAGCAGTCTTAAAGGACCACTATAGTGCCAGGAAAACATACTCATTTTCCTGGCACTATAGTGCCCTGTGGGTGCCCCCACTCTCAGGGTTCCCCTCCCGCCAGGCTCTAGGGGGTGGAAGGAGTTAAACTTACCTCTTTCTCCAGCACCGGGCAGGGGACTCTCCTCCTCCTCTCCTCCCTCTTCTTCCGTCACCGGCTGAATGCGCATGCGTGGCAAGAGCCGCGCGTGCATTCAGCCAGTCCATAGGAAAGCATTGTCAATGCTTTCCTATGGACGCTGGCGTCTTCTCACTGTGAAAATCACAGTGAGAAGCGCGGAAGCCCTCTAGCAGCTGTCAATGAGACAGCCACTAGAGGCTGGATTAACCCATAGGTAAACATAGCAGTTTCTCTGAAACTGCTATGTTTACAGAAAAAAGGGTTAATCCTAGCTGGACCTGGCACCCAGACTACTTCACTTCATTAAGCTGAAGTGGTCTGGGTGCCTATAGTGGTCCTTTAAAACTGCAATATAAACATTGCAGTATTTCTAAAACAATGTTTTACATTGCAAGGTTAAAGGGACGGGGACAGTGCACCCAGACCACTTTAATTAGATGAAGTGGTCTGGGTGCCTAAATTGTCCCCTTTAGATAGCATTCAGTTTGCTACACTGTTTTCATGGGCATTACTATTGAAACTATATTGTATCCACTGTGATTCTAACTATTGGATTTTATAAGAGCTGATACTTTTTATTCTATATTTTGTATTCTATACAGATATTTTTCTTTAGTTATTTTGAGACAATTGTACTGTGTGAAGTAGATGAGATTGCATGCACAGTTTTTCTCTCTAGAGCGTCCCTTGCTCAATCTTTATTGGATTAGCTCTACTTTCGATTCTGCTCATTTTTAATCCTTGGGTCTGATCGGAAACCTCTGCTGCTAATTTGTAATTTTATAGAATTCAGATACAAATTGAAGTTTTCTTTTTTCTTTAAATGTTTTAGATCTAGATGGCTCCATATCTTCTGGTCCTGTCAAGTGAGGTGGCTGCAACGTGACCTCATCTTTTTGTACAATGAAATATATTTTATATTGGAGCTGTTACGACAAAGTGACTCCCAACACGCAGAATGCAAACGTTAAATAATTAGCGGAGCTTAGAATGGCCGGGTTTAATATGGTTAGTGAGAGAATAGTCAGGAAACAGCCAAAGTCTAGGAAAACGATTAGGAATAGCCAAGTCAGGAAACCAGAAAACAGGATAAACGAGAAAATGAGCTGGTTCAAGGATACCAGATAAGCATAATAGTCCACATACAAGCCAAGTCAAAATACTAGTAAAAACTATCAGGAAATACGTTAGCGCTAGAGGGAACATCAAGTGAACCACAATAGGGCACTGAATAAAAAGCAAAATCCATTCTATTTATAGGGGAGCGTTTTTTGCTTTAAAAACACCTCCACAAAAAGTCAGGGGGCATTGAATATTTAAAATTTTCGTGACATTGCTGCTTTAAAACGGGGGATCAGAGCATCCAGCGTCCGACATGCCGTACCGACATTGGGAGGAATGGGAAATAGGAGTCCCACCACGAGGGCAAACAAGGTAAGGTACCCTGACAGGAGCAATAATTCCTAGATCTCTTGTTGTGATCATTTGTGCATCCCAACTTTTTTAAAATTTGGTTTGATATTGCAGGGACTGGCCTGTCCCTAGGGGAGAGCACCAGTTTCTGGAAATCTGCACTCACACCCAGCTATAGGCACCCAGACCACTTCTTCCTATTGAAGTGGTCTGGTCGCAGTGTCCCTATCCCCTTAAAAATACAATGTAAAACATTGCAGTTTCAGAGAAACTACAATATTTACATTTCAGGATTAAGACAACCTCTAATAGCTGGCTCCCAGACATCCACTAGAGGCGCTTCTTGCATTTTCATGGAGTTTAACTCTGTGATACGACGTTGGATATCCTCCTGCTTTACATGAGGATATCCAGCATTTTAAAGATCCCCATAGCAAAGCCGTTGTTTTGTTGTTGGAGAAGAAGAAGAAGACAGAGCAGGTGCTGAGGATGCTGAAGGTAATTGTCAAATTTTTTTTTAACAGTTTCAATACTGGGGGGGGGCGGGTTAGGAGGGTGTTCCACAGAGAATAAAAAAAACAGTTTTGTATAGTGTTCCTGTAAGAGCTCCCAGTTTATTTCTTATTAATAGACTGTTCAGTTTTCTGTTGGGCTTGCCTAGAAATTCTGGAAGACCACTGGGATAAATGTGATAATTTAGTGGCTTACAGTCAAAACCTTTTTTGGGTAGTTATAGAAGATGGTCTCCTTACAGCAAGGATTTTGGATTGCGATTATCCAAGATTTATTATATTAAAACTGTCCTTTGATCTTTTCTCTACCAGACACTGCATTACATGGGTTATTCATGATATTAAATATAATTAAATTGAGTGGCTGCCCATCAAAATCTAGAATACACCCCTCAGTCTGGACAGATGTAGAAGAGGGATACCACAATTTAAACTATTAACTTTCCTTTTGCATTTCGAGAAGGTGACATTTGACATTCAAACAACTCTGTAATGCTTATTAGACATTTTTATTCATATTTGAACGTTTTGTTCTATCCATTGGCGGATCCAGGGGGGGGGCAACGGGGCAATTGCCCCCCCCGAGATTCCCCCCTGCCGGCTAACGCAGGGCTGGCATTGCCCAAGTGCCAGCCCTGCAATGTGCCTGCGGACCGGGGAGGAAGATCAGAGATCTCCCTCCCCGATCCGCAGGCACTGTGCTGACAGCCGGCGGCGGAGGGAGGGAGTGAGAGAGGACCCGGAGCTCAGGCTGCAGCTCCTCCGGGTCCTCCTCGCTCGAGATTTGGAGCGTTGCCGCGGTTACCACGGCAACGCTCCAAATCTCGCGAGAGTGAACTCTAGCCCGGGAGCGCGGGCTAGAGCTCACTCTCCACACTGGGACCACCAATGAATCCCCACCGGACCACCAGGCACCAAGAAATGTCCCCCCTCCACCCCAGTAAAGGTAAGAAGGGAGGGGGGACATAGAATATTTATTTTTATTAAATAAAATTTTTTTTTATTATTTAAAAGCCTCCTCCCCCCCCATTACACACACTGCCCCCCATTAAACACACTGCCCCCCCATTACACACACTGCCCCCATTACATACACTGCCCCCATACACACACTGCCCCCCATTACACAAACTGCCCCCATTACACAAACTGCCCACCCATTACATACACTGCCCCACACACACTGTCCCCATACACACACTGCCCCCACATACACACACTGACGCACACACTGCCCCACAAACACTGTCCCCATACACACACACTGCCCCACAAACACTGCCCCCCATACACACTGCCCCACAAACACT
>OW240918.1:125580232-125627303 GCA_933207985.1 Pelobates cultripes | reverse complement strand
GTTCTATCCATGCTTCCAATTATATGGTTAGAATCAGTATAAAGCAACAATCAGTGACACCGTGGTTTGATCCATAAAACAGGAAATAGTTTTCATTGCTATCTTACTTTTTTCATTTAAAGCCATGGTAGCTTTACGTTTCCACCCCTTATATTTTAGGATTGTGAAGTTAGTAACACAGACTGACTGATAAGGAGCGGACAGTATGATTTTTACTAATTTCACTGTTCTATTTCCTGACCTTTCTTCGAAGAGGGGAGGAGCGCTAATCGTAAGTCAATGCTGCCATGGCTTTAATCGAGAAAATAAAATTACAGTAACTATAGAATCAATTTTCTATTTATTTAGTTTTGACCATTTTATGTCTGGAAAAAAACAAAACACCATCTTGGTAAATAGCAAATGCAATTGCAAATGCAATCTATGGAATGATCAAACCAGTTGGAGACTTATTTTCTACCTGAGTGGGGGAGATATTCCAGCTGAGTTATGCCCAGTAAATAGAACTTTGGCATGAATCTGTTTGCAAATCTAGAAAATAGTGTCTGTTAGAGTATAGTAAATTGACCTCTTAGAATCTATAGGCACATTAAGTCAAGCTAGATCTTTTAGTCTGCACATTTCTTGTGTCAAAAGCTTTTGTTTGAGTGATCGAGATTTTGCTTTTATTTCTTAAGACTCCGGAGTAATTTTCAAATCTTCTTCCACTATATTATCCTCTACTACCTTTTTGGATAGTTCTTCCTTCCTCTTTCAGTAAGCTAAGAAATATATATTTTCTGTTGTCACCCTTAAGTTTAACCCCCCCAATACTTTATGTCCACGTTTTCTAGCGATTCTCTTGCTGCAGAAAATGTCACCCTCTTGCATTGTGTTAAATCCTTTGAGATCTTTGTGAGTTTCCATAATGTCACACTTATCCCTTCTCTGCTCCGAGCAATATATTAATATTTACAGTGTTCAGTCCCTCTTGAAATGTATTGCTATGCATCTTTCAAAATGCGGTTAAACTAAAACACAGCATATTTTGATACCCTGTGTTCCTTAAACAGACAGTTCTGTTCATTCGTGATATGTAAAAGCTATTCAGATAAATACAAAAATACACCACGACTTTGATGACAATACTATAACTTAAAATTTGGAAGATTCAATAATTTACATTATATATTTTTAATGGCAATTTCTCCAAATGGACTGGATTTTATTACAGAGAAAAAAAGAGCACATGTAATAATAATTCCCTCGACATCTATGCAAAATCTCTATTCAATAAGAAGGGATTATCTGGTGTAAAAGAATCTAGCCATGGGCATCCGCAGGAATTTTTCCAGCAGGGAGGGGGATGAGGGGGCATAATTGTAATGACATCCATGATTGGTCCCTTTCTGACTGTGTCATGAAAGGAAGGGGCATAGTCATTATCACATAAAGCCAGGGAGAATAGCTTTTTCACAACTATGGTGTCAGGAATACATGTTTGTATTCCTGACACTCTAGTGTTCCTTTAAGCAAATTAAAGGAACATTCTGGTCACCATAACAACTTCATCTAAATGAAAATGTTATGATGCCAGGAAGCCCCTGGCTGCTCTCTTTCCTTTAAGGGGTTAAACCGCTCTCAAATGGTTTAACCCCAAAGGCTTCCTTCAGCTCCAGATCTCCAGGTCGCTCAGTGGTATTCGGCTTCTGAAACGGAGTGTCAGGAAGTGCAGATTGACGTCAGGCATGGGTACCGCTGATTGACTAGAGTGGTCAGTTGGCGCTCTAAGCCAATCACTAGTTGCCGGTTCATAAAAATGTTTACTTTTTTATGAATGGGGAGCTACCGATTGGCTTAGAGTGCCAGCTGACTGCTCTAGCCAATCAGCGACAGCCCTACACAACGGCACCCTGTGCTTCCTGACACTCAGTAAATAAAAGTGAACACATTAATACTGAAAAAATTTTTTTTACCTGGGGAGATGAGAAGGTCCAAAGTTTCCCTGCCAGGCCCAGGTACCAAAGCCTTATGATGTGGTGTCCAGAATAAAGTGGAGGGTTCACTTCACTTGTCCTTCTTGCTCCAATCTCCTTTTCTTCTCCTTCATTTGACAAAGTTTTCTTTTTCTTCTGACACTGTCTTCTCTCCTCCTTTGCTCCTTCTGCTCATTTATCTTTCTTCTACTTTCAGCTTATTTTGCCTCCTTCTGCTCCTTTCTCTTTCTGATCGCTTTCTGCTCCTTGCAGACCCATTTCTGCTCCTTCTCCTACTTTACCTTTGTGCTCCTTGCTGTCCCTTGCTACCCTTTTCTGCTCCTTCGCCTACTTTACCTTTGTGCTCCTTCTGATTCTTTCTGCTCTTTTACCATTGTGCTCCTTCTGTCCCTTTCTGTTCTTTGCAAACCGTTCCTTCTCATTGCAGACCCTTCCTGCTTCCATGCTGTCCCTTCCTGCTCCTTGCAGACCATCCCTGCTAATTTATGCTCCTTCTCCTGCTTTACGTTTGTGCTCCTTCTGCCCCTTCCAGCTCATTGCTGACCCTTTCTGCTCCTTGATGACCCTTTTAGCTCCTTCTACTTTACCTTTGTGCTGTTTTGCCTTCCTGCTCCTTGCTTACCCTTCCTACTCCTTGCAGACCCTTCCTGCTCCTTGCAGACCCTTCCTGCTTCTTGCTGCCCCTTCCTGCTCATTTCTGTTCTTTTGTTCTCCTTCTCCTACTTTACCTTTTGTGCTCATTGCTGCCCCTTTCTGCTCCTTGATGTCCCTTCTTGCTCATTTATGTTCCTTCTCTTATTTTACCTTCCTGCTCATTGCTGGTCCTTCCTGTAAGCTGTCTCCCCATCCCTCACTTACCTGATCTGTATGCTGCACCCCCCATCTCTCACTTACCTGATCTAAAGGCTGTCTCCCCCCCATCCCTCACTTCCTTGATCTATAAGCTGTCTCTCACCTCCCCCTCCCTCACTTCCCTGATCTATAGGCTTCCCCCATGCCTTACTGCATTGATCCATAGGCTGCCCCCCATGCCTCATTTCCCTGATCTATAGGCTGCCCCTCCATGCCTCACTTCCCGGATCTATAGGCTGCCCCCCATGCCTCACTTCCCTGATCTATAGTCTGCCACCCCATCCCTCACTTACCTGATCTGTAGGCTGTCTCTGCAGTTGCTGGCTGCTCCCCTGTGGATTCAGTCAGGAGAGAGAAGCAGGGATAAGCTGTAGCTTTGTATATCTCCATATACAGTGCCACCTACTGGCCGGCGCCGGTATGGCATTGTATTTTCAATCTCACACGAAAAATAACAGAACAAGCTGAAAAATCCAGGGGGGAGAGGGGGGCGGGGCAAGTGCCTCTCCTTGTCCCCCCTGGGGACACCCATGAATCTAGCCTATGGCTGGTTAACTCAGATTTGGATTTGGAACTATGAGTGGCTCAATGCTTGCTTGTCTTAGGGTCTGGTGAATTAAATGGATAGTTACACATTGAAAATTAGAAATTTGCATCATATTTTGGTTTTCTTACCCTTTTCTAACTACTGCTGTAAAAAATACCATGGTCCATAGCTAGCAGTTCCCTGTCAAGTTATAATAAGCTACACAGTTCTAGTAGATGAATGAGTGTTGAGGTACAGGGTTCAAGAGTGCGATATATTCCTCATTTTTAATTCATCTGGTTTTTTGTTGGAACATGGATTCATTGAGTCGGATCATCGATATATTAACAGATTCAATAGCATTGAGGAAAACAGCACTTTTACTTTTACATCTACTTCTAATGGCAAATGATAGGTAGGAGAAGACGTCTGAAAGTTTGTCCATGATCCAGAATACTCTTACACTCGTACCTGTTTACAAATGTTTAAAATTTCTTCTTCTGACATTTTGGACAGAGTAAGTTCTTTTTCAGCACAGATCTAAACATATCTGCCGTTTTATTGCAAAATCAGAATTATGCTGACAGTGTATGAAAGTAATGAATATAAAAGTAGTTTTGGCTGGCATAAATTACATCCTGTGATCTATGTTGTGATATTGACATTAAATTACATCCTCGGTGCTTCATTGATAGTGATTTACTGGAAGCAACAGACTTTCCTCCAATTTAGAAGCCAAGAAAACATGCTGTGATGACGGTTGATGACTTATTGATGGCAGAGATCCATAGCCAGGATTAGACTACAGCTGTAAATTAGAAAACAAGTTCAAATAATTACTAGCTATTGCAAAAGGTTAACAGTTAAAAGCAAGTTACATATTCATATTATGCATTGAACTAGAGTCTAGTTCTCTACTTTTGTTTAAATTTGTTCTGTATTCATTAACAAATATGCATGTGCATAGAACTACTAATACAGAGGATCAAGTCCTCAGTGTGTTCCGATTTGAGAAGTAACCTAGGTGATATGGAACCATGGCATAATGAAAGATATTAAAAGTTGTTGATGAGCTTGTGGCTTTGATTAGATCTCCCACCGTTAAGGAACTATGATATAACAAATGTGATGGAGGGAAGGATTTCATAAATGATATGATTAATTAAAAAAAAATAGGACTTATGTTTCAATGTAGGTTTGTAGTCCTTCCTACGCATGCAGAAGTTAATAGTTAACGGCTTGTAGCTATGATTTGTGTGAAGTAGCATGGTCTTATATGCCCTTTCACATATACATGCATTTAAAGCGTAACATTAAATCAAACATATGAATCTTGTTTCAATAAACAGGACATACAAGCCCATAAACTATTACCATTTGGATATTGAGGAATTAAAGGGAATTAAGGGTTTTATCTGTATATTGTATGATGTGAGTTATTGGAACAAAAGACATGCCTAGTCCATCATATCCCTCCATATGATTAAATCTCAGGTCCAAGAGATGACAGAGAGTTTGACAATGAGGAGACGACTGAGATGCCACTCACTCCATTTTTCAATATGGACAGAGTTTACCAAAAGCAATACATTGTCATCTATACTTTTCAATTTGACCTTGCCACTTCTGGGGGACTTTGCATACATTCTCCCTGAACGTGGCATGGTCACTTTATGTGCAACGGATGATAGTTATACTTACTTTTAAGCTCTCACTCATATGCACCACCATCTACATTCATCGGCTCCTGGAACTTCATCTGCTAGAGCCTTGTCAGTGGTGTAATCTCATGCATAGACCAGTGTTTCCCAAAACAGTCCTCAAGACCCACCAACAGTCCAGGTTTTGTCAGTATCTCCATTGGAATAAAACAGGGTAATACATAAATCCTGTATTGTTGGTGGGCCATGAGGACTGGTTTGGGAACCCCTGGTATAGATAATAATGCAACTTTGAAGTCTATGAGGTTTCCCACAAAATCGAAAAAGTCTCCATAGACCAACTCACGTGATACATGTGAAGAATATTCTTTCTGATATTTGTTGAAAGCAATGTCTGTGGGAATTGATAAAACTTGGCGTTTCCAACACAATCAACACGAGTATTTCATAAAGACTTTATCTTTTTGTATTACTCAGAAAGAGTCCATGGGTAATAGAGCTGCTTTATCTTATCCTAGATAAATAATAAAACATAACAAAACAAAAAAATTGAAAAAAAACCCCAGCAGAAATATTACAGATGGTGTTCTAATAGGTTTTTATTAAAGCCAAGTGCTCAGTTCACATTCCGAAATTACATTATTGCCTTATATGAATATGATCACAACAAAACCCATTTTATTATTTACTACTGGCATTTATAAAGCGCCAACTTTATATATTGGGTAAGGTAACGTGAAAAATGTAAGTACTATCATGAACTATATTTACATTTTTTTACTTTATGTATAAGCAATCCTAATTCATTATCCTCCGATTTATGTATGTTGCATACATTGCATTGTGAAATACGTCCTTTTGTGACCCACCGCATTTATTTCACGTGAAAATGGAAACATTTAAGGTTACATGTAGACCTCCTAAAATGATAAACCATGACAAGTTAATAGAAGCAGTTAGGGCGAGCACCTGTTTGCAAACTGTCCAAACAGACCCTAGCATAGTCCAGGTCTTTAAATTAGGATTAACATAATTATAAACATCCATCAAGTCTGTTTTTTGTGTAACCTGAACTTGCAGACTTTCATGGGATATTTCCTCTGAGTTAAATAGAAAGCCTTTGACTTCTCTGTTTTTCCAATCTTCATATGGAACTTTGGCCCGCTTATGCTAGATCAGAAGACCTTTGGCAAACACCATTACACTTTGTTTAGATATGTAGTTGAGAGCATTTATTGCATGAATCCCTTTCTTATTAATTTATGGCAAAGATTTTAGTAGACCTTTCAATTATATATCCAACAGACATCCAGCGATAATAATGGGAAGAAATTAATTTGTAATTATATAACCCATCTCCAAAAAAAATATTGAAATCATCTATATTACTAGCTAATCTTTTTTAGTGGTAGTTGAAATCTCCTACAAATGTTATAGAACATTACCACTTTTTCACGGATATTTGTCGAAAAACTACATTTGTGTTTATATTCTTAATTTCTTTTTGTTGTTATTGTTATGTTTTTGCCTATTTTCTAAAATCAGCCCTTTCTATGTCATTGGGAAATTCTACAAAACATAAAATTATTGTAACCTGCTCGTTAAAAAAGTTCTGGATTTTTTTTTCAAAAGACGTGAACATGTCAAATAAAAAATAAATAAATCCCAAATTCCTAAAAGGAGATAATGGAGGCTCCTATCTGTAACTATACCTTTCTTTATATGAATTAGTTTGTTCCAAAGAGTGAAATAAGATAGTTTTGCTATCTGCCAAAGTCTAATTTTTCCCAGACTTTCTACCAAACTCATAAACAGCCAAATGGACAGAATGTCCTCTAAAGAATTTGTAATATATTATTGATATTCCAGTTTTAGTTTTGAACACATTGTAATGGTCTATTTACTTTTTAAAGTGAAGAATAGATCGACAACTTAATAGTATCAAAAGGAAAAATAACATAATTTTAGGAACATTACACACCTGTAAAAACACTACACCTTTGTCTCACTTTATAAAAGTGCCAATTTCAAATTAAATGAGCACTTTAATGAGCGAAGTTACACCTTGCCACCTGTCACACAGAAAGCAAGGAGGTGGCTTCTCCTCACTTCTTTGAGTCCTCACTCTGATGACGAAGCACTGGATTCAATGCATCTCTATGAGAAGCATTCCGTAGGGACAGCATGGTGAATACCATATACGTGCTGTAGAACCACAATGCTGGTGTAAGAGAAGCATTTGATGACTGGTCCATAAGAATCATCTTCTAGTGACAGAGAGACCCCTCTTTTTCTACAGATAAGTTATTCATTTATTTTAGGAGAAAATAGGGCCCAGTAGTTTAATCAGATATTATATTTAACACTAGAATGTTCCTTTAATTTAATCTCAGATATTATTTTTCTTCTTCACAAAAGACTATTAAATTTGTATAACAACAAAATATTATTTTTGCAATTTATAGTTCAGAAGTGAAATGGGTTTAAACTTTGATAATTTGAAAATCTTTTTGGCTTTTTCTCAATTGTACTATTTTTAAACCAATCTGCAAGATGGCTGTCAACCCCCCCCTCTGCCCTCCCCACCCCCCAAAAATACCCCACACTAGAAAAAGGGGTTCTGATTTATGATTCCCTCAAAAAGCAACATGAGAGGAACTTGTTGAGGATATGTTGATACCTGATTTGTTTAATCATTAGTTGTCTACGTTATACACAATGTTATAGATATATTTGTTTATATTATAAGTGGTTTGTTACTTGAATTAAATTCTGAAAATTCTATTTGTATGAAATCAAAATTCGTCTGGACATGTTATGTGTTTTGTGCCCACTGCATGGTCATGTTACCTAGTTGGCAGGAATGGAACCATAAATTGCTCTCCTGTTGCCTGTTCTCTATCCAATACATTTTTGATGCAGTGGACACTTATGGATGTCTTCTACACACCACTGTTGCAATTGTGACCTTTCTGGAACTTGGTCATTTCCTGTCATTCTGCTTTGACCACTTTCATTCTTTAAGTGCACTGGTCGTAGCTGTTGAGTTCACATGCGCTCTTCATTCTGTTTGGCCAAACACCTACTAAATCTCTTCCATTTGTCCACGATTTATAACTGAGTTGCAGCCACAAGATTTGCTCTTTGGTGATTGGCTAAGGAGCAGATTTGCCTAATACAGTGGCCATTAAGAGCTTCTGGACATTCACGTAGGAAGAGTATGAGTATAGTTTCTTGGGAATGAGAATACATTTATGCAGACAGATTTTTTCATTAACTACGCACAATGTCACAATTTCAAATATGCTTTATTTTAATGCCAGAAAAAGGTGTAGTTTTTACTTTTGGGGTTGGCTGCTCTCACAATGAAAAAGGTCACAGAGGTTTGGCTAACAAATTTTTAAACTCATCACCCACATGTTCTATTAAACACAAATGTTTTTCATCTTGTCTATAACAAAGGGTTCAGAAGTGCCAAGAAGGCTATTTAGTGCATGGTAATAGTATTAAAACAGATGTTATTTCACTTTTACATTTTTTTTTAATCATTTTTTTCTGGAAGTGGTTTTGTGGGGAAAGGTTTCCAGGCAACAAAGATGTTCTATACTGGCTATAAGCCGGCACTGAATGCTGAACACCTGGGTAACTACTTTAAGTTAAAGGTGTAGGGGAGGGGTAGTGTCTGCTATATTGAGAGGAAAGGGAAAGTGACAAAATGGCCTTCAAACTTCACAGGGGTAGAGTGAGGGCCATGAGAACATGTACTTTGACTGATAGTCCACATGAAAGAACACTATAGCTTTGGGAGTACAAATGTGTATTCGTAAAGCTATAGTACACTAGTGGTCGTTTAGGCGACCGGCTACCACGTGCGGGGAGAAAAAAGGTAGTTTTACTTACCTTTTTTCCTTCGCAGTGCTGGTCTTTGCAGCTGGTCGTTCCTCCTTGTCTGAGATGATAAAGATTGATGATCCCAGCCATTCTAATGCTTTCCCGTAGAAAAGCATTGGGATGCAAGTGTGATTTTCGGCAAAACACAGTGCTGTGCCAATCTCTTAGACCATCTGATAGAAATAGCATAATTTTACTCTATTTCCTCAGAAGCGCTTCTAGTGACTGAGGGACAGTCACTAGAGAAACTTAAATTCTGCAATGATAACATGGAGAATGGCAATGTTTTCAGCTGGAGGGTTAAAATGGATGGGGTGAGATACCACCTAGACCAGGCATAGGCAACCTTCGACACTCCAGATGTTTTGGACTACACCTCCCTAGTGCCAGCACTATGGGTGTCAGAGCATTATGGGGGATGTAGTCCAAAACATCTGGAGTGCCGAAGGTTGCCTATCCCTGACCTAGACCATTTAATTGAGATGAAGTAATCTTGGTGCCTTTAAAGTGCGTGACTATACATTTGTCCATAATTTTTTTTACCTTGACTTACTGTTCAAAGGGGTTTTAAGGCCAGGAATATAATATCTGACCTTTTGATTCTCAACAGAGATTTTGAATAAGATTTGCCAGACAGCCATGGTCACATCTTTGTGCATTCAGGGTGTCCAAAGCAGGGTGCTAGGTAACAAGGCCTCTTGTGGGACATATCAGCGAAACATTTATGGAAACTTGAGAGCACTGTGTTTGTCTGTGTGTTTGTCAGCTGTGTTTGTCAACTGTGTGTTAATTAGTGGGGATGCACAGATAAAGAACTCTAAAACCAGCCATGAAATCTGTTTTCTAATATGTATGTGTGAATTAGTTTATTTATTAAATGAGATTTGGCTAAATCTTTTTTTTTTTTTGCTTTATAGGTGTTCAATAAATCTGCAGTGTACACAAGTATGTCCTCTAATGGTTTCATTCACAAGTGTCTGTATACGACTGGTTTAATTCCTCCAGTACTATGCTGCATGAGCCATTTGTAAATGTGTAAAATAAAATACTGTTTCATATTTTGAGCCAATGGAAAGAGCTTTAATTGCTTTGTATACACAAGCAACAATATTTTTGCCTTTGAAATAGGTTCTTTGCTACCAACAGAAGATCATCGTCCCCGTGGATGACCACAATCAGTTACTTAGACAAAGAAAACACAATATATGGGAACTCATTGACTTGGTAGAGACACATATGAAAAAATATAAAAAAAAATAAACCATAAAAGCTATATTTATGCAAGGGTATTCTGGGGCAAAGTTCTTAATGTGGAGTAATCAGCACAAAAATGCCATTGGTTACCATAGCAATTGCACCGATTTTAGAATGACTCTGCCCAGTGGTGGAACTAAAATAGAGAGGACCCATCTGTTGTACAACTCCCACAATGCTTTGCCAGCTGGGGATCTATTATTTGCCCATAATTTCAGGGTTCTACTTAGCAGTGATCTGTGTTTGTATGTTTGAATGTAAGCATGTTTTTTGTATGGAGTATGTGTGCGTGTATGTAGGGGTGTATTTGTGTGTATTGTTATGTTGTGTTTTATGTACTGTTGCCATTCGAAAGCACTAGTTTACTTGTGTGTAGTATTTGGCTTTGAATGTAGGGGTGTGTGTATGTAGTTTTGACGTTTGAATGGAGGGGTGAATTTGTGTGTAGTGTTGGAATTTGAATGTTGAGATGTATACACATATACATATACACTGCCACACACACACACACACACACACACAGACACATCCTGATACACAGACACACTAATACACACACAGACGCACACAGTGCCACACATGCAGACACACATGTACACACAATTACATTCATACAGATACAAGCACTAGCACACATACAGCTAAACAAACACACAGATACACATGAGCACACGTTGACACACAGGTACACATACAGACACACAGATACACAGATAACACACACATATACACAAAGATAACACATACACACAGAGATAACACATACACATAAATACATACACACACAGATACACATCAAGACATACCGATAACAAACATATATACAAACAGATAACACAAAGACATAGATAACACATACATACACACAAAGATCACATTACTCTGTTTTAGTCACCCCCCTGCTTTCATACCCTTTTGCTGCAGGAAGGTGGCTTGTCTGGGGTCCAGTGGCATCTGGCTGAGTGTGATAGGAAACTGCTCTCCCTCCTCTCTGGTTCTCCCCTATGCGTGGCTCATTGGTATGCTGGGAGGAAGTGCATTGTACTTACGTCCTCCCAGCAACGCAGCTTCACACAGGGCAGGGGCCCGGTCGTGCTGTTAAAGGGCTGCAACATCTGACCGGGCCCCTGATATAAAATGTCCATTGTGTGGGTCTAAGTATTGATGGGCCCCCTGAGCTTGCGGGCCCCTGTGCACCAGCAGTAATTCCGCCACTGGCTTTGTCCTTTGCACATAACCCCAATTGGGATGAATCATATAGGTACATTTTATGTGAGAACATATTTTACACCATAACCAAATTGCCCACTCTCTCAGAATGTATAGGGCCACACATTTTAGCCAACTTTAATGCATTTAAAATAAAGAAAATCTGATTTTGTTTTGAGATTTATATGAAGATAAGAAAAAGAAAAAGAAAGTTAAGTCTGACTACTGCTGGTTAAACTACAATATTTTAATGTTAATGAACATGTGTTTTTATCTTTAATAACTATATGCCTTGCGGATCCAGTCACACATTATTTAAGAGTGCTGAATTAAATATCTAAGAAACAACTACAAAACTATCTAGATGAGGTAGATCGATCAAGACACATTCAGATAAGAAATTACATGATAAAGAAAACATAAACAAGCAGATTGCTACTTCAGAACTTGTCTTTGTTGTTGTAAGACCTCCAGCAGATTGTATCTGGTGGTTAAACTTCAATGTCAGCATCTATGCATTCTAGTTCATCAGTGCGCACAGTTTCCAGTGTCTTGGGATGTGCGATACACATATTGCTAGGCGTTCACTGAACACATGGGGATAGATATGATTAAAAGTGACAGAATATACTAATATCTTATGGGCAAAATTCAGTCTGATTCGGCCTCCTTACAGAATAAACAGCTGGCGATCCTCTGAACAGCAATTAAAAAAAATCTGAAGCTCGGAGAAAGATAATAGATTATAACATCATTATGCTGAAATTTGCAGAACAGTTTTGAAAAGTAGAGTACCAAAAGAAAGCATTCCAGGAGGACTTCTCAGAGAGGTCTAAGAAAAACTTAAAGGAACAAAAGAATAATATCTGTAGTAATTCTCTAGTGAGACACTCCGTTTTGAAGTATTCTCATCAAGGCCCAGTGCAAGGGTAGGCAACTTTTAGAACTCCAGATGTTGTGGACTAGATCTCCCATGATACTTTGCCAGCATTATTCATGTAAGAGCATTATGGGAGATGTAGTCCACAACATCTGTAGTGCCAAGGGTGTCAGACACCAGGGCTAGTGCATTTGTCTGTTGACATATGCGGTTTTGGGGATTGTTATGTACAGTGAGGGAAGTATATGATCCTCTGCTGATTTTGAATGTTTCCCCACTGACAAAGTAATGATCAGTCTATAATTTTAATGGTAGGTGTATTTTAACAGTGAGAGACAGAATAAAAAAAACAAAATACAGAAAAATGCATGTCAAAAAAGTTATAAATTGATTTGCCTGTCAATGAGTGAAATAAGTATTTGATCCCCTATCAATCAGCAAGATTTCTGGCTCCCAGGTGTCTTTTATACAGGTAACAAGCTGAGATTAGGATCACTCACTTAATCTCAGCTCGTTAACTGTATAAAAGACACCTGTCCACAGAAGCAATCAATCAATCAGATTCCAAACTCTCCACCATGACCAATAGAATTGTCCAAGGATGTCAGGGACAAGACTGTAGCCCTACACAAGGCTGGAGTGGGCTACAAGACCATCGCCAAGTTGTTTGGTGAGAAGGGGACAACAGTTGGTGCTATTATTCGCAAATTGAAGAAACCCAAAATAACAGTCTCCCTCGGTCTGGTGCTCCATGCAAGATCTCACCTCGTGGAGTTTCAATGATCATGAGAATGGTGAGGAATCAGCCCAGAACCACACAGGAGGATCTTGTTAATTATCTCAAGGCAGCTTGGACCATAGTCATCAAGAAACAATTGGTAACACACTACGCCGTGAAGGACTGAAATCCTGCAGCGCCTTCAAGGTCCCCCTGCTCAAGAAAGCACATGTAAAGGTCCGTCTAACAATGAACATCTGAATGATTCAGTGGAGAACTGGTTAAAAGTGTTGTGGTCAGATGACACCAAAATCGAGCTCTTTGGCATCAACTCAACCCGTGTTTGGAGGAGGAGGATTGCTGCCAATGACCCCAAGAACATCATCCCCACCGTCAAACATGGAGGTGGAAACATTATGCTTTGGCAGTGTTTTTCTGCTAAGGGGACAGGACAACTGCACCGCATCAAAGGGACGATAGACAGGGCCATGTACCGTCAAATCTTGGATGAGAACCTCCTTCCCTCAGCCAGGGAATTGAACATATGTCATGGATGGGTAATCTCCAGACCTTAATCCCATAGAAAATCTGTGGAGGGAGCTGAAGATTCGAGTTGCCAAACGTCAGCCTCAAAAACTTAATGATTTGGAGAGGATCTGCAAAGAGGAGAGGAACAAAATCCCTCCTGAGATGTATGCAAACCTCGCGGCCAACTACAAATAATGTCTGACCTCTGTGATTGGCAACAAGGGTTTTGCCATCAAGTACTAAGTCGAAGGGGTCAAATACTTATTTCACTCATTGACATGCAAATCAATGTATAACTTTTTTGACATGGATGTTTATTTTTTGTTATTCTAACTCTCAATGTTAAAATAAACCTACCATTAAAATTATAGACTGATCATTTCTTTGTCAATGGGCAAACGATAAAAATCAGCAGGGCATCAAATACCTTTTTCCCTCACTGTAGATATCAAGTAACATATCAAGCAAATATGTATTAAAGTTAACCTTCCACTTAGAAATCATAAATTTACTCTTTCGCGTTAGAATTAAAAATAGCTTTATCATTTACTTGTAAGCAGTGTTAATTTTGTCGACTAACAACTTTAGCCAAATGTTTTAGTCTAGATTTTGAGTTTAGACTAAAACGAAAACAATTCCGATGACTAAAACACGACTAAAGCTAAAATGTCATTTTAGTCAAAAGACCATGACTAAAACTAAATTGAAATTTCCCGCCAAAATCAACACTGCACAGAGGGGCTGATAAAGGGGCAAAAGAGACAAATCAGGGCTTGGGAGAGAGACATCTAAAGGGGCTGGAAAGACACAAAGAGACACAGAGGGGCTGGGGAAGGGGCAAAACAGTCAGATAGAGGCTTTAACTAAACACATTAGATTTTAGTTGTGTCAACTAAAATCAACTAGATTAAAACTAAAGCAATTCAGATGACTAAAATAAGACTAAAACTAAAATAGATTTTTAGTCAAAAGACAATGACTAAAACTAAATGGAAATTTGCCACCAAAATTAAGACTGTAAGGGGACAATTACCATTCACCTTTCCCTTACTGCTAGAAATTATACTGATACATTTACTGGAGTGAGGAATGTAGTGGTTTGGTCATGCTTTTCATTGTGTTACGTGCTTATATGTGCCATCATGCTTTCAGAACACATGGGATTATGGAGGAAAAAGTCATTTGCAGGCTTTACTTTGTCAAAATTTATTGAAAAATAGCCCAACCCATTGTTAACTTTTTTTAGTTTACTACTGGTTTGTGCAAAACAATATTGTAAATGAAGGCTAAGCAATATCAGTAAGAGCGCTCGCAGAGCGTAAGCCAACCAATCAGAGAGCTCTGACAGCCAAGTCTCACTTCTCTCGATACTCGGCTGTAAGAGGGCTCTGATTTTTATTTTCAGCTGGATGATTTCGGCGGAAACAATTTTTTTCCGCTTTGCACAAGCCTAGATGTTGAGACACTGAATGTTGATTGCCAGGTGCCAATGACAGAGCCTTAAAGTGAAAGATGGAGGCGCCCATTTGCTGAATAGAAAGTTGTGATTTCTGCATTTAATTTTAATTTTCCCTCCTCACAATTGCATATTTGTGTGGGATAGGTAAATACACAGGATTATTTACTAAATAGATAATTCAAAGTAAATTTTAAGTGAATTTCAAATTTAAGTCGTTAGTAACCGAACTTAAAGTATGGCTGAGAAGTATTTTAAACTTAAATTTGAAGTTCATTTTGAATTTACTTTAAATTCTTATTTTAGTAAATAACCCAAATGATGTTAAAATCATGGGAGTTACGTTTCTCCTTTAGCTTGCAAACAAGAGAACAAAATCCTCCCAATAAATAAACTTTGCTTACTATTTTGTGCTATGGTAACAGGGGAAGTGCTTTAACCATGTAGAGTAGTTTTGAAGAAAAAAAAAACACACTGGAAATTCTACAGGGATTTAATCTGACAAAATTACCCCCAAAAAACATACAAAACCACAACCGCTTAGAAACATTGGGCTCTGTGTAAAAAACTGTTATTTGTACAGATTTAGTTCATCGTGGTTATGTATCAGAATAATGATATCTATTTATGTCGATTTGATTATTAAACAGTCATAGTGTTGCCAAGGTATACTTGTAATGCTCAATATTCTATTTATAAAATGCCCATATGAAATATTGACTGGTTTAAGCCTATAAGCTGATAACTTCTTTGCCTTGCTTCACTCTTGTTTATAGGGGCACTATCACTTAGCAGTTTTTTTTTTTTTTTTATTAAATTCTTTTTATTCCTCCGAATTTTCCTTGTTTTAAATTTTTTTTTTTTTTATTCACCTTTGAGTATTTTTTTTTTATGTAGAGTGTTTTCTTTGGCTATGGGCAAAGCTTGAAGGACAGCTGTCACCTCAAAACTACTTTTTAATATAATAATCCTTTACGTTTTGAAAGGAAATAGATTTTTTTAAAAAGTATTAAAGGGACACTATAGTCACCCAGACCACTTCAGCTCAATGAAGTGGTCTGGGTGCCAGGTCCCTCAGGTTTTAACCCTTCAGATGAAAACATAGCAGTTTCATAGAAACTGCTATGTTTTCATAGCAGGGTTAAGCCAGCCTCTAGAAGCTGTCTTCCAGACAGCCACTAGAGGCACATCTGCGACGCTGGAGGCATATTATGCCTCCATCGTGCAGAGTCCATAGGAAAGCATTGAGAAATGCTTTCCTATTGACAGCTTGAATGCATGCGCGGCACTTGCTGCGCATGCGCATTCGGCTCCGCTGACATTGGCAGAGGGAGCTGACGTCGGCGGGGGAGGAGAGGTCACAAGCGCCGAGGGAGCCCGGCGCTGGAAAAAGTTAAGCTGCTGAAGGGGTTTTTCAGTGTCACGGGAGCTGGACCCTGAGGGTGGAGGCACCCTCAGGGCATTATAGTGTCAGGAAAACGTCTTAGTTTTCCTGACACCATAGTGATCCTTTAAGTAAAAAAGTGCACCTTGGGCCAGAAAATGTTTGAAAACTGACAATTAGTCTCTATAGTCTAACCTGCTTCTGTGTAGGGAGTGAATCAGGAAAGACCATAGAGACTAACTGGCTGCCAAAGGTGCATGTACATGGCTGAATACTTAATTTAAAAAAAAAAATCCTTTCAAAACTTAAAGGTACACTATAGGCAGCCAGACCACTTTATCTCATTGAAGTGGTCTTGGTGAAATGTTTCAGAGAAACTACAATGTTTATACTGCAGGATTAAGACAAGTGGCAATCTCCCATGCAACGACACTGGAGATGCTGTCTACCATGCAACATCCATGAAACAACGCTGGACATTCTCACTCTTTGCATGATGACTCCATTGTCTTCAAAGTCCCTGTAGGAAAGCACTGTAGTAAACTCCCGGTGGAAAAGTCACGGATGCTCATTAGTTTCTCCCCAGTGCCAACGTCAGAGGAAGTGGAGAATGAGCAAGCACTGAGGGACCTCTGCGCTGGAAAGAGGTGGGGGGTGGGCAAGAGACAAATGGAAAGTAAAAAATTAAAAAAAATATATATATAACAGTGCAACTTTAAACCCGTACCTACAATGACATTAATAAAAATGACCCATGGTGCAACAAAGCAAAACACTTATTTGACCAAATGCCAAACAGAAATAAACTAAAAAAGAATGATATAGAGTTGCATAAATAGACTGATAAAGTATGAAAAGTATAAAAAGGAATAAAAAAATACAGAGGAGTAAGGAGATAAAATCACATAGGCAGACAGAAATGAATATGAGGCTTGCATTGTGGTGCTCGATATCTCAAATAAGAATGCAAGATTAGGACTTAAAAAAAATCTCTAACAGATAAACAGAGGAGAGGGGTTGAAAAAGGATGCAGAAGTGATCAAAAATATTCAGGATGGCTAGTAGCGTTCATGGTTGGTTGGGAAAGACAGAGTTTACTAAAGTTTATTTTTTATTTTTTAATGTGGTTACAAAAAAGAGTCACCATTGGAATCTTCATGCTGTCCCCACTGGTTTCCATGGTGATTGTCCCACATTTAGTACCTTAGACCACTTTTTAGAACTGAATACTTTAATAGATTTCCTCCACTATTGCTGATGTCAGTCCTGAAATTTATTAATTCCACATTTAATATCTTCACCAATTTCCACATTTAAAAGAAGAAAATAAGGATATCACCTAAGACCAAGTTGCCACTCTATATGGGACTAATTATATAGTGCCTAAACCTACTGCCACTGGTTATCCAACTGCAAGACTGTCTGTGATTGGTCATCCAAGGTTTATTTCCAACTGTCAAAGTCCATTGGGCTGGTAAGACAAATTCCATCATAAACTGACAAGTAGTGTGGGAATAGTTATCTGATTTTCATCCAGAGCTACCAAGCTGCATTCCACTGGTCCACAAGTGGAAGTATAGTCCATATCGTTCCACTATATTCCTACTTAGCTGCCGGGTTTGATGGCACTGTCTTTTCAATATAAAGTTCAAACTGCCAAGATTGTCAGAATGGATGGGAGGTCTGCAGACAGTTATTATTATTATTATGTTATTTATATAGCGCCATCAAATTCCGCAGCACTTTACAATGAGTGGACGAACAGACATGTAGTTGTACCCAGACAAGTTGGACACACAGGAACAGAGGGGTTGAGGGACCTGCTCAATGAGCTTACATGCTAGAGGGAGTGGGGTAAAATGACACAAAACGGTAAGGATAGTATTAGACTAGTGACAGTTGCAGAAGAGGAATCAGGATAATCCCTGGTTGCATGCATTGTTACCCAGTTATAGGCCAACCATGAGAACTTACTACCCCACTTACAGATGCTATATTGTCATAACTAGCTATGGATAGAAAATGTTTGTCAACAGGAAAATAATTTTTGACCTGTCATAAAAAGAAAGACTAAGCGCAAACAAATAGGGGAAAAATAGCAATACCTGCATAATATTACAAGGTGGAACCCAGCCTTTGGAACCTCCATTTGTAACTGCAATACTTTCTGGAATGCAATGATAGATCTCAGATTGATACTGTTATTGTAACATTGCCCTCAGGTGTCCAGTGATGTTAGGTGTTATTATTTATTTAACACATGATTAATTATATGATTATGTTATAATATTATTATATCATTAGAAGAAGCCGTATTGGTTTTCTTCAAAGTCCCTTGCTATTACTTTGACCGAAGGAAGAGAAATAGCACAGAGTAAATGACTTTTAGCTCAGATGGAGTCCCATGTGGAATGCAAATTCATGCAAGTAACTGCAAATGTTATCTTTGCAGCAATACCCTCTGCTGTTAAGTTCTCTAGGTGACTAACTTGGTTCCCTCTATGATGGTTAGCCCTTGTTCTTTATTGAGAAAGTATGGGACTCTTCTTTCTGGGGCAACCAAAGTGACACTTGAACCCCATCATAGCACAGGTCCATGTTTTATTTGCTTATATTTTACAATGGTACTTGTTGGTCTGGAAGCAGAAATGTAAGGTATGTGAATTTCCTAATGTCCACTCTTCTCGTTATTACTGTATGATTGCCAAATACGTGCCTGGATTATGTAAGAGTATAATTGCCATAGTCTTCTTGCCAAAACTCAGCATGTCACTCTGATAGTCTTCCCATGACCTTCTCCATAGGTGGCTCCAGGATGACTTAACTGGCAGTGTCTGGCATCAATACAACCCTCCTTGCCTGGCACAACAATGCCCCTGCTCTGCCAACATCCTGCTATGGAGCTGCATGACTCTCAATGCATGCCTGATTGACTTCCTTAAATATCTATCGCTGTCCAACCTCGCTGCTCTCGCCCCATATACAACCAAAAAAATACCCAGAACCTCATTACCGTCTAATACCTCAGAAAAACCCTTTTACAACACACTTCCCTCTCCAAACACCTAAAACCATCCAGCTTCCTTTCACCACACCCGGTTCAAAAGAAAAACTGACCAAAATCCTACCCTAACGTCTGGGACAATACTACTGCTCTGTCAGGAAATTGGGCTTTGGGGAACGGAAAAAGTGCACGACCACGAGTATAAGACATAACTGATCACAGATATAGGAGATGTTTATTTCACTTTTAATTAAATTTCAATTATTTCCAGTGTACAAGATGTAGCGCAAAGAAATGCAATAGAAATTCAAGATCTGCAGCCCATGTACAGCTGTAGTGTTAATGTCTGTATTCTTTTGTAGATGGTAAGTGAGCGTTTGGATTCAATAATAATACTTTGCTTGATATTACTGAACAGCTGTGTATAGCCTCATAATGTGAAGATGCAATATTACACATGAAAGGATAAGTGCTACATTAATGAACAAAATTGCTCTTGGGCGCTTAGAGTGTAGATTCTTTAGAAGGAGATGGATCAGAGAAAACAGATTTACTGGAAGTGCCTAAAAAGAAGCAATTTAAAAAGTCTTACATCTTATCATAAGCTTTCCAGGAGGTTAGACCATTGAGGTCTCTTCTACAGTAGATATATTATTATTATTATTATTATTATTATTATTTTATATTATGCCAAACTAAACAGCAGTAAGTGGTATTGCAGTATGCAATGATAAAACATTTTTGTTGGACTAACAAAATATTTAAGACAAGCGTTCAAGGGTTTTCCTCTGTTTTTTGGGTCTGTAGCAATACGGAGCAATATGGCATATGCCATATAATATTAAATATTACATACTTGCAATACTTTGGTTATTTTGGCATCTTATCTACTGGACTAATATGGCTAATGCAATAGAAACATAGAATGTGACAGCAGATAAGAACCATTCGGCCCATCTAGTCTGCCCAATTGTCTAAATACTTTTATTAGTCCCTGGCCTTATCTTATAGTTAGGATAGCCTTATGAATATCCCACTCATGCTTAAACTCCTTTACTATGTTAACCTCTACCACTTCAGCTGGAAGGCTATTACATGCACCCACTACCCTCTCTGTATAGTAATACTTCCTGATATTATTTTTAAACCTTTGGCTCTCTATTAAGACTAGGTCCTCTTGTTGTGGTAGTTTTTCTTCTTTTAAATATAGTTTCCTCCTTTACTGTGTTGATTCCCTTTATGTATTTAAATGTTTCTATCATATCCCCCTGTCTTGTCTTTCCTCCAAGCTATACATGTTAAGATCCTTTAACCTTTCCTTGTAAGTTTTATCTTGCAACCCATGAACCAGTTTAGTAGCCCTTCTCTGAACTTTCTGTAAAGTATCAATATCCTTCTGGAGATATGGTCTCCAGTACTGCGTACAATACTCCAAGTGAGGTCTCACCAGTGTTCTGTACAATGGCATGAGCACTTCCCTCTTTCTACTGCTAATACTTCTTCCTATACAACCAAGCATTCTGCTAGCATTTCCTGCTGCTCTATTACATTGTCTGCCTACCTTTAAGACATCAGAAATAATCACCCCTAAATCCCTTTCCTCAGATGTTGAGGTTAGGACTTTATCAACTATTCTGTACTCTGCCCTTGGGTTTTTACATCCAAGATGCATTATCTTGCACTTATCTACATTAAATGTCAGCTGCCACAACTCTGACCATTTTTCTAGTTTACCTAAATTATTTGTCATTTGGCTTATCCCTCCTGGAACATCAACCATGTTACATATCTAAGTATCATCAGCAAAAAGACATACCTTACCATAAAGTCCTTCTGCAATATCACTAATAAAAATATTAAAGAGAATGGGTCCAAGTACAGATCCCTGAGGTACCCCACTGGTTACAAGCCCAAGCTTCGAATATACTCCATTGACTAAAACCCTCTGTTGCCTGTCACTCAGCCACTGCCTTACCCATTCAACAATATTGGAATCCAAACGTAAAGATTGCAGTTTATTGATAAGCCTTCTATGTGCAACAGTGTCAAAAGCCTTACTGAAATCTAGGCTGTAGGAATAATATGACCCAATGAAACTTCCTTTACTGTTTGAAAGGGGTGAGCTTACATTTTAAGCAAGTTTACATGCATGACTGCTCACTCAATACCAAAACCCGTTACCCCCCAATAACGACATGACACCTGAGTGTTGGATAATGACAACGGCCACAGCTTTATTTAAACTTTAACACAGGCAGAATTTTCCACCTGTCAGCTGTTGGGGTGACTACCCAACAGACAGATACTCTGAGTCTTTATCCAGAGTTCGTACAGCCTGCCTTCTGCCATCAGCCCTAGCAGACTGAGACTCCCCAAATCCTTTTATCGTGCATTACATGCGCTGGCCAGGAACTACGCCATACCTGTGACAAAACAAGAACAGAAAAAAACAACACCACAAGCCAAAACCATCACTTAAGCAAAGGCAAAGGGAGGGAGGGAGGGAAACTGTTCCAGACTGCTCCTTCTGCACTGGTGAGTACCCTCCCCTCTATACCCCTTCTAATATCCCCCACCTTGGCAACTATGTATCCATCTATCTCCCACCCCCTTACTGCAGGGCAGCAGTCATGCTTCCCCTTCCTTGCAGTCCAGGGGATATTTTTATATCAGTGAGTAATGGTTTCTGGTAGAGGAATTCATTCCTCTACAGACATGTAATAAAAACTAGAGTATAAATGAGGCTAAGTGAGGCTTTATGGACCAGATTTCATACTGAAAAGTATATATTTGATTTAGGCAGTGAAGTTGTTAAATTTCCTACAATTTAATTTTTTTTATGATATGTTTTTACAATTGTAAAACACTGCAGAATATGTTGGCTCTATATAAACCCTTATAATAATATTAATAGTATATAGAAATGCTATATTAGAGCCTACATTAAAGGGATTATCCCTTTTCAGAACAGCAGCACAGTATGCATTTAATGGGATTATTTGAGGAATGGATCAGTAACACCTGAGATAGGAAAGCAGGGTATTTTTACATCAAACTAGCTATGGCTTGTGAAATAATTATTTTTTTATGACACAGATTTAAAAATAAAATAAAATAATTAGGTTACTCTATTTGACTCTAATGTTAAAAATACCTTGTGAAAAGAAAAAGTCAGGTAATTCATTGTAAATTAACTTATTAACGTTTTCCATGATTCTTCCTAAACTAAATCCCGAGATAACGTCTCAGTAAGTCAATATAGACTTATCTCAAGTTGACAGGAGTTTAAAGAAGGCATCGAGTCATTGGAAAAGTAAGCAGATTTGCAAAAAGAATGGGAAAGCATTTAAAGTGCATGGTATGCCTGACTGTTAACCCTTACATTTCTTTTGACAAAGCACCCACGTAGGCAAGCACTAATAAGGCATTTCTCTGCAGATAAGTGTTCAAATGCAGCAACATTGGGCTATAATGCCCTGGGCATGATATCACTGTAGATGTGAAAGATGTATATTTTATACTTACCTCTGCTGCAGTACTCACCCTAGTAAGTACACCAATACTCTTCATTTCACCCTTATTCATTCAAAAAGGAGCCACACAACAGTTTTTGAGAAACTAAATAATTACATTGCAGGACTAAGACTGCCTTTAGTGGCTCTCAATCAGATCGCCACTAAAGGCACCTCCTGCTTGCTCTGATGGGCTTGCAGCGCTTGCCGTGAATGTGCATTAGCCCCTCCACCATTGGGTGACGTTGGAGGAGGCAGGGCGCCAAGGGAAACTGGCGTTAAAATCGAACAAGAACAGAAAGAGGATTTTTTAACCATTTCCATGCTGGTGGGAGGGCTGCAAAGGGGGATGGGGTGGGGGGAAGGAGGGGTAGATATAAGTATTTCTATAGTGTAAGGAATACAGCTTTGTATTCCTTACACTATAGAAACAGTAACAAATTCAGTGCTCTCTCTACTAGGTAAAATAGATGCTGGTACTCTATTATTATTGTTTTTAAAATAGCATCATTACTCGGTACTGGCTAGTAGTAGTAGCTCCAGATGCAAATTTAAGGAGAAAAAGAAAAGAGAAAAAAAAAATGCAAAGGTTTAATTTGTAACCGAAAACTCGTTTTATGTTAGAGGATAATGAATACATTATCCTCTAACATAAGCAAGAATATAGTGGGATGGTAATAATAAATAAGAGTAATCTTAAAGGGACAGGGAAAATCTGGGAAAACAGGATTTTCTTTATATTATGGTGGAAGCAAAATAACATTTTAGATTTTTCGCTACCATCAAAATACAGGCATGGTTTAAGTCTCTTTGTTGTTATCAATGCCATTATTGGCCAGTACACCCGTTAGATGTCAAATATAGATCTTTGCTTTGCCTTTACATATGTAGGGCTCTAAGATTCTTGAAATTTACTCGCTAAGATGTCAAATGTTGCCTTGTAGAGTAACCTCTCTGACAAAGTGCTGTAAACCTTTCAGGAGAACAAACAAGAGGAAAGAAGGTGGCTTCTGGGAGCAATACAAATTTTTTTAATCCTCTGGGTGCCAAGAAGATTCGGGAGTTGGGTGACATTGGAGTAGACAGGGCGCCGACCCACCGTCAAGGGAAATTGGCGCTGTAATCGAATGAGTACAGAAAGAGTTTTTTAACCCCATTTCCAGGGGTAGATATAAGTATTTCTATAGTGCATGGAATACAGCAGACACTTTTGGATGTCACTCCTTGACGTCCAAAAGTTTAAATGATCTATTGACAACAAGATTGTACTTGCCACAAGACCAAGGAAAGAATCAGCTATGGAAAGAGATAGTATTTTTCACAATTGACAGTTTCATGCCTTTCTTCTGAAAAGAATCACTTTCTTCATGTCACCCTTTTATTAAATTTACAGAACAGAGGAAGCAAGTTGTCTGTGGTTTTAATCTATGGGCTTTTAGCACTTAAATCAACTGTCCCGCCTAATTTCCACCGAGAATGAACTTTCCATATTTTTGGCTTATTTCCTTTCTGTTTTGGTATTGGTCCCACCCGTCTTTTTTCTCAACCATGAAGGCTGTTTATTTAATATTTTGTGTGTGCGTGCATTTAAGGTAACGCCTTCCTTATCACAGAGCTGATTGCAATTAAAATAGTTTCGTTGTGGTCTTTGCTTTTGTAAACTGATTGTGTCCTCTGCTCCTTAATCCACCATGTAGTTCCAGTCCTTTAACCTTGCGATGAAGATAATAGTACCTCACACAATACCACTGCCACGTATAATTAGATATAATTTAATTAGACATCACGCAATATTGCTATCATATGGAATTTCCAGAATGACGGAATCTTTTCCTTAAATACTGTATGATAAGAAGCCGAGTAGCTTTATAACCAATATACAACCAATCAAAACAATAAGATAACCAAGAGTTTACTTCTTGGGATCTATACACCAGTGTAGATACTCCAGTAGTGTCCAAATGGCTTAACCCCAATAATAATAACACAGGAAAGACTCACCTAATCCACAATAAATTGGACGAGGTAAAAACTGGAACATTGTAATCAGTATCCTGAGGTAAATGGAATCACAGTCCACTCTGCATGCACCAATACATACACAAACCACATATCCCCAGTGCAAGTGAACTACACTAGCTGCGTATGGCTACTCCTCTACCTAGTATAGATAATGGATAACCATTGGATTATCCAGACAGGTGCTCAAAATATTAATATATAAGCTTTATTAATTAGGCTTATTTGTAGCACTTTTGATAACCCTTTGCAGGTAAGTAGTGCACTGAAAAATAAATATGGGAATACTGTGGTACACTGGTTTATTTTCCAGTGCACTACGTACCTAGTGGGAATACCTTGTTACCCTGGTTTATTTCCAGTGCAATACTTACCTACAAAGGGTTATCAAAATGGTCAGAGTTGTGGCAGCTGACATTTAATGTAGATAAGTGCAGATAATGTAGATAAGTGCACCTCTGATGCTCGCCTTCAAGATTTCTCGAGGGCTGCACCGTTCCTGTGGAACTCGCTTCCCTCCTCCGTTAGATGTTCACCCAGTCTCCACTCCTTCAAAAAATCGTTAAAAACTCACTTCTTCAATTAAACTGTTAATAGCTCCTGACTGATTCCTCTTCTGCAACGGTCACTAGTCTAATACTATCCTTACCTTTTTGTGTCATTTTACCCCACTCCCTCTAGCATGTAAGCTCATTGAGCAGGGCCCTCAACCCCTCTGTTCCTGTGTGTCCACCTTGTCTGATTACAACTACATGTCTGTTCGTCCACCCATTGTAAAGCGCTGCGGAATTTGAAGGCGCTCTATAAATATCATAATAATAATAATAATAATATAATGCATCTTGGACGTAAAAACCCAAGGGCAGAGTACAGCTTATTTGATAGAGTCCTAACCACAACATCTGAGGAAAGGGATTTAGGGGTTATTATTTCAGATGACTTAAAGGTAGGCAGACAATGTAATAGAGTAGCAGGAAATGCTAGCAGAATGCTTGGTTGTATAGGGAGAGGTATTAGCAGTAGAAAGAGGGAAGTGCTCATGCCATTGTACAGAACACTGGTGAGACCTCACTTGGAGTATTGTAAAAATAATTTCAGGAAGTATTACTTTACTGAGAGGGTAGTGGATGCATGGAATAGCCTTCCAGCTGAAGTGGTAGAGGTTAACACAGTAAAGGAGTTTAAGCATGTGTGGGATAGGCATACGGCTATCCTAGACTTAAGATAAGGCCAGGGACTAATTCAAAGTATTTCAAAAATTAGGCAGACTAGATGGCTGAATGGTTCTTATCTGCCATCACATTCTATGTTTCTATGTTTCTCTGTGTTTCTTTGTTAATTAGTGGGAATTGTATGAAATCTTGGTGGGGTCTAGTCAGCAACCAGAAAGTCATGATGTTTTACACATTAATAAGAAAATATGGGTAGATTATCCTAACTGGAAATATCTTTCATCTCAACCATTTATAGGTCTCATTTACTTATAATTCCATTCACAGTAACTCACTTTTTAATAAACAAAGACATTTAGTTTAATTCTGTTAGTGGAATGTATTGCATGTTATCACAAGTGAATCCAAGGCTTTTCTTATTCAAGTCATTACAAACAGATTGAAGGAAGAAACGCGTATTAAATGATTACTTAGTGAACACTGAAAGCACAGGGCCTAAGCGATGTGTCAGCAGTGTGGATCAGAAGGATCCAATTTTACCACTGGCCTTCATGGACCGGAAACAGATGACAGAAACAATTCAGTTTGTCATTCGAAACTGAAACCACGTTCTCTTTCTCTCTCTCTCCATGTCATGGTACCTAAGTCTTCAAGGAGTCGATCAGCCTTGAATTTGAGTGTTTTGCAAAAAAGTAATGATGGTCCAGGCTCTCAAGTTCAATCCAGTGGGCAGATTTATAGAAGCAGAATCAAAACAACGTTTCAGCCCAACAATAGATAGATAGATAGATAGAAATTAGTGAGGAACTATGCTAAGGAACCCTTCTTATGGGTCTTGTGTTGTACGTTACTTGTGAATATAAACTATCCTGTTGTGTTCAGTAACAGAGTGACACGGCTATTACCTTGATGGTGCCTCTCGACAAGAATGGAATAATCTCTCCATACATGAGGAAAAATAAGAGAAAGAGCTGACTTGTGCGGTATTAACTGATTATATAAATAAAAGCATTGTGTCTGTAATCTGGCAGATACTGCAGCAGGCATTGTAAAGCCAACACATGGCAAGTCTGTTTTAACCGAGTGTCTGCTTATCAATATTCCAAAATACATTTTTAACCCTTAGAAGAAGGTTATTTATAGAATTTGTATATTTTCTTCTTTTTATTTCTCCCCTGGAAATCATGCCCCAGGAAAAAAGTTTTAGCCTCACTTTTATGATGAAGGGATTTTAATCTCAGAAAGGCAAACTGAATGTTGGGCTCCCAAGTGGAATTTTTCATTAATTAAGGCTCTTTCCTGCTTCTTGCTGATAACCTTAGCTCAGCCCATTTGGAAAAATAATACGGAGTGTTTATAAACTGGCGTTTAGTCTTCACCTCCTTGCAGTAGAAAAGGGACCACAACACATATGTACATCAAACTTTTTCATCTTTATATTATTTAACAGATTTGTAGTGTTTTCCATTGGTCATGTATTTGGTTTCTTTTTATAATGGCATTTTGGAACTAATTAATGAATTACTGTGCTTAAGAATCAAGCTTTCTGCTTTTAGTCCCTATGTAACAAAAGAGATTGACCTCAATGCTACTGTAAATGTAGTTCAGAACCATAAATCTATATGTTCCTCTCTGGTGGGTGGTGGTAGGCAGCACACTGAGCATTAAAATACAAAAGCATTGTGCGCCGTGCAGAGCTGGCTGAGTCGCTGGGAGCAGAGGAAGTATTTTTACTCTCCAGTGAGGATATTACTCCAAAGAATCCTAGGTGGGGATTATACCACTCAAGCTGTATTCATTGAGCAGTTAGCCTGCTCAATCAAATGTGAGTAACCACTTGGTATTTTTATTTTCTCACCTCTGGCTTTTTATACTTTGAGCACTATTGCTGTCTGTTTTTATTCCCCATATGGTTACTTTATCAAGCAAGACTGCACATACCTCACGTATCCTATACGTGTTGATTGTACCACTGTACACTATCAACACTAGAGCTTAGTTCACAGCTCTATAAAACGTGAGTAGCACCACATATCTTTTATACTGCACTCTACCCCATTTGGGACATACTGCACTATTTGTTGCCATTTTTTTCTTTTTCATATGAACTGCAAAGACGCACCTATATAACCCTGAGGAAAACACCTACTATCAAATACTGTATCCTCCTCTACAGAGAATTCCTTGGTGTCGAATCTATCCACCATAAAGACTTTTTACCCTGAACTCTTAGTCTCAACTATATTTTGTGTTATCTCTTAGCTTGTTGTATTACTATACTGTGTTATCTCCTAGCTTGTTCTATTATTATATATTTATTATATTGTATTTTTAGTCGTGCTACCTTCCTTTTATCTGTTTAAGCACACTGAGCATTGGCTACCTTGGCTAGATTTCCTGACTCAGAGAGATGGGGAAGAGTGCCTGTGGGCACGGTCCAGGCCAGGGGTGGGGGGTGGTGGGGAAGGGGATTGGCATGGACCCATAATATCTTCCTTCCTCTGTCTATCATTATACCTTTCTGCTCATTTACGATTTAAACTTGCCTATTTTCACACTTGATACGACAGACATCACTGATTTTGAACCTATTAGTATTCGTATATTCTGTTTGGTGTCTCACCCCTTGAAGTACATAGCGAATGTATGGTTTTACTGACTTTACTGTCAAGATGACTCTTTATAATTGATGGCACCTTTTTACTGTACAATTTCTAAAAACTTAAATAAGGATTAAAAAAATAAATCTATATGTTACGAAAAAAAATAAAAACAGAAAGCGAATTATATTTTTAGAAATAGTACTCAATATTTTTGGTGCTCACATGACAGTTGCTTGTATTGCCTGCTTGTAAAAAAGGCACAAACAACTATTTCTTATCCCTTCCTCTGATACCAAGCAGCTTCCAAAAGCACAATGGCAGCTGACCTCACCTCACACACCCTTTCAGATACAGAGCTACACAGTGCCCACAGCCTGGCATCACCATAACTACTACAGTAGGAAGTAGTGGTTATGGTGCTTAGACTGCCCTTCTAAAAAGGATGTAATATCTGTTTTTTTCTTTAACAAAGTGACTTTTCATATTAAAAAAATTACTTTTTTTTTTTTTTTTTAAAGTCACTCCTGACCACTAAAGCACGTCAGCTTGCTGAGATGCTTTATGAGTGAACAGTGTGTCCACTTTTTTTCCATTTTACAAAAAAGTGTAGGTTTCAGTAGAAATTGGCACTTTTGTAAATTAATCTCGTTACACCCTCCTGGTTGTCAATGAGACAAACAGTCCTGTTACTTCCTGGTTTGGTTAGCTCACTGGAGCTAAACTCAAGAGGCAGCAATTATCTAGATCACCTGCCTTGCAAAGACTTCTCATTGAATTGCATTAGAAAGTCTGTGATTGGACAGCCACAGAAAGGCTGGGCTAGAAGGGGAGGACTTGCAAATGATGCAGAGAAGAGATCTTCAGCTTTTGCAAACTGTGGTATATTCACTTAAAAGTGAATATATAAAATATATTTATTTTTTATTTATTTATTTATAGTTTATTTATTTTAGCTGTGGAGTATCCCTTTAACCCCTTAAGGACACATGACATGTGTGACATGTCATGATTCCCTTTAATTCCAGAAGTTCGGTCCTTAAGGGGTTAAGATGCCCTTAAAAAGTGGGTATGAAGTATGCTGGGAATGAACTCCTCTTATTTAATTCGCAATGTTGAAACTAAAAAGGTTCCTTGAAGTTAACTTGGAATCAAGCCAAAGTCTTGCATGATCCCTTCATTTAAGAGATATGTTGGCATTATATTATATCTAAGTGTTGGATAAAATGTATTCATGGACAGTATGGTCTGTAGTATGTCATGCCCACGGAGCAGTGTGTTGATTGCTAAAGATTCCTAGATCTAGAGCAGCTGTCTGGCTTCTACGGGAGAGAAAGGGAGGTAAGGGTGAAATAGCATTTTTTTCCGGGTGTCACGATATTAGAATCCATTTAAGGAATCTTGGTTACATAGCAACAGGGTAATATTATGCAGTCATTCGCCTTTGTTTCATGCTGACCATTGTAAATGCCAGTAACCTTTACATCTAATATTAATATTAGCAAAGATAGATGGTTATTGCAATCTAAACATGACCGGGCCGCCGTTCGTGTGGATACATGAGACACATGCAATGTCGGAACGATACGAGCAATACATCTGGCAAAAATATTCTGGGATTTTTTTTTCCCGTTCTCAGGCTAAACATAGAGGTATGTTTACAAATATATACATATTAATCAGTGAATATATATAGGCCTTGCTAGTATCAAGTTATCATGCAGTATCTATCTTATCAAATGGTAGCTTTAGGAGGTCAGGCATCATATTGTGCCGCAAAGACACTTGCTTGGTTTATTGTAGACATCAAAATACGAACCCACTGTGCTTTGAGATGGATCTCTATATCTGTAGTTAATTTTCAGGCACAAAATCTCGTTCAGGACAGTGACAGGAGAAGCTGCATGAACTAAGCCTCTGGTTGTGGGGCGATTCCCCCGGCTCGGGGCACGGCCCCGCTTCCCCCCCCCCCGGGCCGGTGGGGGTTATCCTGGCATCATGGCGGCAACCCGCACAGCGGCGGGAGATCCTTCGCTCGGCTTATGCCGCCCGCCTACACTGGCAATGGCTGCAAGAAAAAACTGCCGGCTAGCGCATATGGACACTGTCAGAAACGAACCCTAATAAAGAATAAAGGGACTCAAGCAACCATTTCAAGGGGCACTACAGTCCACACAGAGCCCAAATTTGAAAAGCTGCCGATGAGGATCCTACTTAATATGCTACTGATATTAATATCCCCCCGAAACCGGGTGAGAGGCTTGAGCACCAACAAAGGCACATACCATGTCGGGATACCGTGGGCCCCTTGTAGAGGTGGACCCACGGATGCCTGCTCTCGGGTGACCGGTGTGCTGGTACGGAACCGGCCAGGCCCTTTGAACTTGGGGGTGATTCAGAGGACTATGCCCCTGACTCAGTGAGCCTTGTGGGGCCGGAAGACGCGGACCCTTCGGCGGACTGGTTACCAGGGGGGCGCGTGCTGTTACCAAGTATGAGACCGGAGCCAGGCGAGGCATGGACTGGCTGGGACCCGGGAGTGGATCCCGGGGAGCCGGGGAGGTACAGGGGACAGGCGGCAGGTGGATTCTATGTGGGGGGGATCTACTAGACTTCCCACGCAACCGAGTGCCCACGGCGCCAAGGATCTACCCACCGACAGACCGGAGTCTGCCCAGGGTGAAGGCAAAAGAGGGCTCTCCTTCACGGAGGTGCCCGCGGGCCCCAGATGTGGATGGCCCAACCTAACTCAACAACATCTAGGACTCATTTGGCCGACAGTTTAGACATTGAGAACAACCCTGCTCCCGTATTGTTGACAGTCTGTAATAGTAATTTTTAGTTTATAGGCATTCGTTAACCCCGCATGTCACACTAACGCACTTAACATAAAGTGTTCGCATATATACTCCTCCTAGTTGAACCTGTGCAGGGTAGTACAGACTGATGAGTATCTGACCTAGCAGCAAGGACATGATGATATGTTTTTAATTACTACCATAAGCTTTTTAAGTTTCAAAACCACCTATTTAACTGCCTAATTACTGCATTATATGTTATTATGCCTAAGCAATCACACAAACCAACTAACACAAATCACTTTCACAAACCAGCCAGCACAGAGCAATTACACCGACTAGCTAACACAAAACAACAGTATAAACCAGCTAACGCAAAGTAACTACCCAAAGAGCTAACACAAACCAAATACACAACTAACTAACACAAAGCACTACCACAAACCAATTGACACAAAGCACTTGCACAAACCAGCTAACGCAAAACACTTGCACAAACCAGCTAACGCAAAACACTTGCACAAACCAGCTAACACAAACACTAGCACAAACCAGCTAACACAATGCAATTACACAATCCCTCTAACACAAAACAACTAGATGTACCAGCCAACACAAGACAACTACACAAACATATTCATCCACTTCTTTTAGTATATCAATTCTCTAAGACGCATATTGGTAAACCATAAGCCACTAATCGACACTACCACAGCTGTACACGTCTGACAACAACGCTAACACACAGCATTATCAAACCTGTTTAACGAAATTGATATATCTAACTCTGCAAAACGTATGTAATCTTAAATTTTGTCATTGCATGGTTACGTTGAATTATTCATCTACCGATAACAGCGCCTCTGCGTAGGGGATTATCTGCTTAACCACAAATACGTTTGCAATGGAATTTATGTTATGGAAACAATAAACATATTCAAAACAAAATCTCGATCAGCAGTCTCATATAGATGTCCTGGCAGTCCTTCATAAATCAGATTGTCTAGGACAGGGATAGGCAACCTTCGGCACTCCAGATGTTGTGGACTACATCCCCCATAATGCTTTTACACCCATATTTCTGACAAAGCATCATGGGAGGTATAGTCCAAAACATTTGGAGTGCCGAAGGTCTAGGACATAGATTCTCAAGCCAGTCTTCAAGATACCAAATGGTCCAGGCTCCAGTGTCCTCAATGGAACAGATTTCTGAAATTCCTAGTTCCTTTAGGATTGTCAATAGAACTACTGGTCCAGGAAATGTTATATGATGCTATATGATGTCACGGAGGGCAGACTCGCTTAGTGCACAGAACTGCATAGGAATGCCAGCTACTATCTGAAATAGCAGAGACGACACATACCATATGCACTACACTCTGAACGCCAAAAAATTATGCAACTCCCTTGCTATAAAGGATATCAGTTAATAAGGGTTGGGTAATTTTTGTATTTTTTATTTCTAAGAGTAGGAAAGGAAAGGACAGTTACAGAAGTAAGAACGTGGAAATTATTTGCAATATCAGTCTGGTAATGGAGAGCTCTTGAATATATGAGACCGGGTGATTTAAGAAAATGAGACACAAATGGTAAGCTTAGGGGAACTTTAAGTAGACTTAAAAAGAAATACTATGGGGTGTATTAGGAAATACAGACATAGAGGCAGACAAGGGAAAATTGACAGACAGGGAAGCACAGGAAAACAGTTCAGGTGTGGAAATAAAGAAAAATAATGTATCCCGAATGCAACCCAAATGTTTATGATGTTAGGTAAACATATAAACCGAACTTACTTGAATCGATTCTAATGTGCACCTCAATTTTTCAAACCTGGAAGCTGAAAAATGTTTTTGCTGGTGAACGTAATGCACATTTATACAAGAAGATACTACTATACAACATTGTGCTACAATGAAAATGTTTATTGCTATATACCATAGTAACATTGATGGTAATTCAATTTTAGTGTTACATGTTAAGTCTATTCTTTCTTAAGCCTTTTTTCAGGAATGAAATCTGCCTGTGTGAATTCGCCAGAATGAAATTCACCTGTGTGAATTCACTTATCTGAATTCACCAGTTTTTATTCGCTTGTATGAATTTACCTGTGTGAATGTGTCTATTTGAATTTGTCTGTTTGAATTCACCAGTTTTACTTCTGTGAATTTGCCAGAAAATCTATAATTTCGACCCCGAATGTAATACACCATCGAATTTAATGAGCATTCAAATTTTGGAAACTTTTTTTTCCAAAGAAAGTTGCACATTAGATTCGAGTAAATATGTTATATATGAAAAATATAAACATTATCTGTCATATATTATTAAGCTAAAGAACTAACATTAAAAACCTAGAAATTTGAAATCCTCTTAAAATCTAATTTTATGGCAAGACAGGAGGCTTCATATTTGCTTTACCTTCTTTACTGAACCTCCCAGCAGCAAAGAAACAGTTAACATAAGTGAGAAAAAAAATCAACCAATCAGGACACATATTAGAACATAACAGTCTTTCAGGCTCCTCCCAAATCCTCTTTCTTTGCTGCTTGCCTCCCAGGTGAGTCTATTCCAATTATAGCTCTCTATATGTATATTTTGTTTATAGTATACATACATTATTTAACATTTGTTCATTTAATATTTTGGCTCCTTTAATTGATTTATCCCTCTAATTATCTACATGAGGTCATATTTTTGTGCTGTCTAGCCCTTTATTGCTGCCTGTTTTTTCCCTTGTCAGCCTAGTCTTTCCCTGTTTTGCCGTTTTTCTTTAATCCCTGTTAATTATTTTTTTTTTGGGGGGAGGGCTTTTGTGCCTCACTGATCGTTGCTCCGTGCTTGGGTCTGTCGGGCCGCGCCACTGCTGTGGCCGCGGCCCATTTTTTACTCACGCCCGCAATCTTTTCTGTGCCGCCTTTTTTAGCCGCGTCATTGTTAGGCGCGCAGTTTTCCCGCCTTCTTCTTGCCGGCGGCCATCTTCCGTTCGGTCTGTTCCGTTTTTTCGCGGCTTTTTGCTTCAGCTCCGATCGGCTGTTTGCAGCTCTGTCAAATGTAAGTATATTGCCCTCTGGAGGCTCTTTCTTTTATTACAGTTTTTTTGTTTAAAGAACCAGTCACTTATTACTGTTTATTTTGTTTTATTGCAGCTGCCTTTTTCCTTTCTTACAGCTCTGTGCCTATTAGAGGGTGACCCCCTCTTGCCTCTTTCATGAGGGTGACCCCCTCTTGCCTTATCTTTGAGCATATTATATATATTAAATATAGGGTGAACCCCATGTGTTTGATTTTGACAGGTACCACCTGTCACTATTATACTGACAGTTTTTAACTGCCATTATTGTGGGTGAACCCCACTGAGTTTCTTTTAAAAAGTGATTGAATACTTTTGTCTGGGTGAACCCCAGAAGAAAGCCCCTGCCAGTTTACGTTGCCTTGATTATTAACATAATATTACAATACAAATATATATATATATATATATATATATAAAAAAAAAAAAGATAAATAAGAATATATAGAGGTAGTTAATATACCTGTTTGAATACTATTTTCTGTGGTGAACGCACTATTATTTTTTACTGGTCACCATGTCTGATCAAACAGAACCTGCAATGTCTGCAGAACTAAAAGCCTGGCTTCAAGCTGCAATTGCAGACTCTATTCCCAAGGCTCTAGCAGCGTTTCGTGATCAGACAGCCACTACTGCCACCATCTCACCATTATCTGACTCTGATGATTCTAGAGTCTCTGATCATGACGAAGCCCCACGTAAGCGCCCATGGAAGGGTGACAGTGCTTCTGCTGGCAAAGGCAAAGCCCCAGCGAAGACGGCTAAATTGTCTAAGACCAAACCTACTTTGGCTACAGAAGCTGACCCCTTAAAGGGCTCAACCTCTGACTATCACCTTCGAGTGATGGACGATTACGATGCTTATTCAGATGAGGATCCTCCACGTGATCCTTCCTCTTCTGAATTTGTTACGGAAACCTTCCTCCTACCCCAAGATCAGTCCTTTCAGGACGCTGATCCCATGCCCAATTCTAATTTAGATTCTAATAAAGATGATATCCTACTGGATACCAAAGGGCGTCCACTTTTTGATCCACGCTGTATCAGACACCCTCGTTCAGCGGAGTGGACACCTCCTGATCACATTGCAAAGTATTGCAGATTATGGCTTCGCAAACCTTTAGAAAAGGAGATTAGGGCCAAATTAAGAGCAGAGTGTCCACGGCCTATAATCCCTGATAAAGTGGCTGTCACCCCTGAGCTTGATCCACTCCTGGTCACTTTTCTAACTAAGACGGGTAAAGATCCCCGCAAGGGAATCGAAGTTGGCTTAAAAGCCACCCAGGACAAGCTGATGGATATAGCGGGCCCGCTTATCCAGATTTTCATAATTGCTGATGAGACACTGGCAGGAGGCAATTTTGACGCGCACATGGTGCGTGAATGGGCACAAAGAGCGTTATGCCTGTTAGGCAACGCCAATGTGGCAATGTCCGTTGAACGGCGTAAAGCCGTATTATATAAAATTGATGCCAAATTGGCAGAACTAGGCACCAAAGAACTTGGTCCAGAGGCTAACGGTTTATTATTTGGGGACAGGTTCATACGAGACCTGAATAAACACGTATCCGTGTTTACTTCCCTTAACAAGGCACAATGGAACCTTCGCAGGGTGTTCAGACCCCAGCGTTTTTCCGGTAGAGCTGGTCGCTATAGAGGCCGAACGACTGGCAGAGCTGCCTTCACGGGCTACAGGCCTTAACCAGCAGACTCATGGAATTCGGGCAATACCCGTTTCTACCACAAGCAGTTCTTTCCCTCTAGACGTTCCATCAGAGGACGTGGATATGTTTCCCTCCGGGGCCGCACTGCTTCAGGTAATAGACTTTCCTTATTCTCAAGTTCCTATTGCAGGTCGGTTAACCCTTTTTTTCCCACAGTGGTCACTTTTAACTCAGGATCCATGGATCCTTCAAACTGTATCTGGTTTCCATATAGATTTTGCAAACGACCCTATACAGGAGTCTCCTCCTCCACCTCTGCACATGTCTCAAGAGGACAATGCGACCTTAGAGGCTGCGCTGCCGATCTTGTCGCCAAGGGCGCTATAGAACGTTCTCGGTCTCCTCACAGATTCATAAGCAACATATTTCTGGTCCGAAAACAGTCAGGGGACTTTCGACCAGTTATCAACCTGAAAGAACTGAACAATTTTATTGTTTACCAACATTTCAAGATGGAGGGTATCCACCTCCTTCAAGACCTACTCTGCGAGGGAGACTGGTTCTCCCGTTTAGACTTGACAGATGCTTACCTCACGGTTCCTATAACACCGGCCCATCGCTGTTTCCTACAGTTCCGTTGGCATCACGATTTATGGCAGTTCACATGCCTCCCCTTCGGACTTTGTTCCGCACCTTGGTGTTTCACCAAGCTGATGAAGCCGGTCATGGCTTTACTACGCTCTCAAGGGATTCGCTCCATCATATATCTGGACGATATCCTCCTTATGGCTCGAGACCCAGACACTCTGCGCCTCTATACGGATATGACCACAGCTCTGTTACAAAACCTGGGATTCGTGATCAATGTCCAGAAATCCGTCCTCACCCCAACTCAAGTGGTTCAATTCCTGGGATTCCAAATAGATTCCATTTTGGCGATCTTACAACTCCCTTCAGTAAAGGTCAAGAACATCAAAAAAGACATCAGGAAAATTCTAGCCTCTTCGGCTATCCGTCTTCGCGACTTAGCTCGCATAATCGGACTGCTCTCCGCCTCAATTCAGGCAATCTTCCCAGCTCCTTTACATTACCGAGCAATGCAACGTCTGAAGACTCGCTCCTTACGTCACTCTGCGTCTTACGATCAACTGATCTCCTTGACAGACGAAGTCCGACTCGAATTGAACTGGTGGCTACACCATATGGATGCATGGAATGGGAAAGCGATCTTCGGATCACAGCCAGATTACATCCTAGAATCGGATGCCAGTCTTCTGGGCTGGGGTGCATCATGCGCAAATCTCTCTACCGGAGGTCCTTGGTCCCCATCAGAACGGGCATTGCACATCAATTGCCTCGAGTTGATTGCCGGGTCCTTTGCCATTCGCAGTTTCGCGAAGGACTCCTACAATTGTTCCCTAGTACTGAGAATGGACAACATCTCAGCTGTTCAATACGTGAATCGTTTAGGGGGATCCCGTTCCAAAATGCTCTCAGACCTCACAAAAGAACTGTATCAATTTTGCCTAGACAGGAACATCTCCCTTCGAGCGGAGTATCTGCCAGGTTCCGACAACTTAGTCGCAGATTGGTTCTCTCGACACTGGAGAGACTCCAGCGACTGGCAATTAGACCCACACGTTTTTTACCGTCTCCATCTTCTTCGGGGTCCTTTCAGCCTCGACCTGTTTGCGTCTCGTCTGAATCGACAGACGGACGCATTTTTCAGTTGGTTGCCGGATCCGACGTCTCTGGCAGTAGACGCCTTCCTTCAAGCTTGGCCAATGACCGGAGCTTATGCCTTTCCCCCGTTCTCCATGATCCTTCGCACTCTCCATCATCTCAGGACTCAGGGGGCCACAATAACACTGCTGACCCCTTTGTGGCGTACCCAACCATGGTTCCCCAATCTCTTAGAAATGTCGGTGAATTATCCACTACTGCTACCTGTCACACACGATCTTCTCAAAGATCCCGCAGGCAATTTTCACCCTCTGGCGTTGCAGGGTCATCTCCAGCTAGTGGCCTGGACTGTTTCAGGGGATCCTGGGATGCCACAGGACTTTCGGAGTCGGCTAGAGCACTCTTATGGGACTCATGGGCCCCCGGGACTAGACGCTCTTACCTCTCAGCCTGGCGAGTTTGGCATCGCTGGTGTTTGGAAAGGGGTTTTGATCCCGTTTCAACTTCTTTGATTAATGTTATGAACTTTCTGTCCTCTCTTTTTGATCAGGGTAAATCCTACAGATCCATTAACGTCTTTCGTTCAGCAATCTCGGCAGCTCTTGGCCCCGTTGATAATACAGCAATAGGTAAACACCCCTCCATCTGTAGACTGTTGCGTGGCATTCGTCTTGCTCGACCTCCTGCCCCAAAATATTCACATTTTTGGGATGTTGCTCTTGTTTTGTCCTTCCTGGAGACTTGGCCACCCAATGAAGCGCTCCCTTTACGACAACTGTCGGCCAAATTAGCTCTTCTTCTCTGCTTGGTTTCTTTTAGGAGAGTGTCTGATATTCAGGCATTTGACTTTCATGCTATTGATTTCACGCCCCAGGGTGTACGTTTTAACATTTCTCGCCGAACAAAAACTAATTCTTTAACAATTACTTACCCTTATTTTTCTGACAGACCGTCGCTCTGCGTTGCTCGCTGTGTTCAACAGTACGTCGTCTCTACATCACCTCTACGTACCCCTACGGGCCCCCTGTTTATCTCGTATGTGCGACCACACAAACCAGTGTCTTGTCCCACGATTGCCCGCTGGATTAAATGGCTTCTAGGTTTAGCGGGGATAGACTCCTCTTTTGGAGCTCATTCTGTCAGAGGTGCGGCTGCATCCTCCGCCTTTATGGCCGGGGGATCCCTCGCAGACATCCTAAAATGCGCTGACTGGTCTCGAGAGTCTACCTTCCGTACCTTCTATTTTCGACAATCGTCCCATGCTTCCTACTCTTTGGTTTCCACGCTTTAAAACAGCAAATATGAAGCCTCCTGTCTTGCCATAAAATTCGGGATTATTCTAGCTTTAGCGACTGAATAATCTAAATTTTATTAAAGACAGGAGGCGAATATTTTCCCACCCTATTTATCTCCCATCCCAGTTTTTTCTTTTATCAAGTCGCATGTATCCATAAAATTTTTCAAGTTTTCCTTGTATAGACTTATATATGCCTAACTGTTTTGTTCCCATTTATTCTGGTTAGGTGCTTATTCATCTGCCTGGTTTTTCTGACTATTTTAGAAATTTGCAATAGTTATACTCATAATATCCAGGGGGTGGATCTGTGTATATAGATATCTTGCGGACACCCAGTCCAAGTACCCATACTTTCACGATCTTTCTCTGTTTTTTAGTGTGAAGTTTCTCTACATGAACCACGAAGACTACGTTCCCTTGGTCTCTAATCTCGACTGCGTTTTTTCCGGTTTACATGGTTGATGACTTACTCCAGTTTACACGGTTGACTACACTTATGATCGGCTGCATCAGAAAGAGGATTTGGGAGGAGCCTGAAAGACTGTTATGTTCTAATATGTGTCCTGATTGGTTGATTTTTTTTCTCACTTATGTTAACTGTTTCTTTGCTGCTGGGAGGTTCAGTAAAGAAGGTAAAGCAAATATTCGCCTCCTGTCTTTAATAAAATTTAGATTATTCAGTCGCTAAAGCTAGAATAATCCCGAATTGTAACCAGGTTCCATTCAGATCTGCTGAAGCTTTAACCCTCTCCTTCCAACTACGAATACTGCAAACTTCTTGAGACACACAAAGAGCTAAAAGCAAATACTTTCCAAGACGATGTAGAGAGAAGTAAATTCACCACCTGTTCTTATGCTAAATCCTAAGATTAAATCCCATTCTCAAGATTTTTTTTTCAGCATAAACTTTTATTGCAGACTCATAAAAACTCCAGGAGGAATCTACTTAAATATCAATCAGATTTATTTACTGTGGGGGATTGGGGTGGGAACCTAATGTTTTGTTGGTATCAGAAGTTATAAAACAGTATTTGCTTTGAACTTTTTCTCAACTTAACCTACAGGGCAAGGGGAAGGCTTAGCAAACGTGTTGGATTTCACCCTAACAGATCCTTCGAAGTTACTGTTCCTGATGAGATGGATGGGTAGAGTGACAAGATTCGGATGTTTTCTTAAAGACCAACACGTTTTCTGGTCATGCAAGATTCAGAGTCTTTGGCTCTTTCTAAAATGTTGAACGTCTAGTCAATGTCTCCTAATAGCTGCAATCTTCTGTCTTCCCTTTCTCAAGCCTTGTTAAAGTTCATAGTGAATTCCTAAGAGCAATTGGACTGTAGGTCTTCTTTTGTTTCATGCAAGGAACTGTTGAAAACTACATTCAGCAGTATTTATACCAAACAACGTTAAAGCTTATATTTCCAATCACTTTCTTTGAATTCTGAGATGCTGATGACTTCTTTAAACCTGGGAATGAATTCACTGGACTTTTCACGCGGGTGTTGGATGGACATGACTCCCGTCTTAGTTATCTTGAGTTTCCATGGGAATGCTTTAAAACAGTGATGGTAAGCCTTTTTGAAACCAAGTGACGAAACTGCAACTCCAAACTAACATTTGTCTAAATGCCACAACTCTTAAATTAAACATGAAATCAAGGCCAGGCAGTGATATGAGTACTGGGTGTTTATTTTAATTCAAGTGTATTAATTGAAAAAAAAAATGTAAAAATGTTTTGCCCCTTCTCCTGCTTATTTTTTATTTTTTTGTAGGAAAGGTGCTATCTCTAGTGGTCCTAACTAATAGCCAGGGTTTAATAATTCCCTTGTGGTCTCTGAGCTAATGCCACATATATAATTTTGGTCCCTGCTAAAGAATCACCGACACAGATACAATTTTCCAGGATTTATTTATTTTTTTAAATAAATGTGAAGAAGACATGCACAAACAGTATTATTTTGCACTATTGTGACACATGTTGGGCTACCTACAGTGTAACATACAAGGTGTGTTTTCCTAGTGTTATACATGAAACATACAGATACGTTATGCCATGCACATACCTGTGCAAAGACACCCATGTGTCCTGTATTGCCTGTGAGTTCATGCCCTAGTCCCTGCAACTCCCACTCATGGTGCTTGTGGCTTCATTCATGACGAAAGCAATGAGGACACTGGGTACCACAAAATACAAACCCCATCATACACCTATTCTCACTCCCAGGAGCCTGCATAGTCTCTGGACACAGCATGAGATTTTTAACTAGTAGCACCACCGCTCGGAATGTCTGGGTTAAAGACATTCTTATTCAGCCATTGACCCACTGCAAACTAGCACCTTCCTCTCGACTCTCGTATACAAACATGTAACCTGATTGGGTAGCCATGACAGCTTAGCCGTGTTAAGCAAGGACGTTGACGCCCACATCTGATGTCGACATGCTGCTCGCACTTCTTGGCGGCACAGACATAGCGCAATTTCAAAAATAAATAAAAATTAGTTGGTCAGACGGCAGCATGGCCATGTGCCACATGAGAGGCTATGGCGTGCCCATTGTGTTTAAAACTGACTGTCTGTTTCCAAGCTAATTAAACCAAAAGAATAAACTCTTACAGCAGCCAGTGATAACTGAACTCACATCTTATGAAAGTCAATAACAATGATAAGATACTTAAAGTACAATGGGTGAGATGAAGAAAAGTGTAGCTTGTAGAAAACGAATGCATTTAGGGAGCAATATTGTCTAACTGGAGCAATCACCGTGGAAACTGTTGCATTAAAATTACGTTTGTTTCCACGATAACTAATCCACTTTTAAAACTTTGTCCCACAATCAATTTTTATAAAAAATTCCCCACAGTCTTCTAAATTTCAACAGAATTCGGAACTAACGTACAGTTCTGAGTTATTACATTGCAATTTTGTGAACATATATGATATTAAGAATACCCAAGTTGACTATAGATTCTAAGGAGTACTTTATTTTTAAACAACTCTTCTGTGCGCCCTACGTTCATTTCAAGAACAGCAATAGTTCTTTTTATACCTCGGCACAGTTTCCTAACTGGTGATTTTTTGTCATTTGTAAATAATGGGAACACAGTAAAAGGAAATTACATTTATAGATCTTTACAGTGAATTCTGTTATGATGGCTTTGGCAGTCTAGTGAACAAAGCTTAAAATACACCAATAACACTTTAATATGAGCCCTTTTCTACCTATTAAGTGAAAGATGAATCATTTTATTTCCGACTCGAGATGAAAATTCAGCTAAAGTGCGTTAATGTTGCTTCGTAATGAAAGAACATTTTGCAACATCAAAATATTAATAAGCATTTAGACTTATTTAAAACAAAACTTAAAATGTAAAATTGTAGTTTATTGACTGTTCAGTATAAATGTCTCTTCTGTAGTAAATGGAAGCCAACAACATGGTTTTGTGATTTTCTCCTAAATTTTGCTTACCTTACCCTTTGCTCCAGTGCAGCTATTACCCTGCATAGAAAAAAAACAATTTGCCAGAAGAGTTATAAAGACAGTAAACCATGAAGGTAGATAACAGAGCTAGGTTCCTAAATAGATTGGGGCTAATCACCAGGATTTGGAGTATAATAGAAGAATAGCAAGACCTACAGAGTCACCAAATGGCATCAAAGAGAATACTCTATTAAGGGGACCAGTTAATGCTACACAGTCTAGTTGGGGAAATAGAAAAATATCCATCAACTGGACTTCATTTAGCAGCCACATCGACCTGAAGAAGTGGAACAACTACCTCTTATTGCAAGAAGTTCCCTCTGTGCTAGGAGGAAGTTATGTCTTATACCTTCCTCTGAACACACATAAAGAGGGAGTTTAAAGCCTGCTCCAGTCCCTTTCTATGAACTCTAGAGTATCCACCCTCATTCAAAGAGGTATGCAAACAACTATAAATATGGATTTTGTTGATTTGTGTCTGTGTATTTGTGTCATTTGTGCATCATTTGTGTGTGTGTGACAATTTATATATGAATGTGTGTGTTTGTTACTATATCTTTGTGTGTGTGTTGCTTAGTGTATCTGAGTGTATGTGGGAATGTGTATATGTGAGCGTGGTAGTTTATATTAAGGGATGTGCATGTATAGCGATGTATGTCTGTTTGCAATTGTTATTTGTGTCTGGAAGTGTGTAAACACAACAGACAAGTACACCGGTGCCTTCCAAAGGCAACAGTATTGGCAAATACACCCCTCCATGCACATACATACTCTATATAAAAACATACTTACATTCAAACGCACAAACACTGCTCACAAATACAACACTGCAAGGATGGGCAAATGCTAGCTCCCCAGCTGCCATAGCATCATGGGAGTTCGACAGATGGGGTTATACCTTTTAGCCACACAAAAAAAATTATTTTACCAGAACCCTCTCTGCATTAGTCCCACCATTGGACAGACTGTAGGCTGTATAGTGATACAGGGTAACCCCTATGGTTTGAAGTACAGGAGAAGAATAATAGGACCTATATACCTTAATAGTATAATACACCTGTGTTTTTGTTAATCCAGACTTTATTATTCTTGTTTAAAAAAAACAATTAAAAAAATCCAAACATTTATAATAATATATAGACACAATTATCCAGTGATAAATGAACTTGCAAAATAGTAAAAATGAAGTCCTACTTTATTACAAACATGTATTTTTTTTTGTCAAAAAAAGGTGAAAATTGAGACATAGAAAACTATAACATCTGTTTACCAGATAAGCTTTATTTTAATTATCAAGCTATGATCCTATTTTTGAATATGTATTACTTAAAAGAGCAATCTTGGGATTTTTGTTTTGCAATTAACTCTAAAGGATAAATGAATACATGCAAAATTAAAATTATCCCCCCCTCCCCTGACCTTTTATATAAACTAATTACTTTTTTTTTTAAAAGTATTCTAAACTTAAAATTCATATTTTTGCCTGTTTATGTGCCTGTTATACATCCCATGGCTAAAATAAATGTTAAAATAAATGCTTCTTTAACCAAATTTTATTATATAGATGTGATTCTGAGTTGAGCAGTACTTCATAGAAGGTGCAAAAATATGATCCAAACAAAAGAGTTTCACATTAAGTCCCTAATTCAGGTATGCATACCCAATACCTCTGCAAGTGACAAACATCTATATAATTAAAGGGTGTCACATGACCAATTAGTTTCAGTGAAATTGCCCACCTTGCAATCACATGTCTGAGATGTGTAATTGCTAGATATTTTCAACTTAGGGTCTAACCCAGTAGATCTGACGTGGCTAATGCGTCGGCAAAATGCGTAATTTGTTCCCACTGTGTATTAAATTTCACTTCATTGCTACTACTACTGCTGATAATGTTTTTAATATGAAGAAATAAATTAGTGAAACATTTACAGGGTTCAAAAGTGAGAATTCAGAGTTAATTGCAAATTTTAGGCCAAAGGAACTAACCTGGTGGCATAGCTGACTTTTAGACAAATTTTCTAGTTCAGCTATATTGCCCTTGATTTCACTTTGTATTCTCACTAGTGATGTCCCGAACGGTTCGCCGAACGGTTCGCCACGGACGGCGAACATATGACCTTGTACCTCACAGTCAGCAGACACATTCCAGCCAATCAGCAGCAGACCCTCCCTCCCAGACCCTCCCACCTCCTGGACAGCTCACTAAGAATGCAGCTTCAAAATGGATGCTGTCCAGGAGGTGTCTGCTGACTGTGAGGTACAGGGTCAAAGTTTACTCAATGATGAGTCCGTGGCGAACAGTTCGTGGCGAACCGTTCGCGAACCGTTCGGGACATCACTAATTCTCACCTTAGTGAATAAACCTGTATATATCTGGCAAAATGTTACTTTCAGATGTTCGAGTATCTCTTTTTAAAAACGTATTTATTGTAAAACCTATCTGAAATAACGCAAGAAAAGAAACGACGTACAAATAAATAAGAACTGTAATATATGCACATATTTGATAATCTAATTTTTTATGGATTTAATTTATGTGTTAGTTGAGTATCCCTTTTCTTTCAAAATCTTATGAAAAGATGTCAACTTTTAAATCACAATAAAAGTACTTTTCACCTTGAGTTTTAGGTATGTTTTGTGAAATAAATGGTAAAGCATCCCAACAAAACATTTTAATTCCATAAAATAGGGAAATGTCCAATGGGGGGTAAATAATTGCATGAAATTCTATTACCCTTTTTATTACATTTCACCTTAGGAAAACATGACACATTATTAAGAATACCCAAGATAATCATAGGTTCTCTACAGTGCTTTATTCTTAAACTCCTGTCCAGTATGTTCTGCCTTGATGTCAAGAACATTAATAAAACTTGTTTTTCTCTCCATGGTTCCTGAACTGGTGGGTTTTGACATTTGTAAATAATGAGAAGAAGCTGAAAGGAAATTATGTTTCTAGGTCTCTACAGTTAATTTTGTTCTAACAGCTTTTTTTAACCCTGTTTGGCTATCTCAAAAAAATAAATAAAAAAATTCTCTATTTGTTTATTTATTTGCAATTTTCACAATTTCTGGTTTAGTAACTTCAAACTTTCTAAGGTATGTTCGTCACCACTTTGTACAATATTTTAGTGTATTTGTTAATACATATATCAAAATTAGCATAACTGAGTCTAAAAGTCAGAAGGTTGAGTATAGTTGAATAAGATAAAGAGCTGTCTTGCTGTCACACACAATTAGATTAAGATCTTCATACCTCCCAACTCTGGGAGGTATAAGATCAGGATTGGTGAATAGGCACAGAGGGGGTTATCGCCAGTGACTTGTGATGACCATAATGGGAGAACATCCCACTGAAGGGGCCTGTCTGGCCAGGACGCAACCTAAAGGTCCTTGCAGAGTGCACTGCTGATGTGCAATCTGCTGGTTTCTAGTGCCCATTCACAGCTTTATTGCATCCCGTGTTGTGTTGCCCAAAGAAAGTTACATGGTGTCCCTAGATTGGGGACACCTAGGAACAAAATCGGGATAGTAAGACAGGGCCCTGAAATTGGGACTGTCCTGCCAAAATCGGGGCTGTTTGAAACCTGTACCTTGACAGCCCTGGGGTTTATTAACTAAATATTATATTGTCGTGAATCAAAAACTGAATTGCAAAATGTTTTGCAAAAATCTCACCGTTGACTACAGGACAAGTTGGATAACGTTTCCAAATCAGCACTAAATTTTGCAAATTAGTTTTCAATTCACCACAGTGTGGTATTTTGTGAATAAGCCCCTTTGTGTTAATCTTTACTGTTGGGAAATCACTGTCTTCATATTGCAGTGGTTTGATTGCGTTCCCTTAAAATTCACCGCCATCTGTGGACGCACTAATGCAATTCTGAACACTCAGCATTTTGTGGCAGAAAACGTGTGTCTCAGATATCCTGTACAACTCATTTATAACATAGTGAATCTTTGCATGCCAAACATGTGCTCCAAATGTTAATTTCATTTATGCTGGGAGTTATACAATGCTCACTGAACGCAGTGCTGGGAAAAACCAATGACAAATTGATATAATTAGAAGCAAGATGGACAACTGCCGTTTTATACACTCCTCTAGCTTTCTGGCTTCTGTGGGCACAGATAACATGCATGTACTGATGTGCGTGAATTCAGAAGAAGAAGGTGCAGAACTGTGATAAACACTATTTTTGCTTACGGGTTAGTAAATGAATAAATCTGTGTTTAGCAGAACACTTTCATTGGCAATCATTTAATGCAAAGGAAGATAAAGCTACATCACGAACCTGCTCTGAAAACCTTTTAATAAGAAGTATGGATTTTTTTTTACACACATGCACACACAAACGCATGCACGTACGTACGCACAGACATACATTCAGTGCTTCACAGTGCGACATGTAATGTCTATGCGGATGGGAGTGCTATG
>OW240918.1:125564350-125580132 GCA_933207985.1 Pelobates cultripes | reverse complement strand
TTTTGGAGTGCTGGGGGGATTATTCCCTGGGGTCCAGTGGTGCTGCTGCTGGGCTCCTGGGCGGGCGGGTGGCCAGGCAGGCGGGCGCGCGAGGGAGCACTCAGTGCTTCCTCTTCTGCTCCCTCGCGCGCCGCGTAGGGATGCCGGCGCCGGAAGATGACGTCATCTTCCGGCTCCGGTATCATTGCGGTGCGCGAGGGAGCAGAAGAGGAAGCACTGAGTGCTCCCTCGCGCGCCCGCCTGCCTGGCCACCCGCCCGCCCAGGAGTGTGTGTGTGACAGCAGGGCCAGCCTCGGGGGGCCCTGGGGTGGTCGGCTCCTGGGCCCCCCAGGGGAAGAGGCTGGCCCAGTGGCTACATACCGGGTCGCAGGGGCGGCCGGGCCCCCTGCGACCCTGGTATGTACGCCAGTGGTGGGGATTATACCACTTACACCCTACACAGTGAGCAGTTTGTCTGCTCTACTAAATGTGAGTAACCAATTCTTTTATACAGGGAGCACTATTGTTGTCTCTTTTAAATTTATGTTATGGTTTTCATATTGACAAAACATCTGACTAACAACAATTCATTATGTATCCTATTAGTGGGGATTATACCACAGTACGCTATTTATACTAGAGCTGGTTATAAGTTCTAATAAATGTGAGTAGGACTATATAAGACTTTTTATACTGGTATTATCTATATCTGGGATATATTGCACTATTAGTCTTTCTTTTTGTTTTTACATATGGATTTGATGAATACCCTGATCTGACACTGTTTTAGAAGAATTCTTCCTGACACACTTGAGGTTATATCTTCTGGCAAGTTTTATTGGGACTTTTATTGGACTTTTTATTCCTTTTTAATGTATTATTCATATATGGCCTTTTTCACTTTGTTATGCTATTTGTATCCATATATTGTCTATACTGTTTTGGCGCAACCTTCTCACCTACTTTGTCTTATAAATCGTTTAGACTGGATGAAGAGAGGATCTCCTGAATACTTTGCATTCCAAAATTCTGTTTGTCCGAGAAAAAAAAAAAATTATATGATTTCATCAGTTATTTTATTGGATCATTGCATCATTGGACTAATAGGCTAATATTTCAACTCATATACCACCTTAAAAAAATAAAGGGACATATTTTTTTTCTAATCTATTATTAAAGAAAAGGGGGGCTAGCCCCTAGCACTCTTCAGATCAGCAGAAGAAGCTTGAATGCTTAGTGTCAGATCACTTCTTGCTTTGATGCATTACACTGTGATTATTATAGGCCCTGGTATTGGGGACTCTTTGTACATTCAGTCTGAATGTACTAAGATGTTCAGTATGTACATCTACAGTATGAACCTAGCCTATAGCCAATGGATTGGGGTATTAGTGATATGTTCAATCCTTTGATCTGCACATGGGATGCAATGCAAATACCTGTTGGGTTTTAGAGGAACATTATTATTTATAAATATTGTCATTCCAGATCCAGGTGATGGAGAAAAGGAAGTATTCTGTTCTTGTGGAAACCTACTTGATTAATTTTTCAGATGCACCACATATTGGATTTGCATGGCTTTGGAAAGGGCTGTGACATTCCATGATAAGATAGGTACTTAGTCACAAGATTCTAACATTAAATCTCTGATGGGCTTATTCACTGGAGACTAAATTTCCATCATCTGAAAAAGCTAATTGCAAAATTTAGGCTCAAATATCAAAGCTGTGACCTTGAGTTGGGAGAAATGTTCCAAACCAGCAAAGTTAGCCTCGTTTTGAAATCTAATTTAATTCCGTACAAGTTTTACCTTACTGACGATACTGAAATATACACCTGGGTTGCTGTATCGCTTGAGCAGGTAGCGTATTGTAGCAAGGCATATCGTAGCTGGATTGCCCTCATGATTGGAGCAAGTGAGTTAAAACATAATGATAGAGTATATGCACCGCTTTACAGATATCATAGTGCAGGCACAATCCAATAAGGCAAGATATTAAGCTCTGCTCATTCTTGACTTGCAGAAGCTTTGTTGTGCTTTGCTCATTTAAGAATTTTAATTAACCTTAAAGCTTGCACAACACTTCATTTTAATTATCAATTAAAGCTACCACTTTAGTCCTGTTAAAGGAAAAGCATTAATTAGCTATTTGTGTGAGAAATGTTCTGTATCTTCTTGCGATCGATGGGAGATGATGTTTCATGCAACTGAGTTCCGACGGACTCAGGGCCCTAAAACTATGGTTCATAGCATCTTGCATAACACACATGTATCTCAGCTGCTCATGCATCTGCAGATCAATTCTAACATTGCTCACCCTAGAGGCATGCAAATAAATGCTATCCCACAAGCTGCAGGCTCAAATTTTATAATTATTTGTGAATTTATAATGAAATATAAAGGGGAATTGTCACTTCCCAGGATTTGTAACATTCTGTTTACTTCTCTCTATACTTAACAAATATTATTTGTGATTTATGAAGAATAAAATTAAATGTAGGAATCAACACTTCTGTGGCCTTCATATGGACGCCTATATGTAAACTCCCTGTCAAACCTTGTTATAAGTTCTATCCTTTGCACTTGGCAGACAGTACAGAGAAAGCACACAGATAGAGGAGAAATTAAACAATGATTCTCTTTCTCCTCTTCGTCTGCAACATTTGTCCTGGCTTTGCATCGCATGAAAACTAAAAAGTTAACACAAGTTAAAGGTGATTATTCAATATTTTATTTAATGGTGTAAATTCCATAGAGGGGATTGTTCACCTAGTTCAGGAGAGGCACAAGCCATCTGCCGAAAGGGACATCTCTTAACGTTGACCTTGCTGCTTTCAGGATGTACATTTTCAGGTATGTCTTAAACGGTTACTCGAAGCCCCACGTCTACCTTACTGATTTGAAGTGGTCATGTTGTCTGGAGTCTCTAAGTGTTTTGCTATGCAACACTGCACATATTGATTTAACCCCTTTGCTCCAGCAGTGTAATTAGTGCATCTTCAGTCAGCCTGGAACAAGAGTAATGTACTGGCTGATGGTGATTCTGTCCATATTGGACGACTCTCGTCAATACAAACAGCATGCAGGCAACAGGTGTCCAATGGTGGTACCACCACCCTTTCCCCCAACGCTTCTTATGTTTCTCCTCTCAGGCTGTCATTCCCCTACATGCTTCTTCTGGAAGCTAGGGGAATCACTTTAGAAGAGGAAAATCTGGCTTAGAGGAAAACTTGGCTTCGGTGCTAGGACAGACGTAAGTTTATGCCCTTTACATTTTGTTTAACTTTGAGCAGTGGGAGGACCATTTCAAAAATACTGTTTTTTGTTTGAAGAAACTTTAACATTATTAATGCCTTTTAAATGGCACTCAAATTATTGTCCTCGTAAGGGTGAGAGCTGAGTTGATCTTTCTGGGTACAAAACCTGCATTTTCAACTTGGTACAAAAAAACTACAGCTGGAACATTTAGCTAGCTAATATACGGAAGGTGGATTTTAATAATTTTTCTTTTGTTTTTGTATTTATTTTCATTTGATTGTATTCTTTGCTGCTCTCACATTTATTGTTATATTGTTTGTTAGCACTAAATAAATTATGTTTGTTTATAAAACACAAGCAGAAAGGTACACTAAATATGCTGCATATTTATTCTTACTTGCAATTTAGCTTATTTTTTTCTTTTTCTAAAAGCTTATCGAAGTGATACAGTAATGTAAATTATATCATTAAAGCAGGTCTCATAAAAACAAGATTTATCAGATCTAAAGCCACATATATTAGCCTACATTTCCTGAAAATGTAATAGTTTTTATAAGCCAATCAAAATTGCTGGACAATATACTGAATTTGTTCAGATTATTAACTGTTTATATTAATAGTAATAATAATATAAAAGCCAATCCACTTGTGAAAAATTCTTGAAGCTTGATGCAATGTTTGAGACCAATGGTACTTTATATACTTTGCAACAAAAAGGTAAAAAAAAGGTTGACATTTTGATGACCAATTTTGCACAGTATTCAAAAAGATCCTTCTCCAGAACTGCTTAGAGTATGCTGTGACCTTCATTCAGATTTGAGAAGATTGATCGCACGGTTCGGAGGCCATATAGGATTGTGCAAAATTCTTCAACCATCACATTTAATATCTAAAATATCTACATTTGTGCTTGGACTCCTAGGTTACATGGTCAGATAGGAAATTATAAAAGTACAATCTGTGGCGCTAAACTGTTGCTGCTGTGACACACTGACATATTTTTTTTTTTGGAGAGGCAGCAAAACATCATTGGTTAAATTTTCAACTTTTTTAAACACCAATTCCTGGGGTATTAAACTTACCTCTGAAGTTAGTAATCAGGAAATACATTTTTTAGACTTAAGAATTTTGTGCTTTATCTTATGGCATCACTGAAATTTAAATGTAAGATTTTATATTTTCTTGAATAAATGTTATTTTTTATATACTTCTAATTGGTGTTTGCCTACCCTGTGCCTCTTGCATATCGAGGACCAAGCTTCATCTTATTGAAAGATACATATGAACACCTTTTAAAAGTGATTCTACCTGAGCAAGTTTTCGTTATAAACAGGCTCTTTCAAATGTGAGTTGGACCATATAGATCCTCGAAACCTTAGCTTGTTACTGTTACAGTATTATGCTATGAGTTCTTTTTCTCGTTTTTTATGCACAGATTCATAATCTACTGAGACTGATCAAATTTGGGGTATTTATCCTATTTGTTATTGGTCTATTCACCTACCCACTATGCATGCATTTTGAAAATATATCTGTGGGTATCTTACACATGCGCTGCACACTACATGGTCAGATGGCCATTCTCTTTCTTAAAAATAATTTTTGCACAGTCCTAAAAAAATCATATTCCAGGCCTCCCAACAGTCCCAATTTTTCGTGGGGCAGTCCCAATTTTGTTCCCTGGCATTCTGCATCTGGATACACCACAGAACTGTCCTCAGGTAGCACAGCGATGTGAACGGACACTAGGATACTGCATATCGTCTTTAATCAGCATGACAGAGGAGTGAGGTGTGAGTTGCCTGGCAGCATCATTCATTACAGGTTGTTGCAAGGTATGTTTCTGGGGAGACCAATAATGACAGAATTATAGTAATCCATGCAAGAGATTACAAGAGCATGAACAAACACCTTTGCAGCATCTTGTGTAAGAAAGGGGTGAACAAGGGCAATGTTTTTAAGATGGAAATGGTGGGATTTGGCAATAGACTGGACTTGAGGTGCAAATATGAGGCCAGAATCAAAGATTACACCTAGAGAGGAGCTTTCACAGACAGGCTAATGTGGGTACCATCAACATGCAGACAGAGTGAAAGAGAAGGATCAGTATTATGAGGGGGAAAAACAAGAAACTCATTTTTAGAGAGATTGAGTTTCAGAAAGCGGGAGGACATCCAATCAGAGATGAAAGAAAGGCAATTGGTGACACATTCTAGGATAGAGGGAGAGAGATCAGGGGAGGAGAAATATATATGGGAAGAACTAAGAGACTATCTGCCAGATGGACGTTCCCCCTTCAGTGGGCGGGCATCCTGGTTGGCCTTCAATCTACAGGTCAATACCCACTGTCCCGCACTCGCCCTGTGCTGCCCAAGGTAATAGGCTGCAGGACATCAGGGAACTAAATCCGGACAGCTAACACTGTCAGCCAATGACCTAGCCAATGCAGGGTGCAACTCAGAAGCGCTACTGGAAGCTCTTGCCTAGGAGCCTCAAACTCTCCTCTTGTAGTGGTGGCAGGGAGTGGCACCTTGTGGACCTCAGGTAAGAAGTAAATTGGTTCTACAATGGTGTGACTACTTGCAATGGGGGTGATGTAGCTCATTCTTCACACAACCACTAGAGCGAGCTGGATTGGTTATGGCGCTAGGAGCATTAGATGAGATGGCAGTAGTTTGAACCAATTCAGAATTAGTGACTTTGTGGCCTTGACAATCTGAATCTCAAGCAGATGCTCCAGGATAAGACTTATCCCCTTTTAACTTTTTTTTTGTGTAGCTCCCTTGTAATAGTATGGCATCTAGTGCTTGCAGTAGTCATATAATCAAGCCCCTTTGTGGTGTGCTCCTGTTCTCCTGCACGGTAGAGCTTTTCTGAGGTACTCTGCCGTGGACTACTTTATTTAGTTGAAATCTAGCTATAGACCTATGTGATGTTCATTTACCAAACCATGAATTGTGGTGAATTGAACACTGAGTTGCAAGAAATTAGCTAAAATAGCCAATCTAAATTAAGAAAACTTTAAGCAAACTTTTCCATCTCAGCTTATTCAGCCAAAACTTTGTAACTCTGGGGAGGTAGAGGTTCACGAACGTTACCATGGTGTTTCCTATCTGCCCCTTCACAAATAGGTACCTGCCGTTGTCGTCTGTTTCGTGTGCCTTATATTGAAAGGGTAGGTTTGCCCAAATAAGGATTGCCGCCCCTCTTGCCTTGGCCTCTGTGTAATTGCTAAAATACCCCGTAGGGTAGTGTCTATCTCTAAGGGTAGGGGCAGCGTCTTTGCGAAAGTGTGTTTCTTGTTAAAATATCACGCCAGCCTTAAGGCGACGAGATTCCCTTAGTGCTAATCGCCTATTTTCTGGGGTGTTCAAGACTCTCGTGTTTTGGGAGAGCAATGTGATGGTAGTCATTTGTGTGTTTTTTCTGATCGCGCTCTGTGGTTGTGTTTTGTGTGTTCGTTCGGACTGTATGGGGCGACCCCCTGTAGCAGTATCAGTACAGTATATTGCAAGTAAATACAAAAACATAAAACAACAATAACTATATACAAAAAGCTAACAGTGCTCAGAAATACTGTTCTTTAGCGTGTACGACTATTATGTCGATTTAGGTGATCGCTGGTGTCTATCCCTGTGATTTACCTGAGTCAACAGGGATCAGGTATTAATGTGAAATCGCTATGGGGATGAGGGAGGGGGGCCTCCGAGGCCTGGGGTTGGTTTTCAGCCGTCGAGGCTGTTGGGGGCAGCCTATGTAACTTTATATGGGTGCGCTATTGGCTAGGTATTGGTTATGGCTGGTTCCCTGTACCTCTGAGGTCAGCTGGTATTGGGTTGGGTTGTTTAGTTTGTTAGAATGACAACATTGTGGGCTGTGAGGCGCCCATCCATGTAGAGTGATTGTTTCTGCGGTATGGTGTATCAAGGCAATTTGTGGCTGTGAATTCTGTTCCCAAGGAGTTTGGCTTGCACGTTTCAGGTGTGAGGTTGGTGGTGGTGGAAAGTGGGGGGGAGAGAGGGATGGGGAAAAAGGGGTGAGGGAAGCAAGGGGGGGGCGAGTGAGTGTGTTTCAGGATCCCACTTGTGGTTATAACCAGGTAGCCTTAACATTAAGAAATAACACATCATATTAAAATACGTATTATGTCAGACCACATCAGGGCAGGCAAGATTGTTACATAAGCCCTTGTGTAGTGGTGGTGACATAGTGTAGGCTTTTAGGGAAAATATAACATAGCATTACACGACCTGTATCATTCCAGTTCAAGGATATCGCATGGTGAAAATAGATTAGAGTCCTGGACAGTTCTCTCTCTTTTTTTTTTTTGTTAATAGTGTCTCTGTGTCATGTATATTTTGTCTTCCGAGAGGTGGTATGATGCGGTTTTCGTGTCTAAGTCCGTTTGTATGTGGCTTGCCTGTTCACTCCGACTTAACTGTTCCGTTGCTTAGTCTTGACGGATATGTCGGGTTGTAATGGTAAGTGGATTGGAAGAGTCACTTGGTGAGGCTTGGAGTCCCGATTGTAGGTTGGGGAAGTGGGTTGGTGGGACCGACATCTTTTCCTCATGTCTCCCTTAGCAGTGGCTGTTTCTTTTAGGAATGTTGGTATATATGGTATCTGCGTCTATAGGAATCTCTCGTGTGTGCGTTATAGCTGGCGATGATCTCGGTTGCAGTGAGTGGAGAGGACAGCATACGTGTCTGAGTGGTCTCTGGAACAATTGGTTATTATTTTGTTAATTTGTCATTTGTGGGAGGAGAAGAGTTGGGTAAGGTGAGTGAGGTTTATTAGAGTTCTGGCAGTAAATCTCGGTATGTTAGTGCTGGGCAGTGTCTGCCTGGTCTGTCCGTCTCTTCTTCAGGGGTGTCCTCCCTCTCTGTCGTTGTGGCAGTGGGTTGTCACCAGGCGATGGGATCGGTAGATACCAGTCCATCACCTGGACTTTATTTAGTTCCATGGGCCTGGTGAACATCCTGGTTAGTGGTGATGGTGTGCGTGTTTCCTTTGTATGTCGCGACTAGGGCTAGGGAAGCCCCATCGGTATTTTATGCTGCGGGCTCTTAGTTGATCAGTAATAGGCTTGAGGGATCTCCTAGCGTGGAGCGTCAGCGATGACAGATCGTTTAGGGTTACCCTTGCTTAAGGATTGCCTCGATGTGCTAGGATTAGTTGCCTGGATTGCCCGGAGCTAAATCAGCGTGTGTCCATGTGGCTCAGTGGTTGGCCACGCCCCCCTTGCCATCACATTCTATGTTTCTATAAGTGGCAGATTTCATTAGATTCTATTACTTCCCAACACTGGGAGGAACAGAATCATTAGTAGTAGGCGAGGAGAGCACTGCAGAAATGCTCTCTAATAGGGAAGAAGGTCTTGGATTGACCCATGGTTTCTATACTGGGATGGTGGGCTAGTTGTCCAAAAAGGAACTGTCCTACTCGATCTAGAACAGTTGGGAGGTAATGCTTTCTCACACAAAACATCTCGTAAAATGTAGGTTTTATTCTTAGTCCCTCTGCTCAAAATCAAAGGGTGTTGTAATAATCTTTTCAAATAACACTCTTTTCAAGTTGACAGATATTTATAAAGCTGAGGAAGGAAGAGTATTGTTCTTAAAAGATGATGTAATGGGACAAATATACCTTCGGTGACAACTAATTTTCCAAGTACAGTTAAATATATATACAGAAAGAAAGAGATGAATTCACAGAAGATACTTTGATACATATGTATATTTTTTTATGGCAGTGATAAATACTGCACAACTTGCTCATGTGGAATGATAGTTTTGACACTAACACTTGTCACGTTTTGAGATATGGCAAAAAATTCCAGTAAACAATAGAGCCTGGCTCAAAAAGGCACAACTTGCAAAAAAACATTACAAAATACCACATAAAACACAAGGATCAAACCGTAGTAACCGCACTTAGCAAACTTGATGTGCATTGTACTGACTAAATTAACCCAAAGTGTCAGGTACCCTAAAATAAACAGACTTAATATGTTATTTATATGAAAATATATGAATTTAACCCCTTAAGGACCAAACTTCTGGAATAAAAGGGAATCATGACATGTCACACATGTCATGTGTCCTTAAGTGGCCTGTGATAGTCCCGCCAAATTAAATAATTGATGTCAGTCCCTAAAAGAAAATGTTATGAGGTCACTAGGACCCCCTAACAGCCAGGGAATGTTGGACATGTTATACCTTAAAGGGACACTATAGTCACCTAAACAACTTTAGCTTAATGTAGCAGTTTTAGTGTATAGATCACGCCTCTCAGGTCTCGCTGCTCAATTCATTGCCATTTAGTTAAATCACTTTGTTTCTGTTTATGCAGCCATTGCGACACCTCCACTGGCTCTGATTGACACAGCCTGCATGAAAAAACTGGTTTCACTTTCAATCAGATGTAATTTACCTTAAATTGAACTTTAATCACATACAAGAGGCTCTTGCGGGGTCTAGAAAGCTATTACCATAGCTGGGGGTAAGAAAATCTAAATTAAACAGAACTTGCAATAGAGGAAGGATAAACTTTAGATGACTCTTTACAGGAAGTGTTTATGAAGGCTGTGCAAGTCACATGAAGGGAGGTGTGACTAGGGTCCATAAACAAAGTGATTTAACTCCTAAATGGCAGAGAATTGAGCAGTGAGACTGTAGGGGCATGATCTATACACCAAAACTGTTTCATTAAGCTAAAGTTGTTTTGGTGACTATAGTGTCCTTTAACCTTTGTGGGAGTAAGGGGCTTATCTTCCTCACCTCACATTTGCTGTGGAATGGTGATATAATACATAAGATGGAGCTACCAGTAGAATCACTGGGGCAGAAGAGGTGTCATGTAACTCAGCTTGTTTATCCCTACAGGCTTCCAAACTCTTGCATGAACTTTGAGTGCAGGAATTGGAGTGCAGATTAAACATTACAGTTATCTATATGCAGTAATAAAAGGGACTTGATATAGTGTAAGACCTACAGTGCACGTTCTATTCACTCCGTAGGCATGAAGGTCTGATTTTTTTTTTGTAATAACTCTGCTTAGTAAGGTTGCTCTTGATCTACATTTTCTGACATACCTTTTGTGGTTTGATAATTAGATTCTTTAAATATAATTTCCACCTCTGCTTTGATGACATTGCCTCTGGCTGATATCATAATGGGGTAATAATGTCTGCTGTCTGTAATCTCTCCTTAACATTCACCAAGGTCAGACTTCATACTTCCCCATTTATAGATGCATTAAATCCAACTTTGCTTTTTCAACCTCACATAAATCTATGTCATAAAATTTACTACATAACCTTAGTCTGCCTCGTTAATAGCTGTATTGAGAAACAAATGGGACATTAGGGTCTTGTCCAAGACTGCAAATGAAAAGCAGCCTTACAATGCATCTCGATGCATAGTGCGCAGACACACAGGAGGGAAAAAATTAAAACTTAAAATGATTTCTCCAGAAGGAATACACTCATTGGAACTCAAAATATAACAAGTCATCAATGTTTCAGGCTTGTTATGATATCTTGGAAAAAAAAGATTGACACACGCACACTAAACACAATGTTTCATTGATGCTTACTTGCTGACATAAACACACACTGACCTATACACGCACACAGACTCTCCCTGAAACATACACACATCATTTCAATGACACATACACACATTAGACCCCCAGTTGTTACATAAGTGCAACTCTCAAGGAGCCTTTCAGCCTGAAAGGTTTTTTATAATTGTGATTTTTTTATTTAGAAGATGAGACAGAAGAAGAGGATATAAGGATGAGTAAAATTGGGACCAGGTCCTATTTAGGATAGTCCCCATATTTATGTAGTTATTCCCACATCCCACAACCTAAGGGAATGGTGCCAATAGTGCAAGACAGCACTTTTTATCCTCCATGGCTTTGAGAAGGACATGGACACTGGCAACGCTAGAGGAGTGGGTACTGTGTCCCTTAATGGCCGGTAAAGGAAGATCAAAGATCTCCCTTATAAGCCCGGTGTACGGACTTCTGGTCTGCATCTTTGTTGGGCATAGACCTTGCATATCCTTCTTGTGAGCTCTGGCACAATCACTGATATTATTGGAGCATTGCTGTGATAAACAGTAACTTGCAACAAGAATTTAGAAGGTCTGCAACCAGTGAAGGTGCAGACCAGGAGAGCTCTCCACTGGATCACTAGGGATCTAAATTTCCCCGCTCCCTGGCCCAAGGTAACAAGATGGCACGTGGAATAAACCACAATGGCTTTTGTTTGATTTGTTAATTGCAAGCAGCTAAAAGTCTGTAAATTTTGACAATAAACCTGATTTTCAATAATTGTTGAATAATTTTGGTTACAAATGTATATCAGCAATAAAAAGAAACCAGGATGTCAAAAATGTAACAGGTCGTTTAATAAAAAAATATTTGGTCTAATAATTTTTTAATTATTATACAAAAATACCAAATGTGCTTATCTGTGATAATGCACATAATATAATGCGTTCAGGCACTGGCGGAATTACTGTGTAATAAAATGTTCTTACTGATAAATCACTGTATACAATTTCAGTAATGCCAAGTGCCATTATGTGGTTAAAAAACGTTACAACTCAGGAGCAGGATGTAAAATGTTGGCATTTAGGAATGGGGTGATGTATAGTGTTAGATGAATTACAAGGGGCTGTAACAGCTGATAATGCTAAAGCTTTAGGTAAGCAGAAATGAGTTCCCCAGGATAGGATGAACATGCTGTTAGCTGCTGCTAGGAATTGAGGGGAATGACATATACCATTCCAAGTGTTTCAATACAAGTGATGTCATACAAGTGGAGTGGTGTTCTAGGTATTACATTAGCATTAGCATATATGCATTGAGATATATTTTTAGCTGCTTAGTATTTTATTAATAATATCCTGACGTAACATAGTTTTGTAAATGTTTTGTGGAACTTACCATTAGAGGGCAAATGACATCCCACGCTGTGAATGCAATTTAGTCCTGCAGACTTTATGCATTTGTCGCACTCTTCATGCATGCGCCAATTGTAAATGGACAGGAAGGGAATACTGTAGTCACTGACACACTGGCGGTCTCTAGGGGGTGCTAGCTCACTGACTGATAGCTTCAACTAATTGTTCTCAGCCAGTTAGCTAAGACCTGCAACGCTGGGCATAGCTCAGACAAGATGCTTATAGCCTTCTGTCAGACGTAGTAGAGGCTGGGAGCGGCGTCCAGCATACCCAAGGTTAGAAGTCAAACCATTCTAAGATGGCCCGATTACAATGGTGCTGTAGTTGTTATGGTGCTTGGAGTGTTCCTTGTAATTTTCATATGGTTGAGATAATTAAAGTTTATCCAAGGGGTTTGGGAAATATTATATTCATATCTTGATTTAATATATCTTTTGTTGATATTGATGTTTTTACTCAACTATAATGTTGCTACAGTCAAATAGTTATCCACAATGAACTGAAATTTGAAATACAAAATTTAGACAAAAATAGCTGACTATTTTAGCCTTACTTTTGCAATTTAAATTTCAAATTGCTACAATTCAGAGTTCCCTATGAGAAGCCTGTGATTGGACTGCACGTAGCCCCTGTGACATCAGAGAGTCTGAAGCTCCTGGCGCTAGATTCCAGGTAAGTAAACTTCATTTTTTTCAGGTACAGCAAATTGAGGAGTGGGAGGAGGGAACAGGGGAAACTTTATCAAAAGTGCCCATTAGGGACATTAGACAGGAAATGTCCTTCCTCTCAAAAGGGTTGGAGTAGCCCTTTAAAGTCGCTACATTTGGTTGCTTAATGTTTAGTGGATAAATCCCTAGTGTGATTCTTGTAGAGTAATTTTCTTCGCCCTTTAAAATCCACATTACTGTTGGTTTTGTTTTTCTAAACACCTTCAAGACCAACATGTTATTTGTCTAACCATGGTTTTGTATTACAAAATTGAAAGGGTAATTTGGGACAAGCGTAATCTCATGCTGATGAAATGTAGTTCTGTATCCACCAGAATTTACCATGCACATCAGAGTATTCAATTTAAACACAATTTAGAGCCCCACTGCAAATTCTAGCATTTGCAGACTCCAAATACAATTGTAAAAACAAATCCCATGTCAACATCTAGTTAGATCATTCTAAACAAGCCCCCGGGGCATCAACATTTCATCACACATTAGAATATGTACAGTGATCTGTTGCAAACAATGAAAGGCCAAATAAATGAAACTAGGTGGCCGTTTTCATTCGTAGCACTATAGAAACAGCAGGATTTATTTCTGTGGGTACTAACAGTGAGTACTTACAGAATAAAAATGTGAATATTAAACAAATAAAATAAAATAATTTTGAGTATCTCCCATTTTGAAACAAGAAGACGTACTATAAATACACGGAGGAGCAGGGGAGGGCTGGCAGCCTTAGGCCTGGGGGGCAAAACCAGTCAACAGGCCCATTGCACCACCAAATCAGTGCAATGGTGCCCACCTTTTCCTGGATTTATAACAGATATTGATGTTATGCTAATCAGTAGCTCTTTGCCATACCTGCTCCTTCACGGCTCTGACTTTCAATGTTGTCAGAGCGCAGGCTGAGAATCTCTGAGCCTGTGCTCTGACTCACTAACTGAGCGCCGGAACCACGAGGGAGATGCTATAATCTGACTGCACCTACTGCTGGTGCGCACCAGTGGACCACCAGCGAATCGTTTAAATTGAATAGGCTGGTGTCCCCAACTTGTGAGCTGTGTTGTCCGCCGGGCGCCTCTGTTGTGATGGCACCCTGCGTGACCGCACAGCGTGCACACCCCAATGGCTGGCCCTGCTGACACACACTGATGTTACTACTTAGAAATCCCTCAATATTAATACAGACAGCAGAGTAAACACCAATAAACTGTGGAAACAGATCTGATCCCACCCAAATTTATAAAGATTTGCTTACTGGATTTGTTGTAAGATTAAATCATGCCTCCTCCCCTCTCTCTCCCATGCGCTGCTCTGTAAGCTGGGAGGAAGTGAAGAGTAATCACAATCTCTCAGCACAGTAGCACCTGTGGCTGCATGGGGAACAGCTGTATTTGCCGCCCCCCATGTGACATCACAATGCCCCACCTATATGAGCTGCCATACGAACTAACGCCAGTGCTGCCCACAGTGTGTGTTTACATTAAAAAGCCTGCAGGGACCGGCTATAGATACCAGAACCACTTCATTAAGCTCCAGTCGTTCTGGGGACTATAGTGTCCCTTTAATGTAATGAAAATTATAGATTAGTGTCACTAATAATATACTAGATTGCCTACTTACAACCAAATGAGGATGATGATGGGCTGCAGTTTGGCTCCACTGGTCTGGTGTAGAACAGGATCTCTGGAGGCTGTTTGCAACTGTGGTCACAAAATTCAATGTTCTGGGAGAATTGGAAGCAGCTCCATTTTTGGGAGGGCCCCTTATACAGCTCAAGGTCTGGGCCCCAGGGCCTGACGGTGAGTATGCCCACAAGGCCCACTCATAAGTCCACTTATATGTTCCACCCACCCACAGGGAGTGGAGTGTGTAGGGGATGTGTTATGTGTTATTGTAGAGCAGGGGTTCTCAACGTTAGTCCTCAGGACCCCCTACCAGTCCAGGGTTTAGGGATTACCTGGGTGTGTCTAAGGTGTTTTTTCCCTTTTTCTAAACACCTGAGACACACCCAGGTAATCCCCAGCGGGGTCCTGAGGACTGGGTTGAGAACCCCTGTTGTAGAGGATCTAATATGTGTGCTTATGGTATGTAGTGTATAGGGATACCAGTTTGTGCAGGTGATGCAGTGTGTTTGTGTGTAGTGGAAGCAGTGTGTATTTGTGTATAAGGGATGTATTGTGTGTTTCTGGTTGTGTGTAAGGGATGCATTGTGTGAATCTGTGTTTGTATGCTTAAGGGATGCAAGGTGTGTGTCTGTAAGTGTGTGCATTGAGTGTGTGTTAGTGATGCATTGTGTTTCTGTGTGTATGTAAGAAAAGCAGTGTGTGTGTAAGTATTTGCATTATGTGTTTCTGTGTATGTGTGCAAAGGATGCATAGTCTTTGTGTGTAAGTGTTGCATTGTTTGTGTGTAATGGATGCATTGTGCGTTTCTCTGTGTGTAAGGGAAGCATGTTGTGTTTCTGTGTGTGTAGGGATGCATTGTGTGTGTGTATGTGCGTAGTGTCCTCTCCCCCCTGTGTCCTCCTCACCTCCCTCTCCCTGTGTTCTCCTCACCACCCACCCTCCCTGTGTTCTCCTCACCACCCACCCTCCCTGTGTTCTTCTCAGTCCCCCCTTCTCCTCACTCTTACTCTCCCCCTCCCCCTTGTGTTCTTCTTACTCCACCCTTGTTCTTCTTACCCCCCGTTTTTCATACCCCCCTTCTTCTTCTTACTCCCCCTCCTCCACCTTCTGTTACTCCCCCCTCCTTCACTTACTCCCTCCCTTCACTTACTCCCCCCTCTTTCACTTTCTCCCCCCTCCTTCATTTACACCCCCCATCTTCACTTACTCCCCCCATCACTTACAC
>OW240918.1:125535811-125556170 GCA_933207985.1 Pelobates cultripes | reverse complement strand
ATGGGACAAGGGGAGGGGGGGAGACACTATGGGACAAGGGGAGGGGACACTATGGGAGAAAGGGAGGGGAGGAGACACTATGGGACAAGGGGAGGGGAGGAGACACTATGGGACAAGGGGAGGGGAGGAGACACTATGGGACATGGGGAGGGGGACACTATGGGAGAAAGGGAGGGGAGACACTATGGGACAAGGGGAGGGGGGGACACTATGGGACAAGGGCAGGGGGGGACACTATGGGACAAGGGCAGGGGGGGACACTATGGGAGGGAAAGTGCACTATGGGACAATGGGAGGGGGGACACTATGGGATCAGAACACTAATGGACAAGGGGAGGAGGAGTTAAAGAACACTATGGGACAGGGTAGGAGGAGTTAACAATCACTATGGGACAGGGTAGGAGGGGTTAACAATCACTATGGGACAGAGGAAAGGGGGGTTAAAGATCATTATGGGACAGGGGAGAAAAAAAAATATTCTGAACAAACTGTCCCATGGTAAGAAACACTATGGAACAGTTCAGAATATTTTTTTTTCTGGGTTTCCCCCTCTAAAAACTAGGTGCGTCTTATGGTGAGGTGCGTCTTATGGAGCGAAAAATACGGTAAATCTTCTGATAAAGGAGGCAACATTGTCCTCATGCAGAGGGACCAGTACGTAAACATGTGTATGCAACATTTAACAGATGAAAGTGCCTATCAGATACTAAAAGCTGACCCTACCAAAAAGTTCCTCATGGAACTACAGTCACTAGCACAGGGAGCCTTAATAGAGAATACAATTACTCAAAATGAATACAGATTTATTGTGTCTCAGTCTAACATCACTATTGCCACTTTTTACTGTCTCTCAAAGGTACATAAAGATCTACATAACCCCCCAGGGAGATCTATTGTCTCAGGTAACCACTGTCTGACTGAGAGAGCCAGTCAGTTTTTGGACAAATTATTACAACCTCTGGTCTTGGGCCTTAAGGCCTTACTATACATTTAAGCTCACAGGACTGGGATATTGCATCCTCTGAGTTTTTCTGTATTTCTCTCTTTTCTTCGTAATAATTACTGTACATACACCCCCTGTTTGATACCCAGATAGTTCATTGGCGGATCACCGTTGAATTCACATGGGGCCTTTAGTATATAATACGGATCTTGGACAGTACACTGTTTACCCTGACGAAGGTGCACTTAGCATTGCACCAAAACGCGTGTTGGGCTTTCTTCTCCATGGGTTATGGGCACTGGGCACAGCACATTTGTTTTTTAAGCACATTTCTTTGAATAGCATGTTGCTATAATTCTCTTTATTACTTTTTGCTTCTATGTCTGTCTAGCTAGTTTTGAAGGAAGAGAAGCTATTTAACTTAATTATTTACAGTTCCTTTTGACTGGCATTGGACTATCTATTTTCCTCTCTACCAGTATACTTTGCTAGCATTTTTCTCCCAGGTATATATTAAGGATACAAGTTTATATATGAATAATTTCTTTTTAGGTTACTTTTGTACCTTATAGATACTATATATATATATATATATATATATATATATATATGTGTGTGTGTGTGTGTGTATATATATATATATATGTATCTTTAGGCTTTAGATACTAGGTGAATATTCTGGACCAGGCCCGGACTGGCCATCGGGCACACCGGGCAAATGCCCGGTGGGCCGCGGTGTCCGTGGGGCTGAGGCCGGCAGGGGAGATCCCAGGATCTCCCCTGCCGGTCTATGCAGGGCCGGCACTATCCGAGCGCCGGCCCCGCTGTTTTCCATGGAGAGCCGGTGGGGAGATCAAAGCTCTCCCTCACCGGCCCACATGCTCTCAAACGCGGCCACCGGCGGGGAGAGAGGGAGGGAGACAGCCGCCAGGAAAGAGGACCCGGCGGAGCTCTAACTTGCAGCTCCGCCGGGTTTCTCTCGCGAGATCCGGACCGTTGCTATGGCAACCGGCCGGGTCTCGCGAGAGTGAACTCTAGCCCCAAAGGGCTAGAGTTCACTTACCACGAGGACCACCAGGGATGGCTGGCAGGAGCACGACCCCCCCCCCCTTCCAGACTACAGGTAAGAATAGAGGGGGGGTTAATATAATGTATTTATTATTATTATTATTATGTATTTATTATTATTTATTATTGTTATTTATTATGTATTTATTATTATTATTATTTATTATTATGTATTTATTATTTATTATGATGTATTTATTATTATTATTAATTATTATTATGTATTTATTATTTATTATGTATTTTTATTATTATGTATTTATTATTATTATTTATTATTATGTATTTATTATTATTATTATTATGTATTTATTATTATTATGTATTTATTATTTATTATGTATTTATTATTATGTATTTATTATTTATTATGTATTTATTATTATTATTATATTTTTTTAGTAAAACATTAATAGTGCCATTTACCTGCCTCCCCAATACAAAATCCTTGCAAACACACACATCACCCTCACCCAGCACCCTAACATTGACACAGCACCCCAACACACACACACACAGCACCCTAACACCAGCACCCTAACATTGACACAGCACCCCAACACACACACAGCACCCTAACACTCACAGCACCCTAACACCAGCACCCTAACACACACACAGCACCCTAACATTGACACAGCACCCTAACACACACACAGCACCATAGCACTCACACAGCACCCTAACACCAGCACCCCAACACACACACAGCACCCTAACACCACCACCCTAACATTGACACAGCACCCCAACACACACACAGCACCCTAACATTGACACAGCACCCCAACACACACACAGCACCCTAACACCAGCACCCTAACATTGACACAGCACCCTAACACTCACACAGCACCCTAACACCAGCAACCTAACATTGACACAGCACCCTAACACCAGCACCCTAACATTGACACAGCACCCTAACACACACACAGCACCCTAACCCTAACACCAGCACCCTAACATTGACACAGCACCCTAACACATACAGCAACCTAGCACACACACACACATCACCCCAACACACACACAGCAACCCAACACATACACAGCAACTCAACACACACACAGCACCCCAACACACATCACCCTCAAATAGACAGAACCCTCGCTCAGTGCCCTAACACACAGCGCCCTCACACACCGCACCCTCACACACACATACTGCACCCCCACACACACACCACCCTCCCACACACACACTATACTCCTCACAAATGCACACTACACCCCTCACACACACAGCACCCCCCAAACACACTGCACCACTCACACACTCACTAGATCTCATATACGCACTCCTGAGTCCTTCAAACACACACTAGATCCCCTACACACAGTCGCTGTACCACTTACACACACACACTACATTTCTGACATACACACTCAGGATCCCCTATGAACACACTAGATACCCTTTAAGCAAAGTGAGTATTAAAATACAGTGAGTATTCCATTTTAGCAAACCCCTGAGACAAGTTTCAAGCAAACACAATGCAAGCATGTTATTAAATTTGCTTGCACTGTGCAGATCAAATACAGGGCCCTTTTCTCATGCCCTGGAAGAGCATTGAACCAACATGCTCACTTTGAGATGGGGCGTGCTTGTCATTGGGGATGACAAAACACACCCTATCTGGCCCCGCCCCCTTTTCAGTGGGCCGCTGTAATTAAAAATGCCCAGGCCGAATTTTTTCCCCAGTCCGGCCCTGTTCTGGACTGGTACTCTCGATTGACCGATATCAATATTCTGGGGAAGGAAGTTCCTACTCTGCCCTTTAGGCTATTAGTCCCTAACACAAGCAATGATATTCTGTTCCTAGTATTTATTAACCTCACATGTTATGTTTTCTACCGGGACAGATTTTTCACTATATAGCAGCCTTTATAGCAGCCCAGTAGAGTTCTCTCACACTGAGAGCCAATTCAATAAAGCTACTTTTTTATACATTTGTACTCTGTCTGGATACTGTTATTTTGAGCTTCTACATATATGTAAACTTATGAACATACCTAACTAGGTTGTTGATTTTATTTGTTTTTTGCTGTATATTATTTTATGTCAAGATCTCATTTGGCATTTGACTTCTACCTAGCTGCAGGTCTCGTATTATCACATAGATATCATAACTACGACTACTTTTATTTCCAGGAGATACAGTGATTTTCACCTTTTCTTTTGCAGAGAATCACTGTATTATATGTCCATGTTTTTTTTCTGTTTAGTTTATATTAGGGTTAAGCCCTGAAAGACCCCTGGAGTCTCAATTAGGAGCTAAGGGTAACCGACTCAAACTGGACGCTATCTGTACTCTTAGTGGCACAGGTGGGGCCGATTGCTTATCCTGTATTTGTCTGTCTAATTATATATGCTTAAGTACTTATCCTCCTCAGAATTCCATAAGTATGGTTCTTTAACCGTATGTCTTATATCTCATATGTACTCTTATGTATGTTATATGGCCATTATAGCCACTAAACCTTTTCACCCACTCTAGAGGTATGGGCCTCAGAGTCTGTTTTGAGTCGGTAGGCATATCAGTATTATATTAAGTGTATAAGAGCAGGGCCATCTTTAATATTGATTGGACCCTGGGCAAAACATTTGCTTGGGCCCCCTGGACCATGTACACCCTCCCCAGGCGTGCAAACACGTTATCACCCTTAACGCAGTGGCTACCTAAAGTAGAGAGGTGCAATAATTTTTTTTTGGGCCTCCCTATTGCAAGGATGTTTAAAAGGTAGATCCCCACCTGTTGTGCAACTCCAGCAATGCCTTGACAGCTGGGGCTCTACCATTTATCCATATTTGCAGGTTTGTATTTAGCACTAAGCTGTTTTTGTGTGTTTCAATGTAAACAGGTTTTTGTATGGAATATGTTTGTATGTGGCATTGGCGTTTGAATGTAAGCATGTATTTATGTGTAGTGTTGGTTTTTGAATGCAGGGGTGTGTATACATATAATGTTGGTGTTTAACACAGACGTGTATTTGTATGTTGTGCTGAAGCTTGAATGCAGGGGTGTATTTGTGTGTAGTGTTAGCGTGTGAATGTTGAGATGTATGCACATATACACACACAAACACACAGGTAGATATGCACACAACCTGACACACAAATACACACCCTGACACACATACTAATAACATAACATACAGATACACTGAAACACACAAAGACAACGTACAGATACACACTGACACACATACAGACACACCGATACACATCCTGACATACACAAAGATACAAACACTGACACACATGCAGTTACACAGACACACATATACACACCTGACACACTTGCAGATACACACACACACAGACTTCATACAGATACACACACATATATACACACTGACAAACACACAGATACAAAAAATGACAACATAGATACACACAGATATATAGACAAACTGACACACAAACATACACTGATAGACATACTTACACAGACACAAACTGACAGACATACTGACACATAGACAGACAGATATATACTGAGACACACACAGACATACTGACACACTGACAGACATGCTGACACATTCACCAACACACACACCGACATACAGACACAAAGAGTCAAACTGATACAGACATGCACACACCGACATACATACTGACACATACACTGACACACACACTGACAGACATACTGACACACACTGACAGACATACTGACACACTGACAGACATACTGACACACACACGCACTGACAGACATACTGACACATACACTGACACACACACTGACAGACATACTGACACACACACTGACAGACATACTGACAGACATACTGACAGACATACTGACACACACACGCACTGACAGACATACTGACACACGCACTGACAGACATACTGACAGACATACTGACACACGCACTGACAGACATACTGACACACACACTGACAGACATACTGACACATTCACAGATACACATGCAAAATTTACACTATTAAACCCACCCTTTCTACGTTAGAGGGTGACTTTCCTGCCAGTGGCTGAAGCTGCTGGGAGTTGGGGTCTGGCTAGCTCGGCCCAGACCCCCACCGCTCTGCCTCTTCCTCCTCCCGCGCGCTCCTCTCTCTATGGGAGGAAGTGACGTGCAGCCGTCACTTCCTCCTAGCCGGCTGCCGAAAAGCAAGAGGGCCTGGTCGCGCTCTTAAAGCGCCAGAGCGCAAGACCGGGCCCCTGCTGACAGAAGCCCACCGGGTGCGTGGCTGCACCGGCAGTTGGGAAAAATGCTTGAGGTCAGCGGGGCACACGGTGCAGCTGCTTCGGGCCCCCAAGAGTAACTGGGCCCGGGGCAGTTGCCCCGTTTGCCCCGCGGTAAAGACGGCCCTGTATAAGAGTTTACATATTCTGTTCACGTTTACTCTATTCTGTTCAACATTTCATACACTTGATGTTTATTAGTAACTCTACCATCTCATCATCAACATTTCTCAGTCCTATACAAATGTTCCACAACTACACAACCTTTTTCTGTTTCGCATCCTATCACCCGCATCAATCCCAACACAGACCATGCAGCCACCCTGTAACGCTAGACCTAATTGGGCCTGTTGAGGGAGCTGAAAGTTCAAGTTGCCAAACGTCAGGCTCAAAACCTTAAAGACTTGGAGAGGATCTGCAAAGAGGAGTGGGACATAATCCCTCCAGAGATGTGTGCAAACCTGGTGGCCAACTAGAAGAAACGTCTAGCCTCTGTGATTGCCAACAAGGGTTTTGCTACCAATTACTAAGTCGAAGGGGTCAAATACTTATTTCACTAATTGGCATGCAAATCAATTTATAACTTTTTTGACATGCATTTTTCTTTTTGTTATTCTGTCTCTCACTGTTAAAATACACCTACCATAAAATTATAGACAGATCATTTCTTTGTCAGTGGGAAAACATTCAAAATCAGCAGGGGATCAAATACTTTTTCCCCCTCACTGTATTTATAACATATTATATAGTTACATAGCAGAAAAGTGAATTGCATCCATCAAGTTAAGCCTTCCTCACATTTCTTTCTTGCTGTTGATCCAAAAGAAGGCAAAAAAAAAAAAAAAACAGTTTGATGCACTTCCAATTTTGCAACAAGCTAGGAAATATATTCCTTCTTGACCCCAAAATGGCAGTCTGATTTATCCTTGGATCAAGCAGTAATTACCCTACATTGAAAAATAATATCCTTGAATATTCTGTTTTTGCAAGTATGCATCTAGTAGCTGTTTGAACATTTGTATGGACTCTGATAAAATCACTTCTTCAGGCAGAGAATTCCACATCCTTATTGTTCTTCTTACAGTAAAAAAAAAACCTTTTCCTTTGCCTTAGACAAAATCTTCTTTATTCCAGTCTAAACGCATGACCTCCACACAATGGTTTGTTGGCCCCAAATATATTTGAATAATGTTATCATATCCCCTTTCAGGCAATGTTTTTCTAAACTAAATAGGTTTAATTTTGCTAACCTTTCTTCATAGCTGATATTCCTTTTATTAATTTTGTAGCCCGCCTCTGCACTTTTTCTAGTGCCATAATATCCTTCTTTACAACAGGTGCCCAAAATTGCACAGCATATTCAATATGTGGTCTTACCAGTGATTTATAAAGAGGCAAAATGATATTCTTCTCATCCCGAGACTAAATGCCCTTTTTCATGCATGACAATACCTTACTGGCCTTGGCCTCTGCTGATTGACATTGCACATTGTTGCATAGTTTGTTGTCTATAACAATTCCCAAGTCCTTTTCGTGTGTTGTTATCCCTAATTTGCTTCCATTAAGGGTATACGTTGCTTGTGTATTCATTACCCCGAAGTGCATAACTTTGCATTTTTCAATATTAAATTTCATCTGACATTTGAGGGCCCAGTCCCCCAGTCTATCTAAATCACTCTCCAGCAAAGTAATATCTTGCTCACATTGTATTATTTTACAGAGTTTTGTGTCATCTGCAAACACTGAAACATGACTTTCAATGCTTTTTTCAAGATCATTTGTAAACATGTTAAATTAAAGGGGTCTCAGAACAGAACCCTGAGGAACACCACTTGCCACCTCAGCTTGAAAATTTACCATTAACCCCTTAACGAGCGCACCCTATCTGACTGCCCCAGCACATGTGCTCACTCTGACAGCATGTCAGAGCGAGCACATGTGCTTAGTATACTTACCTTCCGCCTCCCTGCACTTCCTGGTTCTGTGTGAAATGCAGGGAGCGAGAACAGTGCTGATACTGCCCCCTGTTAAAAAAATAAAAATAAAGTTTATTTAAAATCCCACCCCCCCTTTACTCATTTTAATTAAAAATTAACCCCTTCCCTGCCAATTATTCACTGACTACAGTGATCAATTGGCAGGGATTACATTTTACTATCATCTGATTTTTTCTAACCCCTGAGGGTTGATTATTTTTTTAACCCTCAGGGGTTAAATTTATTTAATTAATTAATTTAAATATTTTAAAATCATATATTTAGCTAGCTTGGGTGGGTGGAGGTTAGTGCGGAATAGGGGGATTTGGTGTTAGGCTAACTAGGGGTTAACGTTAAAAAAGTTTTAAAATAAACTTTAAAAAGTAAAAAATGAATCTAAAAAAAGTCCAAATAAAAATTAACCCCTTCCCTGCCAGTCGATCACTGCCTACAGTGATCAAAATACAGATCACAGTATTATACTGCGATCTAATTTTTTTTAACCCCTGAGGATTAACTTTTATTTATTTTTTAACCCTCAGGGGTTCAATTTATTTAATTAAAATATTTTATAATTATATATTTTGCTAGCTAGGGTGGGTGGGAGTTATGGGAAAATGGGGAATTTACTATTAGTGCTGCTTACTGCTAGTTAGGAGTTAATGGTAAAAAAAAGCTTAGAAAAATGTTAAATCTGTTAAAAAAAGTTTTAAGAAAGTTTAGGAACGTTTTAAAAAAAATAATAAGCAAAACAAAAGTTTAAAAACTAGTTTTTAAAAGTAAAAAAAGTTTCAAAAAGTAAAAAAATACATTTAAAAATGCTCATTACCACTACACCTGGAACAAACTAGAGAAAAAATGATCTCACGCTAAGGTTCAAAATATGCCTTTTGAATTACCCCAGTGTGTATTCTTTAATAAATAATATGTGTTTGTGGGGAAGTTTCAATTACCAAACATCTAAACTACTCCAAAATGGAACATGGACACAGGGTAAAACTTCAAAGTTAGAAAAAAACTGAATGGCTGCGTCTCAAATGTGCCCCTTCAACATCCACATATACCTGGCAAAGGTACATACGGGGGTATTGCTGTACTCAGCTGAAATAGCTGAGCAACATATGAAGTATTATACAGTCATAGCACACATTAGGTTTGCAAAATATTGTGTGCAAACTCACTTTGTATGTCAAAAAGGCAGAAAAATGCTTATTACCACTACACTTGGTACAAGCTAGCGGAAAAATGATCTCACGCTAAGGTTCAAAATATGCCTTTTGAATTGCCCTGGGATGTCTTCTTTAAGAACTAGTATGCCTTTATGGGGTAATTGGGTTATATAGCCTTGTAAAATACTCTAAAATGGGACATGGACACAGCGTAAAAATTCAAAGTTTGAAAAAAACTGGAATGGCTGTGTCTCAAATGTGCCCCTTCACTGTCCACATATATCTGGCAAAGGTACATACGAGTGTATTGCTGTACTCAGCCGACATAGTTGAGCAACATATGAAGTAGTATACAGTCGTAGTACACATAAGGTTTGCAAAATATACTGCGCAAACTCGCTTTGTGTGTCAAAAAGGCAGAAAAAATGCTTGTTACCACTACACTTGGTACAAGCTAGCGGAAAAATGATCCCACGCTAAGGTTCAAAATATACCTTTTGAAATACTCTGGGGTGTCTACTTTAAGAAATGGTAGGCCTTTGTGGGGTAGGTTGAATTTAAACCCTACTAAGATGCTTGGAAATTGCACATAGGCCCAGCGTCAAAATTCAAAGGTAGGTAAAAACTGATATGGCTTGGTCTCCAATATGGCACTGTAGCTTCATGAAATAGTGCCAAAGACATTCATTGGGGCTGTCTTTTTACTCAGAAGACTTAGCCGAGCATAATTTGGGGGGTTTGAACTTAGTGGCACATGTGAAATATACACAATGCCCAGCAAAAATGCAATCCATGTGTAAAAAACGCACACAATTATTTTTTACCACATACATTGGCATATATTGGTGAAAAAATGGGGGCATGTTAAGGCACAATATGCACCTTATGAGATACCCTGGAGTGTCTACTTTTACAAATGGTAGGCCTTTGTGGGATTTTTTGAACAGACAAACTGTTATAATACCCCAAATAGAAGCATAGACTCATTAAATCCGTCTCTCAAAATTCTACTGTGAATACTGAAAAGAACAGGCCTTCTATATGGCAATGTAACTTCATGAAATAGTGCCAAAGACATACAATGGGGGTGTCATTTTACTCAGCAGATGTAACTGAACACAAAAAAAAACTTTGTACAGGAATAGCACACACCAACTTTACAAAATACATATGAGAATTTCTTTGTTATAAGTTTGTGTGTCAAAAAACAATTTTACTCCAATATTTAGCAGAGGTTGGCAGTGAAATGGCTACGTAGAAAGTGTAAATAGCCTGTGATGTCTACATTATATAAATATATACTTTTGTGTGGCAATTTTGTTTTCTTTTATGGCTATTAAGCTTACAAGACAAACATACCAAAGTCTAAAATCCCTCCACATTAAAAGTTTATTTTACTCCTTGTGCTTTGTGACCTGTAACTACCAAAAAAACCTTAAAATCCCAGACACATTATATATTCTGTAAATCAGAACAACTAAATGAATTTATTTTTAATTACTTTCCTTAACCTGCACTAATTATGCACACATTATTATTGCAAAAACTGTACAAAATAACAAAAACAATTTCTTTTTTTTTGCATTTTTCAGTATTTTTATATATGTGTGTTACATCAAATTAAAGCCCTTTCTGTCCTTTAAAAAACGATATATAATATTTGTCGGTGCATTAAATTAATAAAATGCAAATTGCAGTTGAACGCAAACAGCAAAAAATGCTGTTGTCATTAAGTGAAAGACAAGCTTCTGAAGCTCTGTCCTTAAGGGGTTAATGACAACTCTTTGTACTCTATTTTTAAGCAAATTCTCTACCCAAAAACAAGAATTTTCATCAAGACTGATTTCCTTGCATTTGAACACTGATCTATTGTGTTGTACTGTATCAAATGCCTTTGCAAAATCTTAATAGATCACATCCACTGCAATACCCTGATCTATCAAGTTTGACATGTTCTGTGCTTCATAAAACCATGCTGATTTTTGCTGATAACCATGTTCTTCTCAAGGAATTCTTGAATATCATCCCTTAATAACCTTTCAAATATTTTCCCAGCCAATAACATACAAGAGAAATTATTATTTTCAGAAAGTAACTTACCTGAAACATACAATTATTGGATAATTTTTAAATGTATGATCTTCTGCAAATGAATTCACACTTATAATTCCACCAAGAATTATGTCTCCATCCTGAAAATATTCAAAGTCATCAAATGTTTGTACTAGCCGAAGTTTGCATGGTGATACTAAACTTTTGATAACAGGTGCAAAATAAAGAATAATAGCATACAAAACTTCAAATGAAAAAATAGAAGCTGCCGTTTTTAGCATTGTTCTGTCAGATTATAAATTATATTGTGATGCAGTAATTATTCTGGGGCCATACTATTTCTAATAAAGCTGCGAAACATTCAGCAGCTGAGTCTTAGTAAAGGAAGCCTGAATTAACTTCTCTCTATTTATACAGTCACCACGTATAAAGGCATCCTAAAACAAGTAACATGTTCTTGTGTCTTGGGGCTACTATACGGTACTTTTGTTGCTCTGTTTCCCAGAAAGTTATAATTATATAATGTTAACCTTATGTGTGTATTAAAAATATCTGATCGCAGCTGGTTGATATCCCCCTAAGAATAACAGAACATGTTTACAATGTGTACTTAGAATTGCTGACATAAAATCTGAATTCTGTTCATAAAAAAATTGAGGTAAATGTATTAAAGCATTGTAAGCATGCATTACATGACTGTAAAACCTTTTAACTTTTAATAAGTTGATTGAGCCAATTAAAACATGTGCAATACTAACAGATCATGCACCATACAAACCGCCTTGAAAACCACTAACAGTAGATAGGCCTTTATTGGAGCAATGTGTCTGCTCAATATACCGTGAATATATTTTATCCTGTTTTTTATCATCCCTAATAGTTATTCAGGAGCGTTATATATTTTATTTTCTCTCATCCCGAGCTGGACTATCCCACCGAACTATCCTACTGAAGAATACTAGAGAAGCTAGTGGGGATTGTTCCACTTCATGCCATTCAAACCAGAGCTGGATTTAAGCTCTGGATACTGTGAGTAGTTTCATTACTATACACTCAATACCTTATATTACGACATACTGTCCCATTAGAGTTCTTTTGTCTTATGCTTCTTTCAGATATATACTTTGGGACAACGAGTTTGCATCTGTGAACACAGATCCCACCCACTGTACCACAAGGATCTCTTCCTGCCAACTTTGGACTTTTGCAGTATTGCTTGGACATTTTTATAAGTATTATTTTCACTTACTTTTAAGGCACACCCTTTCTCTTTCTCTTTTTTCCTTTATACTTACTTTGAGGGGATTAGAGGGGACCCCCTTTCTACAGGTGTGCTGCCTAGACATTATACTTCTGTATTCCCTGTTGATATATCAGCGCTGATCCTTTTCTTTATTGCAATGTTCAATAATTTTAAACATGGTTTAAAAGATACGAATCAAACAAGTGATTAATCAGTTGTTTGCCCTGTTACAGCGATGCTGGTCAATTCTAAATGCTCTTTCTGCTGTGTTAAATGTTCCTGCTAAATGTGAGGATGAACAATTACACAGCTCTGAATGTGTGAACAATTTATACAATGAAAGACCTGAATATTTTAGCACATAGAGCCAACAAGTATTTATCCTTAGTTATATTGCTCACTTTCAAATGGCGTGCTCCTTCTTGAAGCAATATAAGCACAATACTTATGAACAGTCCCAAACTTCCCTTTAAACAAACTAGGCAAATATTGATGGGCAATAATAGCAATCTGGAAAAGGTTTTATTTTATAAAGGTGTTGCCGGCTGTTACATCAGATGCACTCTCTTATCTACCCAGTTGCTGAAGTTCCATTGTTCAAGTGAAGTTAGCAAAGATATGCTATATAAGCACACATGAAGCTTCAGTACTTATCTATGACTGTGCATAGAATGCTTACCCATGCTACAACATTAACTAGTTTAAGAAGTAGGGTAGGGAGAGCAAACAGTATGCGAAGGCTCAAAGATCATTGCATAAGACACAAGCCCTCAATTTTATTTTATTGTCTGAACACGAGTAATAATTATCAAATATTTCCATTACACTTTTTAAATGAAATTTCTGCTGGGTCAGCTAAATTGATCAGTTGCTTGAAACATGTATGTACGTAGTGAGCATTGGATGGACAACAGGAGGAATTTCACAGGAACTGTTGCTGGCCCCGCTCCTAAGTGGCACTGAGGTCAGTCTAATCTATCACCACCCACATTCACATACAACACTCCCACACAGAGCAAACAGCCAATCATGTTTCATCCATTCCCACACTCATACATGTGTCCTTGTCTGCTAAGCTGTGTACTCTCCCTGGGGCCTTATATGTACGTAGTGGGCATTGGATGAGATGTTCCCCTCAAACAACCATGAATTTCCCAAATAACGACAGACATTAAAACTTGGATATAACAGGCCACAGCATTTATTAAACAACCAAATACTGTATAATGTATCCAAATATATAAAACTGAACATACTAAAACAATCATAAATTAACATAGAAATAACGTTGCATATAGTCATACAGTAATGTAAGCAAAACACCCTTGCCAATCTAACTCATGCTTTCCCAAAGGCTCTCACTCCCCCCCGGCATAATAAATTCCTCTTCCCTTTTGGGTTCCCCACCAGCTGTCATTTAGCTCAGTGGGGACACGTCCAACCTGGTATCCCTTAAGGTTCACCATAAGAGACAGGAGAGGATGAGACAGGGCCATTATCCTTTTACTCATCTACCTGCAAACCATTTCCCATCCTATTTTGCAAGGACATGCCCCCCGCCACAAACCCGCTGTTTTATGACTAAAATCAGTGTGGGGCCCACCCAAACAACCCAAGGCCTGTTCCACCACCTCCTGGATCATCAAATCAAAGAGATCGAGTCCGACCTCAGTCAATAGATGACCTCATCTATTGAACTTCTTGCAGCAATGTTCCAGTGCACTTTGGCTGTGGGCTGGCGGCAATAGTTCATAGCCACTACTTCCGACCAGATTATACAGACGTATAGGAACAAGATCAATATCTGGGACAAGTCTCTTTTCACCATTTCCACCAAACCCCTGATCAGCATGGTCCCCAGGTCATTGTCCCCCATATGGATGACCAAAACAGATGGCACCCCTAGCAGGTGAAAGAGCCTGACTAATTCTAGGAGGAGCTGAACACCTGGCATCGAACCACGAACCTCCGCAGTTGAAGGCATAAAACTGAGAAGCCCCCCTCCCGGCCGGACTGCTGCTCATTGCTCACTGCCGTTCCCAGTAGATGTAGGAGTGCCCGATCAACCAGACCCTGGGGGGAACTAAACCTGGGGAGGAAAATAACTAAGCTTAGCAGACCGGCAGGGTGCACAAATCTCCTGGTTATCCACCTCCCTATCCTCTGCACCTCTTGATCTGGCATACCCAGCTGAGAAGCCTCCATCACAGTGCCAATTCTGAAATTATTAAATACAGTTAGAACAAATTAAAACCGGTATATCATTTTTTTTATTTTTTTTTCATGTTTTTCAATTTATGTATTGATTATTTTGATTATAAATAAGTATTATGATATATATATATATATATATATATATATATATATATATATATATATATATTAATATTAAAATACACTTTTATTAATGATGTATGTATGTGTATATAAAAGTACTTAGAACTGATCCTGGCTGAACTGATCCTGATGAAAGCCACGGGTGATGGCTGAAACGTCGATACTATTGGAAAATATGTTCTAAGAAATTTGAAATAAAGGAAGAATATTTTTATACAAGAAAAAGACCATGAGTGCAAGCCCTCATTTGCTATATAAATATATATATATATATATATATATATATATATATATATATATATATATATACATAATTATTGTAGGTCAGACCCATTTCCCCAGTAACTGGACGGCACACAGTTCCAGGGTACAACGTTTGAAAATCTTTATTAGGGCACACAGCTTTTTATGCACAGACCCCCACAGGGGGTCTCCATCCAACACAACACAATGCCAGGCAGGAGAGGGCAGGAGATAACCATCTCCCACTCTAGGAGATACCAAACAGTACACAGGGATACACATTCTGGGGTTACACTTTGGGGAAGGGGTAACAGGGTTGAGACCTACATTGCTAGATAGCCTCGGGTTCCATCTGGGATCTTTGCAAAAATGAGGGAATGTACAGAGCCCGAGATATCAGCATCGAAAGTCTGGGGCTCGCTGCTCTGTACATCCCCAAAATTAGTTCCATGGTGTTGCTTGGTTTAGTCCGGCGAATTCAAACTTCGCGCCCAAACCAAGCAACAACCAATCAGCTGAAAGGGCGCAAACCAAATCACGCCAATCAGCCTTCCGGGGAGGAAGAAGTTTTGACATCCAATCAGAAGAAAAGGTGCGAAACTCGGCTGCACCATCGGTGCTCGAGGAGGAGAGGGGTTTCACGACCCAATCAGAAGACAGGGCGTGAAACCCGATTGCACCAATCCTCTGAAAGGCATGAAACCTATTCGCGCCAATCAGTGCTCAGGGACGAGAGGGCTTTCGCCATTCAGTCAGAAGGAAGGGTGCAAAACCCAGTTTGAACAGCACTCGTTTTCTGATTGGTCGCTCGGTCTTCGCGGCGACCAATCAGCGCTTACTCGTAGGATGATCCCCGACATGGTGATACAAACCGGCGGCCACCCAGGGGAAGCACGTGACGCTTGTTCCCTTGTGGTCTGCAGTATTCACACCTCGTTAATGAGGTGCAAACATTCTAAGTAGATGTTCTAAATGGAGTGCCGGGGTGGTCCGGGAAACAGGGCTCTGTGCGCTGGAGCCCCCCCGCGTGGTTGACACTTGCAGACTGTGGTTTTTACACCTCGTTAGCGAGGTGTATAAACTCTAACTACACATTCTAAATGGGGCATGAGGGTGGTCGGTGCATGAGGTTCCATGCACCGGAGTGCCTCCGGGTGGTTAAAAGGTATTGTGCAGGAATTACGGGCAAAATTACAGAAAGGGGTAAGTTAAAAAGGGGGAACACACATTCTAGAAGGGCACATCCACACATAGAAAAAGGGAAATTCCCAGTTAGGCAGCAGTCATGCCACAAATATATAAGTACTTTTGATTTAATTTAAAAACTGTTTTATAACTTTTTTTACTTTTAAAAACTTTTTTACAGGCATGAGGGGGACTGCCTGATAGTTCAGGCAGGCCCCCTAAAAGCACTGCATAAGCCAGCTATTCTGGCCATGTGATCGCGAGGACCCTGCAATCACATGACCGGGGGGCTGGATCGGGCAGAGGGAGAAACATTGCAAATTCTGACTAAATTAGCAGAGGTTAAAACCTAACTCACGGGGGAAATAGTCTGCAATTTCCAAGGGGTCAAAGTGGAGATTCAGGCACTGGGGGTGCCCACCTCCGACATGGAGCAGCGGGTGGAATCAGTGGCACAGTGACCCACGCCGACTCCATGGCACAGCAGCTGGACAATTTGGAGATGCTGCTAAAGGAACTATCCAACTACTCCAGGAGGAATAATTTACGGAAAACTGAGAAGGGGGGCAGTTTTGTGAATACTAAAAAAGCAAAAAACGCAAAAAACAAAAATAAATAAATAAAAAATACATTTAAAAAATAGTGAAAAATTACAAAGAAAATATCCTATTTCTCCGGCCCCTACCCCACCCTTGGATTTTAACACCGCTTAGTTGCTGAGTAAGGAACTAGAGGTCACAAGGGTAATGTCCAGACCACAGGCCATAGTTTTCCCCCAGGGTCCACCGTCCACGATAGAACCAGGATGGATCCCTACAGGCCCAGATTAAGGCTGTCACTAGGCTCTCTCAACTAAATACCAATTCCTTATTTTATACCCAAGGCACTATTGTATTTTAGGGCGCATATGGGGAGCGAGCACTCATTTGGACCTCGAGGGGGGAGGGAGAGACAGGCAGGAAATGCTTTGGTCAATACATATGTCACAGTGTGTGGGTCTTGCACATCAATGCACAGCGGCTTATGGCTGGGAGTCGCCACCCGATGCTGGGAACACGTACCCCCTGGACCATTCTGGCGATCTGAAAGACCCAACTTTATTGTTTTTTCTTATGTTTAGTGTTCTGTTTATATTTATGCTTAAGTTGCTCAAAAGATGTATGTATGATACTCATTGTCCACTTGTGCTCTCGCTCGGGGCTTGGGTTGTGGATAACACCCGTGGCGCAGGGACTTGCACATGATTTGAGGAGGGCGGAGGGTTCATAGGGAACTTGGGAGGCCCCAGGGGGAGACCCTGGCCCCGAGCAAATGTGGCACTAGGGTACACCCAACCACTGACACCTTAGAATGGCCCAGTAGCTATTCTCCTCTAACCTTAAAGGTCTGAATGCCCCCACCAAGCATAAACTCTTGTTAAAAGAGCTGAAGGCCAAGATGGCCGACATCGCACTGATACAAGAAACGTATATTCCGGAGCAGCATCCATCAGGCTGTGCAATCGAATGTATACCATGACCTATGAGGCAAGAGCAGGCGCAGGTGTAGCTATCCTGATACATAAGCCGGGTGACAGGAACACAAATAGACCAGAGATATAACCATCATGGGCACATTACACACAACCAAAGCCCACATACAAAACATATACGCACCTAACGCCTCAGACCGCAGTTCTGGGACTTCCACACCACACTGGCGAAAACGGGGGTGGTCATAGTGGGCGGAGACTTCAGTGTAGTGCCATGTCCGGCAGTCAACATAAGTTCAAAGGGGGTGCAGTGATCACATGGCAGAGGGGCTTAAGATAAATTACTGCAAACATTTATAGGACACATGGGACTACTAGACGTGTGGCTTCTACAGCACCCAGACACACGGGATTATACATATTATTCAGCACCCCACGACACTTACTCGACACTTGAGCCTGCTAAATGACGAGCATATAACGCAGGCAGTGACAGAAGCCCCCACAGAGTACTTTGAACACAACAACACACAAAACGTTAACGCCACAACACTATGGGCAGCACATAAGATGGTTATCAGGGGCCACCTTATAAAAGCAGACACACACAAAAAAATAGACAGACAACTAACCAGCTCCTAAAATTACAGTCTGAGGAAAGCAGAACTTCAACACTGGCTTAAGCAGTCTATAGTGCTCCCTGATTGGCTGCAGGGGAGCATGTGAGCATGGGCGTGTAAGTAAAACACTAATTTGAAAAAAACTGAACTGGCCCTTTAAGGGTTAAATGTAGAAACCCTAATATGCTGTACAGCTGCAGCGGCCGGCGTCTCTAATGTTTGGAGAACCGACCGCTGTAAGAAGAGGAGGAGCCACCACAAGAGGTTAGAGATAGGCAGCATTCCCACAACCACGTGGGACTGCCGAAAGGTAAGAGACCGGTGACATTCCCCTTAGTTGCTTGGGAATGCCACCGCAACAATGCACGCCGGCCAGGACCCATGTCGCTCTTTGACAGGAGCAGACCCGGCGGGCGGCGTGACATTCCGCTACCTGTAGGTACACAAATTCTCGGCCCTAAAAGAGTTCCGAACAGTAGCTATGGCCCCTTTGACATCTTTTGAAAAAATATGCTTTAGAGAAACGTCTCCATGTTCACTACTATACTGTCCTGCTTTATACAGACCAGTGGGAGGCGGACGTGGGGGAAAAATTGGAGGGGATGTACTGGGAGGACATATGGGAGGCTAGCGCACAATCCTCAATCTGTGTAACATTTCAAGAACAGGCATATAAGAAGCTCTTCCGGTGGTACACCACCCCCTGTCAAACAATACCATATGAAGATTAGCCACTCAGACACCTGCTGGAGGATGTGCGGAGAAAGAGGGAGTTACGCATATATGTGGTGGTGCTGTCCCAAGGTACTTGACTTCCGAGGAAAAGTGGTGGGACTCAGCTCAGCTCAGATCGTACAAAGAACACTTACACATGACCCCTGGGTATGTCTTCTTTTTAGACCTACCGAAGGGTTAACCAGACATGAGCAGAAACTTCTTAATATGGTCTATTTAGCGGCCAGGCGAGCCTTAGCCCAGAAGTGGGTAAGTTGTAGTTATAGCCAAGATAAAAGATAATTATCTCATGGACAAACTGACAGCTTAGGTACAAAGCTCAGTTAAGACCTTTCAGAAGGTGTGGGACCTGTGGGAACAATACATGGTATGAGTGGGAGGGAGAGTTGACGCAGGAAGCACGGGGAAAATGGGTGCGTGTGGGTGGGGGGGTTCAGCAAAACTAAGCCTTTTATGCACAGACCCCCAGTATGGGGTCTCCATTCAAACCAACACAAACCCCTCCCATGCATCTATGTATCTGGGAGATTAGTGGCTCAAAACTTAGTAACTCAATTATCTCTCAGTTACAGAAAACCACGTACAAAAATACATAAAACACCCCAAAAACAGTCACTATCTTAAACTAAACTTGACCAAAACTTAAATTCTGGTCTTTCCTCCCTCAAGTGTTGTTACTCCTGTGTCTGTCTCCCTCCAAGTCAATGGTGCTACCATCAGCTCCACCACGCAGGCTCGCTGCCTAGGTGTTCTCTTTGACTCCGACCTCCTCCGACCTCCTTCAAGCCTCACGTTCAATCCATCGCCAAATCCTGTCATTTCCATCTCAAAAACATTGCGCGCATCTGCCCCTACTTAACGACAGATGCGACTAAGATGTTGGTCCATTCCATTGTCCTTTCTCGCCTTGACTACTGTAATCCGCTTCTCAGTGGTCTTACGTGCTCCCAACTTGCGCCGTTACAGTCCATAATGAATGCGGCGGCGAGGCTCATCTTCCTGTCCGCCCGCACCTCCCATGCCTCACCCTTCTGTCAGTCCCTACATTGGTTTCCTATAAAATATAGAGCTCAATTTAAAATTCTGGTTCTTGC
>OW240918.1:125439315-125535711 GCA_933207985.1 Pelobates cultripes | reverse complement strand
GATTTATGATTCCCTCAAAAAGCAACATGAGAGGAACTTGTTGAGGATATGTTGATGCCTGATTTGCTTAATCTACGTTATACACAATGTTATAGATATATTTGTTTATATTATAAGTGGTCTGTTACTTGAATTAAATTCTGAAAATTCTATTTGTATGAAATCAAAATTTGTCTGGACATGTTTTGTGTTTTGTGCCCACTGCATGGTCATGTTACCTAGTTGGCAGGAATGGAACCATAAATTGCTCTCCTGTTGCCTGTTCTCTATCCAATAAATTTTTGATGCAGTGGACACTTATGGATGTCTTCTACACACCACTGTTGAAATTGTGACCTTTCTGGAACTTGGTCATTTCCTGCCATTCTGCTTTGACCACTTTCATTCTTTAAGTTCACTGGTCGTAGCTGTTGAGTTCACATTCGCTCTTCATTCTGTTTGGCCAAACACCTACTAAACCTCTTCCATGTGTCCACGATTTATAACTGAGTTGCAGCCACAAGATTTGCTCTTTGGTGATTGTCTAAGGAGCAGATTTGCCCAATACAGTGGCCATTAAGAGCTTCTGGACATTCACGTAGGAAGAGTACGAGTATAGTTTCTTGGGAATGAGAATACATTTATGCAGACAGATTTTTTCATTAACTACGCACAATGTCACAATTTCAAATATGCTTTATTTTAATGCCAGGAAAAGGTGTAGTTTTTACTTTTGGGGTTGGCTGCTCTCACAATGAAAAAGGTCACAGAGGTTTGGCTAACAAATTTTTAAACTCATCACCCACATGTTCTATTAAACACAAATGTTTTTCATCTTGTCTATAACAAAGGGTTCAGAAGTGCCAAGAAGGCTATTTAGTGCATGGTAATAGTATTAAAACAGATGTTATTTCACTTTTAAATTTTTTTTTAATTTTTTTTCTGGAAGTGGTTTTGTGAGCAAAGGTTTCCAGGCAACAAAGATGTTCTATACTGGCTATAATCCGGCACTGAATGCTGAACACCTGGGTAACTACTTTAAGTTAAAGGTGTAGGGGAGGGGTAGTGTCTGCTATATTGAGAGGAAAGGGAAAGTGACAAAATGGCCTTCAAACTTCACAGGGATAGAGTGAGGGCCATGAGAACATGTACTTTGACTGATAGTCCACATGAAAGAACACTATAGCTTTGGGAGTACAAATGTGTATTCGTAAAGCTATAGTACACTGGTGGTCGTTTAGGTGACCGGCCACCACGTGTGGGGAGAAAAAAGGTAGTTTTACTTACCTTTTATCCTTCGCAGTGCTGGTCTTTGCAGCTGGTCATTCCTCCTTGTCTGAGATGATAAAGATTAATGATCCCAGCCATTCTAATGCTTTCCCGTAGAAAAGCACTGGGATGCAAGTGTGATTTTCGGCAAAACACAGTGCTGTGCCAATCTCTTAGACCATCTGATAGAAATAGAATAATTTTACTCTATTTCCTCAGAAGCGCTTCTAGTGACTGAGGGACAGTCACTAGAGAAACTTAAATTCTGCAATGATAACATGGAGAATTGCAATGTTTTCAGCTGGAGGGTTAAAATGGATGTGGTGAGACACCACCTAGACCAGGCATAGGCAACCTTCGGCACTCCAGATGTTATGGACTAAACCTCCCTTGAAGCTTTGCCAGCACTATGGGTGTCAGAGCATTATGGGGGATGTAGTCCAAAACATCTGGAGTGCCGAAGGTTGCCTATCCCTGACCTAGACCATTTAATTGAAATGAAGTAATTTTGGTGCCTTTAAAGTGCGTGACTATACATTTGTCCCTAATTTCTTTACCTTGACTTACTGTTCAAAGGGGTTTTAAGGCCAGGAATATAATATCTGACCTTTTGATTCTCAACAGAGATTTTCAATAAGATTTACCAGACAGCCATGGTCACATCTTTGTGCATTCAGGGTGTGGCGGAACCAACCTCGCCACTATGCACTGGAGAAGCCTGGTTGCCAGCCTCCTGCCATGTGACTATGGCCCCTGGGATGTATTGCCCTTTAAAGACATGATTTGGGCATAATGGATTTGTGTTGTGCTGCTGCTGGCCCTTTTGAGAACCATCTGGGGACATACTGTGGAGTTACTGGGTGGCCACCATTTCCTGTATCAGAAGCACATGGTGAGAACAATGAATGGCGGCCATTTTAACTCACAGACACTGTGTGGACTTTTCAACACGGTGCCATCTCGCCAGTATTTGTTGCACAGAGACATCGTGCTGTGGTTTTGGACTATACAGCAGGGGACACATTATACAGTGATTGTTTTTATTTAGCCTGTATATGTTCTGCAGAATCTGCATTAAACTGTATTTTCCAAAGTACTGAACGGATCTGGGTGAATTTTGGATATGTGGTTCACCCAGATCCCCCAGTTCCAAGGATATTTTTATGGGGTTATTGCATGTTTTGGGGTCACTGTGATGTGTTTTATGAAACTGTATTTCTCTGGCTGTGATAATTAGATTACCCATTGTGTTCAGTAATCATATCACAGCCAGAGGGGAGGATTTTGTGTGGGAGTGTCTGGGTGTATTGTGTGGATTGATTGGCTGTTTTGTAACGCCCTGTGGGCTGTACTATGTTTGTGGATTGGGAATAAAAGAGACTGTATGTGACAGTACAGGAGTTCCTGTTTTAACCCTCAAAGTGAAGTGTCGTCTCATTATTGGGGGAAGGATTTATTGTATGCTGTTCCAGTTTGACTGCTAGGAGAGTAAACCTATTAGTATGGTTCCTATTCAACTGTCTACAGCATTCATATGCTTGGGAGAATTTATTTGTTTCTCCGGTTCGGTGATTGTGGTGTCTGCCAGAGTGCTTGGAGTCCTCAGGAAGCGCTAGGAGCATCCTTCAACGGAGGTACCCAGTTGGGGTGCCAGGCGATCCGTTACATTGGTGGCAGCGGTGGGATGGCGTCCTAGTGCGAGGTAAAGCAGCTCAGAGACACAGTTCGTGGATTTACAAATTGAAGGCGACGCTAGTGTTCATACAGCGTCCCTGCCTACAGAAAGATTTGTGAAAACCAGCACTACGTCAGAGATGGAAGGCCATGCAGTATCTCACTTTGACGCCAGGCTCCAGCAGCGACTACAGGATGTGATGCGCAGTATGGAGTATCCTATCCCAGAGGAAAGAGAGACAGAGTGGAGGGTGGTGCTTCGTACCGATCTCTGGAAGGAGGACATCGACGAAATTCGACCCTTCCGGTGCGAGGAAATCCTGACCACTAACCAGCGCCAAGCAGAACAACTAGAGCTGTGGATGCCGTTATTGGGAAACCAGCCCTCAGAGGAATGGGTAAGCGAACTGGAGACGCTAGTTGAGACTGAGGTGTGGCTGGATGATTCCTATCGGGCCCTGCGGTGGCATGTTTACCACCTCTACCCATGGCTGATTGAGTACAAGTGTATTGAGGGGGAAGACTACGATGGCCCTGGTTTGTTGTGGGATACTATTGAAACTAGTCGACATTGCTCGCTTCTGGTCCATCCGAGCTGAGCGGGCAGACAACTGGGAGAGATTGATGCCATTCAGCCAGATCTATCTTTTCTTGCCAACCGAGAGTGGGAACTAGAACAGGATTATGTTTGCCTATTCCAACGTATAACGCCGCCTGTCTCTGACATGATGGGGCTTATTGACTGTATACCACCGGAAGCATTGAGTTTAGTTCCTCCTCCCCAGCAACCAAGCCTGTTATCAGGAGACCTTGGTACTGTACCACATATGTCCCAACCAGCCCCAGAGATGGAAGACCTTATTGACTTGTCCTGGGAAGACACCCAGCTGGCAGGTGGAGATGGGACCGAGGTCTCTCTACAGGCCCTACAGGGATGCTGGGCAGTCAGCCCAGATCCCCAGCGGCAGTATGTATCCCAGGGAGCTGAAGGTGTCGTCCTTCCTCCCCAGCGGCAGTGTGTACCCCAGGGAGCAGAAGGTGTTGTCCTTCCTCCCCAGCGGCAGTGTGAGTCCCAGGGAGCCAAAGGTGTCGTCCTTCCTCCCCAGCGGCAGTGTGTGTCCCAGGGAGCTGAAGGTGCCGTCCTTCCTCCCCAGCGGCAGTGTGTATCCCAGGGAGCTGAAGGTGTCGTCCTTCCTCCCCAGCGGCAGTGTGTACCCCAGGGAGCAGAAGGTGCTGTCCTTCCTCCCCAGCGGCAGTGTGTATCCCAGGGAGCTGAAGGTGCCGTCCTTCCTCCCCAGCGGCAGTGTGTACCCCAGGGAGCTGAAGGTGTCATCCTTCCTCCCCAGCGGCAGTGTGTACCCCAGGGAGCTGAAGGTGCCATCCTTCCTCCCCAGCAGCAGTGTGAGTCCCAGGGAGCCAAATGTGCCGTCCTTCCTCCCCAGCGGCAGTGTGTACCCCAGGGAGCTGAAGGTGCCGTCCTTCCTCCCCAGCGGCAGTGTGTCCTGCAGGAAGCGGAGACAGTCGGTCTCGCTCCCCAGCAGCAGGACAATATATTAAAAGGGGAGACAGTTGGTCCCCCTCTCCAACAGCAGAGAGTGTTCCAGGGAGAGGAACCAGTTATCACCTCTCCCCAGCAACAGGACAAATTATTGAAAGGGGAGACAGTCGGTCTCCCCCTTCAACAGCAGAGAGAGTGTCAGGGAGAGGAGCTTGTTATCCCCTCTCCCCAGCGGCAGCTTAGCCCACCAAGGGGAGACAGTAATCTCCACAACAGTGCAGATGGGACAGTGGTCTCTGCACATGCACCACCGGGGGTAGGGACAGTCGGTCCTGTCCCCCAGCAGCAGGACTGTTTAGGCAAAGGGGAGACAGTCTGTCTCCCCCTCCAGCAACCAGGCTCCAACCAGACTACTCCCGTGGTAGTGCTGGCACCAGGACAGAGTACCGCTGGTCTCTGCCCACTCAGCAACCCACCCAGTACGCTTACCAGTCACCCACACAGCCATGGTGAGGCACCTGGACACGGACAAAGTTCTCCTCTACCCAGGTGTAGTACCCAGTTATTGTGGGTGGGCTGTATTCAGGGGCGTATTAGCCACGAGGCAAACAAGGCATTTGCCTTGGGCGGCATTTTTCAGGGGGCGGCAAAAAACGCCGCCCCCCAAATGCCCAAGGCAAATGTCTTGTTAGCCTCGCGGCTAACAGACATTCTGGGCACTGGGTGGCAGTGGCTGCTGCGCTGGGCGGGCGGCCAGCGAGGGAGCTCTTCCCCTGAGCGCTCTGCTCAGCTCCCTCGCGCGCCGCCAGCAGAGTGAGGCTGGGAGCCGGGTTGATGAAGTCATATTCCGGCTCCCAGCCTCACTCTGCTGGCGGCGCGCGAGGGAGCTGAGCAGAGCGCTCAGGGGAAGAGCTCCCTCGCCGGCCGCCCGCCCGCCCAGCGCTGCAGCCACTGGACCACCATGGAGAGGAAGAACCCCCCCCAGCATTACCAAAGGTAAGGAGGCTGGGGGGGGTTAAATAAAAAAAATAAAAAAAAAACACTAGTGAGTGTGTGTATGTCTGCTAGTGTGTGTGTGGATGTCTGTTAGTGTGTGTCTGTTAGTGTGTGTCTGTTAGTGTGTGTGTGTGTTAGTGTGTGTCTGTTAGTGTGTGTGTGTTAGTGTTTGTCTGTTAGTGTGTGTCTGTTAGTGTGTGTGTGTTAGTGTGTGTGTGTGTGTATGTTAGTGTTAGTGTGTGTGTGTGTCTGTTAGTGTGTCTGTTAGTGTTAGTGTGTGTCTGTTAGTGTTAGTGTGTGTCTGTTAGTGTTAGTGTGTGTGTCTGTTAGTGTTAGTGTGTATGTTAATGTTAGTGTATGTGTGTGTCTGTTAGTGTGGATGTCTGTTCGTGTGTGTGTTTGCCTGTGAGTGTGTGTGTCTGTTAGTGAGTGTGTGAGTGTGTGTCTGTTAGTGAGTGTGTGTTTCTGTTAGCTAGTGAATGCGTATCTGTCAGTGAATGTGTGTGTGTGTGTATTTAGAAGGCGGAGCAGGGGGGGAGGTTGGGTGGCGGTTGCGCGGGTGGGGGTGGCGCGGGGGGGTGCCTGAGTTTTGTCCTGCCTAGGGCAGCACAAAACCAGGATACACCACTGGCTGTATTACTGATTGTGTTTTGTGGGTGGGCTGCTGGACTAACAAGGGCACTGACCGGCAGGAGGTCAGATACCCTGTTAGTCTGATTGGTAAAGGGGAGAAGTGTGGCGGAACCAACCTCGCCACTATGCACTGGACAAGCCTGGTTGCCAGCCTCCTGCCATGTGAATATGGCCCCTGGGATGTATTGCCCTTTAAAGACATGATTTGGGCATAATGGATTTGTGTTGTGCTGCTGCTGGCCCTTTTGAGAACCATCTGGGGACATACTGTGGAGTTACTGGGTGGCCACCATTTCCTGTATCAGAAGCACATGGTGAGAACAATGGATGGCGGCCATTTTAACTCACAGACACTGTGTGGACTTTTCAACACGGTGCCATCTCGCCAGTATTTGTTGCACAGAGACATCGTGCGGTGGTTTTGGACTATACAGCAGGGGACACATTATGCAGTGATTGTTTTTTATTTAGCCTGTATATGTTCTGCAGAATCTGCATTAAACTGTATTTTCCAAAGTACTGAACGGATCTGGGTGAATTTTGGATATGTGGTTCACCCAGATCCCCCAGTTCCAAGGATATTTTTATGGGGTTATTGCATGTTTTGGGGTCCCTGTGATGTGTTTTATGAAACTGTATTTCTCTGGCTGTGACAATTAGATTACCCATTGTGTTCAGTAATCATATCACAGCCAGAGGGGAGGATTTTGTGTGGGAGTGTCTGGGTGTCTTGTATGGATTGATTGGCTGTTTTGTAATGCCCTGTGGGCTGTACTATGTTTGTGGATTGGGAATAAAAGAGACTGTATGTGACAGTACAGGGAGTTCCTGTTTAACCCTCAAAGTGAAGTGTCGTCTCATTGTGGGAAGGATTTGTGTGTATGCTGTTCCGGTTTGACTGCTAGGAGGTAAACCTATTAGGTATGGTTCCTATTCAACTGTCTACAGCATTCATGAGGAGGATTCACTGCCTTTCTCGGGTTGGTTGTGGTGTCTGCTGCAGTGCTTGGAGTCCTCAGGAAGCGCTAGGAGCATCCTTTAACGGAGGTATCCAGTCGGGGTGCCAGGCGATCCGTTACACAGGGTGTCCAAAGCAGGGTGCTAGGTAACATGGCCTCTTGTGGGACATATCAGCGAAACATTTATGGAAACTTGAGAGCACTGTGTTTGTCTGTGTGTTTGTCAGCTGTGTTTGTCAACTGTGTGTTAATTAGTGGGGATGCACAGATAAAGAACTCTAAAACCAGCCATGAAATCTGTTTTCTAATATGTATGCGTGAATTAGTTTATTTATTAAATGAGATTTGGCTAAATCTTTTTTTTTTTTTGCTTTATAGGTGTTCAATAAATCTGCACTGTACACAAGTATGTCCTCTAATGGTTTCATTCACAAGTGTCTGTATACGACTGGTTTAATTCCTCCAGTACTATGCTGCATGAGCCATTTGTAAATGTGTAAAATAAAATACTGTTTCATATTTTGAGCCAATGGAAAGAGCTTTAATTGCTTTGTATACACAAGCAACAATTTTTTCTTTGCCTTTGAAATAGGTTCTTTGCTACCAACAGAAGATCATCATGCCTTGACAAAATGAAGAGGATCCCCGTGGATGACCACAATCAGTTACTTAGACAAAGAAAACACAATATATGGGAACTCATTGACTTGGTAGAGACACATATGAAAAAATCTAAAAAAAATAAGCCATAAAAGCTATATTTATGCAAGGGTATTCTGGGGCAAAGTTCTTAATGTGGAGTAATCAGCACAAAAATGCCATTGGTTACCATAGCAATTGCACCGATTTTAGAATGACTCTGCCCAGTGGTGGAACTAAAATAGAGAGGACCCATCTGTTGTACAACTCCCACAATGCTTTGCCAGCTGGGGATCTATTATTTGCCCATAATTTCAGGGTTCGACTTAGCAGTGATCTGTGTTTGTATGTTTGAATGTAAGCATGTTTTTTGTATGGAGTATGTGTGCGTGTATGTAGGGGTGTATTTGTGTGTATTGTTATGTTGTGTTTTATGTACTGTTGCCATTCGAAAGCACTAGTTTACTTGTGTGTAGTATTTGGCTTTGAACGTAGGGGTGTGTGTATGTAGTTTTGACGTTTGAATGGAGGGGTGAATTTGTGTGTAGTGTTGGAATTTGAATGTTGAGATGTATACACATATACATATACACTGCCACACACACACAGACACATCCAGATACACAGACACACTAATACACACACAGACGCACACAGTGCCACACATGCAGACACACATGTACACACAATTACATTCATACAGATATAAACACTAACACACATACAGCTAAACAAACACACAGATACACATGAGCACACATTGACACACAGGTACACATACAGACACACAGATACACAGATAACACACACATATACACAAAGATAACACATACACACAGAGATAACACATACACATAAATACATAAACACACAGATACACATACAGATAACACACATATATACAAACAGATAACACAGAGACATAGATAACACATACATACACACAAAGATCACATTACTCTGTTTTAGTCACCCCCCTGCTTTCATACCCTTTTGCTGCAGGAAGGTGGCTTGTCTGGGGTCCAGTGGCATCTGGCTGAGTGTGATAGGAAACTGCTCTCCCTCCTCTCTGGTTCTCCCCTATGCGTGGCTCATTGGTATGCTGGGAGAAAGTGCATTGTACTTACGTCCTCCCAGCAACGCAGCTTCACACAGGGCAGGGGCCCGGTCGTGCTGTTAAAGGGCTGCAACATCTAAACGGGCCCCTGATATAAAATGTCCATTGTGTGGGTCTAAGTACCGATGGGCCCCCTGAGTTTGCGGGCCCCTGTGCACCAGCAGTAATTCCGCCACTGGCTTTGTCCTTTGCACATAACCCCAATTGGGATGAATCATATAGGTACATTTTATGTGAGAACATATTTTACACCATAACCAAATTGTCCACTCTCTCAGAATGTATAGGGCCACACATTTTAGCCAACTTTAATGCATTTAAAAAAAAAAAAGAAAATCTGATTTTGTTTTGAGATTTATATGAAGATAAGAAAAATTAAAATAAAGTTAAGTCTGACTACTGCTGGTTAAACTACAATATTTTAATGTTAATGAACATGTGTTTTTATCTTTAATAACTATATGCCTTGCGGATCCAGTCACACATTATTTAAGAGTGCTGAATTAAATATCTAAGAAACAACTACAAAACTATCTAGAGGAGGTAGATCGATCAAGACACATTCAGATAAGAAATTACATGATAAAGAAAACATAAACAAGCAGATTGCTACTTCAGAACTTGTCTTTGTTGTTGTAAGACCTCCAGCAGATTGTATCTGGTGGTTAAACTTCAATGTCAGCATCTATGCATTCTAGTTCATCAGCGCGCACAGTTTCCAGTGTCTTGGGATGTGCGATACACATATTGCTAGGCGTTCACTGAACACATGGGGATAGATATGATTAAAAGTGACAGAATATACTAATATCTTATGGGCAAAATTCAGTCTGATTCGGCCTCCTTACAGAATAAACAGCTGGCGATCCTCTGAACAGCAATTAAAAAAAATCTGAAGCTCGGAGAAAGATAATAGATTATAACATCATTATGCTGAAATTTGCAGAACAGTTTTGAAAAGTAGAGTACCAAAAGAAAGCATTCCAGGAGGACTTCTCAGAGAGGTCTAAGAAAAACTTAAAGGAACAAAAGAATAATATCTGTAGTAATTCTCTAGTGAGACACTCCGTTTTGAAGTATTCTCATCAAGGCCCAGTGCAAGGGTAGGCAACTTTTAGAACTCCAGATGTTGTGGACTAGATCTCCCATGATACTTTGCCAGCATTATTCATGTAAGAGCATTATGGGAGATGTAGTCCACAACATCTGGAGTGCCAAGGGTGTCAGACACCAGGGCTAGTGCATTTGTCTGTTGACATATGCGGTTTTGGGGATTGTTATGTACAGTGAGGGAAGTATATGATCCTCTGCTGATTTTGAATGTTTCCCCACTGACAAAGTAATGATCAGTCTATAATTTTAATGGTAGGTGTATTTTAACAGTGAGAGACAGAATAAAAAAAAACAAAATACAGAAAAATGCATGTCAAAAAAGTTATAAATTGATTTGCCTGTCAATGAGTGAAATAAGTATTTGATCCCCTATCAATCAGCAAGATTTCTGGCTCCCAGGTGTCTTTTATACAGGTAACAAGCTGAGATTAGGATCACTCACTTAATCTCAGCTCGTTAACTGTATAAAAGACACCTGTCCACAGAAGCAATCAATCAATCAGATTCCAAACTCTCCACCATGAACAATAGAATTGTCCAAGGATGTCAGGGACAAGACTGTAGCCCTACACAAGGCTGGAGTGGGCTACAAGACCATCGCCAAGTTGTTTGGTGAGAAGGGGACAACAGTTGGTGCTATTATTCGCAAATTGAAGAAACCCAAAATAACAGTCTCCCTCGGTCTGGTGCTCCATGCAAGATCTCACCTCGTGGAGTTTCAATGATCATGAGAATGGTGAGGAATCAGCCCAGAACCACACAGGAGGATCTTGTTAATTATCTCAAGGCAGCTTGGACCATAGTCATCAAGAAACAATTGGTAACACACTACGCCGTGAAGGACTGAAATCCTGCAGCGCCTTCAAGGTCCCCCTGCTCAAGAAAGCACATGTAAAGGTCCGTCTAACAATGAACATCTGAATGATTCAGTGGAGAACTGGTTAAAAGTGTTGTGGTCAGATGACACCAAAATCGAGCTCTTTGGCATCAACTCAACCCGTGTTTGGAGGAGGAGGATTGCTGCCAATGACCCCAAGAACATCATCCCCACCGTCAAACATGGAGGTGGAAACATTATGCTTTGGCAGTGTTTTTCTGCTAAGGGGACAGGACAACTGCACCGCATCAAAGGGACGATAGACAGGGCCATGTACCGTCAAATCTTGGATGAGAACCTCCTTCCCTCAGCCAGGGAATTGAACATATGTCATGGATGGGTAATCTCCAGACCTTAATCCCATAGAAAATCTGTGGAGGGAGCTGAAGATTCGAGTTGCCAAACGTCAGCCTCAAAAACTTAATGATTTGGAGAGGATCTGCAAAGAGGAGAGGAACAAAATCCCTCCTGAGATGTATGCAAACCTCGCGGCCAACTACAAATAATGTCTGACCTCTGTGATTGGCAACAAGGGTTTTGCCATCAAGTACTAAGTCGAAGGGGTCAAATACTTATTTCACTCATTGACATGCAAATCAATGTATAACTTTTTTGACATGGATGTTTATTTTTTGTTATTCTAACTCTCAATGTTAAAATAAACCTACCATTAAAATTATAGACTGATCATTTCTTTGTCAATGGGCAAACGATAAAAATCAGCAGGGCATCAAATACCTTTTTCCCTCACTGTAGATATCAAGTAACATATCAAGCAAATATGTATTAAAGTTAACCTTCCACTTAGAAATCATAAATTTACTCTTTCGCGTTAGAATTAAAAATAGCTTTATCCTTTACTTGTAAGCAATGTTAATTTTGTCGACTAACAACTTTAGTCAAATGTTTTAATCTAGATTTTAAGTTTAGACTAAAACGAAAACAATTCCGATGACTAAAACACGACTAAAGCTAAAATGTCATTTTAGTCAAAAGACCATGACTAAAACTAAATTGAAATTTCCCGCCAAAATCAACACTGCACAGAGGGGCTGATAAAGGGGCAAAAGAGACAAATCAGGGCTTGGGAGAGAGACATCTAAAGGGGCTGGAAAGACACAAAGAGACACAGAGGGGCTGGGGAAGGGGCAAAACAGTCAGATAGAGGCTTTAACTAAACACATTAGATTTTAGTTGTGTCAACTAAAATCAACTAGATTAAAACTAAAGCAATTCAGATGACTAAAATACGACTAAAACTAAAATTGATTTTTAGTCAAAAGACAATGACTAAAACTAAATGGAAATTTGCCACCAAAATTAAGACTGTAAGGGGACAATTACCATTCACCTTTCCCTTACTGCTAGAAATTATACTGATACATTTACTGGAGTGAGGAATGTAGTGGTTTGGTCATGCTTTTCATTGTGTTACGTGCTTATATGTGCCATCATGTTTTCAGAACACATGGGATTATGGAGGAAAAAGTCATTTGCAGGCTTTACTTTGTCAAAATTAATTGAAAAATAGCCCAACCCATTGTTAACTTTTTTTAGTTTACTACTGGTTTGTGCAAAACAATATTGTAAATGAAGGCTAAGCAATATCAGTAAGAGCGCTCGCAGAGCGTAAGCCAACCAATCAGAGAGCTCTGACAGCCAAGTCTCACTTCTCTCGATACTCGGCTGTAAGAGGGCTCTGATTTTTATTTTCAGCTGGATGATTTCGGCGGAAACAATTTTTTTCCGCTTTGCACAAGCCTAGATGTTGAGACACTGAATGTTGATTGCCAGGTGCCAATGACAGAGCCTTAAAGTGAAAGATGGAGGCGCCCATTTGCTGAATAGAAAGTTGTGATTTCTGCATTTAATTTTAATTTTCACTCCTCACAATTGCATATTTGTGTGGGATAGGTAAATACACAGGATTATTTACTAAATAGATAATTCAAAGTAAATTTTAAGTGAATTTCAAATTTAAGTCGTTAGTAACCGAACTTAAAGTATGGCTGAGAAGTATTTTAAACTTAAATTTGAAGTTCATTTTGAATTTACTTTAAATTCTTATTTTAGTAAATAACCCAAATGATATTAAAATCATGGGAGTTACGTTTCTCCTTTAGCTTGCAAATAAGAGAACAAACCCCCAATAATTAATCTTTGCCGTAAGCTCCACTAGTGGTCTAAAACTACTTTGGCTTTACCTAAGACCTTTTTGTATAAAGAGAGTTCCAGAATATCCATTTAATCCGTCTTTTACATGTTCTTGCTTACTGTTTTGTGTTATGGTAACAGGGGAAGTGCTTTAACCATGTAGAGTAGTTTTGAAGAAAAAAAAAACACACTGGAAATTCTACAGGGATTTAATCTGACAAAATTACCCCCCAAAAAACATACAAAACAACAACTGCTTAGAAACATTGGGCTCTGTGTAAAAAACAGATTTAGTTCATCGTGGTTATGTATCAGAATAATGATATCTATTTATGTCGATTTGATTATTAAACAGTCATAGTGTTGCCAAGGTATACTTGTAATGCTCAATATTCTATTTATAAAATGCCCATATGAAATATTGACTGGTTTAAGCCTATAAGCTGATAACTTCTTTGCCTTGCTTCACTCTTGTTTATAGGGGCACTATCACTTAGCAGTTTTTTTTTTTTTTTTATTAAATTCTTTTTATTCCTCCGAATTTTCCTTGTTTTAAATTTTTTTTTTTTTTATTCACCTTTGAGTATTTTTTTTTTATGTAGAGTGTTTTCTTTGGCTATGGGCAAAGCTTGAAGGACAGCTGTCACCTCAAAACTACTTTTTAATATAATAATCCTTTACGTTTTGAAAGGAAATAGATTTTAAAAAAAAGGATTAAAGGGACACTATAGTCACCCAGACCACTTCAGCTCAATGAAGTGGTCTGGGTGCCAGGTCCCTCAGGTTTTAACCCTTCAGATGAAAACATAGCAGTTTCATAGAAACTGCTATGTTTTCATAGCAGGGTTAAGCCAGCCTCTAGAAGCTGTCTTCCAGACAGCCACTAGAGGCACATCTGCGACGCTGGAGGCATATTATGCCTCCATCGTGCAGAGTCCATAGGAAAGCATTGAGAAATGCTTTCCTATTGACAGCTTGAATGCATGCGCGGCACTTGCTGCGCATGCGCATTCGGCTCCGCTGACATTGGCAGAGGGAGCTGACGTCGGCGGGGGAGGAGAGGTCACAAGCGCCGAGGGAGCCCGGCGCTGGAAAAAGTTAAGCTGCTGAAGGGGTTTTAACCCCTTCAGTGTCACGGGAGCTGGACCCTGAGGGTGGAGGCACCCTCAGGGCATTATAGTGTCAGGAAAACGTCTTAGTTTTCCTGACACCATAGTGATCCTTTAAGTAAAAAAGTGCACCTTGGGTCAGAAAATGTTTGAAAACTGACAATTAGTCTCTATAGTTTAACCTGCTTCTGTGTAGGGAGTGAATCAGGAAAGACCATAGAGACTAACTGGCTGCCAAAGGTGCATGTACATGGCTGAATACTTAATTTAAAAAAAAAAATCCTTTCAAAACTTATAGGTACACTATAGGCAGCCAGACCACTTTATCTCATTGAAGTGGTCTTGGTGAAATGTTTCAGAGAAACTACAATGTTTATACTGCAGGATTAAGACAACCCCTAGTGGCAATCTCCCATGCAACGACACTGGAGATGCTGTCTACCATGCAACATCCATGAAACAACGCTGGACATTCTCACTCTTTGCATGATGACTCCATTGTCTTCAAAGTCCCTGTAGGAAAGCACTGTAGCAAACTCCCGGTGGAAAAGTCACGGATGCTCATTAGTTTCTCCCCAGTGCCAACGTCAGAGGAAGTGGAGAATGAGCAAGCACTGAGGGACCTCTGCGCTGGAAAGAGGTGGGGGGTGGGCAAGAGACAAATGGAAAGTAAAAAATTAAAAAAAATATATATATAACAGTGCAACTTTAAACCTGTACCTACAATGACATTAATAAAAATGACCCATGGTGCAACAAAGCAAAACACTTATTTGACCAAATGCCAAACAGAAATAAACTGAAAAAAAGAATGATATAGAGTTGCATAAATAGACTGATAAAGCATGAAAAGTATAAAAAGGAATAAAAAAATACAGAGGAGTAAGGAGATAAAATCACATAGGCAGACAGAAATGAATATGAGGCTTGCATTGTGGTGCTCGATATCTCAAATAAGAATGCAAGATTAGGACTTAAAAAAAATCTCTAACAGATAAACAGAGGAGAGGGGTTGAAAAAGGATGCAGAAGTGATCAAAAATATTCAGGATGGCTAGTAGCGTTCATGGTTGGTTGGGAAAGACAGAGTTTACTAAAGTTTATTTTTTATTTTTTAATGTGGTTACAAAAAAGAGTCACCATTGGAATCTTCATGCTGTCCCCACTGGTTTCCATGGTGATTGTCCCACATTTAGTACCTTAGACCACTTTTTAGAACTGAATACTTTAATAGATTTCCTCCACTATTGCTGATGTCAGTCCTGAAATTTATTAATTCCACATTTAATATCTTCACCAATTTCCACATTTAAAAGAAGAAAATAAGGATATCACCTAAGACCAAGTTGCCACTCTATATGGGACTGATTATATAGTGCCTAAACCTACTGCCACTGGTTATCCAACTGCAAGACTGTCTGTGATTGGTCATCCAAGGTTTATTTCCAACTGTCAAAGTCCATTGGGCTGGTAAGACAAATTCCATCATAAACTGACAAGTAGTGTGGGAATAGTTATCTGATTTTCATCCAGAGCTACCAAGCTGCATTCCACTGGTCCACAAGTGGAAGTATAGTCCATATCGTTCCACTATATTCCTACTTAGCTGCCGGGTTTGATGGCACTGTCTTTTCAATATAAAGTTCAAACTGCCAAGATTGTCAGAATGGATGGGAGGTCTGCAGACAGTTATTATTATTATTATGTTATTTATATAGCGCCATCAAATTCCGCAGCACTTTACAATGAGTGGACGAACAGACATGTAGTTGTAGCCAGACAAGTTGGACACACAGGAACCAGGGCCGTCTTTAACGCGGGGCAAACGGGGCAGCTGCCCCGGGCCCAGTTTCTCTTGGGGGGCCCGAGGCACCTGCCCCGTGGGCCCCGCTGACCCCGTCGGGGAGGAAGGCGGGCGCGCGAGGGAGCACTCACTGCTTCCTCTTCAGCTCCCTCGCGCAACGCACTGATGCTGGAGCCGGAAGATGACGTCATCTTCCGGCGCCGGCATCCCTACGCGGCGCGCGAGGGAGCTGAAGAGGAAGCAGTGAGTGCTCCCTCCCGCGCCCGCCCTCCTGCCCGACCGGCCACGCGCCCAGGAGCCCAGCAGCACCACTGGACCCCAGGGAATCCCCCCAGCACTCCAAAAGGTAAGGAGGCTGGGGGGATTACATTTTTTTTTTAAAAAAAATGTGTGTTTGTGTGTGTTAGTGTGTGTGTTTGTGTGTTAGTGTATGTGTTAGTGTATGTGTTTGTGTGTGTATGTGTGTGTTAGTGTTTGTGTGTTAGTGTATGTATGTGTGTGTTTGTGTGTGTTAGTGTATGTGTGTTAGTGTGTGTTAGTGTATGTGTTTGTGTGTTAGTATATGTGTGTGTTAGTGTATGTATGTGTGTGTTTATGTGTGTTAGTGTGTGTGTTTGTGTGTTAGTGTATGTGTTAGTGTATGTGTTTGTGTGTGTGTGTGTGTGTATGTGTGTGTTAGTGTTTGTGTGTTAGTGTATGTATGTGTGTGTTTGTGTGTGTTAGTGTATGTGTGTTAGTGTATGTGTTTGTGTGTTAGTATATGTGTGTGTTAGTGTATGTATGTGTGTGTTTATGTGTGTTAGTGTGTGTGTGTGTGTTAGTGTATGTGTGTGTGTGTCAGCATGTCTGTGTGTGTGTCAGTATGTCTGTCTGTCTGTGTCAGTATATATGTGTGTGTATATCTGTGTGTGTCAGTATGTGTATGTGTCAGTATGTCTGTCAGTGCGTCAGTATGTCTGTTAGTGCATGTGTATGCATGTGTCAGTATATCTGTCTGTGTGCCAGTATGTCTGTGTGTGTGTGTGTCAGTATATCAGCCTGTGTGTGTGTGTCAGTATTTCTCAGTGTATGTGGGTGTCAGTATATCTGTCAGTGTGTGGGTGTCAGTATTTCTGTCAGTGTATGTGTGTCAGTATGTTGATCAGTGTATGTGTCTGTGTGTGTGTGTCAGTATGTCGGTATATGTGTCTGTGTGTCAGTATGTCTGTATATGTGCCTGTGTCAGTATGTCTGTCAGTACGTCTACCAGTGTATGTGTCTGTGTGTGTGTCAATATATGTACCTGTGTCAGTGTGTCTGTCAGTGTATGTGCCTGTTTATCTGTATGTAGTCAGTGTATGTATTTGTGTATCTGCTTGTGCGTCAAAGTGTGTACCTGTGCATCTGAGCCGCAACTTTAAATACAAATACACCCCTCCATTCAAACTTCAACACTACATATAAAACACACTCCTGCATTGAAACGTCAACACTACATACAAGCACACTCCTACATTCAAAAACAAACACTACACATAAATGCACACTTGCATTCAAACTCCAGTACCACATACAAACACATTCACACAAACATACTCCATACAAACACATGCTTACATTCATACTAACATGGCTCAGTGCTAAATACAACCCTGCAAGCATGGGAAATTGGTAGAGTCCCAGCTGTCAAAGCATTGTTGGAGTTGCACGACAGATGGGGTTCTACCTTTAGTCCAACCTTGCAATTGGGGGTCCCAATAAAATTCATTCTACTTTAGTACCGCCACTGCGTTGGGATGGATGCCGTGATTGCATACCAGGGAGTGAGGGGCGAGAGCGGCAGGGCACAGGGGGCCCAAGCAAACACTTGCCCAGGGTCCATTCGTTATTAAAGACGGCCCTGACAGGAACAGAGGGGTTGAGGGACCTGCTCAATGAGCTTACATGCTAGAGGGAGTGGGGTAAAATGACACAAAAAGGTAAGGATAGTATTAGACTAGTGACAGTTGCAGAAGAGGAATCAGGATAATCCCTGGTTGCATGCATTGTTACCCAGTTATAGGCCAACCATGAGACCTTACTACCCCACTTACAGATGCTATATTGTCATAACTAGCTATGGACAGAAAATGTTTGTCAACAGGAAAATAATTTTTGACCTGTCATAAAAAGAAAGACTAAGCGCAAACAAATAGGGGAAAAATAGCAATACCTGCATAATATTACAAGGTGGAACCCAGCCTTTGGAACCTCCATTTGTAACTGCAATACTTTCTGGAATGCAATGATAGATCTCAGATTGATACTGTTATTGTAACATTGCCCTCAGGTGTCCAGTGATGTTAGGTGTTATTATTTATTTAACACATGATTAATTATATGATTATGTTATAATATTATTATATCATTAGAAGAAGCCGTATTGGTTTTCTTCAAAGTCCCTTGCTATTACTTTGACCGAAGGAAGAGGAATAGCACAGAGTAAATGACTTTTAGCTCAGATGGAGTCCCATGTGGAATGCAAATTCATGCAAGTAACTGCAAATGTTATCTTTGCAGCAATACCCTCTGCTGTTAAGTTCTCTAGGTGACTAACTTGGTTCCCTCTATGATGGTTAGCCCTTGTTCTTTATTGAGAAAGTATGGGACTCTTCTTTCTGGGGCAACCAAAGTGACACTTGAACCCCATCATAGCACAGGTCCATGTTTTATTTGCTTATATTTTACAATGGTACTTGTTGGTCTGGAAGCAGAAATGTAAGGTATGTGAATTTCCTAATGTCCACTCTTCTCGTTATTACTGTATGATTGCCAAATACGTGCCTGGATTATGTAAGAGTATAATTGCCATAGTCTTCTTGCCAAAACTCAGCATATCACTCTGATAGTCTTCCCATGACCTTCTCCATAGGTGGCTCCAGGATGACTTAACTGGCAGTGTCTGGCATCAATACAACCCTCCTTGCCTGGCACAACAATGCCCCTGCTCTGCCAACATCCTGCTATGGAGCTGCATGACTCTCAATGCATGCCTGATTGACTTCCTTAAATATCTATCGCTGTCCAACCTCGCTGCTCTCGCCCCATATACAACCAAAAAAATACCCAGAACCTCATTACCGTCTAATACCTCAGAAAAACCCTTTTACAACACACTTCCCTCTCCAAACACCTAAAACCATCCAGCTTCCTTTCACCACACCCGGTTCAAAAGAAAAACTGACCAAAATCCTACCCTAACGTCTGGGACAATACTACTGCTCTGTCAGGAAATTGGGCTTTGGGGAACGGAAAAAGTGCACGACCACGAGTATAAGACATAACTGATCACAGATATAGGAGATGTTTATTTCACTTTTAATTAAATTTCAATTATTTCCAGTGTACAAGATGTAGCGCAAAGAAATGCAATAGAAATTCAAGATCTGCAGCCCATGTACAGCTGTAGTGTTAATGTCTGTATTCTTTTGTAGATGGTAAGTGAGCGTTTGGATACAATAATAATACTTTGCTTGATATTACTGAACAGCTGTGTATAGCCTCATAATGTGAAGATGCAATATTACACATGAAAGGATAAGTGCTACATTAATGAACAAAATTGCTCTTGGGCGCTTAGAGTGTAGATTCTTTAGAAGGAGATGGATCAGAGAAAACAGATTTACTGGAAGTGCCTAAAAAGAAGCAATTTAAAAAGTCTTACATCTTATCATAAGCTTTCCAGGAGGTTAGACCATTGAGGTCTCTTCTACAGTAGATATATTATTATTATTATTATTATTATTATTATTATTTTATATTATGCCAAACTAAACAGCAGTAAGTGGTATTGCAGTATGCAATGATAAAACATTTTTGTTGGACTAACAAAATATTTAAGACAAGCGTTCAAGGGTTTTCCTCTGTTTTTTGGGTCTGTAGCAATACGGAGCAATATGGCATATGCCATATAATATTAAATATTACATACTTGCAATACTTTGGTTATTTTGGCATCTTATCTACTGGACTAATATGGCTAATGCAATAGAAACATAGAATGTGACAGCAGATAAGAACCATTCGGCCCATCTAGTCTGCCCAATTGTCTAAATACTTTTATTAGTCCCTGGCCTTATCTTATAGTTAGGATAGCCTTATGAATATCCCACTCATGCTTAAACTCCTTTACTATGTTAACCTCTACCACTTCAGCTGGAAGGCTATTACATGCACCCACTACCCTCTCTTTATAGTAATACTTCCTGATATTATTTTTAAACCTTTGGCTCTCTATTAAGACTAGGTCCTCTTGTTGTGGTAGTTTTTCTTCTTTTAAATATAGTTTCCTCCTTTACTGTGTTGATTCCCTTTATGTATTTAAATGTTTCTATCATATCCCCCTGTCTTGTCTTTCCTCCAAGCTATACATGTTAAGATCCTTTAACCTTTCCTTGTAAGTTTTATCTTGCAACCCATGAACCAGTTTAGTAGCCCTTCTCTGAACTCTCTGTAAAGTATCAATATCCTTCTGGAGATATGGTCTCCAGTACTGCGTACAATACTCCAAGTGAGGTCTCACCAGTGTTCTGTACAATGGCATGAGCACTTCCCTCTTTCTACTGCTAATACTTCTTCCTATACAACCAAGCATTCTGCTAGCATTTCCTGCTGCTCTATTACATTGTCTGCCTACCTTTAAGTCATCAGAAATAATCACCCCTAAATCCCTTTCCTCATAGGTTGAGGTTAGGACTCTATCAAATATTCTGTACTCTGCCCTTGGGTTTTTACGTCCAAGATGCATTATCTTGCACTTATCCACATTAAATGTCAGTTGCCACAATGCTGACCATTTTTCTAGTTTACCTAAATCATTTGTCATTTGGCTTATCCCTCCTGGAACATCAACCCTGTTACATATCTTAGTATCATCAGCAAAAAGACATACCTTACCATCAAGACCTTCTGCAATATCACTAATAAAAATATTAAAGAGAATGGGTCCAAGTACAGATCCCTGAGGTACCCCACTGGTGACAAGTCCAAGCTTCGAATATATTTCATTAACTACAACCCTCTGTTGCCTGTTACTCAGCCACTGCCTTACCCATTCAACAATATTTGAATCCAAACGTAAAGATTGCAGTTTATTGATAAGCCTTCTATGTGCAACAGTGTCAAAAGCCTTACTGAAATCTAGGTAAGCAATGTCTGCTGCACCACCCTGATCTAAGTGAGGCTTTATGGACCAGATTTCATACTGAAAAGTATATATTTGATTTAGGCAGTGAAGTTGTTAAATTTCCTACAATTTTATTTTTTTATGATATGTTTTTACAATTGTAAAACACTGCAGAATATGTTGGCTCTATATAAACCCTTATAATAATATTAATAGTATATAGAAATGCTATATTAGAGCCTACATTAAAGGGATTATCCCTTTTCAGAACAGCAGCACAGTATGTATTTAATGGGATTATTTGAGGAATGGATCAGTAACACCTGAGATAGGAAAGCAGGGTATTTTTACATCAAACTAGCTATGGCTTGTGAAATAATTATTTTTTTATGACACAGATTTAAAAATAAAATAAAATAATTAGGTTACTCTATTTGACTCTAATGTTAAAAATACCTTGTGAAACGAAAAAGTCAGGTAATTCATTGTAAATTAACTTATTAACGTTTTCCATGATTCTTCCTAAACTAAATCCCGAGATAACGTCTCAGTAAGTCAATATAGACTTATCTCAAGTTGACAGGAGTTTAAAGAAGGCATCGAGTCATTGGAAAAGTAAGCAGATTTGCAAAAAGAATGGGAAAGCATTTAAAGTGCATGGTATGCCTGACTGTTAACCCTTACATTTCTTTTGACAAAGCACCCACGTAGGCAAGCACTAATAAGGCATTTCTCTGCAGATAAGTGTTCAAATGCAGCAACATTGGGCTATAATGCCCTGGGCATGATATCACTGTAGATGTGAAAGATGTATATTTTATACTTACCTCTGCTGCAGTACTCACCCTAGTAAGTACACCAATACTCTTCATTTCACCCTTATTCATTCAAAAAGGAGCCACACAACAGTTTTTGAGAAACTAAATAATTACATTGCAGGACTAAGACTGCCTTTAGTGGCTCTCAATCAGATCGCCACTAAAGGCACCTCCTGCTTGCTCTGATGGGCTTGCAGCGCTTGCCGTGAATGTGCATTAGCCCCTCCACCATTGGGTGACGTTGGAGGAGGCAGGGCGCCAAGGGAAACTGGCGTTAAAATCGAACAAGAACAGAAAGAGGATTTTTTAACCATTTCCATGCTGGTGGGAGGGCTGCAAAGGGGGATGGGGTGGGGGGAAGGAGGGGTAGATATAAGTATTTCTATAGTGTAAGGAATACAGCTTTGTATTCCTTACACTATAGAAACAGTAACAAATTCAGTGCTCTCTCTACTAGGTAAAATAGATGCTGGTACTCTATTATTATTGTTTTTAAAATAGCATCATTACTCGGTACTGGCTAGTAGTAGTAGCTCCAGATGCAAATTTAAGGAGAAAAAGAAAAGAGAAAAGAAAAACTGCAAAGGTTTAATTTGTAACCGAAAACTCGTTTTATGTTAGAGGATAATGAATACATTATCCTCTAACATAAGCAAGAATATAGTGGGATGGTAATAATAAATAAGAGTAATCTTAAAGGGACAGGGAAAATCTGGGAAAACAGGATTTTCTTTATATTATGGTGGAAGCAAAATAACATTTTAGATTTTTCGCTACCATCAAAATACAGGCATGGTTTAAGTCTCTTTGTTGTTATCAATGCCATTATTGGCCAGTACACCCGTTAGATGTCAAATATAGATCTTTGCTTTGCCTTTACATATGTAGGGCTCTAAGATTCTTGAAATTTACTCGCTAAGATGTCAAATGTTGCCTTGTAGAGTAACCTCTCTGACAAAGTGCTGTAAACCTTTCAGGAGAACAAACAAGAGGAAAGAAGGTGGCTTCTGGGAGCAATACAAATTTTTTTAATCCTCTGGGTGCCAAGAAGATTCGGGAGTTGGGTGACATTGGAGTAGACAGGGCGCCGACCCACCGTCAAGGGAAATTGGCGCTGTAATCGAATGAGTACAGAAAGAGTTTTTTAACCCCTTTCCAGGGGTAGATATAAGTATTTCTATAGTGCATGGAATACAGCAGACACTTTTGGATGTCACTCCTTGACGTCCAAAAGTTTAAATGATCTATTGACAACAAGATTGTACTTGCCACAAGACCAAGGAAAGAATCAGCTATGGAAAGAGATAGTATTTTTCACAATTGACAGTTTCATGCCTTTCTTCTGAAAAGAATCACTTTCTTCATGTCACCCTTTTATTAAATTTACAGAACAGAGGAAGCAAGTTGTCTGTGGTTTTAATCTATGGGCTTTTAGCACTTAAATCAACTGTCCCGCCTAATTTCCACCGAGAATGAACTTTCCATATTTTTGGCTTATTTCCTTTCTGTTTTGGTATTGGTCCCACCCGTCTTTTTTCTCAACCATGAAGGCTGTTTATTTAATATTTTGTGTGTGCGTGCATTTAAGGTAACGCCTTCCTTATCACAGAGCTGATTGCAATTAAAATAGTTTCGTTGTGGTCTTTGCTTTTGTAAACTGATTGTGTCCTCTGCTCCTTAATCCACCATGTAGTTCCAGTCCTTTAACCTTGCGATGAAGACAATAGTACCTCACACAATACCACTGCCACGTATAATTAGATATCATTTAATTAGACATCACGCAATATTGCTATCATATGGAATTTCCAGAATGACGGAATCTTTTCCTTAAATACTGTATGATAAGAAGCCGAGTAGCTTTATAACCAATATACAACCAATCAAAACAATAAGATAACCAAGAGTTTACTTCTTGGGATCTATACACCAGTGTAGATACTCCAGTAGTGTCCAAATGGCTTAACCCCAATAATAATAACACAGGAAAGATCACCTAATCCACAATAAATTGGACGAGGTAAAAACTGGAACATTGTAATCAGTATCCTGAGGTAAATGGAATCACAGTCCACTCTGCATGCACCAATGCATACACAAACCACATATCCCCAGTGCAAGTGAACTACACTAGCTGCGTATGGCTACTCCTCTACCTAGTATAGATAATGGATAACCATTGTATTATCCAGACAGGTGCTCAAAATATTAATATATAAGCTTTATTAATTAGGCTTATTTGTAGCACTTTTGATAACCCTTTGCAGGTAAGTAGTGCACTGAAAAATAAATATGGGAATACTGTGGTACACTGGTTTATTTTCCAGTGCACTACGTACCTAGTGGGAATACCTTGTTACCCTGGTTTATTTCCAGTGCACTACTTACCTACAAAGGGTTATCAAAATGGTCAGAGTTGTGGCAGCTGACATTTAATGTAGATAAGTGCAGATAATGTAGATAAGTGCACCTCTGATGCTCGCCTTCAAGATTTCTCGAGGGCTGCACCGTTCCTGTGGAACTCGCTTCCCTCCTCCGTTAGATGTTCACCCAGTCTCCACTCCTTCAAAAAATCGTTAAAAACTCACTTCTTCAATTAAACTGTTAATAGCTCCTGACTGATTCCTCTTCTGCAACGGTCACTAGTCTAATACTATCCTTACCTTTTTGTGTCATTTTACCCCACTCCCTCTAGCATGTAAGCTCATTGAGCAGGGCCCTCAACCCCTCTGTTCCTGTGTGTCCACCTTGTCTGATTACAACTACATGTCTGTTCGTCCACCCATTGTAAAGCGCTGCGGAATTTGAAGGCGCTCTATAAATATCATAATAATAATAATAATAATATAATGCATCTTGGACGTAAAAACCCAAGGGCAGAGTACAGCTTATTTGATAGAGTCCTAACCACAACATCTGAGGAAAGGGATTTAGGGGTTATTATTTCAGATGACTTAAAGGTAGGCAGACAATGTAATAGAGTAGCAGGAAATGCTAGCAGAATGCTTGGTTGTATAGGGAGAGGTATTAGCAGTAGAAAGAGGGAAGTGCTCATGCCATTGTACAGAACACTGGTGAGACCTCACTTGGAGTATTGTAAAAATAATTTCAGGAAGTATTACTTTACTGAGAGGGTAGTGGATGCATGGAATAGCCTTCCAGCTGAAGTGGTAGAGGTTAACACAGTAAAGGAGTTTAAGCATGTGTGGGATAGGCATACGGCTATCCTAGACTTAAGATAAGGCCAGGGACTAATTCAAAGTATTTCAAAAATTAGGCAGACTAGATGGCTGAATGGTTCTTATCTGCCATCACATTCTATGTTTCTATGTTTCTCTGTGTTTCTTTGTTAATTAGTGGGAATTGTATGAAATCTTGGTGGGGTCTAGTCAGCAACCAGAAAGTCATGATGTTTTACACATTAATAAGAAAATATGGGTAGATTATCCTAACTGGAAATATCTTTCATCTCAACCATTTATAGGTCTCATTTACTTATAATTCCATTCACAGTAACTCACTTTTTAATAAACAAAGACATTTAGTTTAATTCTGTTAGTGGAATGTATTGCATGTTATCACAAGTGAATCCAAGGCTTTTCTTATTCAAGTCATTACAAACAGATTGAAGGAAGAAACGTGTATTAAATGATTACTTAGTGAACACTGAAAGCACAGGGCCTAAGCGATGTTTCAGCAGTGTGGATCAGAAGGATCCAATTTTACCACTGGCCTTCATGGACCGGAAACAGATGACAGAAACAATTCAGTTTGTCATTCGAAACTGAAACCACGTTCTCTTTCTCTCTCTCTCCATGTCATGGTACCTAAGTCTTCAAGGAGTCGATCAGCCTTGAATTTGAGTGTTTTGCAAAAAAGTAATGATGGTCCAGGCTCTCAAGTTCAATCCAGTGGGCAGATTTATAGAAGCAGAATCAAAACAACGTTTCAGCCCAACAATAGATAGATAGATAGATAGATAGAAATTAGTGAGGAACTATGCTAAGGAACCCTTCTTATGGGTCTTGCGTTGTACGTTACTTGTGAATATAAACTATCCTGTTGTGTTTAGTAACAGAGTGACCCGGCTATTACCTTGATGGTGCCTCTCGACAAGAATGGAATAATCTCTCCATACATGAGGAAAAATAAGAGAAAGAGCTGACTTGTGCGGTATTAACTGATTATATAAATAAAAGCATTGTGTCTGTAATCTGGCAGATACTGCAGCAGGCATTGTAAAGCCAACACATGGCAAGCCTGTTTTAACTGAGTGTCTGCTTATCAATATTCCAAAATACATTTTTAACCCTTAGAAGAAGGTTATTTATAGAATTTGTATATTTTCTTCTTTTTGTTTCTCCCCTGGAAATCATGCCCCAGGAAAAAAAGTTTTAGCCTCACTTTTATGATGAAGGGATTTTAATCTCAGAAAGGCAAACTGAATGTTGGGCTCCCAAGTGAATTTTTTTTCATTAATTAAGGCTCTTTCCTGCTTCTTGCAGATAAACTTAGCTCAGCCCATTTGGAAAAATAATACAGAGTGTTTATAAACTGGTGTTTAGTCTTCACCTCCTTGCAGTAGAAAAGGGACCACAACACATATGTACATCAAACTTTTTCATCTTTATATTATTTAACAGATTTGTAGTGTTTTCCATTGGTCATGTATTTGGTTTCTTTTTATAATGGCATTTTGGAACTAATTAATGAATTACTGTGCTTAAGAATCAAGCTTTCTGCTTTTAGTCCCTATGTAACAAAAGAGATTGACCTCAATGCTGCTGTAAATGTAGTTCATAACCATAAATCTATATGTTCCTCTCTGGTGGGTGGTGGTAGGCAGCACACTGAGCATTAAAATACAAAAGCATTGTGCGCCGTGCAGAGCTGGCTGAGTCGCTGGGAGCAGAGGAAGTATTTTTACTCTCCACTGAGGATATTACTCCAAAGAATCCTAGGTGGGGATTATACCACTCAAGCTGTATTCATTGAGCAGTTAGCCTGCTCAATCAAATGTGAGTAACCACTTGGTATTTTTATTTTCTCACCTCTGGCTTTTTATACTTTGAGCACTATTGCTGTCTGTTTTTATTCCCCATATGGTTACTTTATCAAGCAAGACTGCACATACCTCACGTATCCTATACGTGTTGATTGTACCACTGTACACTATCAACACTAGAGCTTAGTTCATAGCTCTATAAAACGTGAGTAGCACCACATATCTTTTATACTGCACTCTACCCCATTTGGGACATACTGCACTATTTGTTGCCATTTTTTTCTTTTTCATATGAACTGCAAAGACGCACCTATATAACCCTGAGGAAAACACCTACTATCAAATACTGTATCCTCCTCTACAGAGAATTCCTTGGTGTCGAATCTATCCACCATAAAGACTTTTTACCCTGAACTCTTAGTCTCAACTATATTTTGTGTTATCTCCTAGCTTGTTGTATTACTATACTGTGTTATCTCCTAGCTTGTTCTATTATTATATATTTATTATATTGTATTTTTAGTCGTGCTACCTTCCTTTTATCTGTTTAAGCACACTGAGCATTGGCTACCTTGGCTAGATTTCCTGACTCAGAGAGATGGGGAAGAGTGCCTGTGGGCACGGTCCAGGCCAGGGGTGGGGGGTGGTGGGGAAGGGGATTGGCATGGACCCATAATATCTTCCTTCCTCTGTCTATCATTATACCTTTCTGCTCATTTACGATTTAAACTTGCCTATTTTCACACTTGATACGACAGACATCACTGATTTTGAACCTATTAGTATTCGTATATTCTGTTTGGTGTCTCACCCCTTGAAGTACATAGCGAATGTATGGTTTTACTGACTTTACTGTCAAGATGACTCTTTATAATTGATGGCACCTTTTTACTGTACAATTTCTAAAAACTTAAATAAGGATTAAAAAAATAAATCTATATGTTACGAAAAAAAATAAAAACAGAAAGCGAATTATATTTTTAGAAATAGTACTCAATATTTTTGGTGCTCACATGACAGTTGCTTGTATTGCCTGCTTGTAAAAAAGGCACAAACAACTATTTCTTATCCCTTCCTCTGATACCAAGCAGCTTCCAAAAGCACAATGGCAGCTGACCTCACCTCACACACCCTTTCAGATACAGAGCTACACAGTGCCCACAGCCTGGCATCACCATAACTACTACAGTAGGAAGTAGTGGTTATGGTGCTTAGACTGCCCTTCTAAAAAGGATGTAATATCTGTTTTTTTCTTTAACAAAGTGACTTTTCATATTAAAAAAATTACTTTTTTTTTTTTTTTTTAAAGTCACTCCTGACCACTAAAGCACGTCAGCTTGCTGAGATGCTTTATGAGTGAAGAGTGTGTCCACTTTTTTTCCATTTTACAAAAAAGTGTAGGTTTCAGTAGAAATTGGCACTTTTGTAAATTAATCTCGTTACACCCTCCTGGTTGTCAATGAGACAAACAGTCCTGTTACTTCCTGGTTTGGTTAGCTCACTGGAGCTAAACTCAAGAGGCAGCAATTATCTAGATCACCTGCCTTGCAAAGACTTCTCATTGAATTGCATTAGAAAGTCTGTGATTGGACAGCCACAGAAAGGCTGGGCTAGAAGGGGAGGACTTGCAAATGATGCAGAGAAGAGATCTTCAGCTTTTGCAAACTGTGGTATATTCACTTAAAAGTGAATATATAAAATATATTTATTTTTTATTTATTTATTTATAGTTTATTTATTTTAGCTGTGGAGTATCCCTTTAACCCCTTAAGGACACATGACATGTGTGACATGTCATGATTCCCTTTAATTCCAGAAGTTCGGTCCTTAAGGGGTTAAGATGCCCTTAAAAAGTGGGTATGAAGTATGCTGGGAATGAACTCCTCTTATTTAATTCGCAATGTTGAAACTAAAAAGGTTCCTTGAAGTTAACTTGGAATCAAGCCAAAGTCTTGCATGATCCCTTCATTTAAGAGATATGTTGGCATTATATTATATCTAAGTGTTGGATAAAATGTATTCATGGACAGTATGGTCTGTAGTATGTCATGCCCACGGAGCAGTGTGTTGATTGCTAAAGATTCCTAGATCTAGAGCAGCTGTCTGGCTTCTACGGGAGAGAAAGGGAGGTAAGGGTGAAATAGCATTTTTTTCCGGGTGTCACGATATTAGAATCCATTTAAAGAATCTTGGTTACATAGCAACAGGGTAATATTATGCAGTCATTCGCCTTTGTTTCATGCTGACCATTGTAAATGCCAGTAACCTTTACATCTAATATTAATATTAGCAAAGATAGATGGTTATTGCAATCTAAACATGACCGGGCCGCCGTTCGTGTGGATACATGAGACACATGCAATGTCGGAACGATACGAGCAATACATCTGGCAAAAATATTCTGGGATTTTTTTTTCCCGTTCTCAGGCTAAACATAGAGGTATGTTTACAAATATATACATATTAATCAGTGAATATATATAGGCCTTGCTAGTATCAAGTTATCATGCAGTATCTATCTTATCAAATGGTAGCTTTAGGAGGTCAGGCATCATATTGTGCCGCAAAGACACTTGCTTGGTTTATTGTAGACATCAAAATACGAACCCACTGTGCTTTGAGATGGATCTCTATATCTGTAGTTAATTTTCAGGCACAAAATCTCGTTCAGGACAGTGACAGGAGAAGCTGCATGAACTAAGCCTCTGGTTGTGGGGCGATTCCCCCGGCTCGGGGCACGGCCCCGCTTCCCCCCCCCCCGGGCCGGTGGGGGTTATCCTGGCATCATGGCGGCAGCCCGCACAGCGGCGGGAGATCCTTCGCTCGGCTTATGCCGCCCGCCTACACTGGCAATGGCTGCAAGAAAAAACTGCCGGCTAGCGCATATGGACACTGTCAGAAACGAACCCTAATAAAGAATAAAGGGACTCAAGCAACCATTTCAAGGGGCACTACAGTCCACACAGAGCCCAAATTTGAAAAGCTGCCGATGAGGATCCTACTTAATATGCTACTGATATTAATATCCCCCCGAAACCGGGTGAGAGGCTTGAGCACCAACAAAGGCACATACCATGTCGGGATACCGTGGGCCCCTTGTAGAGGTGGACCCACGGATGCCTGCTCTCGGGTGACCGGTGTGCTGGTACGGAACCGGCCAGGCCCTTTGAACTTGGGGGTGATTCAGAGGACTATGCCCCTGACTCAGTGAGCCTTGTGGGGCCGGAAGACGCGGACCCTTCGGCGGACTGGTTACCAGGGGGGCGCGTGCTGTTACCAAGTATGAGACCGGAGCCAGGCGAGGCATGGACTGGCTGGGACCCGGGAGTGGATCCCGGGGAGCCGGGGAGGTACAGGGGACAGGCGGCAGGTGGATTCTATGTGGGGGGGATCTACTAGACTTCCCACGCAACCGAGTGCCCACGGCGCCAAGGATCTACCCACCGACAGACCGGAGTCTGCCCAGGGTGAAGGCAAAAGAGGGCTCTCCTTCACGGAGGTGCCCGCGGGCCCCAGATGTGGATGGCCCAACCTAACTCAACAACATCTAGGACTCATTTGGCCGACAGTTTAGACATTGAGAACAACCCTGCTCCCGTATTGTTGACAGTCTGTAATAGTAATTTTTAGTTTATAGGCATTCGTTAACCCCGCATGTCACACTAACGCACTTAACATAAAGTGTTCGCATATATACTCCTCCTAGTTGAACCTGTGCAGGGTAGTACAGACTGATGAGTATCTGACCTAGCAGCAAGGACATGATGATATGTTTTTAATTACTACCATAAGCTTTTTAAGTTTCAAAACCACCTATTTAACTGCCTAATTACTGCATTATATGTTATTATGCCTAAGCAATCACACAAACCAACTAACACAAATCACTTTCACAAACCAGCCAGCACAGAGCAATTACACCGACTAGCTAACACAAAACAACAGTATAAACCAGCTAACGCAAAGTAACTACCCAAAGAGCTAACACAAACCAAATACACAACTAACTAACACAAAGCACTAACACAAACCAATTGACACAAAGCACTTGCACAAACCAGCTAACGCAAAACACTTGCACAAACCAGCTAACGCAAAACACTTGCACAAACCAGCTAACACAATGCAATTACACAATCCCTCTAACACAAAACAACTACATGTACCAGCCAACACAAGACAACTACACAAACATATTCATCCACTTCTTTTAGTATATCAATTCTCTAAGACGCATATTGGTAAACCATAAGCCACTAATCGACACTACCACAGCTGTACACGTCTGACAACAACGCTAACACACAGCATTATCAAACCTGTTTAACGAAATTGATATATCTAACTCTGCAAAACGTATGTAATCTTAAATTTTGTCATTGCATGGTTACCTTGAATTATTCATCTACCGATAACAGCGCCTCTGCGTAGGGGATTATCTGCTTAACCACAAATACGTTTGCAATGGAATTTATGTTATGGAAACAATAAACATATTCAAAACAAAATCTCGATCAGCAGTCTCATATAGATGTCCTGGCAGTCCTTCATAAATCAGATTGTCTAGGACAGGGATAGGCAACCTTCGGCACTCCAGATGTTGTGGACTACATCCCCCATAATGCTTTTACACCCATATTTCTGACAAAGCATCATGGGAGGTATAGTCCAAAACATTTGGAGTGCCGAAGGTCTAGGACATAGATTCTCAAGCCAGTCTTCAAGATACCAAATGGTCCAGGCTCCAGTGTCCTTAATGGAACAGATTTCTGAAATTCCTAGTTCCTTTAGGATTGTCAATAGAACTACTGGTCCAGAAAATGTTATATGATGCTATATGATGTCACGGAGGGCAGACTCGCTTAGTGCACAGAACTGCATAGGAATGCCAGCTACTATCTGAAATAGCAGAGACGACACATACCATATGCACTACACTCTGAACGCCAAAAAATTATGCAACTCCCTTGCTATAAAGGATATCAGTTAATAAGGGTTGGGTAATTTTTGTATTTTTTATTACTAAGAGTAGGAAAGGAAAGGACAGTTACAGAAGTAAGAACGTGGAAATTATTTGCAATATCAGTCTGGTAATGGAGAGCTCTTGAATATATGAGACCGGGTGATTTAAGAAAATGAGACACAAATGGTAAGCTTAGGGGAACTTTAAGTAGACTTAAAAAGAAATACTATGGGGTGCATTAGGAAATACAGACATAGAGGCAGACAAGGGAAAATTGACAGACAGGGAAGCACAGGAAAACAGTTCAGGTGTGGAAATAAAGAAAAATAATGTATCCCGAATGCAACCCAAATGTTTATGATGTTAGGTAAACATATAAACCGAACTTACTTGAATCGATTCTAATGTGCACCTCAATTTTTCAAACCTGGAAGCTGAAAAATGTTTTTGCTGGTGAACGTAATGCACATTTATACAAGAAGATACTACTATACAACATTGTGCTACAATGAAAATGTTTATTGCTATATACCATAGTAACATTGATGGTAATTCAATTTTAGTGTTACATGTTAAGTCTATTCTTTCTTAAGCCTTTTTTCAGGAATGAAATCTGCCTGTGTGAATTCGCCAGAATGAAATTCACCTGTGTGAATTCACTTATCTGAATTCACCAGTTTTTATTCGCTTGTATGAATTTACCTGTGTGAATGTGTCTATTTGAATTTGTCTGTTTGAATTCACCAGTTTTACTTCTGTGAATTTGCCAGAAAATCTATAATTTCGACCCCGAATGTAATGCACCATCGAATTTAATGAGCATTCAAATTTAGGAAACTTTTTTTTCCAAAGAAAGTTGCACATTAGATTCGAATAAATATGTTATATATGAAAAATATAAACATTATCTGTCATATATTATTAAGCTAAAGAACTAACGTTAAAAACCTAGAAATTTGAAATCCTCTTAAAATCTAATTGTAACCAGGTTCCATTCAGATCTGCTGAAGCTTTAACCCTCTCCTTCCAACTACGAATACTGCAAACTTCTTGAGACACACAAAGAGCTAAAAGCAAATACTTTCCAAGACGATGTAGAGAGAAGTAAATTCACCACCTGTTCTTATGCTAAATCCTAAGATTAAATCCCATTCTCAAGATTTTTTTTTCAGCATAAACTTTTATTGCAGACTCATAAAAACTCCAGGAGGAATCTACTTAAATATCAATCAGATTTATTTACTGTGGGGGATTGGGGTGGGAACCTAATGTTTTGTTGGTATCAGAAGTTATAAAACAGTATTTGCTTTGAACTTTTTCTCAACTTAACCTACAGGGCAAGGGGAAGGCTTAGCAAACGTGTTGGATTTCACCCTAACAGATCCTTCGAAGTTACTGTTCCTGATGAGATGGATGGGTAGAGTGACAAGATTCGGATGTTTTCTTAAAGACCAATACGTTTTCTGGTCATGCAAGATTCAGAGTCTTTGGCTCTTTCTAAAATGTTGAACGTCTAGTCAATGTCTCCTAATAGCTGCAATCTTCTGTCTTCCCTTTCTCAAGCCTTGTTAAAGTTCATAGTGAATTCCTAAGAGCAATTGGACTGTAGGTCTTCTTTTGTTTCATGCAAGGAACTGTTGAAAACTACATTCAGCAGTATTTATACCAAAGAACGTTAAAGCTTATATTTCCAATCACTTTCTTTGAATTCTGAGATGCTGATGACTTCTTTAAACCTGGGAATGAATTCACTGGACTTTTCACGCGGGTGTTGGATGGACATGACTCCCGTCTTAGTTATCTTGAGTTTCAATGGGAATGCTTTAAAACAGTGATGGTAAGCCTTTTTGAAACCAAGTGACGAAACTGCAACTCCAAACTAACATTTGTCTAAATGCCACAACTCTTAAATTAAACATGAACTCAAGGCCAGGGAGTGATATGAGTACTGGGTGTTTATTTTAATTCAAGTGGATTAATTTAAAAAAAAAATGTAAAAATGTTTTGCCCCTACTCCTGCTTATTTTTTATTTTTTTGTAGGAAAGGTGCTATCTCTAGTGGTCCTAACTAATAGCCAGGGTTTAATAATTCCCTTGTGGTCTCTGAGCTAATGCCACATATATAATTTTGGTCCCTGCTAAAGAATCACCGACACAGATACAATTTTCCAGGATTTTTTTTTTTTTTTTTTTAAATGTGAAGAAGACATGCACAAACAGTATTATTTTGCACTATTGTGACACATGTTGGGCTACCTACAGTGTAACATACAAGGTGTGTTTTCCTAGTGTTATACATGAAACATACAGATACGTTATGCCATGCACATACCTGTGCAAAGACACCCATGTGTCCTGTATTGCCTGTGAGTTCATGCCCTAGTCCTTGCAACTCCCACCCATGGTGCTTGTGGCTTCATTCATGACGAAAGCAATGAGGACACTGGGTACCACAAAATACAAACCCCATCATACACCTATTCTCACTCCCAGGAGCCTGCATAGTCTCTGGACACAGCATGAGATTTTTAACTAGTAGCACCACCGCTCGGAATGTCTGGGTTAAAGACATTCTTATTCAGCCATTGACCCACTGCAACCTAGCACCTTCCTCTCGACTCTCGTATACAAACATGTAACCTGATTGGGTAGCCATGACAGCTTAGCCGTGTTAAGCAAGGACGTCGACGCCCACATCTGATGTCGACATGCTGCTCGCACTTCTTGGCGGCACAGACATAGCGCAATTTCAAAAATAAATAAAAATTAGTTGGTCAGACGGCAGCATGGCCATGTGCCACATGAGAGGCTATGGCGTGCCCATTGTGTTTAAAATTGACTGTCTGTTTCCAAGCTAATTAAACCAAAAGAATAAACTCTTACAGCAGCCAGTGATAACTGAACTCACATCTTATGAAAGTCAATAACAATGATAAGATACTTAAAGTACAATGGGTGAGATGAAGAAAAGTGTAGCTTGTAGAAAACGAATGCATTTAGGGAGCAATATTGTCTAACTGGAGCAATCACCGTGGAAACTGTTGCATTAAAATTACGTTTGTTTCCACGATAACTAATCCACTTTTAAAACTTTGTCCCACAATCAATTTTTATAAAAAATTCCCCACAGTCTTCTAAATTTCAACAGAATTCGGAACTAACGTACAGTTCTGAGTTATTACATTGCAATTTTGTGAACATATATGATATTAAGAATACCCAAGTTGACTATAGATTCTAAGGAGTACTTTATTTTTAAACAACTCTTCTGTGCGCCCTACGTTCATTTCAAGAACAGCAATAGTTCTTTTTATACCTCGGCACAGTTTCCTAACTGGTGATTTTTTGTCATTTGTAAATAATGGGAACACAGTAAAAGGAAATTACATTTATAGATCTTTACAGTGAATTCTGTTTTGATGGCTTTGGCAGTCTAGTGAACAAAGCTTAAAATACACCAATAACACTTTCCTGGCTAATCATGGCAGCATTTAACATATGGGGTTTAGCTCCTCCCTCCAACCCTCAGGACAGGAAACACAATCAATTAAACAATTAAGCCTACCTTCCCCTAGTATATTAGGTACCCCAGTATCCCCCATACCTCAGTATTTTCCTGTCCTCCTAGCCCTAGGACAGTTTAAATATTTTTTTTTTCTTTTTTCAGTTTCTTCTGAATTATTTTTTATTTTTTGCTCACCTGACCATGTTTTATATGGTCTTGTCCCTTTGGAGGTCAGCCTCCCTCCTCAGGAAGCCCAGGCACATGTAGCCCAATCTCCATGGAGTTGGGAACCCCTGGGAGCCTGGGTGGTTAGTTCCACAGGCTATGGGAATCCTCTGCAGTCCAGTGTGTGCTGCAGACCTCGATCAGACGATCAGCATAACGGTAAGACGCCCGCGCATGCGCAATGCATCCGACCGGACCCAGAGTGAAGTTTGCCCCTTTCCAAAATGGCGGTTTAGCGATCTCGCGACCGAAGTGCGCATGCGCGATCATTTAAAGGTACAGAGCGGGAAATTTGAAATGGCGGTATTTAGCTTAAAAAACGCTCGTTTCCGTTCCCTTTAAAGATACAGTGCTCTAGTAGACTGTTCTTAAAGCTCTGCAGGTAAGAGAATTACTTATATTTTAAAATCAGCATAATAATGGGCTGGGAATACTTTTCTTATTATTTTAACATTCTTAGCCCTACAGTCAGTATGGATCCTTCATCCCCTTCTGCAAGATCAACGAGATCTGCTATAGGTCATAGGTGAGCAATATTTTTTCTTGGTTTCTTCACGTTACTAAAAAGAGTGCACAGAGGGTACAGTCTTATGACTTCTGTATCTTACAGCCCTCGTGACCGGTCCTGTCCCAGATCCCCATCGAGGAGAAGGGAGAAGCCGGCAGCCTGCCCTGGATGTGGAGCAAGGCCTTTGGATAACTGCAGGCTCTGCAGAAAATGCTTAAACATGGCCGCAGGAGAATCTGATCGCCAGAGGTCACCGCAAGCCTCTACCTCCTCAGCCAAGGATATTGCTTATTGGATTAAGCAGGCAGTGGTTGAAGGAATTGCTGAATCCCACAAGATTAAGAGATCAAGAGGGGAAAACTTCAGCATGGATTCAGATCAGTCTGACGATGAATACAGACAAACTTCATCTTACCTGGATTTGGAGCCAATCTCGTCCAGTGAAGAGGAGTATATGGAACAACCTTGCTCCTTGGACTCCAAAGCTATAGAGCATTTGATTATGGCTGTTAGAAGAACATTGGATTTGCCGGAAGAAACCAGAGAATGTTCAGCTTCTGACAGACACTTTGGAGATTTACATAAGAAAAGACCTTCCTTTCCAGTCCACAGCTCTATTAAAGACCTGATGAGGAACGAGTGGCAAATTCCTAGTAAGAGGATTACTAGTCAGGGTCGGCTTTCGAAGTTATATCCGATTAAAGAGGAGGATTCCAGATTGTGGACTACGGTCCCCAAAGTTGATGCTCCTATCATTAAGGTTGCTAAAAGATCCACGCTACCAATTGATAGCAATGCTTCCCTTAAGGAGCCCATGGATAAAAGGATTGATGCTGATTTATCTAAAGCTTTCATGACAGCGGGTTTAGGTTGCCATCCAGCTGTGTCCATTTCAGCTTTGTCTAGAGCCATGCGTTCCTGGTTGCTTGACTTGGAGGATGACATAGATAAAGGGGTCAGTAGACGTCAGATGGCGGAATCCTTAAGGGATATCAAACTCGCCAGTGACTGGCTTTTGGAATCCTCCACTGAACTCATTAGAATTCTTTCTAAGGTTATGGCACATTCAGTCACCGCTAGAAGGGCGCTTTGGCTGAGATCCTGGGGAGCAGACCTGTCATCCAAGAATAATTTATGCTCACTTCCCTTTATGGGAGAAGTGCTTTTTGGGAAACCTCTGGATGAAGCGATTAAAAAGGCGGCCGAGGTTAAACAGGTCATGCTGCCACAAGATAGGCGTCCAAAGAGACCTCGTCTGGACCGTAGACCTTTTAGGGATCAAGGCTACTTTAGGGAAAGTAAGACTTACAGGCCAGGTAGAGAATTCTCAAGGAATTCCAATTGGAAGAGCGGCCTGAATGGGAAATCCTCTAGGGGCAAGACGCAGACCTCTTCCTTTCGCCCCAACAAGCAATTCTGAAGGTGGCTTACTCCAGGTTCCTCGAGTGGGAGCACGTCTTTCATTCTTTCAGAGGGCCTGGGAAATAATTCCAGATGCTTGGGTAAGATCCATTATCACCGGAGGTTATCATCTGGAATTCGACGAATATCCACCTCCACCAAGGTTTATTCGCACAAGGCTTCCAGCCAACATCCAAAAAAGAGAGGTTTTGACTCTTTATGTCAACAATCTTCTTACGGAAGAAGCCATCATACCTGTACCCATAAAAGAAAGATTCCAGGGATATTATTCCCCCCTGTTCTTGGTCAAGAAGCCAGAGGGAAAATGGAGGCCTATTTTAGATCTCCACCAGCTCAACCTTTATCTGAGAGTCAGAAAATTTCGGATGGAATCCATTCGCTCCATCATTCCGGTTGTTCATCACCAAGATTGGATGATATCAGTAGACCTCAGGGATGCATATTTTCATGTCCCTATCACGTTCACCCATCAAAGGTTTCTCAGGTTTTGTGTCCGGAAGGAACACTTTCAATTTCAGGCCCTTCCTTTTGGTATAAGTACGGCCCCGAGGACCTTCTCGAAGGTTCTGGTCACCATCATTGCTTTGCTCAGAAAAGAAGGTGTAGCGGTGTTTCACTACCTGGACGACATCCTGGTAGTGGCTCCGGACCTAGCATCAATATTCCAACACAGGCAATTAGTCCTAGACACTCTATCTCATTTCGGTTGGCTCATCAATTACGAGAAGAGTCACTTGAATCCTTCAAGAGAACTGATATTCCTGGGAGCAAATTTCAATACAGACACAGCGATTGTATCCTTCTCACACGACAGAAAGATCAGACTTCGAGATCGGATAAGGGACTTCAGACTAAAGACTTCAGCCTCGGCAAGAGAGTTTATGAGGCTTCTGGGGACTCTTTCCTCTACGATAGAACTTGTCAGATGGGCTCAGTGGAACCTTCGCCCTCTTCAACAATTTTTCCTAAAAAATTTCAGGACCGACTCGAGGGAGTGGGAGACGCTGATTCGCATTCCTTTGATTCTGAAGCAGAAGCTCCTTTGGTGGAAGTCATGGGAAAATCTCTCCAGGGGGTTCCCCTTGCGGGAAATAGATTGGGTGGTCATTACGACAGATGCCAGTCTGACAGGTTGGGGGGCACATTTAGGCAATCAATTTTTTCAAGCAAATTGGCCTCCAAGAACTCAATGCTTGCCTTCCAACATCAGGGAGCTAAGAGCAACCTTTCTGGCGCTTCTTCATTTTCAGCATCTCATCAGGCATTGCTGGGTCAAGTTGAGAGTGGACAACAAAGCGGCGGCTGCCTACATAAACCATCAAAGCGGAACAAGGAGTGTAGCCCTGATGAGAGAGATAGTTCCCATTATGACCTGGGCTCAGAATCATGTGGAAGGCCTGTGTGCCATCTATCTCCCAGGGAAGGAGAATGTAATAGCGGATTTCCTCAGCAGACATCGGATAGAGGCTTCAGAATGGCAACTTTCCAGGAGAATCTTCGCTCGGTTGGTCCAGAAGTGGGGTCTTCCCCAAGTAGACCTCATGGCGACCTTTCGGAATGCTCAGGTTCCATGCTTTGTGTCGAGGAGATACCATCCAAAGGCGGTTGCTCAAGATGCTCTATCCATCAATTGGGTATTCGATCTGGCTTACGTTTTTCCTCCAATTCCCCTCATCCACGCTGTTCTGAGAAAGATCTCCAAGGAACATTGCAAGGTGATAGCTGTACTTCCATTCTGGCCTCGTCGCCCTTGGTTTCCCCTGTTACAGAGGTTATCAGTGGACCTGCCTTGGGAACTTCCAGTCTCAGAAGACCTGCTGATTCAGGGTCCAGTGTTTCATCCGGAGCCTCACAAATTCAGGCTCCATGCATGGCTATTGAGAGGAAGTCTCTAGTTGAACATGGCCTTTCGGACCAGGTTATCTCTACCCTGTTACGTTCCAGGAATCCTTCTACTTCTTCTACGTACCATAAGGTATGGGAAACCTTTGCTCGATGGTGTAATTCCACGGTTCAAGAATTAGGTTCCCCTTCCGTGTCTCAGGTTTTGGGTTTCCTGCAAGCAGGCCTGGAGAGGGGCCTTCAACTTAACACGCTTAAAGTGCACTGCTCTGCTCTTTCAGCTCTTTCCGGTATTCGTTGGGCATTGAATCCTATTGTAATTCGCTTCTTCAAAGCAGTGATTAGGATCAGACCTCCTATCAAGGTTTTCTCTGCTCCTTGGAATTTGCCTCTGGTTCTGCAGGCCTTGACGGAACATCCCTTCGAACCTATTGATGAGGTCTCTATGCAGGTTCTTTCTCTCAAGACCCTGTTGTTACTGGCCTTGGTATCTGCTAGGAGAATGCCAGATATTAGAGCACTGTCGTCTGAAGAACCATTCACTACCTTCTTCGATGATAGGGTTGTGCTACGGCCTAGACCTGAGTTCCTTCCTAAGGTGGTTACATCCTTTCATTTGAATCAAGAGATTGTCCTGCCAGGGTATTTTCAGGAGCCATCGTCTCCTGAGGAAGAAAGATGTCATACGCTAGACCTAAGGAGGTGTCTTTCCACATATATTTCACGCTCAGCTGATTGGAGGAAGTCTACCCAATTGTTTGTGATACCTTGGGGTTCTCGTAAAGGTGAAGCTGCCTCTGTCGCAACCCTTCGTTCTTGGACTGTTCAGGCTATTTCTAAAGCTTACAGAGCTAAACAGGTTCCTGTTCCCAAGGACATCAAGGCACATTCCACAAGGTCCATTGCTACTTCATGGGCTGCAGAGTCAGGGGTTCCTGCAGAGAGCATCTGTAAAGCTGCCAATTGGTCATCTTTAAAAACCTTTGTACACCACTACAGAGTGGATATCTCATCTCGTTCTGATTCAGAGTTTGGCCTATCGGTCCTGAACTCTTATAAGCCTTAAGTGGATATTAAACAGTTTTTGTAGCATGACTTACCCTCCCTGAGTGGTTATTGCTTTGGTAATCCCATATGTTAAATGCTGCCATGATTAGCCAGGAATAGAGAAAATTTATTGATACTTACCGTAATTTTCTTTTCCTGGCTATTATTCATGGCAGCATTTGGTCTCCCACCCTCTCTTGGTTTATTTGTCTTGTTACTAGACTGAGGTATGGGGGATACTGGGGTACCTAATATCCTAGGGGAAGGTAGGCTTAATTGTTTAATTGATTGTGTTTCCTGTCCTGAGGGTTGGAGGGAGGAGCTAAACCCCATATGTTAAATGCTGCCATGAATAATAGCCAGGAAAAGAAAATTACGGTAAGTATCAATAAATTTTCTCTATTAATATGAGCCCTTTTCTACCTATTAAGTGACAGATGAATCATTTTATTTCCGACTCGAGATGAAAATTCAGCTAAAGTGCGTTAATGTTGCTTCGTAATGAAAGAACATTTTGCAACATCAAAATATTAATAAGCATTTAGACTTATTTAAAACAAAACTTAAAATGTAAAATTGTAGTTTATTGACTGTTCAGTATAAATGTCTTTTCTGTAGTAAATGGAAGCCAACAACATGGTTTTGTGATTTTCTCCTAAATTTTGCTTACCTTACCCTTTGCTCCAGTGCAGGTATTACCCTGCATAGAAAAAAAATAATTTGCCAGAAGAGTTATAAAGACAGTAAACCATTAAGGTAGGTAACAGAGCTGGGTTCCTAAATAGATTGGGGCTAATCACTAGGATTTGGAGTAAAACAGAAGAATAGCAAGACCTACAGAGTCACCAAATGGCATCAAAGAGAATACTCTATTAAAGGGACCAGTTAATGCTACACAGTCTAGTTGGGGAAATAGAAAAATATCCATCAACTGGACTTCATTTAGCAGCCACATCGACCTGAAGTAGTGGAACAACTACCTCTTATTGCAAGAAGTTCCCTCTGTGCTAGGAGGAAGTTATGTCTTATACCTTCCTCTGAACACACATAAAGAGGGAGTTTAAAGCCTGCTCCAGTCCCTTTCTATGAACTCTAGAGTATCCACCCTCATTCAAAGAGGTATGCAAACAACTATAAATATGGATTTTGTTGATTTGTGTCTGTGTATTTGTGTCATTTGTGCATCATTTGTGTGTGTGTGACAATTTATATATGAATGTGTGTGTTTGTTACTATATCTTTGTGTGTGTGTTGCTTAGTGTATCTGAGTGTATGTGGGAATGTGTATATGTGAGCGTGGTAGTTTATATTAAGGGATGTGCATGTATAGCGATGTATGTCTGTTTGCAATTGTTGTTTGTGTCTGGAAGTGTGTAAACACAACAGACAAGTACACCGGTGCCTTCCAAAGGCAACAGTATTGGCAAATACATCCCTCCATGCACATACATACTCTATATAAAAACATACTTACATTCAAACGCACAAACACTGCTCACAAATACAACACTGCAAGGATTGGCAAATGGTAGCTCCCCAGCTGCCATAGCATCATGGGAGTTCGACAGATGGGGTTCTACCTTTTAGCCACACAAAAAAAATTATTTTACCAGAACCCTCTCTGCATTAGTCCCACCATTGGACAGACTGTAGGCTGTATAGTGATACAGGGTAACACCTATGGTTTGAAGTACAGGAGAAGAATAATAGGACCTATATACCTTAATAGTATAATACAACTGTGTTTTTGTTAATCCAGACTTTATTATTCTTGTTTAAAAAAAACAATTAAAAAAATCCAAACATTTATAATAATACATAGACACAATTATCCAGTGATAAATGAACTTGCAAAATAGTAAAAATGAAGTCCTACTTTATTACAACATATATTTTTTTTTGTCAAAAAAAGGTGAAAATTGAGACATAGAAAACTATAACATCTGTTTACCAGATAAGCTTTATTTTAATTATCAAGCTATGATCCTATTTTTGAATATGTATTACTTAAAAGAGCAATCTTGGGATTTTTGTTTTGCAATTAACTCTAAAGGATAAATGAATACATGCAAAATTAAAATTATCCCCCCCTCCCCTGACCTTTTATATAAACTAATTACTTTTTTTTTTAAGTATTCTAAACTTAAAATTCATATTTTTTCCTGTTTATGTGCCTGTTATACATCCCATGGCTAAAATAAATGTTAAAATAAATGCTTCTTTAACCAAATTTTATTATATAGATGTGATTCTGAGTTGAGCAGTACTTCATAGAAGGTGCAAAAATATGATCCAAACAAAAGAGTTTCACATTAAGTCCTTAATTCAGGTATGCATACCCAATACCTCTGCAAGTGACAAACATCTATATAATTAAAGGGTGTCACATGACCAATTAGTTTCAGTGAAATTGCCCACCTTGCAATCACATGTCTGAGATGTGTAATTGCTAGATATTTTCAACTTAGGGTCTAACCCAGTAGATCTGACGTGGCTAATGCGTCGGCAAAATGCGTAATTTGTTCCCACTGTGTATTAAATTTCACTTCATTGCTACTACTACTGCTGATAATGTTTTTAATATGAAGAAATAAATTAGTGAAACATTTACAGGGTTCAAAAGTGAGAATTCAGAGTTAATTGCAAATTTTAGGCCAAAGGAACTAACCTGGTGGCATAGCTGACTTTTAGACAAATTTTCTAGTTCAGCTATATTGCCCTTGATTTCACTTTGTATTCTCACTAGTGATGTCCCGAACGGTTCGCCGAACGGTTCGCCACGGACGGCGAACATATGACCTTGTACCTCACAGTCAGCAGACACATTCCAGCCAATCAGCAGCAGACCCTCCCTCCCAGACCCTCCCACCTCCTGGACAGCTCACTAAGAATGCAGCTTCAAAATGGATGCTGTCCAGGAGGTGTCTGCTGACTGTGAGGTACAGGGTCAAAGTTTACTCAATGATGAGTCCGTGGCGAACAGTTCGTGGCGAACCGTTCGCGAACCGTTCGGGACATCACTAATTCTCACCTTAGTGAATAAACCTGTATATATCTGGCAAAATGTTACTTTCAGATGTTCGAGTATCTCTTTTTAAAAACGTATTTATTGTAAAACCTATCTGAAATAACGCAAGAAAAGAAACGACGTACAAATAAATAAGAACTGTAATATATGCACATATTTGATAATCTAATTTTTTATGGATTTAATTTATGTGTTAGTTGAGTATCCCTTTTCTTTCAAAATCTTATGAAAAGATGTCAACTTTTAAATCACAATAAAAGTACTTTTCACCTTGAGTTTTAGGTATGTTTTGTGAAATAAATGGTAAAGCATCCCAACAAAACATTTTAATTCCATAAAATAGGGAAATGTCCAATGGGGGGTAAATAATTGCATGAAATTCTATTACCCTTTTTATTACATTTCACCTTAGGAAAACATGACACATTATTAAGAATACCCAAGATAATCATAGGTTCTCTACAGTGCTTTATTCTTAAACTCCTGTCCAGTTTGTTCTGCCTTGATGTCAAGAACATTAATAAAACTTGTTTTTCTCTCCATGGTTCCTGAACTGGTGGGTTTTGACATTTGTAAATAATGAGAAGAAGCTGAAAGGAAATTATGTTTCTAGGTCTTTACAGTTAATTTTGTTCTAACAGCTTTTTTTAACCCTGTTTGGCTATCTCAAAAAAAAAATAAAAAAATTCTCTATTTGTTTATTTATTTGCAATTTTCACAATTTCTGGTTTAGTAACTTCAAACTTTCTAAGGTATGTTCGTCACCACTTTGTACAATATTTTAGTGTATTTGTTAATACATATATCAAAATTAGTATAACTGAGTCTAAAAGTCAGAAGGTTGAGTATAGTTGAATAAGATAAAGAGCTGTCTTGCTGTCACACACAATTAGATTAAGATCTTCATACCTCCCAACTCTGGGAGGTATAAGATCAGGATTGGTGAATAGGCACAGAGGGGGTTATCGCCAGTGACTTGTGATGACCATAATGGGAGAACATCCCACTGAAGGGGCCTGTCTGGCCAGGACGCAACCTAAAGGTCCTTGCAGAGTGCACTGCTGAAGTGCAATCTGCTGGTTTCTAGTGCCCATTCACAGCTTTATTGCATCCCGTGCTGTGTTGCCCAAAGAAAGTTACATGGTGTCCCTAGATTGGGGACACCTAGGAACAAAATCGGGATAGTAAGACAGGGCCCTGAAATTGGGACTGTCCTGCCAAAATCAGGGCTGTTTGAAACCTGTACCTTGACAGCCCTGGGGTTTATTAACTAAATATTATATTGTCGTGAATCAAAAACTAAATTGCAAAATGTTTTGCAAAAATCTCACCGTTGACTACAGGACAAGTTGGATAACGTTTCCAAATCAGCACTAAATTTAGCAAATTAGTTTTCAATTCACCACAGTGTGGTATTTTGTGAATAAGCCCCTTTGTGTTAATCTTTACTGTTGGGAAATCACTGTCTTCATTTTGCAGTGGTTTGATTGCGTTCCCTTAAAATTCACCGCCATCTGTGGACGCACTAATGCAATTCTGAACACTCAGCATTTTGTGGCAGAAAACGTGTGTCTCAGATATCCTGTACAACTCATTTATAACATAGTGAATCTTTGCATGCCAAACATGTGCTCCAAATGTTAATTTCATTTATGCTGGGAGTTATACAATGCTCACTGAACGCAGTGCTGGGAAAAACCAATGACAAATTGATATAATTAGAAGCAAGATGGACAACTGCCGTTTTATACACTCCTCTAGCTTTCTGGCTTCTGTGGGCACAGATAACATGCATGTACTGATGTGCGTGAATTCAGAAGAAGAAGGTGCAGAACTGTGATAAACACTATTTTTGCTTACGGGTTAGCAAATGAATAAATCTGTGTTTAGCAGAACACTTTCATTGGCAATCATTTAATGCAAAGGAAGATAAAGCTACATCACGAACCTGCTCTGAAAACCTTTTAATAAGAAGTATGGATTTTTTTTTACACACATGCACACACAATCGCATGCACGTACGTACGCACACACACATACATTCAGTGCTTCACAGTGCGACATGTAATGTCTATGCGGATGGGAGCGCTATGGGTACATGCTGGTGTGCCTGAAACCTGGGTAATGAAGCCCATAGACCCCATAGCGCCATAACCACTACATTCAGATGTAGCTGTAGTGCTTATGGTACTTAGAATGTCAAAAAATAAATCAGGAAAAAAATACCCAGCAGGCTGCAGATTTAGGCCACATACAAACAGCTTCTGTGTCTGCTGGTATACCTACTCCCTCCGAAAAGTATTAAAATAAACTAGAGGTGTCTTTGGGAGCCTCTCTTGAACCCTAATGCTGAAAAGTATTATCTAAAAAATTTTGAGTAAGACCGCTTCCACTGCCTACCAGTAAAACATTGAAAAGGGGTTGGAATTCACTGCACAGACATTAAAACTACAGGTGCGTTTACATTTAGGGTCACCAAGTTAGAAATTAGAAACAACGCTGAGGAATTTTAGTCACGATAAAATATGAAAATTGTTAAAAAGTTAGGTAAAAGTGGGGAATGAGCTGGTCGAGATTTCTAAAGAATATCATAGCTTCTAATTTTGTCACAATGGTCTCCTGCAGATTTGGTGTTCTGACCATCTTCCCAAATTTCAACAAAGAGAATTTTGACGTTGCATTTACTAAGTTGAAAAAGGTCACTGATCGTGTATGAGAGCAGAATGCAAGTGGCTACAATCAGGGAGGATTCTGGGTAGAACTGAGGCCTTTTCTCGTTCAATGAATGGCATGAGACAAAGCATGTTTCACCAGGAATTTTTACATATGTCTCCACATCATTTTTATGGGGAGACATAAAGGAAGCAGTTTCAATTCTTGCCACTTCTTATCTATACTCTGCATATCAGCTCTTTTATATTCTCGAGGGACTTGTTGCCCATGTGGTATTTGTATTTGGGCTATAAATCCTGCTCTGTACTCCGTTAAAAATAACTTTTTATTGGTAAAATATGTAGTTCTGAAACATGTAATCGTTATAAGCTATTTTAATGAGCCTTACAAGAAAAACTTCACTTAAATATGTCTCTGATATCAGCCCTGGCAGCGTTTGCTGTAGAATTAAGAGCAGGGGCATGCAAAGGGATTCTATTTTGCTAAAGTCTTGTGTTCTTGTGGGTTGATTAAGGAGACTGGTATATTAATTTAATGAGATTTGGCAACCTTGAGAACACAGCCCACATATATTTACAGTTACCTAGCGTCTCAACCGGCCGGGGAGAGATTCCCCTCCTGGTTCATGAAAAGTGCATTTGGACTTGTTTTAACTTAGATATCAAAAATTCTGCTGGTGAACGCAGCCAAGGAATTCTTTACACCAGATCTCAACAGTACCTGAAACTTTTATGGTACAGATGATGTTGTTGAAGGAAAATACAGGCCTTTTCTACATCTCAAAGCTGTCCCGTGGATTGCCGGAATTTTACTGACACCATTGTATTCCGTCGGGCTTCTTAAACAGGAGAAGGAATACTTTATCAAGAGTTTACTTCAAAGATGAATTAGAAAAACCTGCTACTTTTTGGAAACTGCTCATCATTTACTTTTAACTCTGACAGTTCCTTTTAGAAGGAAGAATTTGAGACAACGTAAAAAAAGCAGATTTAACAGGTATGGGGAATATTTTGCTTTGATTCGGTGCACACATCTAGTTTAACCCCTTTACTACCAGAGATATGACAAGAGTTCTGGTCTTGCTAATGTTAATTCGGTGCATATTTCAATGCTGACAGCGATCTGCTAAAGATGATCGGGCAGTGGTAACGCAGTTAGGCTTCTGCAGTTTTGGGGAAGCCTCATGTCATAAGCCAGCAAGAGAGAACCAGTGCCTGATGGGCAAACCATTGTAAAACAGTCTGGGCAATTACTGGGGTTCGATACCAGGATACTCCTACCATTATAGCCACTACAGCGGGCGTGCCAATCAAAATATGTGTGTTTTCATCACCCTTGTGCCTTGAAGGATATTTTAAAGCATTGTTGTGAAGAACAAAAAAGCTAATTGAAAAACTTAGGTTAAAATAGCCAAGCTGTAACTATACATATGTGCCAACAAACCTGAATTTGCCTGTACAGTCCCACATTTTGGGGTATTAGCAGGTATCAAAATTCAAAAGGGGAATAGGTATTTGCATTTCAGCTCCGACTTAAGGCGGCATGCTGTTAGACAGCCTGGCCACCCTCCTTAGGGCAGACCCTCTCCTTTGATGGACAGACCCGCCCACATTGAGTATGCTACATCTGAGTTCAACAGTCAACACTCTTTGACTCAAATTTGAGTCTGGTTTTAAGTCATGTTTAGCAAAAAAAATGCCAATTATCTTTTTTTTTTTTTTTTTTACATGAGAGAATATCTGTAAATCGGGAACCTGGGGTCTCAGTTTGTCCCTACGCCTAGTTATGTAAATAAATTTCTTTAGTTAGGCACTGGATTTTAATCAGTTGCCAAAGGCAAGTAATCCTTTTAAACGTGGAATAAATGCAGACACAAAAGTATATTGCAGGCGTGAGTGGAAATATTAAAAATAGTCCCTATTGCACACTGTCCTAGATTACATTTGAATACATATGTGGCATGTAAGGTAATAATGAAGGAATTGTAGCCTTGAAGAAGAAATGCGAAATTTAAGGAAGGATAATTATATAATTTATTTCTTGGCCAGACATCAATGCTCCCAGTGAGGTTAGGAGCGCCTGGAGAGAGGCAGCAGGTAAGAAGGGACTGTGCTGTGTAGGAAGTTTAAAATCACATACACTGTATGTTTTTTATAAGTAGTCCTTTAGATTATCTAACATTGTAGCAATTATCTCTCTCCCTCATACTTTAAAAAGAAAAAAAAAAAACATTAGGAACTTTGAATCCTGAAAATTCATTGTGCTATTTACCAAAGTGAGAATTCAAATTGAATTTGAAGTGAATTTAAGGCCATAGTAGCTGAACTCAAAGCACAGCTTACTTAGAGAATTTTTCCAGTTTTATCTATTTTTAACCTAAATGGAAACTTTTGTCACATAGAAACATAGAAACATAGAAACATAGAATGTGACGGTAGATAAGAACCATTCGGCCCATCTAGTCTGCCCAATTTTCTAAAAACTTTCATTAGTCCCTAGCCTTATCTTATAGTTAGGATAGCCTTATGCCTATCCCATGCATGCTTAAACTTCTTTACTGTGTTAACCTCTACCACTTCAGCTGGAAGGCTATTCCATGCATCCACTACCCTCTCAGTAAAGTAATACTTCCTGATATTATTTTTAAACCTTTGTCCCTCTAATTTAAGACTATGTCCTCTTGTTGTGGTAGTTTTTCTTCTTTTAAATATAGTCTCCTCCTTTACTGTGTTGATTCCCTTTATATATTTAAATGTTTCTATCATATCCCCCCTGTCTCGTCTTTCCTCCAAGCTATACATGTTAAGATCCTTTAACCTTTCCTGGTAAGTTTTATCCCGCAATCCATGAACCAGTTTAGTAGCCCTTCTCTGAACCCTCTCTAAGGTATCAATATCCTTCTGAAGATACGGTCTCCAATACTGTGTACAATACTCCAAGTGAGGTCTCACCAGCAGAGCCGTCTTTAACGCGGGGCAAACGGGGCAGCTGCCCCGGGCCCAGTTACTCTTGGGGGGCCCAAGGCAGCTTCCCCGTGGGCCCCGCTGCCCTCAACAATTGTTTCTCCCATGGGGCCGCCGGCCCCCACATTAAGCAGGCCACCGGGTGGGTATTGTAAGCAGGGGCCCGGTCACACACTGTAGCACTTTAACAGCACGACCGGGCCCTTTGCTTTTCGGCAGCACTGGGAGGAAGTGACGGCTGCGAGTCACTTCCTCCCACTAAGGAGAGGAGCCGCGCGGGAGACGAAGGAGGGAGCCTTTGCCAGGAGAGGCAGATCCCAACAGCCTTCAGTCTGGACACTGGGGAACCACCTTCCAAGGTAGGAAACTTGTAGGTGGGTTTAAAAGTGTAAATTTATGTCAGTATGTCTGTCTGTGTCTGTGTTTGTGTCAGTATGTCTGTCTGTGTTTGTGTTTGTGTCAGTATGTCTGTCATTGTATGTTTATGTCAGTATGTCTGTCTGTGTTTGTGTTTGTGTCAGTATGTATGTCAGTGTATGTTTATGTCAGTATGTCTGTCTGTGTTTGTGTCAGTATGTCTTTCAGTGTATGTTTGTCAGTATGCCTGTCAGTGTATGTTTGTGTCAGTATGTCTGTTAGTGTATGTGTCTGTGCTTGTGTCAGTATGTCTGTGTATGTCAGTATGTCTGTTATTGTATGTGTCTGTGTATGTCAGTATGTCTGTTATTGTATGTGTGTCAGTATGTCTGTCATTGTATGTCTTTGTGTATGTGTGTCAGTATATGTGTCTGCATATGTCAGTATGTCTGTAGTGTATGTTTCTGTGTGTGTGTCAGTATGTCTGTCAATATGTGTCTGTCAGTGTGTGTGTCAGTATGTCTGTCAGTGTATGTCTCTATGTATGTGTGTTAGTATGTCTGGCAGGGGGCAGAGTCCAGGGGCCCCAAGCAAATGGTTGCCCAGTGTCCGGTCAATATTAAAGACGGCCCTGCTCACCAGTGTTCTGTATAATGGCATGAGCACTTCCCTCTTTCTACTGCTAATACCTCTCCCTATACAACCAAGCATTCTGCTAGCATTTCCTGCTGCTCTATTACATTGTCTGCCTACCTTTAAGTCATCAGAAATAATCACCCCTAAATCCCTTTCCTCATATGTTGAGGTTAGGACTCTATCAAATATTCTGTACTCTGCCCTTGGGTTTTTACGCCCAAGATGCATTATCTTGCACTTATCCACATTAAATGTCAGTTGCCACAATTCTGACCATTTTTCTAGTTTACCTAAATCATTTGTCATTTGGCTTATCCCTCCTGGAACATCAACCCTGTTACATATCTTAGTATCATCAGCAAAAGACATACCTTACCATCAAGACCTTCTGCAATATCACTAATAAAAATATTAAAGAGAATGGGTCCAAGTACAGATCCCTGAGGTACCCCACTGGTGACAAGTCCAAGCTTCGAATATATTCCATTAACTACAACCCTCTGTTGCCTGTCACTCAGCCACTGCCTTACCCATTCAACAATATTTGAATCCAAACTTAAAGATTGCAGTTTATTGATAAGCCTTCTATGTGCAACAGTGTCAAAAGCCTTACTGAAATCTAGGTAAGCAATGTCTACTGCACCACCCTGATCTATAATTTTAGTTACCCAATCAAAAAAATCAATAAGATTAGTTTGGCATGATCTCCCTGAAGTAAACCCATGTTGTCTCTGATCTTGAAATCCATGTGTTTTTAGATGTTCATCAATCCTATCCTTTAACATGGTTTCCATCACTTTCCCCACTACTGAAGTAAGGCTTACTGGCCTATAGTTGCCCGACTCCTCCCTATTACCTTTCTTGTAAATGGGCACAACATTCGCTAACTTCCAATCTTCTGGGACTACTCCTGTTAACAATGATTGGTTAAATAAATCTGTTAATGGTTTTGCTAGTACACCACTAAGCTCTTTTAATAGCTTTGGGTGTATTCCATCAGGTCCCATTGACTTATTTGTCTTTACTTTTGACAGTTGAAATAGAACCTCTTCCTCTGTAAACTCACGTGTAATAAATGACTCATTTATCCTTTTTCTCAACTGAGGTCCCTTTCCTTCATTTTCATCTGTAAATACAGAACAAAAATATTCATTGAGGCAGTCAGCTAGACCTTTATCCTCTTCTACATACCTTCCTTCTTTTGTTTTTAATCTAACCAATCCTTGTTTTACTTTTCTTTTCTCATTTATGTATCTAAAAAATGTTTTATCCCCCTTTTTTACTGTCTGTGCTATTTTCTCTTCTGTGTGTGATTTGGAAGCTCTTATAACTTGCTTAGCCTCTTTCTGCCTAATCTTATAGATCATTTTGTCTTCCTCACTCTGGGTTTTTTTATAATTCCTAAATGCTAACTTTTTGTTTTAACTATTTTGGCCACATCTGCGGAGTACCACAGTGGTTTCTTGAATTTTTTGCTTTTACTGACAAGCCTAATGCAATTTTCTGTTGCCTTCAATAGTGCAACTTTTAAATAATCCCATTTTTCTTGGACTCCATTTAAATTGCTCCAGTCTGATAATGACTCCTCTACCCATATTCTAATTTTAGAAAAGTCTGTTTTTCTAAAGTCTAAAACTTTTGTTTTTGTGTGGTGTGACTCAGTCACTGTTCTTATATTAAACCACACTGACTCATGATCACTGGATCCTAAACTTTCACCTACAGTAACATCTGATACTAAATCTCCATTTGTTAACACTAAATCTAGTATGGCCTCTTTACGAGTTGGCTCCTCAACAACTTGTTTTAGAGACAAACCCAGTAGGGAGTTTAGAATATGTGTGCTCCTGGCACAAGTAGCTAATTTTGTTTTCCAATTTACATCAGGAAGATTAAAGTCACCCATGATGATAACTTCCCCCTTCATTGTCATTTTAGCTATTTCCTCAACTAGTAGATTATCTAACTCTTCAATTTGTCCTGGGGGCCTATAAATCACACCTACACGAGTTACTGTGTGATTACCAAATTCTAACGTAGCCCAAACGGACTCTATGTTTGCCTCACTAACTTTTATTAGGCTAGATTTTATGCTATCCTTCACATACAAGGCCACCCCTCCCCCTTTCTTGCCTTCCCTATCTTTCCTATATAAAGAGTACCCTGGTATTGCTATGTCCCAGTCATTTTTCTCATTGCACCATGTCTCAGTAACAGCGACTAAATCTACACTATCAGTTGCCATTATTGCCACAAGTTCATGGATCTTATTCCCTAAACTGCGAGCATTTGTAGACATGACTCTAAGCTTATCATTTTTTAACACACTTGCTACAGGCACCTTCTGTCCTTGTTTTGGGGGACAATTGGATTGATGTTTTATCACCCTTTTGCCCATGACATGCGCACAGTCGTTATTCGGCCTGTGGCATTTTTATCCCCAAAACCCCCCAAAAAACACAGACACCGTATTTCTGTTGGAAATATAAAAGTCCACAGCTTTATTTCATTATAATCAAACAAGATAACAAACTGGGGTCATTGCCGCATAATAATAATTTACTACCATCCCCCTCCGTAGAATTACAGAATTACCCCTGGCAATGACCCCATACCATAAACAATATATAACAATATAAATAACACATAATATATAACACACGGCCTACCAAAGAGGCCCCATAACTTTTTTAATGGCCTGGTCCCGCCTCGGGACCGTAGGTGGAGCGCTCCGCGACCTGTAAGGAGAAGAACATTTGGGTAGTCTGTTCATATGTCCACCTACCTGCCCTTCCTCCCTATGCTCCAATCTGTCCTCCCTTAGCCTGTCCCACCTAGCTGCCTGGCCCATCCTGGCCGTATGTGTTACGCCGCTGTCCTTGTGAACTCCTGTCTGAGGACCCAGAAGCGCTGCGCTGGTCCCTCCTTCTCCTTTCCCTGTAAACTGATCTCCGCCTACTGCACCTGCTTGCTGACGGGCTCCTCTCTCTGGCGCTCCATGCCCCATCATGCCTGGTGCTATCTCCGCGCCGTTCCCTGCTGGCGTTCTTCCGGCCTGGGGTCGCTTCTGAAGCCTTGCTGACCCTGGGAGCTGCATCCTGCGGCCCTCCCGTCCATGCCTTACCCCACTTTCCTCTGAACACAACGCTGACCCTTGTGACTGAACTCATGTTGTGAACCCAGCCCTCCCTGGGCCGACCTGTCCGTAGGGGATTCCCAGCGCTGTCCATGGCAGCCAGATTCCTCTTCTGCCACAGACCTGTTTGTGTTCCTGACCCTATAGTGTTCCTTTAATATAAATTTAAAGCAAAACAGTAATTTTTAAATATTTGTTCAAAGGTGTAAATTGTACAGAAGGGACAGTTTCCCTGTCAGCTCCTGAGGTTATCCTAGCCAAAGACAAATGACGCTACCATCTAGCAACATCTAGAAAGCCACAAGTTAGCGAGTTGTGTGCTCTAAATGAATGCTGTTCCTTTATGATAACACAAACTTAACGCAAAATGAATGCTGTTCCTTTAAGTTAACACTTTAGTGAGCTGATTCCTTGACCTTACCTTTACTTTCTTTTCTACAAAGAACATACGTACGATGAGGTCATCTAGTATTTCCATCGGTCACCTTGACATCTAGAACCAGTCTTGGCAGTTTTAAGTCTTTGAACTGTTTGGAAATATATAATACATTTTTCTTGGAAAGACAGGCAATTTTATTATTCGTGATGCTGAGACTTAGGTCGACAACTCTTTCCTGTCTGCAGCTACTGTGTATATATATTTGGCACAAGGTTGCTCAAACTGTAGCCACATTGTGCATTATGCATTATTTCAAGAGATTCCACAGCTATTAAATAATGGGAAAGACTCGTTGGATATCATTTTACACGGGTTTATGTTAAAAGGAAGTGCATAACTGGAAATAAAGTTTTGTAAATTAAAATATATAGCAGTCACACTTGCCCCAAAGATCATTGCCTTTATGTTATTCTCTTAACCGTTTAACCTCCAGAAAGGTGAATGACTCATTGCAAGGGTTTATACATCGTCATACTTATCCATACATTGAGTTACTTGGGATAATGTGGACTTTTGCAAGCCAAAGTTAATTAAGTCCCCTATTGCCTATTATGATTTTAAAAGCGATGATCACTAGTGATGTCGCGAACCGTTCGCGAACTTCCCGAATCAGTGATGTTCCGAGCCGTTCGCGGGAAGTTCGCGAACGGTTCGCGACATCACTAATGATCACACATAGTAGCAAAAAATTCCAAAGGAAGATGGCCAAAATACACAGGGTTATTCAATAAAGTGAGAATTGTCACGAATTTCAAATTTAAGGCCGAAATAGCTGAATTCGAGTTCACAACAATTCTCCGTTTGGTAAATAAACCTCTTAGAAATGTAGTTAGGGAACCATAACAACATGTATCCCAGAGGTTCCAGTCTACTAACTAAGCAGCTCGTACTGTTATTCTGGTCTGTTAAACGATTACTATCAAATATTTTTCTTGGCTCGCTTTTTTGTGATGCTATAGAAGTAGGTAGTTCCTTTTTCCAGCATAAGACCAAGCTTTAAATCAGAAGCCTCACTTGCAAATACAAAATACACACACACTCATACTAGAGCTATGGATTCATTTAATTTTGAACTGCAATTCATCAGAATTTGGGCCAGTCGGGTGATCATTCTCAAACTTCGAGCTGAAATAAAGCGAATCACAAACCAAATGGAATGTTTGGAAAAATAGCCAAACGTGTTTTGATTCATCACAGATCAAGTGAGAAGTTACCGATAGAGTGGAAAAAAAGAGGAGAAGTAAAAAAATAAATCTATGCCTATATATAAATATATTATATATCTAATAAATATGTCATATTTAAGTATATAAATACCAGGAGCCTCCTGTGTATTCTTAAAGTTCAATGAACAAAGCAGGAGATATATTTTTTTTATAGTAAACTCACTGTGCTGTGAGGTGTGTCTAGGTCTGCAGAAAACAGAAACACAAGTGATTTATCTTCTAAATGGCAGAGAATTGAGCAGCTACACTACGGTGGAATGATTTATACAAAGGATTACCATATTCACCATGTTTTCAGGGACACATATAATTTTGTCATATTTATGAAAACTCATGAAAAGCGCTGCCCTGTTATATGTATAATGCATATTCTGCAGGATTCTTCATTGCCTAATTTCTTAATCTCATACACCTTCTTCTGAATTCTACATACTATAGGGCAACCCTTTTCATGTCCTGCCTATCAATGTGTCCTTGACAATATGGTAGATATAGTAACCCTATATATACACCAAAACCACTTCATTAAGCTGAAGTTATTTTGGTGCTTAGAGTGTCCCTTTACCATTTTTGCTCTGTTACATACATTTCCAATTGAGAAAACTGTGTACAGTATCCCTGAGCCTTTCTCCTGAGCTGGTATGTGCCGGAGGATTCATAAATCACATAGATTTTACACTGTTATAATTAGCATTTATATTGAATATTCGGCAGAACTTTACAATTATAGAAAGGAGATATTTGAGCTGCTCACACAAGCTTACAATCTTTGAGGATTTGAGGTAGGCAGGTATATACTGTTTAGAGCCATGTCCTAGGACACTTACTGCTATTTTTATTGTATACAGGCATTTCCCGGCTTACGAACTCCCACTTTACGTTTTCCAGCCTTTACGAACGCAATCCGGATGCCACGCCATTTTATTTTCGCTGCCATTTTGTTTCAGCGAACCATGGATGCGGACCACGGAGAAAGCTTTGAAGCGCTGAAAATAAGAATTTGTGGCCAGGAGAAGTCAGAAAGAGTGAAGAGGAAAAAAAATTTAAGTGCATACAACAATCCTGAATTATGGGGGGAAGTCCTGATTTTAGTCACAAGAGTATTTTCTGGTGTCCACCTTTTTATAAAGTCAGAGAAAAGTAATCATCAGAATGACACAACCACGTTGGTTGTAAAGCTGGGTACATCACAAATAAAAACAATTTATTCATTGGTTTATCCCCCCACTCCTTCCTCCTGTCCCCAACGTTGGCAGGTACTGTATGTAAAGTGTAAAAAATGGTTTGTGTGTGTATGTGTGTCTGAGATTGATGTGAGTGTGTTTGGAACGATAATTATGCCTGGAATTATACTGTACAGTACTACTGCTATAGGTACTGTACTGACTGCAGACTCTGCAGGGGGTTCCAATGATTATTTAGAGTTTATTACTGTAACGTTATTTTATGGGCATGTCAGGATTCATACCAGGTACTCTACTGATTGCAGACTCTGCAGGGTGTTCCAATGATTTAATATTTAGAGTTATTATGGGCATTATGGGTATGTCAGGATGCATTAGATAGATATTAGATTTATTTTTTATGTTTTAGTCAGACAGATCTGGAAATGTAAGCCTGGTAGTGTCTGTCATTTAGGCAGTCTAGCCATATGAAGTGTGTGTCTGACACAGGGCCGGACTGGCCCACCGGGATACCGGGAAAATAGGTGCCACCGGGTGGCCGGTCCGGTGGCACTCAGAGGGGGCCGGCCGGGTTCCTGGCTGGAGCCGCCTGGCCGGGTGGCGGCTTCCCCGGTCCGGCGGTCCTGCTCCTGTCACTGGCTGCTGTGGCTGCTGATGGCTGAAGGAGGAGGAGCCTGTCTCTGTACCATGCTCCCTCGCGGTTCCTGTGCTGGGAATTGTGGGAACGGCGAGGGAGCATGGTACAGGGACAGGCTCCTCCTCCTTCAGCCATCAGCAGCCACAGCAGCCAGTGACAGGAGCAGGGCCGCCGGACCGGGGAAGCGGCCACCTGACCCGGGGGTTCCAGCCAGGAACCCGGCCAGCCCCCTCTGACTTCTAAGGTAAAGGGAATGAAACAGAGAATAGGGGGAATGAAACAGAGAGGAATAAGGGTACGAAACAGAGAGGGAATGGGGAATGAAACAGAGAGGAATGGGGAATAAAACTGAGAGGAATGGGGGTAATGAAACAAAGAGGGGAATGGGGGGAGAATGAAACAGAGGGTAGGGGAATGAAACAGAGGAATAGTAATGAAACAGAGAGGGAATGGGGAATGAAACAGAGAGGAATGGGGGAAATGGAAACAGAGAGTGGAATGGGGGGATGAAACAGAGAGGAATGGGGGGAATGAAACAGAGAGGGGAATAGGGGGGAATGAAACATAGAGGGGAATGTGGGGGATGAAACAGAGAGGGGAATAGGGGGGGAATGAAACAGAGAGGAATAGGGAGGGGAATGAAGCAAAGAGGGGAATGTGGGGGATGAAACAGAGAGGGGAATAGGGGGGGGAATGAAACAGAGAGGAATAGGGAGGGGAATGAAACAAAGAACCACTGCTCCTATACCCTACTACAGCCCCATATCCCAGCAGACTCCAGGTAAGTTGTCAAACTGTTCTTAAATGGTTTGACTACTTACTCTGGGAGGGGGTGCCGACACTCCTGGCACCATAACCACTACACAGAGGAGTAGTGGTTATTGTGCATGGAATATTTCTTTAAATAATCTACAAGTGCCCCTCCCGGGCTCAGGCTCTGGATCCGTCACTGGTATATGACATGTATATTAATGTGTATATTAGTTATATATATATATATATATATATATATATATATTATATTTACACATATTAATGTACATTTATATATGCATAATACACAGAGGAATGTCATTTATATGTACCATATGTAATTAGCAGATATTGGCCCAGTCTTGTTGCTAGGTGCATACTCCAGCACAGTAACATTTTTAAAGTGAAGAGCACACCCACAGGACTTCAAAATAAACATATTTTTTACAGTTGTGCCCTACATACATTCACCATTTCAGTCCCATTAACAAGCTTTCCTTAATATGTCAAGGTAGTTGGACTGAAACATTGATTACATGCAAAGGCACGTCTGCTTAAAATAAATCTGCACTTTTGTTTATTTTGAAGCCTATGAGTGCGCTTTTTACGTTGAAGTACTTTTTAATTTTAAGTTATCTGTTCTAACTCTGTATCTGCACACTATGCTGGCGCCACGCATTATGGGGCTGGTAAATATTTTTTTTCCAGGGCTGCTTTTAATTCCCAGTCCGGCCCTGGTCTGACATTGTGCCATATTTTGGCAGGCAACATAGCAAGGAGCAGAAGGAGGGCTGAAGAGCCTGAAGAAAGGGGAGCAGGAAGAAAGCTCTAAAATTTAAAGGAGGAAAAGAGGTGCAAGCCTTAAAGTAAGAGAGAAGGAGAAGAGAGTAAGAGCTGTAAAAATAAAGAAGGAAACGGAAAGTGATGAAGGAGAGAGGGAAGTTGAGAAAGAAGAAAGTGAAGAAGGAGGAAGGCTTAAGAAAGGGGTAAAATAAAAGAAGGAAAGTGATAAAGGGGAGAGGAAAGTTGAGAAAGGATAAAGTGAAGAAGGAGGACTCATAATGGCACCAAAAAGAAAGAATGCTAATGTTGGTGCGTGTAATAAAAATACAAAAAACGAAAAGCCATAACTTTGGAAACAAAATTGAACATCATAACAGACCACGATGCTGGAAATTCCACTAACGAATTAGTTACCTAATATTCACTAAGCAAATCAACTGTGAGTACAATTTTGAAAGACAAAGAAAAATATTTAAAGGAAGTAAAAAATGCGCAATCCCTGCATTCTACTTGAATACGAACAAAGGAAAATGAAAGCCATATTCCTCATATGGAAAAACTTTTAACAGCATGGATAAGTGATCAAACTAGACGGCTCCATATGCCTGTGACCTATGCTACCATTTGTGATAAAGCTTTATCACTTTTTGAGATGCTGAAACAAAGAAAAGGAGGCAACGTTCAAGAAACATTTTCTGCAAGCAGTGGGTGGTTTGATCGTTACAAAAAAATCAGCTGGTTGGCATAACATAAAAATCCTTGGAGAATCTGCAAGTGCTGATACAGAAGCGGCTAACTTATTTCCTGCTAAGTTGGCAGAAATATTGGAAGAGGGAAATTACTCGCCATCACAAGTTTTCAATGTGGATGAAACCTGTCTCTTTTGGAAGCGCATGCTATCAAGAAGCTACATTGCAAAATAAGAATCATCAATGCCCGGTTTTAAACCAGCGAAAGATCGACTAACTTTATTGCTTGGTGGGAATGCAGCTGGAGACTGTAAGTTAAAACCCATGATGGTGCACCGTGTAGAAAATCCTAGGGCTCTTAAAGGAATTGTGAAAAACACACTGCCAGTCATATGGAAAGCCAATAAAAAAGGTTGGGTTACTGCTTTGCTATTTGAAGATTGGTTCTCACATTATTTTGTACCTGAAGTGAAAAAATATTGTGAAAATAAATCAATACCATTTCAAGTTATTCTGCTTGTAGATAATGCACCCGGTCATCCACCCTTTCTTCAACATCATCACCCTAATGTCAAAGTCATATTCTTACCACCAAACACAACTTCCATTTTGCAACCAATGGACCAAGGAGTTATCGCCACATTTAAAGCACTGTACCTTTGGCAGACATTTGAAATGCTGATTAAAGCAATGGATAACGAGACAGGTCCAAGTCTTTTTGGAGAAAATTATTTAATATTTTAGATGCAATAAAAATGACAGCATATGCCTGGAACAAACTTTCTGAGACAACCATGAAAGGTGTTTGGAAAAAGCTCTGCCATCAGTTGTTTGGTACTAATGTAGAAGGGATTGAAGAACCAGCAGAAATTGAACAGCAGAATACAGAAGCAATCGTTACTCTTGCCAACAGATTGGACCTGGACGTCTCTGCAACTGACGTAAATGGCCTTCTTGAAGCACACAAGGAAGAACTTACAAATGAAGACCTCTTAGATAAGGAAGAACAAGAGGAAGTTGAAGAGGTAGAAGATGTTACTGCACCTGAAACGCCTAGAAAAGGCAATAAATATTTTTGAGTCACACGATTATAACTTTGAGAGAAGTACCAAAGTTGCTAGAGATCTAAGGAATGCCTATGCCTGCTACAAGGACATTTACAACGAAAAGAAAAAGAATGTGTTGGAAGCAAACCAATATCACAGCTTGTCTACAGAAAGCTGCTGTGACCAAACAACTGAGGGTGGACTGTGCGATGCCCCATTCATCAAGTGCAACATGTCTCTTCATTGAGGACGATGATGATTGATGATGATTTGATGAAGAATGCAATATGGTATGTATTTCTTTAATGTTCCTACAACATATATATATATATATATATATTTGTTATGCCTATATTTTGTATTTGTACTTAATAATTTAGGTTTTCTATGGTAAAATTTGTTGGTCAGGTACGGAAATCATGCTTATTATATTGCGGTCTATAGGAAATTGGTTCTCACTTTATGAACTCTCACTTTATGAACTAGGCTTCGGAAGCAATTAGTTCGTAAAGTCGGGAACTACCTGTATATGCTTTTATTGTACACACACATACGTTTTATAAAATATTGTTTGCTCGCCATATGCAGAACCCACGCGCATAACCAGTGTTTTCTAAAATGGGAAATGATAATGGGAAGGAGATTAAACTGAGATTGTTTGCATTCCCTTGTCTGGAGGCTGTGTCCACGGATTATTATTTATAACTAGCCAATGTATGCACACCCAACAATTATACAAATATGTAGTACGTTCAAAAGAAAACGAGTGATGACATCGTCATGAGCTATACTGAGCTTATTTTAGTAACAAATATGCAATTCTACTTTTTAACACATTCTAGAAAAGAGTTTCAGATTCTGTCTGGAACTGTAACATCAAAGCTAGTGTTCAGTATAATGCTAAATTCTTGTCCTACTAACCCCCTCTATAACAGTTTCTATGGAATGCAACTCTCACTATGCTCAGTATGAGGCAGCCTAGACCTGCGACAACACCTTTGTATACAATACATTTCCTTCTTGAGTAGATGAAGGGATTGTGTCTGCAAGAATGATTTTAAAGAAACACTCGAGGAGAGGAGAACGTCGCTAATAATGCAGCTTGAGTTACTGGTAACACCTGTAATAATCCACCCAGAAACTGTGTGGGGCACTTACTGATCATATCAGCCTGATGTCAAAAAAAATTATTTTGATCTGCTCACATACCGTATCCCCATACTGTCTCTCCTCCATAGAGTATTGTGATCTGCTCCCAAGCTGTCTCCCCAAGCTGTCTCTCCTCCCTCCATAGTGTATCTCAATCTGCTCCCATACTGTCTCCACATGCTGTCTCTCCTCCATAGAGTATCGTGATCTGCTCCCAGGCTGTCTCCCCAAGCTGTCTATCCTCCCTCCATAGAGTATCTCAATCTGCTCCCATACTGTCTCCCCATGCTGTCTCTCCTCCCTCCATAGTGTATTTTGATCTGCTCCCATACTGTCTCCTCATGCTGTCTTTCCTCCCTCCATAGTGTATTTTGATCTGCTCCCATACTGTCTCCCTATGCTGCCTCTCCTCCCTCCATAGTGTATTTTGATCTGCTCCCATACTGTCTCCCCATGCTGTCTCTCCTCCCTCCATAGTGTATTTTGATCTGTTCCCATACTGTCTCCCTATGCTGCCTCTCCTCCCTCCATAGTGTATTTTGATCTGCTCCCATACTGTCTTCCCATGCTGTCTCTCCTCCCTCCATAGTGTATTTTGATCTGCTCCCATACTGTCTCCCCATGCGGTCTCTCCTCCCTCCATAGTGTATTTTGAGCTGCTGCTATACTGTCTCCCCATACTGTCTCCCCATGCTGGCTCTCCTCCCTCCATAGTGTATTTTGAACTGCTCCCATACTGTCTCCCCATGCTGTCTCTCCTCCCTCCATAGTGTATTTTGATCTGCTCCCATACTGTCTCCCTATGCTGCCTCTCCTCCCTCCATAGTGTATTTTGATCTGCTCCCATACTGTCTCCCCATGCTGTCTCTCCTCCCTCCATAGTGTATTTTGAGCTGCTGCTATACTGTCTCCCCATGCTGGCTCTCCTCCCTCCATAGTGTATTTTGATCTGCTCCCATACTGTCTCCTCATGCTGTTTCTCCTCCCTCCATAGTGTATTTTGATCTGCTCCCATACTGTCTCCCCATGCTGTCTCTCCTCCCTCCATAGAGTATCTCAATCTGCTCCCATACTGTCTCCCTATGCTGCCTCTCCTCCCTCCATAGTGTATTTTGATCTGCTCCCATACTGTCTCCCCATGCTGCCTCTCCTCCCTCCATAGTGTATTTTGATCTGCTCCCATACTGTCTCCCCATGCTGTCTCTCCTCCCTCCATAGTGTATTTTGAGCTGCTGCTATACTGTCTCCCCATGCTGGCTCTCCTCCCTCCATAGTGTATTTTGATCTGCTCCCATACTGTCTCCTCATGCTGTTTCTCCTCCCTCCATAGTGTATTTTGATCTGCTCCCATACTGTCTCCCCATGCTGTCTCTCCTCCCTCCATAGTGTATTTTGATCTGCTCCCATACTGTCTCCTCATGCTGTCTCTCCTCCCTCCATAGTGTATTTTGATCTGCTCCCATACTGTCTCCTCATGCTGTCTCTCCTCCCTCCATAGTGTATTTTGATCTGCTCCCATTCTGTCTCCCTATGCTGCCTCTCCTCCCTCCATAGTGTATTTTTATCTGCTCCCATGCTGTCTAACCATACTGTCTCTCTTTTTGCCCCATGCTGTCGCTTCCTTTGCCCCCATTCTGCCTTTCCCCCTTTCTCCACAGTGTCTCTTCCTTTAACATATAGTGTCTCTCTCTCATACCTATTACTTTATCAAGGCTTACCTATCTTTGCCACCTTGTTCTACTTCCACAATGTAGGCTCCATGCAAGTGACATCAGAACTGTGAGAAGGGACGCATGAATGTGTTCAGGGGCCAGGACCAACACTGGGACCCACATGGGCTCTTTATTGGAGAGTGTATGTGCGTTTATTTGAGTGTGGCTGAGTGTATTTGTATGTATCTGTGTGCATGTGGTTGTGTGCATGTATGGCCAGTGTGCAAATGCGTCTAGCTTTTGTGGCAGGGTCAGAGAGGCTTTCTATGTTAGTAACAGATTGGAGCACTCTTTATTCCCAGCATGATAGGGTTAATTGGTGGAAGTCAGACCTTTCAGGTAAATGTACTTCACCTGCACTAGGGGTTTAAAAGGTCAGCCTCTGAAGGCATCAGAGAGTCTAACAGCTGGGAGAGAGTAGGCAGTTAAGCCTGAGACCCTAAGACTCTAAAGCAAGCATGTCAAACTCGCGGCCCACAAGGACCATCTTTGCGGCCCGGCGAGCCACGAGTACATGCTGGTGTTATAGCAGCGTAGGCACCTGCTTTCCCCATATTGCAGGTGCCTACTCTGCTAGCACTTACCCGGCCAGGAAGAAGGTCCAGCGAGGGAGCTCAGTGTTCCTGCTCCTCACTGCTCCCTCGCGTGCACCGACTGAAGTGAAGCCTGGCGCCGGAATATGACGTCATGTTCCGGTACCCGGCATCACTAAACCACGCGAGGGAGCAGTGAGGAGCAGGAAGGACCCCAGGGAGATGCCCCCTATCGGCTCCATAAGGTAAGGAACAATAATGAAACGTATGTGTATGTAAGTGTGTGTGTGTCTGTGAGTGTGTGTGTGTGTCTGTCAGTGAGTGTGTGTGTATCTGTCAGTGAGTATGTGTGTGTCTGTGTCAGTGTGTGTGTGTGTCTGTCAGTGAGTATGTGTGTGTGTCTGTCAGCAAGTATGTGTGTGTCTCTCAGTGTGTGTATGTCAGCAAGTATGTGTGTGTCTGTCAGTGTGTGTCTGTCAGCAAGTATGTGTGTGTCTGTCAGTGTGTGTGTGTGTGTCTGTGTGTGTCTGTCAGTGAGTATGTGTGTGTGTGTCAGTGTGATTGTATGTGTGTGTGTGTCTGTTTGTGTGTGTGTGTCTGTCTGTGAGTGTGTGTGTGTCTGTCAGTGTGTCTGTGTGTGTCTGTCAGTGAGTGTGTGTGGGTGTTTGTGTCTGTCAGTGTGTGTGTGTGTCTGTCTGTCAGTGAGTGTGTGTGTGTGTGTGTGCGTGCGGCCCACATAAACTTGAACCTTGTGCCACACTTTGAGTTTGACATGCTTGCTCTAAAGGAAAAGGTACAGTGTAAAAGCCTGCTTAAAGTGCTGTGTTTAAATTGTTTAAAACTGGGAACTGGATTAGCTGGCCAGTTGGATAGTTAGGAATACTGCTGTTTAGTAAGTCTCCACATTGGAGTAGGATTTATTTTCTTTTTTTTTTATCTATTTATGTGAAGCACAGCATTGTATAACTTGTGGAAAGTGCAAATAAACTGCAGTACTATTTCATCCTAAAGCTTGCATTTGAAGTTTATTGTCAAGAGCCTGGCCATCCTGCCACACTTTGTTTATCTGTGGGTAAACAGGGATGTATGCCAGGAGCTATGCAAAATGGTTCTATACGGCCTCCGATTTCTAATGACAGCCTTGGTTATGAATGGAAGAGCTTAGATATGATGGACCCTCAACACCCCATCTCTGCAACACCAGAATGGCAGAATGAAAGCTGATCGGCATGTCTTAAGTGCTGACAACTCGCCATGCTGAAGGAACAAGAAAGAATCATGTTTATAATGGATCCAGCTGCGGGTCAGATAGAAGCTAATTTAGCTGACTAAGCCTGTCTAAGCCGTGAGCCTTAGGCAACTGCCTTAGGCTGACTTATGGGTAATCTGACTATGCTTCAGGCTGAGGAATTCAATCAATGAGCCTCAGCTCAGCCTTTGTAACATGAATGACAGTCAACAACTGCTTGGGTGGACATATAACATACTTGCTCTACTCCATTTTGCTTTCATTTATATTATTACCATTAATTATTCATAAAATCATTAACATATTTTACTGTGATGTTCAAAGAAGATGGAAAAATACCTTTAAGTCTGAATGTAGTCTGTCCATTCCCAGGCTAAAAATCTCATGCTTTGTTCTTAATTGCATAGTATTATTTGTAATCTATATAAAGTTCAACTGTCCCCTTTTTCTCTGATTTTTATACATTTGCATATGGCTGCTTATAGTATGGAAAAACGGACCCAGACGCTACCTTGTGTTCAATGTTTCCTTTCATGTGAATCATTAAACTTAATTTTACTCAGATGAAAAAAAAAATATTTTCCTAATACTCTGCTGGTAGAATTTCTTGCTCCACGGGATTCCAATTACTTAGACCTGTGCAGCAGTGGCCACACTGAGACTTAAGATCTTCTTGCTCCACAGCAAAAAAAAAAAAAAAAAAAATTTCCATGGAAAACAGAGAGGGGAAAAAGGAAAAAAGGAATGGTGTGGCGTCTGGTCTGGTGAGGACTGGCAGCCTTTGGCAACTACAAATAAATCACCTTTTTGTACATAAATCTCTTAGATATAGAGCATGCTATATATACAGATATCACCGATGAAAGTTGCTGAAGTTAAAAGTCATGCATTGGAGGTCCCAGGTTCTATCAGCTAGTCAGAGTGGTGGTAATGTCACTGCCTTATAACTGGGAAACTAGGTTTGAATCCCAGTCAGGCTACCTCACCAGCATATGTCTTTAGGCAAGAAATTTAATTATACATGTCCTCAGAGATTGAATACTTGTTTGGACAGGGCCTTCTTTGTTTCTAATACCTTTTTTTTCCATAACCATAAAGTGCTTCAGAAAATGTTGGCACTAATAGTAATAATCCCTGCAATCTGCTTCAGTTATCTGCTTCAGTTGGACCAGAATTTGATGGACACCTAAGAAAAGCAGACTCTGGTTCCCAAATAGGTCATCAATAGCAACAGGTTTGCGCTATGAATGTCATGATCCCTATCCTATCTCACCCTGTGGTCATTGGCAACCACCTCAAGGGACATCATACATCTACATTGTTGTCCACAAGGCAGGTCAGCATACATCAGGATGCTGCAGTCTATTAGAAATTAATCTCCAGAACTCTCTTGTCAGCCCTCTCATGCTAGTGGCATGTGGAGCAATTTACAAAAATAACTACACATATTTAAATATCACCAACCACAAGGCATAGACAGTATTAAATATATCTTTGCATAGATACGACAGATAAAGGATGCATAAAAGGAGGAGGTTCCATGGCAAGACCAACCTCTCCATGGGGTGTAACACCGGCAGATAGAGGATGTGGCTTACATTACGAAATTCTAGCAGCTCAGTCACATAGCACCAGTTCAATGGAAGTGGGGGTCTACCAGACAGGACCCAAAGTTCACATTGTGCAAAGAGGCCTCTACGACAATCCAGCACATAGTAACCAAGTGCAAGATGTTAGCAGGGACAGCATAAACTGAGAGGCACAACCAAATTCCAGGGATTGTGTACCAAAACATCTGCACAGAATATGGGCTGGACCTGCCTAAGTCCAGATTGTAGATAGCGCAAGGGCTAGTTGAGAATGACAGGACTAACATCCATTGGGACTTTCATATACAGATAGGCAAGCTCATAGTAGCCAACCAACCTGACATGGTGGTGATAGAGAAGGAGCAGAAGAATGCAGTGGTGGTAGATGTGGCAATACCCAGTGACCATAACATCAGGAAGAAATGACATGAGAAGGTGGACAAATACCAAGTACTAAAAGAGAAGCTAGAAAGGATGTGGAAAATTAAGTCAGTACTAGTCCCAGTTGTGATAGGAGCACTCAGGGTTGTGACTCCCAAGTGCGGGAATGGCTTCAGTAGATTCCAGGTGGGACATCTGATATCGCTGTCCAGATACTGCACAGAACCCTCAGACTCCCAAGCCTCTGGTTAGGGACCCGAAAACAAGGAATATATACCTTCCGGGGGGGGGGGGAGGGGGGGAGAAAATCTATTTATTTATACATTCTCACCCCTATATCTACAAAATATATCTACAAATTACCCATAGGCTTTAATTTTGATAATTTAAAAAGCTTATAAAAAATATCACATTGAGATATTATGTCATATTGTTTGATGACATAATAACGTTGATTCTTGGGCCCATCACTGGTTCATGACTTTAACATCTTCAAAGCTTTTACATGCTGGCTTTCAAACACACATACACAGACCAATATATAGACACACCCATCTGCATTTTAGTTGTGAATGTTAATGCCCTGTGTGTGCTTCTGGCAGCCCATAAATTCAAATAACCCCTTACAATAACAGTCATTGCACCATAACCACTACAGCCTGCTGTAGAATTAAGGAATACAAAAAGTTCAATACCGATACTACTAATAATATTGATTACCAAATAAAGTTTCACTTAGCAGCAAATAATTAAAAGAAAAATTGCAATTAACGGGACACAATACACTGTTAGCATATGTTTAATTTTTTTATATTTTGTACAGTACAACTATATATATATATATATGAATTCATATATCATTTTATCCAGTAAAGAAGTCTTACTATAAGTTAGTTTTTATTATGTTCTCATGGTAATTAAAGGGTTAAGAAATTGTTTCAATTAATTGTGTGCATTCACTTATCTGTCTAGTTCCTGGAATTATTACTGTTTTATATAGTAAATCAAATAGCAAGCAAGGCTCGTTCTCGATATCCTAGTGATCGCAAGTGTTTCTGGTACAAACTTCAATTTCTATTGAAAGGAAAGAATTGAGAGAAAAATTGCTATTAAACTGGATACAGTTTAATATTTATTAATACATAGAATTCATTTTCCAGATATTCGCAGACCGTGTTTTAACCTCTTCAGGACAGATCACGTGCCAGGAAAGTTATGATATAAATGGGATTTTTCTTAAACCCTGGTCAGGAAGGCGTTAAATGGCAAGCAGGCCTCTTTCATTACATTGTGATTTCATTGAAAGCCTCGCTGACAGTAAAAGGGTTGTTTGCGTGTGCAAGACATTTATAATGGCTATTACCGTACTGTACAAAAGGTTGCTGAATTGGGGAACATGTTAGCCGTATAGACTTGCATATCTGTTTCATTTCCTTACATTACATCATATCTTACTTACTCCCACATTTATTAAACCTCTGATATGCGAGTTATGTGAGAAAGTGAGCACAGAAAATTCACTTATGCCAGTTTTCTTTTTGCAGACATCTTGAAAGGCCATTAGTCGTGGTAAGCATTAATTCACTGTTAAATAAATGGGAGAAAAAACAGTTTCCTTCAAAATACAATTTACTGTATAAGGTAGAATATGTGCACTGTTGAAACCCAAACTCAGACAGTTCTAGGGAGGCAGAATTTATGAATCCGTTATAATCTTGTAGTAACAGAAATGTTGGCTGCATGGCTATATTCGTTTCAATGATGCTGATTTGTGCAAAGTTAGATTTTATAAAAGTCTACTATTTTGTGGTTTTGATAGGTTAATGGATTTAGAGTTGTGGGAGATGTTGAGAAGACTGTGCACTCCTCAGAAAGTTACAAATATTAAAGGACAATGGTCATTGAAACGTTTTAACATCTTAATGTAATTTGAATGTTATACTATGCCATCCATGTATATTTAAACTATCTATAAAGAAAATGTTAAAGAGGCATTCGACTCCTCAAATTATAAAACAAAATTAATAAAGGATATTAGATATACTATTTATATAGATATACTAATTTAATTATGCATATAATTTTGACGTTTGAATGCAGGAGTGTGTTTGTATGTACTGTTTGTGTTTGATTGCACAGGCATGTTGGCATGTAGTGTTGGTGTTTGATTGCTGGGATGCATGCCCATGTACACACGCACTGCCTCATACATACATACTTATACAGGTAATCATACATATTGACACACACAAAGGTAGACACTGAGACATACACACACTGAAACACATAGATACACACTAAAACACATACACACACTTACACACTCCCTGACACACCGATACACATACTGACATATACACACATCCTGACACATAGATACACATATGATTAAGGCTCCATAGAGACACATAAAAACACCCTGACACACATATACACACACTGACTCTTACACACATCCTGACACACCAATACATATACTGATGAATACACACACCCTGACACACTGATACATATATTGATGTATACACACACCCTGACACACAGATACACATATGATTAAGGCTCCATATAGCTGAAACGTTGTACTTTGTTTAGGGGGTGGCTGACCCACTAATAAACACACCATCAATACCTGTGAGTGCCGCCTGTGTTTTCTACTTTCTAACACTGATACACATACTGACACATACAAACACCCTGACACATATACACACACACTGACACACAGATACACACAGCCTGACACATAAATATACACCCTGACACATACATGCACACATAAATGTCAACATTTTTATATTATTAGCTACCCTCCGATTTACATATTTTTTTTGTGTGCAGGATGGTGGCTTGCCTGGTTTCCAGCTGGCTGAGTCTGATAGGATTGTGGGTCTGGAACTGGCACTCTCCTTCCTCTCTGGAGCTGCCTCCTTAGTTCTCACTCCCCTCCTACCTGTGCCTCTTCCTCCTTCCCACGCGGTTATCCCTGTGTGTGGGAGTAAGTGAATTGCTATCACTTCCTCCCAGGCTTCCCATAGTACAGGGGCTGAATCAGGCTGTTAAGGGACCCCTGTAACTGATCCCCTATACTCCGGCTGAGTATATCCGTTATAAATCTTCCGAGTCCCAAGCGCAGTAGTGATTATAGCCCAAGTTCCCCAAACATCAGCCTAGACTTGATGAAGGGTAAAACTAATCTGTTTAATCCAGGCTCAATGGCCCACTTATATACAATACAGAGACACAGTAAACACGCCCATGACATAAACACACCCACAAAATGTCCCCAAAATGCAATGTGACCTGCTGTGACTCAGCAATAAATGACAAAATATGAAAAACACACAAAATCACATATTTTCCACCTAGGGACCCCCATAGTTTATTCATCCCCGGATAGCCTGGATCTGAGCGCCCAACATATCCGAAAAGCGCTAAGATCCCAGGAACACAGCCGAAACACCACTAGGGTAAAGTTCTGACCGGCTGCACACATGGTCCTATGCCCAAAACAGTTCCAGGGCGTTTTATGCTTTTGCCGGTCAACTTCGGGAGTTCCGTGCAACAGAAATATGGGGCGCACACTCTGGGTATTTAGTAGCGTTTGTTCGTATGGTTCATACGAACAAACCTACCGAGCGGTGCTCTCCAGACATGTGTGGGAATGGAGCAGGCGTTCGTCAAAGTTCAGAGGTATTCGGGAGTTTCCGTGTCCGATTTTACTTCCATGCGATCCACACCGCTGCCTGCATTTCTGCAAACAAGATGACCAACACAGTTCCCACATGTTCGTGCATACGAACGGCAGCCACCGAGCCACACAATTAGAACACGTGATAATTAAAGTGTCAGGAGAGGTTACAAGGGGTTAACAAGCCCAGAGTTGGTTCGCAGTTCGTGAGTTTGTTCGGTTCCCGAACAGTACAAATAAATCCCACGAACCAAGTCTTTTTACCAGCCTTTTCTATCGCCCATAGTCAGTGGACAGGAAGCTAGCTTCCATTCTCCTCCATGAGCCCATGGCGAACGTCCAGGCAAGGGGGCGTTCATCACAACCCCTGTTTAGCAATTTTCATCAAGTGGCCCTAAGTGCATGGGCCACCAAATGGGCACCCTCCGCGTGCTGGCTCCGGTGCCCCTGCACTGACTGCACCTGCAGTAGTTCCAGTGTTACGGTCCAATCACAGACTTTCCAACGCAGCTCAGTGAGATGTCTTTGCAAAGCAGGTGCTCTGGATAAATGCTGCCTCTTGCATTTCGCTCCACTGAGCTAACCAGTCCATGAAGTAACATGACCTGTTGTCTGATTGACAGCCAGGGGATGTAACCCGGTTAATTTATAAAAGTTTCAAAGTTTTTAGTAATCTGTAGTTTTTGCAAAATTAAAAAAATGGGAGACACTATTCACACATAACGCACATCAGCAAGCTGGAATGCTCTGGGGGTCTAGAGTGTCCCTTTAACTACTAACGCTCCCCTGATACCCTAAGTGGTGGAGGGTTGGCAACATTTGGCTTGGGGAGCATGTACCCATAAATGACCTTGTTTAGTCACAAAAATTCACATAGGGCTATTTACTAAAGTGGGAATTGTTGGAAATTCAAAGCACATCTAAAGTGAATCTAAAGCCAAAGTAACCAAATGGAAAGAAATTCTACAAGTCAGCTATATTCCTTCTGTCCCTCTTTTCTAGGATCTCCATCTTGCGGGTGTGTCTGAGCATATAACAGAGCTCAAAAGCAACAACAGACAAAAAGATAAAGTGTCTTCATACTGCAATACATGTTTTTAGAAATCAGTCTGTGTAAATCAGATACATTGTACTTGTTCGAAATTACATTTTAGTTCCATAAATTATTAGTAAGTCACATACAATTTTTTGAGAACTGTCCTGCCCTTGGCCACACCCCCACTCACACCCCTAAAATTAAAGTATCTCTCTTTGTGCATTTGGAATGTTTGGAGGTCTGTGTATGGCTTTGACAGATTTGAATCTACTGGAGTTGAGAGATCTTGTGACATCAATCCATATATTCTTGCAACCTCCATTAGCATGACTTAGAACATGAATGGGCATTCACACTCCACATGCTACCACTGAGAACTGGTATGTGTACTGAATATCATGAACACTGTCTCAGCACTCCTACAGGGACTTGCCATCCCATCCATGGACTTCATACATATTCATTGTAGTCTGGCAGCCCGGTCAGCCCAGGTACTCAAGTCCAATGGGAAATATTCCAACGAGCCAGGCCTAGAGAACACTGAGAGCAAACGCCATCAACCTTATACACATTGCCTGTCTAGTAAGAATCCTGTAGAGTTCTTGTCCACTGCCTCACTCCTTCAGGACTGTGTCAACAGACATCCCGTCCAATGCACCATCACTGTTTTAACTTACAGAAGAATGATTTGAGGCTGCAGCCTAGATCCCCTTGACAGCATTCACATCCTAGTGGCCCAAGAATTAATTGCCCTCCTGCCTCCCTTGCCTACCCTCACATCCTAGTGGCCCAATAGATAATTGCCCTCCTGCCTCCCTTGCCTGCCCTCCCATTTCCCCAAGATGTGGGAAGAGGAACATATATTCTAATTGACTTCATAGTCCAAAATGTTCAAAATGAAATAGGGACACCCTCTAGATGGTAAGTTTTCTTTTATCCTTTTGATTCAGTTTGTCTACTTATTCATCCCCTATTTTTATAATGATGAACATTATTTTTGCATAAATTGTTATACGCTCTGGATAAGAGCACTATATAATAACTGTTATATGAATAAATTAATTTAATTAACAAAATGAAAGGAGGCAATTTATCTTTAATGCTACCATTCAATCAATATCATACAATTTGGGTACGGGTAGAGAGAGGCAAAAGAAAAGCCCTCTGTCTGTTCTAGCAGCTCTGGAAAAAAGAACATGGGTATGGATTACATTACCAGAAAGAAGTCTTACTCCAGTTAATGACTGGCTTTTCCCCTACTGAAGTCCATGAAAAATGTGCTATTCAATAAGAAGAGTAAAACATATCTCTGATAGCAGAATCCAGCCTAAACTACAATTAAAAACACAGAATCTACCCACTGTGTAAGAAGTTTTTGTTATTTAAAAATTCATTGAAAGAGACATTCTAAGTGAAAAGTGAATTTTGTTTACAAGTTTATTTATATTTTTAGTCCAAATTGGAGAAATTCTCCTATTAAATTATTATTTTCGTTATTAAATCACTTTGGATTCCTGACACTTTATGCTTTAATAAATAATTCTGTTAGTCTAAAAAAGTTGAGTTGGGTAAAAAATACAAAAACCTCTGACTAGTTATATATATATTTTTTTTTTTTTTAAAGCTGTACTATTTAGGTCTTTATTTTGCCATATAGTCATCAACTGGAGGTTTTGTGATCACAATGATTCATAGAGGGGTTAGTATAATATCCCAATGCCACATTACACAAAAATATATGCTCCGTAAAATACCTAGGCCCTTCTTGCTCAATATGGGAGGAAATACAACATGCCACAGGCTTGAATGGAATTTTAGAGTTAATCTTTTAGTTTTCTGTTGGGTATAAAAGTATAAAAGTGCAAGTCTTGATGTTATCTAATTAGAGTTAATTAAAGCATAAGCTTTTCTCAAGGACTCTCTCTTTCCTTGTAATTGTGAGTTTAGTACCATTTTCTGAGAAATGTATTCTTATTCTTGTATGCATGCATTATGGGAATGCGAAAGAGTCAATACTACCCATCTAACGTTCTTTATAAGGAGATTAGAATTTAGTCTCTTTTAACATACCTGAGAAGCCACAAAATGAAAGGGATCTTTCCATTCGGAGTGTCTAGGTGAGGAAATATGCCACAGGAATTTCTCACTGCATTCTTTATGAATGGTACTGTCCTCAGTAGTGGTATTTAGCATTGTCAGGGCATTTCATCACCCTCTTGTCATGTGAAGCCACATTGCTGCTTACTAAGAGCATCTGCCTTGACCACAAAGTACATCTTTCTATTGCAATAATATACACCTACAAAAATAACCTTGTAGAAATAGGTGCGGCCACACCATCGCCACTTTAGCAGGACATGCATTTTTTAAATTTATTTAAAGGAGTGCTTTTACCAATCTGGTATTTACACAATTTATTAAAACATAAAAAAAAATATTGCTTGCGTTAACCCCAGTGGCGTACTAAGAGGAGTTGGGGGAGGACGAACAGCCCTGGGTGCCAATGAGTATGGGTGTGCCCAGGGTGCACTTAGACAGGGGCAGCTTTTTGCGCCCCTGTGTCTGGCGTAAGGCACCCGTGCTGCCTATTTGTGGGGCCCAGAAGTCTCTGTGTTAAACCTACATCAGCAGCAGCAGCAGCCCCTCTCGCAAAAGGAGAGGAACTGATGCTAATAAAGATTCAACACGGAGACTCCTGTGCCCCTCTTCAGAATCCAGGCTGCTGTGCCACCAGACCACCAGGGAAAGGTATAGTCCCCCCTTCCTGGCCCTCAGGTAAGAGACAGGGTGTGTGGGATAAGCCCCACTAAAAAATGGTTCATCAGACCTCGTCACCCCCACTCCTCCCTGTCACCTTCCTACACCCTTCCCCCTCCACACCCTGCCCCTCCATTCTGTCACCCCCAAACCATGCCCCCTTCACAATGTCACCTTCCTTTCCCCTCTACATTGTCACCCCAAATCCTGTCACCCCAAACCCTGCCCCTCCACTCTTTAACCTTCTTGTCCCCCCTACACTGTCACCCAAAACCCTGTACCCCTACACTGTCACCCCCAAACCTTGCCCCCTCCACACTGTCACCTTCTGTCCCCCTACCAGGTCACCCCCAAACTCTGCCCCTCACACTGCCACCCCTAATTCCTGCCCCTCACACTGTCACGTTTCTGCCTCACCACACTGTCACCCCAAGCCCTACAACTCACACTGTCACGTTCCCGTCCCTCTACACTGTCACCCCCAAACCCTGCCCCACCACACTGTCACCCCAATACCTGACCCTACACTGTCACTTTCCTGTCCCCCCAAACTGTCACCTCCAAACTCTGCCCCTCACATTGTCACTTTCCTGCCCCACCACACTGTCAACCCAATCCCTGCTCCCTACATTGTCACCTTCCTGTCCCCCCACACTGTCACCTTCCTGTTCCCCACACTGTCACACACATGCACACACACAATGCATTCACTACACAAACAGACATTGCATCCATTACACACAGACACTGCATCAACTACACATACACATACACTATACACACACATACAAAACACACATTTTGCATCCACTATACATACATACGCATTGTGTACATGTGTCAGTGTATCTGTATGTGTGTCCATGTCTGTGCATCTGTATGTGTGTCTGTATCTGTGTGTCTAAGTATCTATACATGTTAGTGTTTGTATCTATGTGTGACTGTGTCTCTGTACCTGCATTTGTGTCTGTGTATCTGTACGTGTGTATTTTTATGTGTGTCTGTATCTGTAAGTGTGTGTATCTGTGTATCGGTATGTGCTCGCCTTCAAGATTTCTCGAGGGCTGCACCGTTCCTGTTGAACTCCACTCCTTCAAAAAATCGTTAAAAACCCACTTCTTCATAAAAGCGTATCAATTAAACTGTTAATAGCTCCTGACTGATTCCTCTTCTGCAACTCTCACTAGTCTAATACTATCCTTACCTTTTTGTGTCATTTTACCCCACTCCCTCTAGCATGTAAGCTCATTGAGCAGGGCCCTCAACCCCTCTGTTCCTGTGTGTCCAACTTATGTAGTTACAACTACATGTCTGTTCGTCCACCCATTGTAAAGCGCTGCGGAATTTGACGGCGCTCTATAAATATCATAATAATAATAATATATCTGTGTGTGTATCTGTGTTTCTGTGTAGCTGTGTGTGTCTGTGTATCTGTCTGTCAGTGTGCATATGTGTGTCTATGTATCTGAATGTGTGTCAGTGTGTGTATGTGTATATGTGCATACATCTCAGCATCTTGCCAACACTACACACAAATACACCCCTGCATTCAAACGCCAACACTACATACAAACACACCTCTGTATTAAAACACCACTATTATATATAAACACACCACTGTATTCAAAAACCACACTACACACAAATATCAACACTACATAAAAACACCCACCCCCCCCCAAAGTCACTAACACATACTCCATACCATAGCATGCTTACATTCAAACACACAAACACTGCTCAGTGCTAAATACATAAAAAAATACACAAATACATTAGAATATTTTGCGTTTTGTGTGTTTTTTTTTTGTTTGTTTTTTAATGTTGCAGTTGGGAGCGGCTGGGGTGTTCCAAATTTAGGATCCGCCCTGGGTGCCAAAAGCCATTTTAAACTTTCATTAAAGCTTTAGCAAATAACATCACAATCCAATTAAGACAAGGCACAGCAAGGGAAACATTGCAAATGAGGAAGAAAAATAGAAACATTGTTTCATTTTCCCTTTTCTCTGAATGCATTCGCTATGCTGACTGCCAGGTGCAAAGGACAGAGCTTATAATAATGATTGACAGGAAGCTTAAATGAAGGCGCCCCGTTGCAGGACAAATACTGTTGGATTCAAATTAATTTTAATTTTTACACTTCACGAATACATATTTCTTGCTTCAGTAAACATAATATAAAAAAAATAAACAGTACTTTAAAGGAGTCTTATTTCTGAACATCCACCTCCAATTAACACCTTTGATTATCTGTATCTCCTTATTTGATCCTTCAATAAACAATTTGCACTATTTTTATAAATTCGGAAAACAATTCTTTTCCATCGCTACATACAGCATCAGAAATGGTTGAACACCTCCTGCAAAAAAAAAAAAAAAAAAAATATTTTACTGAGCTGTAACTTCTTAGAAAACAGGTTAATTAACTCCCCGTTGTCAGATCTTTTTAGACGTTTATATTGGTGCTAAGCTACCGTCAAACCACAGAAGGAAAAGGTTTTGCGCTGTTGCAGAACCGACTTTATTTACCTAGAAAATGAGATCATGTTTTTGATTGAAAGTGAAGTCTTTGAACGGTGTCTTTTTTGCAGTTTGTCTCAAGGCTAACAAGATTAAGCAGGTAAGAGTAGGTGTTCTTGTGCTAATATTTTTAAATGTTGTCTCCATGAGTTCAGAAGTCATGAGCATAATGCCAGATCTATTTCTGCTTGATGAGTCTCTTGATATCAACATGCAGTGCACAGACTTTCCTTCCTTCCTGTAATTAAGATGAATAAGCTTCTGGATACGTTCTGTTGATAGCATCATTTTTGGAGCAATATATCACTCAAGAGATACGACACCCATGAGTTCTGCAATGTTGTTAAAGGATAACTTAGCCATTTATCCTACCAGATGGTCTGATAGCAATATGAGAAATACCTATATCTGCAAAAGGAAAAAAATGCACGTGGAAGACAGGATACATTTATAAAATCCTTTAAATTTGTAGCCGGATGCCACAGGTTAAATATGGACATGTAATATATTATCTCATTTCTATTCTAGGACTACTGACTGTGAACTCCCTGCCTTGTTCCATTATTTCAAAAAGGTATGGTTATGTACAGAGTCATTTTTGGACTAAAAATGTTTTAAAATTGGAGCAGTCAACAGGGGCATTAGATTGGTTACCTTCTCTTAGATCACATTTAAAAAATGTTTTCTTTATTTATATAGAGGCGTTAAAAATTGGTGTCAGATTTTAAAAGAACCATGGCTAATAATTGAAGTTAACAGTTGATGGAACAGGGAAAGAAATGTATATTCACAAAGGAGATGAATGACACGGTCAGCTTCAGGTAGCTTGGAAAATGCAATTTATGTACTGAAATTCACCAACATATGTGTAACTTTAAAGGTTTTCTTTGAAGTTTAAAAGACATACATATGAACAAATAGGGGGCGGTCCAGCAGTCCAAAGATGACAAAAGGGGCTAGTGGACAACCACGCAAAGTGGCCTATACTGTACTTCCATTGTCTAAGGGGTAATCCTAGTAGAAATAGACTAGAAGCTTGACAGAGGTGGCAAGTGGTGTCCATAAGGGGTCTGTTCTGGGACCCCTTCTATTTAACATGTTTATAAATGAGCTTGAAGACCTCATTGAAAGTCATGTTTCAGTGTTTGCAGATGACACAAAACTCTGTAAATTAATACAATGTGAGCAAGATATTACTTTGCTGCAGATGGGTTTAGATAGACTGGGGGACTGGGCACTCAAATGGCAGATAAAATTTAATGTTGAAATATGCAAAGTTATGCACTTCGGCAGAAGAATACACAAGCAACGTATACTCTTAATGGAAGCAAATTAGGGATAACAACACACGAAAAGGACTTGGGAATTGTTATAGACAACAAACTATGCAACAATGTGCAATGTCAATCAGCAGTGGCCAAGGCCAGTGAGGTATTGTCATGCATGAAAAAGGGCATTCATTCTCGAGACGAGAATATAATTGTGCCTCTTTATAAATCACTGGTAAGACCACATATTGAATATGCTGTGCAATTTTGGGCACCTGTTCTAAAGAAGGATATTATGGCACTAGAAAAAGTGCAGAGGCGGGCTACAAAATTAATAAAAGGAATGGAACATATCAGCTATGAAGAAAGGTTAACAAATTTAAACCTATTGAGTTTAGAAAATCATCGCCTGAGAGGGGATATGATGACATTATACAAATATATTAAGGGCCAATACAAACCATTGTGTGGAAATCTATTCACAAACCGGACTTTACATAGGACACAAGGTCATGCGTTTAGACTGGAAGAAAGAAGATTTCGTCTAAGGCAAAGGAAAGGTTTTTTTTACTGTAAGAACAATAAGGATGTGGAATTCTCTGTCTGAAAAAGTGGTTTTATCAGAGTCCATACAGATGTTCAAACAGCTTCTAGATGCATACTTTCAAATACAGAATATTCAAGGATATAATCTTTCAATGTAGTGTAATAACTGCTTGATCCAATGATAAATCTGACTGCCATTCTGGGGTCAAGAAGAAATTTTTTTCCTAGCTTGTTGCAAAATTGAAAGTGCTTCAAACTGTTTTTTTTGCCTTCTTTTGGATCAACAGCAAAAAACAAATGTGAGGAAGGCTGAACTTGATGGACGCAAGTCTCTTTTCAGCTATGTAACTATGTAACTATATAGAAGGAACTCATGTGCCCCCAATCTAGGATAATCCCACTGTTCTCCCTTCTCTGGGATTCTGCTAGTTTGGAGGTCCCTGAGTTCCTTCTAGTCTACTGATTACAGTTTACTTCTACCTCCTCTTAATTATCTACAATTCTAGAATATAAGCTCAGTGTAATGTAACCAAGTAGTGGAGGTGGCAGAGCAAGATTAACCTTAAAGTAACCTTAAAGTAATTTTAGGAAGCCACTGAGGGCCAATGTATTAGAGAGGGACCATTAAACCATAAATTTGCTTTACCCCATTCGCCACGTATATGTGAAAAATAAAGGAGGGGATGCACAGGTAACCTGTTGATAGCAACCCATCTCTGTGAGTTTGTAGGAAGAACTGAAGGTCTATTACAAAACTGGTACTGAAACACCTGCATTATTAGTAATTTGTAGCATAACTGGCTGCACAAGATTTGCAAACAATATTGTCTACTTTTAATGATGCAATGTTGCAATAGAATTTAATGTTGCACAATTAAGGGCATAATGTATATTATAAATATACAATAATTTAGCTTTTTTCCTTTTTCTACTTATACTTCAGTAGAATTAATCTTTATACAGACCTTGAGCTACGTCTCTGCTGGATCCCCAACTGCGATTTATATTAAAAACGAATGAGTTATAAGGCTGATTCTTTCAATATGAATTGTGTAGAAAATGATGAAATAAAAATATGCACATGGATGGAAAATGTTTTACTGTCAGATCAAACACACTTTTTGAAATAAATTAGCCTGAATTCAGACAAGTGTGGAGAATTAGTTATTTCATTTTAGCATCAAAAATGTATGGCTGCTAAGTCAATGATTATTACCTATTGATGCAAGATTCTCCGAGCCAGGTGTCTGGATCAATTTGCTTATTTCCTTTAGTTAATGTAATTAATTATTATGTATATGTTATTTTTACAAAAAAAATTTAAAAATATGTTGAATAATTGATTTTAACCTTTTTTTCTTTTAATGTGCCATTGTATGCGTCCAGGAGGACAATAATGTCTAAATTGGGCAATTTGTATATTGACCTTGACCTGAGCCTACATGCTAACTATGTATCATGTGGAATCTAGATCATAAATATTAGCAGTGGCAAGGTTAGTCAATCCTGTGCTAAAACAAATTAAAACATGTATCATAGTGGCTTAATAATTATAGCATGTGTTATTGTCCGTGGAGGAGACCCTACTGGGCTTACCTTTCATGGAATTCAGATGATTAATTTTCACTGGAGAGAGGGCCATGCCGAATCCGCCTTGAACCGCTGTGAGATGAGGTGGATTTTCAATCTAGACACCTTATCTCCAGGTGGACTCAATGTGGCTTTTGAGATGGCAGCCCTCATTTAGTATATGATTATTCCTTTTGTTTTTATTTGAGATCTATTTTTATTTTTAAAAATGTAATTATTTTTTAATAAAAAAATCATTTTTAATTATGTTATTATTGTTATTAACTTCTCCTTATGTTGAGGTGTTAATATTATGCTATATATGCAGATATGTTTATAGTAAAACTTGTTCGATACGTATTTAATGTTTATTAATGCATATTTCCACATACCAGTCTCTCCCCTATATAAGTTACATTATACGGACTTTAATGCCAATTTCCAAAATGGCACTTTAATATGATGGACTTCCTGGTTATTGAACTCATCTTGGTCGGAGAATGAACAACATAAGAACTACCGACCACGTAATGATATCAGGATGCGGAAGTGAAGGAAATCGGGCGGGAGATTGAATTTCCGGAAAGGACTGGTTTACATGACGCCGAGAGTGGTCATTTCGACTCACCTATAATAAGTATATTGCCATATTATCTTTTTCACCCCCATCTGCTTTTTTCTCCTCTCTATGTATTTCTATAGTGCCTTTTGGTGATTTTTTAGGCACTTGGGGATTGTTGCTTTGTTCTTTTTCATTGATAGCGCCAATCCACCCTACATATATTTCTCTTGTTGTAAGGAAATATATTTTGTTTGTCTTATGTGTTATTGTGTTGATTGCCCAGCTGAAAGATATTAACCAATTTAAAAAATGTGTAACCTCACCCCACCCAAAAAAATAAAAAAAATAAAAATATAGCAAGCCTCCATGAAAGTAACACTGTAGTGATAGGAAAACAAACAAGTAATACTAAAGCTATAGCATCCATGTCAACCAATTAATAAAATAAATCTTTTACTTTCATTTTTCCAGTGCGGAGACTCCTTCCGCACTGCTCACTGATCAGACTCCCGCAAAGCCATTGAGGAGGCATATTCTCCTCTGCCATTGGTCCAATGCAATGATCCTCATAGAGGAGCACTGGGACTCTGATCAGCATGTAGAGGCGTAACTAGAAACCACCGGGCCCCAGAAAAAAATTGCCCTGGGGCCTCCTCCCATGTGGTTCATTCCCCCCCTCCCCTTGCCCTTCCACATATCTCATTCTCCTCTGAGTCCCTCCACATGCCTCATTCTACCACCTAGTCTCTCCATGTGTCTTACCTCACACCAGACACTCTACGTGTCATCCCACCTCCATGTGTCACATTCTTCCCCCTTAGCTCCTCTATGAGTCTCTCCCACACCCCAGCCCCTCATTGTGTTTCTCTCCCACCTCCCTTGAATGATTCTATTCCCCCTCCCCAGATCCTCCATGATGCTCTCCCCAACATGATTCTCTCCCCAGCCCCTCCATGATGCTCTCCTCCCTCCCAGCCCCTCCATGATGCTCCCCCCTTCATCATGCACTCCCATCTCCGCAGCCCCTCCATCATGCTCTCCCCCCTCCCCAGCCCCTCCATCATGATCTCCCCCCATTCCAGCCCCTCCTTCATGCTCTCTCCCTCCCCTGCCTCTCCATCATGCTCTCCCACTCCATCATGCTCTAAACCAGGGCTTCCCAAACTTTTATGGGCTGAGACCCACTTTTCAAAATGGCAATTTTTCAAGACCCACTTGCTTTTAATGCGTATTTTAAAAAGTGAACACCATGGTAATCAGGTTCAGAAGCATACAATTGGCACACCATGGCAAACAGATTTAGAGGCATACAATTAGCAAACTATAGCAATCCGCTTTAGATACATACAATTGGCACACCGTGGAAATCCGCTTTAGATGCATACAATTGGCACACTGTGGAAATACGCTTTAGATGCATACAATTGGCACACCGTGGAAATACGCTTTAGATGCATACAATTGGCACACCGTGGAATCCGCTTTAGATGCATACATTAGGCACACCGTGGAAATCCGCTTTAGGTGCATACAATTGGCATACCATGACAATAAGCTTTACAGGCATACAATTGGAACATTATGGCAGCTTTAGATGCATAAAATTGGCACACTATAGTAATCCATTTTAGATGCATGCAATTGGCACACCGTGGCAATCAGCTTTAGATGCATAAAATTGGTACATCATGGCAATCAGTTTTAGAGGCATACAATTGGAACATCATGGCAGCTTTAAATACATAAACTTGGCACACCATGGCAATCAGTTTTAGATGCATAAACTTGGCATATCATGGCAATCCCTTTTAGATGCATAAACTTGGCACGTCATGGCACTCAGCTTCAGAGGCATACAATTGGCACACCATGGCAAACAGTCAGATGCATAAAATTGGCACACCATGGCAATCAGTTTTAAAAGCATATAATTGGCACACCATGGCAATCAGCTTTAGATGCATAAAATTGGCATATCATGGCAGTTTTAGAGGCACAATTTTGATATATCACAGCAGTTTTAGAGGCAGAAAATTTGCACATCATGGCAATCAGTTTTAGAGACATACAACTGCTTACTCACAGACTCAGAATCAGAAGTGTTGTCCTGCTCTTTCATCCAGGCACCTCATGTTGATTATCCCAGTGTTGGAACTAATGTAGAGAGGACCCTGGTGCAAGTATGTTTTCTGGGCCCCCCTCTAGTGAAAGTGTGGCCAAAAGGTAGATCTCCATCTGTCGGAGAACTTCAACAATGCTATGCCAGATGGAGATCTACCATTTGCGCATCATTGCAGGGTTATATTTGTGAGCAGTGTTTGAATGTAAGCATGTTTTTGTATTAAGTATATGTGTGCATGTATGGGTGTATTTGTATGTACTGTTGCTATTGAAATGTAGTGGTGTAATTGTTTGTAATGTTTGCGTCTGAATGCAGAGGGGTTTGTATATATGGCGTAGGACTTTAAATGCAGGTGTGCTTTTTGTGTGTAGTGTTGGTGTTTGAATAAAGGGGTGTTTGTAGTTAATGCAGGGGTGTGTTTGTATGTAATGTTTGTGTTTGATTGCAGTGTGTGTGTAGTGGATGCAGTGTGTGTATATTGTGTTTATAAAATATACATATACACAATGTGTGTTTGAATGTAAGCATGTTTTTTGTATTAAGTATGTGTGCAGTGTATGCACAAACACAGACACACAAATACACACATTGACACAGCGATACACACAATGACACCTAGTTTCCCACACACAGATACACAGACACTTATGTACACAGATACACACAGACACACAAATACACACACACACTGACACAAAAGGACACGCAGAGACAGGAGGTGAGGGTGACAGTGTGGGAGGGAGTGTTTGTACTGGTAACAGTGTGGGGGCAGTGTGAGAAAGGGTTACAGTGGGCGGGCAGGGGGAGAAAGGGTTACAGTGTGGGAGGTAGGGGGAGAAAAGGCGACAATGGGGTGGCAGGGGGAGTAAAGGTTACAGTGGGGAGGCAGGGAGAGAAGGGCAAGCTGCCGGGCCCCCTCCTGGTGTTGGGCCCGCGGTCACGGACTGAGAGCCCGACTAATCAGTCTGCCTTCCTGAGTCCCTGGCGGCCCTGCATGTGTGGGTCAGCGCGACCCACTGGGGATCGCCCTGCGACCCACCAGTGGGTCACGACCCACACTTTGGGAACCGCTGCTCTAAACCTCCCCATCTATGATGCCCCCTTCCATCATGCTCTAAACGCACCCTCCATCATGCTCTCTCCTCCCCCCCTCCTTATCTGCTTGGCGTGTGCGGTTCCTGGTCTGCCAGGAAAAGCTCTCTCAGTAAACACACAGTGACTGGCTGGAGGGGAGCACTGTACTGTGTGCTTAAAGAGGTTACAAATATAAAAAGAATTGCTGTTAGTGTGAAGATTAGTTCTAAAAGGGGATCCAGGCATTAATCAGTATCCGACAGATTAACACTAAACCATTAGGAGGTATATGTGACAAAACCTGGATTTCCTTCCTGCCCTTGTGCCTTGAACTGAGAAATATCTGGAATTTTTGGACTTTTGTCCGCTTGACATATCCAAGTGGCTCCCTAAGATGTTTGTGCAAGTTCTGTCAATGGTTCACAAAGGTGCAAGTTTATATCCATTAGTATTGTTGGATCTTGGCATTAGATACAAAAGCTAGTCTTTAATAACATTTTCTTTTTATCTCCCTCCAGACCTCGGCATTCACATTACTATAAACCTGATGCAGTGGAACAGTCTGACTAATTGCCCTCCACTTCAATGGCACCTAGAATTTAATAGGGGTGCTTCTTGGCATGCAATGTGTCTTTACGAAGAAGATTATGGTTTCACATAAAGCGTTGTCTCGGGATTTTAAGAAATAAAACTCGTGACCTCTGTTGAAACCTACAATGCATATCAAAGCATTTTCTTCACTTATTATCAATGAGATCATCCTCAAAGAATCAAGAGGTGGTATAAGCCAAATCTAAGGTTGTGATATGTTGCCAAATCTTTATCATCACTTTGTCTACAAAGGTTATAATTCCTAACACACAACTGGAAAAAAACTGCAGAGAGAGAAATTCAAAGTCATAATGTAATATCTTTTGATAAAGATTTTTTTTTTTTACTTTCTATATAAAATATGTTTCACTAATACAGATGTTTCTTAATGAACCTAAGATTTTGTGATGGAAACACACTAAATCGTATACCTCTACTAAGAATTTTCTCCAACAGTGGTGACAGAAGCTCGAATCCTTTATTCTGAAATATTTTACACTTAGGGATTATAAACGGATGAATGGCCCCTGTGAGGGGTAGTGGGAACCATGTTCTCTTATATTTTGTTCTTAAAGGGGCTCTGTAAGCAAAAATGAAACGTTATCTAACATGATTCTAATAATAACTTCCTGTTTCTGAATCTCTTTATATATATTTTTCTTTTTCAAAGTGCTCTAGTTTTTATTAAATACATTAGGAAACGTAGGGGCTACTTTACCTTATGTATAGTAGTCAAGTTTACAGAACATGACAATGGGTGGAGCTTAATGCAAATTTCAGTTTTTCTTGCCAATCAAGTGCATGCTTGCAACTGTCCCGGTTTTGACGGGACAGTCACGATATTGGGATGCCGTCCCACCATCCTGCTATAATTCCCTGGTGTCCCGCATCAGGGGACATGAGGGAACTGTCGCTGGGCAGCACAGGACAGTGGTAGCTTTTGCCCTTTCGGATGCAACAACCCCTTTTTACGGGTAGCCCTGCCCATTGTAGTTGTCACTAGTCACACAACTTATGCTGGTGACTCCCCCTCAGGACTCCTGACTGACTTGGAGGTATGCAAGTATACCCACAATCCATCAGTAATATAAGTTCCACAGAAGGGAAAAGAAAGACATCATGGGTAGAGGAGAACAAAATGGTAGCACCCAGATATTGAGATCCGGCAAAAGGAAGAAAAGTTAATACACTTATCAACCACAACACTAAAAGTGCTGTTTTGGCAGCACTTATCAACCACAACCCTCGTGCTGCCAAAACAGCTCTCATACATCAAGGCATGGACTCCACAAGACCTATGAACGTGTCCTGTGGTATCTGGCACCAAAATATTAGCAGCAGATCCTTTAAGTCCTGCAAGTTGCAAGGAGGGGCCATCAAATTTGTTGTTCCAGCACATCCCACAGATGAGATCTGGGGAGTTTGGATGCCAAGGCCACACCTTGAACTCATTGTCATGTCCTACAAACCATTCCTGAACCATTTTTGCAGTGTGGCAGGGTGCATCATCCTGCTGTAAAGTGTCCACTGCCATTAGGGAACATTGCCCTGATGGGTTGTACGTGGTCTGCAACAATCCTAGGTATGTGTACATGTCAAAGTATCACCTGAATGCCAGAACCCAAAGTTTCCTGCAGAACATTGTCCAGAGTATAACACTGCCTTTGCCTGCCTGCCTTCTTCCCATAGTGCATCCTGCTACCATCTCTTTCCCAGGCAAAAAAGTACACACACCCGGGCATTCACCTGATCTAAAAAAAAATCTATTCATTAGACCAGGCAACCATCTTCCATTTCTCCATGGTCCAGTTCTGATGCTCACATACCCACTGAAGCAGTGGACAGGGATCATCATAATGGGTACCCTGGCCATATGCTGCAAATTGTGAGGCACTGTGTGTTCTAACACCTTTCTATCATGGCCAGCATTAGTTGTTTTTTTTTTTAGCAATTTGACTACTACAGTAGCTGTTTTGTGTGTTGTACCAAATAGGCTAGCCTTCACTCTACATGTGCATCAATGAGCCTTAGGCACCCATGACCCTGATGCCGATCCAATGGTTGTCCTTCCTTGCACCACTTTTGGAGATGCTCTGACCCAGTCATCTTTTTGTTTACCCATTTTTCCTGCTTCCAACATATAAAATTCAAGAACTGACTGTTTACTTGCTTCCTAATATATCCCACCAGTTCACAAGTGCCATTATAATGATATAATTAATATTATTCACTTCATCTGTCAGTGGCTTTAATGTTGTGGCTGATCAGTGTAAATATAAATTAAGGCAAGGAGGGGAGTATAATCAATAAGATATATGGGGACATAAGAAAAGGAAATAAACAAGAAAAACATGACATGTCTGCTTCAAAGAAACACTCCAAGCACGGTAACCTCCACAGTCCACTCTAGTGGTTGTGATTGTAGGAGTGAGCTGGCTCTATCTAAGAGTAATTTGTCAAACTGTTTTAGAACATTTTGAGAACAGATTTGTGATCCTCAGGCATCTGCACCACATCAGGCATTCTCCTGGAGTAGAAGCCGGACATCTTTATTGAGATGAAGTCGGTTTCATGCGGGACTGCGCACATTGACTGAGAACATTTAGCTGAAGCTCTCAGCTGTTCAACCTTGATTTGCAATGAGTTCATTGCATTCTCCTGTATGGAGGAAATGGAAAGCATGGCTGCAGCTGCTCGTGCTTGGCATGAACCAAGTTTTCAAACTGTTCTAAAGTGGTTTGACAAATTACTCTGGCACGACACCAAGGTACTCCTGGCACCCTAACCACTACAGTGGGCTGTAGTGGTTATGGTGCTTGTAGTGTTACTTTAACGTCCCATCAATAGGAACAAATTAAGAAGGAGGACCTATATTCACATTTTCATTGCTTAGTTCACTAACTACCAAGCATTTATTTTTGCTAAATATTATCAAAATGTATGTTTGGAATATGAGATGCATAACCAGCGGAAAGATACATGAGCATTGTGTATAAATTGTTTTTCATATAAGCATTGAAATTGTGTAAATTTGTACATAAGTAAGAATTTACTGAATTATTATATTTTACATTTATTCAGTCATTCTTTATAGAAATAATGGAGGAATTAATACTTCTATACAGTATACAGCATTCCATATCGTGCAATCTTTCATACAGGGTCCGGATTATAAAGGCAAAAAAAGTGTTTTATTTCTACACATACAGCAGGTGTGACAAAAATAGATATATAGAAAGGGTAAAATAGCTTGCTTGGATTGTGAGGACCCTGATGGCTTTACTTGCACTATAGTGTACTCAAAAAGTAACAGGAGAATGTAAATAGAATGTCTACATGTGTGCATAATGCCCAGAATATGCAGTATTTATTTTTAAGTCAAATATATTTCTTAAAAGCACTCAACCTCAATCTCTTTAATTATAGTAGGAATTATAGAAAAGCGTACCTACGTTACTTGTCACTAGAGGCTCAATTGCATGTTGACACCCCCTTGCCCCCTGCCCAGAATTATAATATTTTTGCTTAGCAGCACTCTTCATCCATGTGTATCTACTGATCCTTCTTGTGTGTCTCTCTTAATTCACTCTTATTCTTTTCAATATCCCTTGTGTCTTCCATTTACCACCTTGGGTCTATTAACCCCTCCTTGCTCCTTTGTGTCTCTCTCCTCTCCTTTTGTGGTTTCTAACTTCACCCTTTTTTGTATCTTACCCCCTTTTGCCGGGGGAGGTGGAGAGCAGTGCCCAGAAGACCGCAGGTAAGAAGGCAAATCATTCAAAAAATGGTTTGACTCCTAACAATGGGGGGAGCCAAGGCACTCCTGGCACCATAACCACTAGAATTAACTGAGGTGAGTATGGGGCTTTGTGTGTTCATTTAAGCATCTTTACTAAAAAAGCAGATAAGGTGATTTGCGCACACAGAAATAAATATTTTGGTTTACCTTACACTTTAAGGACCACTATAGGCACCCAGACCACTTCAGCTTAATGAAGTGGTCTGGGTGCCAGGTTCAGAGAAACTGCTATGTTTACAAATGGGTTAATCCAACCTCTAGTGGCTGTCTCATTGACAGCCGCTAGAGGCGCTTCTCACTGTGATTTTCACAGTGAGAAGACGCCAGCGTCCATAGGAAAGCATTGTGAATGATTTCCTATGGACTGGCTGTATGTGCTCGTGGCTCCTGCCGCGCATGCGCATTCAGCCGAGGAGGCGGAGAGGAGGAGGAGAGTCCCCCGCCCGGCGCTGGAGAAAGAGGTAAGTTTAACCCCTTCCACCCCCTAGAGCCCGGCGGGAGGGGGGCCCTGAGGGTGGGGGCACCCTCAGGGCACTATAGTGACAGGAAAACGAGTTTGTTTTTTCTGGCACTATAGTGGTCCTTTAATATCCCATTGGTAACCAACACACAGACATTTCTTTTAACCTATATTAAATGAGTTACAAAACACATAGTGTAATCTGTATATGTGAGATTATATATATGTAAGAATATTTCTTCAAACTCACAATTTTCAGAGTCAATTAAAAGTTGGATCGGTACTTATGGCACTTTTCATCTCATCAAGTCATCTCATCAAGTCGCCCTCAGGAACTCGGCACTGTTACAGCACAGGAACTCCAGAGTCCAGGGTAAGTATTTCAAGGTGAATATTTATTTAACAAATTATTAAAAGCAAAACAAATTAGCACAACGCGTTTCAACCATTACAAAGGTATTCCTCAGGTGCATGTATCTCTCAGACTGAGCATGTATGGCTATATATATGCCAAAGAATAGGTAAGGTAATTACACAATTTAAAACAGATGTATATAAAAATCCACCCACAACCAAATATGGTCAAGAACGGATGTATATCGTCAATCCCAATATGGCGGTACATCGAGTCTCGAGCATAATGTGCTTTCCCACCCCAAGATGTCCGCAATGACCCTCCTGGGTACTTAATTTTTTGGGGAGATTTCCTCCTTTCCAGTGCAAGCTAACTTTTTCTATTGCACAGAAATCTAGAGATTTCGGATCTGATCCATGTTTCTCTAGAAAATGTTTAGATACACTGTGGTTTATGAATCCTTTCTTTATGTTCCTTATATGTTCACCCCTTCTAGTTTTTATAGGTCTTGACATTTTATCCTATATATTGGAATTGGAATGTACAATTAAGTAAATATATTACATTACTTGAATGGCATGTAATCAAAGATTACATTTTAAATTCTTTTTTTTGTAACGGATGAACTAAACTCTGTTACATTTTTATTCAATGTAACTGTATTCTTACATGCATTGCACATACCACAGTGGAAAAAAATTAGTTAAAAAGTTGCTGTTATCCAGGATTCCTTTTTCTAAAAAACTGTTCATTAAAATCTGTTTAATAGTAAGTGATAGTGATCTGACCTTATTGATGGTGTTGCATGCTGCTTTATTATCAGTGAACCATTTACATTCTTTCCCTTGCCATAGGTGTCCCTATGCTTTGGAGGCTGCCACTATCGGGTAGATTTTGAATAGAGCAGATGTAGTGTGGAATGAGGGTAGACCATGCTTTCGACTTGCCAGAAATCACCAAAGATAGCTGCAAACCCTGTATGGGCTGCGGCATCGGTCCATATGACCGGGGAAGAGTCTGAGAAGGGCGGAGGAAACTTTGTTTTCCCATTCCATTGTGAAAGAAATCTAAGCCATAGTGAAAGTTGTCTAGATAATGCAAGACTGAGGGGCATTCGGCAATGTTGAGGAGCAGCCAACATAATGTGACGGCAAATATGTCAAACAATTTAGGACTACTTTTGGCCAAAAAGTTAAACGAGTCGTGAAGTAGTACCAAATGACATGCACATGCCACAGGAATGGATGTATGGGCAGGAGCTTGAATGCATTGGAAACATCCGTTTCCCTAACCAAGCTCCTACCCAAGCCTTAAGAATGGCATGAATAGCATCATCCACAGTGGCGTACTGTAGGGAGAACTCTTCAGAGGGAATTAATGAGTTGATTCTAGGGGACAAAGAATGTGGAGCCGATAAATCGTAAATGAGACTTTTTTTATTGTGAACTTCCCAGTGGCTATAACTATGGGATTGGTACGCCAGCTGGAAAAAGGGGGTTTTTGAGAAAGGACCTAATATGAACCTGCTGTTTAACTCTTTCATTAGTAGCAACTCTGTGCTGATGGGGTCAAGAAGGGCAGACTGTATGTTAGGACATTCGTGACTACCAGTGGGGAGTGTGACCAGGCCAGTGTGAAAACCGTTAGTGAACCCATTAACCAAGAAGTTGACTAGATGATGAGAAGGGTGTGCCTGGAGGTATTACACCAGGTTGTCGATGCTAACTTTGGTTAGTCATTGTTTGGGGTACAGTCGGTCAGGACACATAGTTTTTGCTCGAGCCCCGAAACAAATTGAGCAGATGTGCAACAATCTGCATGAGCTAAATCCACAACTGACAGAATTAAAGTTGTTGCAGATTTGAGCTTTCCCTAGATATACTATGGGTCTACCCTTTAAGGCCTCTGTGTTTTGCAGTGGAAGAACCGAACGAAGCACGGCTAGTTTTAGGAAGGCTAGGATCAACTGGGCACAAGTTGGTGGAGTGTGAGATGGAGGCACACAAGGCACAAGATGGTGGTTTTTGACCAACAAAATGGCGACAGAATAATTCTGTGTCAAGCCTACTCCATTTGGTGTGGGTATTAAATTGGGTGAAGGATGCCGCTGCTTTAGCTGAAAAAGATTTATGATAATCATAAAATGAGAAACCACCGTACTTGTGTCCGAGGTCTACCAACTTGTGCATGTATAAATCCAACTCTTCCCTACGGTGAGGAGAAGTAGAGCAGATAACATCACGGTAAAGCCTGAAGGCAAGGACAAATTCAGTTATGGTAAGTTTTCAATTGAGTCTGGGATCTCTGGCTTTCAAAACAACCAAAAGATCACAATAGCAGTATGCTTTGTTCTCAACCAGATCCTGAGAGGCTATAAGCAATGAGACCAAGTTTATGTCCTTGCCTTCCAGGATATATTTGCGAATAGTCAGGGGCACAAAGTGGGCGGGCGTGATGATGTGAGTGGAAGTGCTAGGTATTGGGTTTGTGGTGGTGTCATTACCGTGAGAGGGAGCTGGAGTGGGGATATCTAAGGGTGGGATGGCTGTCAACGGTTGAGGGGATTCCAGTTTCTTGAGCCCAACACTGATAGTGTTAATGGAGGCAAGAAGGGACGACATTAAACCCTTGATTTCCGTATAGTTGTCGGGTGGAGGGGCTACACCCAGCTGGGGAGTACAGGTGTTGGTGATAGTCTATAGAGTTCAGCTTTGCGAGCTGTAGCTGAGGATCGTAACTCAGCTGCGAGCCTAGGTATAGTCCAGGAACGTAGGGGATACAGGCTCGATGCTTCCAGATTCTCATAAGGGGTGCTTGGATCGGCCGGGGTGGAAGGCCTAGCTAGGGTCTCTGGTAAAGCAAGATCCTCCTCTTGTTCTGGGACTTACAACATACTAAGCATATAGACATGGGTAAATAGGAAGATTTTTGTTATGCATGAGTGCCTGTGTCAACTGGCTGTAGCTAAGCCTAAGATGAAAAAATTATCTGGCCTAGTGTGGAGAGAGGCTCTAACTATGAGGAGGGCCGAGTGGGCTGGGGGCCACAAATGCTGTGGTAGGGACGTTGGCCTCTCGGTGACAGTAACAAGACAAAATATATGTGGGCGTGATATGGTGAGGCCCTGACAAATAACCGCCAGTGGTTAATATGAGGATCTAACTATGCGTTAGGCTGAGGGGTGTATACCTATGATGAGGATGGTTGTTGGCCTCATAGGAGTAGATTATTCATAACAAGACTAGGAACCAAATGCAAGTAACAAACAGCCAGTTGAACAAACCCTAACCTAGAGCGGGATGGGAGTAGGATGTAAGATTGAGACATACCTAGCCTTATGAAATAGAAAGATTCTGTTCAGACAAGGATGAATGCTTGAGAATCTAAAATAGGAAATGTGTAAGGTTAGGTCGTATTTGGGCCTAATTCTACCCCCTTATTGTGAGTAAAACTCACCTGTGTAATAATAACCGTGATTTGGAGGGAGTTGCTGGTAGTAGTTATCTTAGGATAAAACTATTGTTATCCTCTATCAATGTAGTTAAGTATGGAATGGCAAAATATCGTAACACTAGATATACCTGGAACGTAAGTAGAACAATAATTCAAAGAATTCCCTAATATTCTTGGGAGGGAGTAGTAACGATATCAATAACCTAAAATAAAATGTGGACAATCGTAAGGGAACATGTGGTAGCTCCCAAGTGTGATATACATGCGTGAAGTATATAAGACATAAGAAATAATACCCTAGAGATCCAATTTACTTGGTGTTTGTCGCAGAATAGGGGAAGGGGTGGCGGGCTTGCAATGTCTAGGAGTGTGGCCGTTGACTAGCCATTGCAGTAGGAAGGGGTATTAGCGTATCTGAACATATAAGGTTACGGATATTAGTTGTATGTGGAGAATACAAGGAGAAGATGACACTAGGGGTATACATACGAGAATACAATGATTAGCTATAGAAAGATTAATCATATGTACCCAGTGAATGGGAAAGATATTCGAGCCAAAAGGTAATGGTGGCCTGAATGCAGTCAAACGAGACTGCGAGGAATTATAATGTTATATAACACCTAGTAAAGGGAAAAGGAAAACAGGAGGGGATGGTAAGGAAGACAGGAAAACTGAGTACTGTAGCATAACAGATATACTAAAATAATAAACTAATGTCTAACAAAAGATTAAACAAATTCTTATACGTAAAACAGTTAAACATTACTTGGCATATTCACAAAACAGTAGCCTAGCATATAATCCTCATGATTCGACTATAATTCTACTAATTAACCAAGGGAATATAGGAGAACAGAATAGTACAAGAAAATTGTATTATTGACACTGCCATGAGTAAGTTTGGCTGCTAGGGGTCGTATGTGAGCGATATGGAGCCCTGTACGGTAGATTTTTTATGCGAATGAACCACAACGTGAATCAAAGAAAAGGGATGAACAAGGAACCGAAAGCGTGTTCGCGAGAAATGTGAGACATGCTGCAGCCGAACTGAGTGTTTGTATGAACCCTTACATGCAAAACTCACTATTTATGGATCATGCAGGGGAACATAACCTGGAAGTAGCGGTAAGGCAAGAGGTCAGCCTGGAACTATTTCCGGTGGGCTCCGACAGAAACGGAGAGCAGAGTGGAGCGTGCGGCTGGGGATAGCGGCTGGACAAGGTAGGTAGCAGGTCGAGGCACTGGATCTACGAGGTAAGTGTTCTAAACTAACTGTACAGACGTGGTCGTGGGACAAAGTAGTCTGTTTTGCCATGAGAACTTACTTTGCAGAAAACCAACGTGGAAACGAAGCCGAGGTGAGTGAACTGGAACTGGAAGTCAAAGGTTCTGAATGAACCTAGCACTGACAGTTCTGTCTTCAAAGGGGCCTGAGTTTTTATAGCCGGGTAACCCCTCCCACAATTACAGGCTACGCCTTCATATTTATTTAACCAGGCACCAGGGCCAGATTAAGAGCCCAGTGGACCTGGTGCTGACAATTATGATGGGCCTAATTACAAAAATCTTATCGACCAAAAACACTAAAAAAAGTCATACCTACCAATCGTCATGTATCTGGTGGAAGTGGTGCTGAAGGGAAACTCATAGGATGCAGCTATGAGAAAACACACACTCTATGCTAATCTCTCTCTAATTTATGCTTTTATCTTTCAAGTAAATCCATACCCCTAACAGCAATGTCTAGTGAAGCAGGCAGTCAATGGACGGGGTAAAAGGGTGGGCCACTGATGCAAATCATGTAATCAGAACTGCTGAAAGAGGCAAACTTGCCTTAAAAAGGGGGCATGTCCGGTGGTGTATCCTGGTTTTGTGCTGCCCTAGGCAGGACAAAACTCAGGCGCCCCCCTCCACCCCCCCCCCCGCACCCAACCCTTCCCCCCGCCCTGCCTTCTAAATACACACACACACACACACATTCACTGACAGATATGCATACACTAGCTAAAAGAAACACACTCACAGACACACACACTCACTCACTAACAGACATACACACACACACACTAACAGACACACACACACACACATACTATCAGACACACACACACTAACAGACACACTCATTAACAGAGACACACACTCACTAACAGACACACACACACTAACAGACACACTCACAGGGCCGGACTGGGGATACAAAGCAGCCCTGGAAAAAAAATTTGTGCCAGCCCCATAAGTCACTGCGCCATATATTGTCGCATGTAATATGTAAGGCTATGTCTTGCCAGGACAGATGATTGAGTAATATATATATACATATATATATATATATATATATATATTGCTTTTTCTAATATAAAATATTGGTCCTTTCAGGGTAAAACGTTTAATTATACAGTAAGCATACGCACATGCAGACACAGGCAATTTCACTGACATTTCAGTGACACACACAAGCTCATTGATACACAGCCTCATAGACAAACAATCTTACTGATATACATCAGCTCATTGACATAAAAACACAAGCTCACTCACTAGCAGGCACACGCATGCAAGCAAGCTCACTCACTAGCAGACGCACACACACAGCTTAATGTGGTGGTACTGGTGTCTATAGCATGTCCCTACAGGCTTTTCAACGTAAACACTGACTTTTCAGACAAAAGGCAGTGTTTACATTGCTTCAAAGTGACACTGCTAGTGACAGTCACTCAGACGGTCACTAGAGGTGCTTCCTGTGTTAGTGCCCTCCCGCGCTGCTGAATGAGACTGGCGCCGGAATATGACGTCATATTCCGGCGCCGGTCTCATTCAGCTGCGTGCTGGGGAGCAGAGCCAGCGCAGCTCGCGCAGCTCCCTCAGCGGCCGCCAGGACAAGTCCGCCAGCGGCCGCCAAAAGACCTCCCCAGCGGCCAGGGGAGGGCTGGCAGCCTTAGGCCTGGGGGCAAAACCAGTCAAGTAGACTGGTGCACCTGCCCAGGATCAGAGCCGGTGCAAGGATTTTTGCCGCCCTAGACAAAATAAAAATTTGCTGCCCCCACATGTCACATCACAATGCCCCACCCATATGATCTGCCATATGAACTAACGCCAGTGCTGCACACAGTGTGTGTTTACATTAAAAAGCCTGCAGGGACCAGCTATAGACACCAGAACCACTTCATTAAGCTATAGTGTCCCTTTAATGTGAGGTACATTATAGATTAGTGTCACAATAATATACTAGATTGCCTACTTACAAGCAGATGAGGATGATGATGGACTGCAGTTTGGCTCCACTGGTCTGGTGTAGAACAGGATCTCTGGAGGCTGTTTGCAGCTGTGGTCACAAAATTCAATGTTCTGGGAGAATTGGAAGCAGCTCAATTTTTTGGGGGCCCCTTACACAGCTCAAGGTCTGGGCCCCAGGGCCTGACGGTGAGTATGCCCATAAGGCCCACTCATAAGTTCCACCCACCCATGAGTTGGCTCACAGGGAGTGGAGTGTGTAGGGGATGTGTTATGTGTTATTGTAGAGGATCTAATATGTGTGCTTATGGTATGTAGTGTTTAGGGTTACCAGTTTGTACAGGTGATGCAGTGTGTTTGTGTGTAGTGGAAGCAGTGTGTATTTGTGTATAAGGGATGTATTATGTGTTTCTGGTTGTGTGTAAGGGATGCATTGTGTGAATCTGTGTTTGTATGCATAGGGGATGCAAGGTGTGTGTCTGTATGTGTGTGCATGAGATGCATTGTGTTTCTGTGTGTATGTAAGAAAAGAAGTGTGTGTGTTTGCATGCGTGTGTACGGGTTTGCATTGTCTGTTTCTGTGTATGTGTGCAAAGGATGCATTGTCTTTGTGTGTAATGGATGCATTGTGTGTTTCTCTGTGTGTAAGGGAAGCATGTTGTGTTTCTGTGTATGTATAGGGATGCATTGTGTGTGTGTGCGCGCGTAGTGTGAAAGAGCTCCCTGTCTTGGCCCCTGTCCTATAGAGCTGCCCCTTCTTCTTATTCCCTCCCTCCCCTCTTCTTATTCCCCCCCCTCTTCTTATTCCCCTCTTCTTATTCCCCTCCCTCCCCTCATCTTATTCCCCCCTCCCCTCTTCTTATCCCTCCCTCCCCTCTTCTTATTCCCCCCTCCC
>OW240918.1:125234256-125439215 GCA_933207985.1 Pelobates cultripes | reverse complement strand
GGCGGCTGCAGTATTTAAAGGGCCGGCCCAGGAACGCGGCCGGCCCCCAGGTGCCGCGGCCCACCGGGAAATTTCCTGGTATCCCGGTGGGCCAGTCCGGCCCTGCACACTCACTAACAGACACACACTCACTAACAGACACACACTCACTCACATTAACATATTTATTTAACCCCCCCAGCCTCCTTACCTTTGGGAATGCTGGTGGGGTTCCCTCTCTCCCTTGGGGTGCAGGGGGTCCAGTGGCTGCTGGGCCGGCGATGGCTGATGGGCTGGCGGCTGGCGAGGGAGCTCTTCCTCTGAGCTGTCTGCTCAGCTCCCTCGCACGCCGCAGAGTGAGGCTGGGAGCCGGAATATGACGTCATATTCCGGCTCCCAGCATCACTCTGCGGCGCGTGAGGGAGCTGAGCAGACAGCTCAGAGTAAGAGCTCCCTCGCCAGCCGCTCAGCAGCGCCGCCCGCCCAGCCCAGCATGTCAGTTAGCCGCAAGGCTAACAAGGCATTTGCCCTGGGCATTTGGGGGCGGCTTTTTTTGCCGCCCCCTGGAAAATGCCGCCCAAGGCAAATGCCTTGTTTGCCTCGCAGCTAAAACGTCCCTGGGCGTGTCTGCCTAAAGAATTGGAAGGCCAGCCTGGCATGAATGCATTTCAGGCTTCCTGCCAATCATGCAGGCTGGCCAACTGGGCATACTATGCAGACAGCACCCTGAGCTTGGAATAATTGCGTCTAATAATGAGTTCGCTCCACGCTTTCTAAGGACAGTCCCCTAGAACTCGCTGGTCCATTCCTCTCCTAACCTCCTTACTAGCAGACAAAAGCTCCAGGTATATAGTCTGGGACAGAGGAAAGCTGTATGTAGTGTGTGTAGAAGAAAGGGAACATGCCCCAGTGTTAGAGAGTCTGAAGCAGCAAGAGCATTTGCCTTGTGCACAAAGTCAGCTTTACCTTAACTAATTTCATTGTCAGCCAGTCCACACAAGTTTTGTTCCCATACATCCCTCTAAAGTTTCCATGCTTAACCAAGAGTATGTGAAGGATAGTTAGGGTTGCCACCTTTCTTGGAAAAAAATACCGGCCTTACTATTTTGCATAACTAATTATGTATGCGTGTAAATCACAAGGAGTGACCTAAGAGAAAATTCTGTAAAATCACCAAAAAACTACTTACATTTATTCTGCTGAATAAAAGATGGATTGTTCCCAGTGTCTCCCTGTCTCCCAGTGTCTTAGTGTCCCCTAGTCTCCCAGTATCCCCTAATGTCTGTGTCCCCTGTGTATCACAGTGTCTCAGTGCCCCATGTGTCCCCTCATGTCCCCATTTCTTAGTGTCTTCTATGTATCACAGTGTTCCTATGTATCACAATGTCTCAGTGCCCCATGTCTCCCAGTGTCCCCATGTTGCCCAGTGTCACTGGGAGACATGGGAACACTGGGAGACATAGGGACCCTAGGGGACACTGGGAGGCACTGAGACATAGGGACACTGGGAGACATGCGGACACTAAGACACTAGGGACACTGGCTGGGAGATATGGAGACACTGAGAGACTTGGGGACATTGGGAAACATGAGGACACAGACGCTAGGGACACAGTGTCTCAGTGTCCCTATGTCTCCCAGTGTCCCCAAGTGCCTAGTGTCTCACAGCGTTCCCTAGTGTCTGTGTCACCATGTCTCCAGTGTCTCCAGGTCTCAGTGTCCCCTAGTGTCTCCCTGCAGCTTTTACCCCATCCCTCACTTCCCTGAGCTGTAGGCTGTGTCTGCAGGCTGGGAGCTGCTGTCTGGACTCTCTGCGCTGTGTAGCTGCTCCCCTGTGGATCAGTGAGTAGAGAGAGGCAGGGATATGCTGTAACTTCCTATCCCTGCCTCTCTCCACACACAGTGACCCCTACTGGCCGGCGCAGGTATTGCAGAGTAATCTCTGTTTATACATAAAAGTATGCTGGCATTTGTATTGATGGTTTTACTGCAATACTGGCACTGGCCAGGCAGCCTGAAATACCATAAAATACCAGCCAGGTGGCAAGCCTAAGAGTAATGTGTAAAAAAAAAAAAAAAAGGAAAAATCTTTTTTTTTTTCTTCTCAAATCAATGGGCCTATTCCATGGGCCTGGGCCTGGAGCTGCAGCTCCATCAGCCCCTATGTTAATCCGGCCCTGCCAGGCACTAGTTTGTTTTTATACAAAGTGCATCATTTGTGATATATGTCTTGTTTTAATTTACATATCTGTGCTTAATTTTAATACATTTCTTTCTAATTACATTATATATTCCTATTTGCAATATGAACTTTGGACATATTTGCCCTCTTTCAAAATGGATGATCGGGAAGCTATACATCCAGTCTTGACCATATTTGGTTGTGGGTGTTTTTTTTTTATATTGAATAATTACCTGATCTATTCTTTGGCATATATAAAGCCAAACATGCTCAGTCTGAGAGATACATGCACCTGAGGAATACCTTTGTAATGGTTAAAACGCGTTGTGCTAATTTGTTTTGCTTTTAATAATTTATTAATAAAGATTCACCTTGGAATACTTACTCTGGTCTCTGGAGTTCCTGTGCTGTAATAGTGCCGAGTTCCTGAGATCGACTATTGGAAATTCTACCATATATCTCCTTGATGAGATGAAAAGCGCCATAAGTACCGAGCCAACTTTTAATAGGCTCTGAAAATTGTGAGTTTGAAGAAATATTCTTACATATATATAATCTCACATGTACAGATTACACTATGTGTGTATTTTAACTCATTTTATATAGGTTAAAAGAAATGTCTGTGTGTTGGTTACCAAAGAGATATTAAGTGTAAGGTAAACCAAAATATTTATTTCTGTTTGCGCAAACCACAACCTGTCTGCTTTTTTACTTTATCACATTTTTAAAGTGTAAACGATGACATTACACTTGGGGAGTTTTAGCTGCACCAGATTGTTTATCGTATTAAGCGCCACTTTGTCCTTTATCTTTTATCTTTTTAAGCATCTTTTACTGTTTTTAGGTAAGAGGGGGCTATGCTTTTTAATCCATTGCTAACATTAAATGTGTGGAAAAGGGTTTTGGCAGAGAAATGTGTTCCTCTATTAACAGACAATTATTCCTGGAATATAAATGAGGGTAAGTGAGGTTTGCTAGGCAAATTAAAGGAAACATTATGCATACATTGCTTTGATAGTGAAGGAGTTAAGGAAGATAGTGACAGTAGTATGAACTATTTATGGACAATACGAAGGTATATATCTAGTTAATACTACTGTTAAGGTCTCTTGAAAACACATCCACATAGATGAATAACATGTCTTCAAAGTGTCCTGGGTTTGACAGGATAATCCCAAATTTGGATTTCTGTCCTACTGTCCTGGGCTTAAAATACCATCAGCATTACCACAACCATAAATGCTCCTCCTTTGTGCTAACAAAACTATGGGCATTAAGCTCTGTCTGAGTTGGGGCAGACTACAAGCATGACAGGCTGACATGTCCAATTTTTTGGCAACAGCCCCTTTAATGCATGTACCCATCTATTGTAGATGCCCATTTTGGCCCACCCACTGCTATTGTTGGGAGGTATGGACTAACCCTCACTGAAGTAATGAAGAGGAACCACACAAAGGAAAGTCCTCATCATGATATGTTTTGCATTGAGTAACATGGAGAACGTAGCAGATTTATTGAAAGTCCATGTTCACTTGCGTGCTTGTTTACCTATGTGATGCCTCTGTATATAAATATCTACTATATTGGGGAAAGGGTAGTGTTTAATGGCTGGTTTGTGGTAAGCAAGCAGAGTGCAGAAACTATCAGGATTATTTACTAACATTAGGAACTCAAGTTGAATTAAAAGGGAACTTCAAAATGTTCATAATTTATCAAATAACCCTGAGAATATTTTCATCCCATCTGCAGTCAAGGTTGAGTATTCCACCTTAGAGAACCTGTGGACGATTGCTGAATTTTGTCTCTCTTCACTCTGATCCAAATAGCTGAATTTAAAGTAAACTATGCTTTTAGTTTAGTTATTCTGGCCTTACATTTTAAATTCCCTTTGAATTAACTTTGAATTCTCACTTTAACAATAACCATTCACGTTATAAAAAAAGAAATTAGTAAAAAAAATAAAAATATATAGCTTGTTCCATCAACGCAAATACATCACAAGCTGAAACAATGCAAGTCAGTGCATGATTTTCTGTTTTGGATTCAGTCTTGCCCAATGTGTTTTATGTCATCTAAGTCTCGATTTGGAGGAGACAAGTTGCAGGTTGGTGATAAGCATCTATAGAGTGACTGGCATCAGCAACAATCTGAACTTTTTACAGACTTAACAACGTACCCATATAGCAGTTGAAAGCCTCTAAGAACAATCCCATGATCCAAAGTTTTAAAACAGCTGATCGAAGGTTGAGTGAAGGGCACACAATTAGAAAAACTCACATTAATCACTTCTTTAATCCTCCTGACTTTGTAGTTCAAGGTAAAATGTATCTGATTGGCAAATGCCCAAGTTGAAGGTATTTCTAACTTCTTAAGATTGAAGCTTGAAGAAGGAATAGTTTTAATTCATATTTTTGCTGTACGCCAATCAATTGACTATATCAGTGTCCATTATTATTATTTATAAAGCTCCAACATTTTCAGGAACATTGTAAAGTGGGTCCCTTATGGATGTGCCACATACCTATCTATCACAATGGATGGATGGTCGGATGGCTAGATGGATGGGTACATGGATGGATAGACAGACAGACATACAGATAGATAGATAGATAGATAGATAGATAGATAGATAGATTCAAGTTGTCTTTCACAGAATATTCTGCAGGTGTGGGAAATTGATACCCTTTTTAACACTGTAAATATTCATTTGGCCTGAGAGGCAAGGAGAGGAGATTTGTGTTGAAAGACAGTTTGACAGCTGTTTTTGCTGTCTTACTGCAATGTTTGGCCAATTAAGGCAAAGATACAAGAAACATGACTAAATTCAACCAGTTCTCGTTAACTTCCGAAGACAATGATTGCTTCTTTGCCAAGTCCAAGCCATCTATTCTTCTGAGAAATGGCCAAGCTTCCAAGCCCTCTGATTCATTGAGAAGAGCCTTTGAATTCCACTGCTGCACATCCAGTTGTACCAATGAATCAGCACACCTAGCGTGCTGATGTCGACGGAATTGGGCATCTGCTTATCGCGAATGAGCATTTGTGTGTGGATTTTTTAAGAGCAGTAAGCTGGTCATTCATCTCACTATTTGTTAATACACTCATCGCATACAGTGATTCCCTATGGGAATTATTTGATTATCTGGCAAGTGCACCTACGGTAAACAATGTTTCTCTGTGACAAGCTATTGATTGGACCAAAGTCAGCAGAGCTAATGATGCGCAAAGAGGTGGAGCTTTATTCCTCAAGGACACCTCAAACGATGATGGTATTCAGGTGAATGAGTGCTTCCAATTTATAAATTTGTAAACTACATTTCACTTTGTGAAGTATAATCACACATCAGTAAGGAACTATCTGAACACAGTATAGTGCTTTTTAACTCCTAGTATAGTGCTTTTAAAGATTGTAACAAACATGAAATACATCTAGCAGAAAGTAAGGATTAAAATGTGGATTAAAATAAAACAATCAAATATAAACTATATGCAGTTTCAGAATGAGGGTCTTAGTACCGGAATAATTAACCAGTGCGTATTTCTTGGCTGAGGATCATAGTACTGATAATCCACAACAGCTGGTGTGTCTATAGTCAGCTCTCCGTGGTGGTATGTAGAGAACTAACGTCTTGCCAATTTTCAATGCATCAAGCATTCTCTTTGGATTCTCTTCACTGGGCCTCCCTTTTGGCAAACCCACCCCAACCACCCCAGCGCATATTCTGAAAACAGTAATTATTGTGCTCTTCGTTTTACGAATGACAGCATGCAGCAGCAGTCATTAAAGATTCCAGCACACAAGCTGCTAATCAGGAACAAATCCAATTCAATGGGCCCCTCGGTAGAAAAAAAGACGACTTTATGGGACATTTGAAACACTACCTTGTACAACGGAGCTATCCAATTTGTTCTTTTTTTTTTTTTTCAGATCGAACTGTTTATTTAGTAAATGGAAACCTTGCTGACAATAACAGTTGCTTCAAAATGATTATACATTCTTCAACTCTACTGCCTTAAACAAAAATCACACACCTAATAAAATATTTGTTAGGATTAAACACATGATGCTTCCTGTAAGAAGTATAAGGAGAAGACAAAACGTCTCTTTGTGTACAAGATGAAATAATACATAAATATGACCTGCGGAATGATAAGAGTGAATATAAATTGTTGGATTTCCCCGAGTGTTGAAGAACTGTTTGCAGATTTTCAAAGTCTGCCTGTTCGAACCTGCATCCATAGTTCTGCCTTTGAAACTAGTAACATTATTATAGCTTGCTTTGTCTCCTCATGTCAATCAAGACCGTTCGAGTAAATTACTTCAGTTTAACATTTCCTCTCCTGCTTGTTTGGTTGAGATCTTTTATTCCTTTTGACATACTGGGAGGTGAAAATTATTTTAGGAACATATATAACTGTAGGTTTTCTCCAGATATGTCAGCAAATATGACAGAAGGGAGTTTTATATCAGTAATGGGATGTCTTACATGTTTTGTCTACGAGTCCAAAAAAAAAAATGACGACTTGTTTAAAATATTAATACAAATACTGTTACATTTTGGAAGTATGATGTGAACATTTAGCACTGTTTCTCTAGTCCTCCTATAACACATAATACTTTCTCTATTCTCAAGTCTTAGATTAATTTAGCGAATGCATAGGTCTAGGTGGCAAATGTAGAATCTGGAACTCATCATGAGTCCGATATATCTGAGTTCACTTCACTCCATCTTGGGTACGATACCTCAAAGAGGTCTCCATCAACAATCCAGGTAGGGCAGGTGGGTGCATATCTACAAATTTCTTGAAACTAGTGCCTGGGCAGCCAACATAATTCTACACTTTTAATTCCCCTCACTATTATGAGGTAGGGTTCTTTATTTTCAATTGTAGTGTCTAGGGGTTTGGGGACGTTTAGCCATCCACGAACGCAGGAAGGTGGGGATCTCCAACTATTCGGTGGTGGACAATGCCATCTCCACCCCTTCCATTGTTTAAATATTTAGAACCCTCACCCTTCACCCATGAGTGGGGGCTGGGGAACATTAGGTCCTCCTGTCTGAACATTATAATTAGGGCCCCCACATGCTGCCCATGGATTAGGGCTGGGGCCACAAATGTCGACTGAGGGATAGACAGTGATCTGTCCAACCCCATTATTCTTGGAATGTCCCACACCTAATGCCTATGGATGGAGTCATGGGAGGAAATATGTCCCACCCTCACTATTTCACAGGCCTCATCCCATGACACCAATTTTTATTGGGACGCAAAATACATCCAGGCAATTGCTGCATATTCACCGAATTCCGACCTTATTAGGCTTTAGTAAATAAGAGAACTACTATTGTAGTCAGAATTTATTTTCACTGGGTTTTTTTCGGACAAAATCTGTTGTTTACTGAATAACCCAATAAGGCTTGAATTTCTAGTGAATTTTATCCAAGTAAAGATCCTCAGATCAGCTAGCAATTTGCTCTGATCTCCACATGTTACCAGGTTATAAAACAGTTAAACATTTAATCTATTTTCACCCATTTTTTTTTGTTTTTATATAACAATCTTAAACTGCTCAGGTTGAATTCTGCAATGCCTTTTATGTTGAACTACGCTCAACTTTAGATATTGAATATTCAGCTCATTTGACAATAACATGGCTGTACTGAACTTCTAATGCTAATTACGTAGAACGTTCCTTGCTGATGTAAGGGTTACAGGGGCTACATTCAGACCATGTGAAAAAAATGTAATTAGTTCTTGCAGCATTAACTATAAATTTACGTTTTCTGTTGGACGTAAAGCAATCATTAAGTGTCCACAGTGTGGCATCCAACTGCTTGTTAAGTGGTCCACCGTTATAAAATGTTTAATGGCCTTTGCACTAAATCATTATGCTATGCAAATTGCTTGCAGATGCAGGTGGGACAACGTGGCATCATTAACATGTATGTAATCTTTTGGCATTATTTTTCAACGAAAGAACTCTACCATTTAATTGAAGGGCTGTAGACCATGAATGTTTCAGGGACCTTGTAATGGGTTAATGCATTTTAGATGTTTCCTCCTTGGATGCCTGAATATGCTTTTTCTGTTAAGCGCATCCCTAGCCCGAGGTAAGACTATTCATTTTGTTCATTGAAGGTATGTAGAGCCACATATTGGCCTTTTAATCAGCAAGAGACAAGATGAGCTATGCTGGATTAATGAGTCAAAGAAATGCAGATGTCTGTTCAAAATACTGCATTTACAGCCTCAGAGTACAAAAATCTAAATAATTTAGTCAATGGAAAAAAAAATCTTTCTTGTTCATATTTTTTTTATCTACGGTGTGTTTTCTCTGCAAAGTGTAATATTTGTATATACTGTATCTATACTCCATTCAAGCTAGGCAAAAAAATGCTCTTTTGTTTGGCAGGAATATGTAACAAATAATATTTCATATTAATCACATTCAATTTTGGAGTTAAATTATTAATAAAAATGATTTATATTTGTAATACTTTATTGTGTTTCATTAGATTGATTATGTATTTTTTTTAAACTGTTTATAATGTGGTATTCTGGACACATTTAAAGGCGATTGACGATGAATCTTGCTTATAAAAATGGATGTGTTATAAATCTGTTTAAAATGGAAAAGTCACTTCTCAGGGTTTTTAATATTATCTTTACTTAAACTTTACAAATAGCTGTTTGTGTTTGTGAGGCCTAAGGAATAAAATGTCAAAATCAACGAGGCTGTATTTATCTCTAACCTGAAACAGAGCCGGTTACCGTCAGGGGACTTTTTTAAAATTCGCAAAGACCCTTGGCGGTGACATCGCTGCTGGGTTTCCAGTGGCCTGGGGGAGGCAGGTAAAGGTGACCTGAACCTGTTCCTCATGGGTGTGGCCATCTTTAAGCAGCAGATCCTCATCAGAGCCAACAAATCTCAAGAATTTCTGTGAAATTCCAACACACTCAAAATGAGTATTTTATAAAGATTTTATCTTTATGAAATACTAATTTTTCCATGAGGTGTGACATTGTCACTTTAATCTAAGTGCTATCCTTGTCCAGTCATTAAATATAGAAGTTAGTGTTGGAGAGACAGATACACTGTTTCTGTTTTTCTGCATCAGGGGTAGGCAACCTTTAGTACTCCAGTTGTTGTGGACTACATCTCCCATAATGCTCTTACATCCATAATGCTGGAAAAGTAAGGGGGCAATGTAGTACCCAGTATCTTGAGTGCCAGAGGTTGCCTACCCCATTCTACACCAATGTAATGTGTACCCTAGGCCCTAGCTGTGTTGGGATTAAACTGTATTGTGAGGTCAATTGCAAAATGTTTTATGTATATTTAAAGTAAATATATCTCATGGAAAAAGGTTTACACAAGCTAAAGATATTTTAAATGTTTTATTCAATGGTTTAATTTCTAGAAAATTTACTTTTTCTCTATGATGTTAAATGTTTCATGCTCACACATGAAATGATAAATATACCATGTATTAACCACAGAAATATATGTGTGAATGTATGACAACGTACCGTTGGTTTGTTTGGAGAGGAACTCACTTGCAGTGGAACGACAACTGCTTACAAACACAACCTTCACAAGAAAGCTGAGGAATCTATGAGGGTATGGGTACCTTTTATCCCAGAAAAAAGGGGCAGGCAGGACACAAAGTCAGACAGTCCAATGATAAGGCCTGGATTCTAGGGGGTGTAATCAGAATCAAAGCTAAAGGTCAGAATCTGGAAAATCCACAAACAGGAGCTGGAGAGCCAAAGGTCAAAGGCTGGACTCTAGGGTGCATAGTCAGAATCAAAGTCAAAGGTTAGAATCTGGAAAAGCCACAAAACAGGAACTGGAGTAATGGAAACTAGGATAAAATGCACCAGGAGGCTAGGGGACTGAGGCAAAGCACTGACCAAGAGCAGTGCTTGGGTATTCTTAGGCAGACTTAGTCATGTGACAGACCCCTATCCCCTTGCAAGTGGAGCCCCCAGTGGCTAAAAAAGAAGAACTGGGACTCATTGCCAAATTGGTTGTACCACAGTCCCTCCCCTATGTGTCTCCAAGCTACCCTCCCCCGGCCCTTGCAAATCCCCTCTTCACACAACACGGGCATCCACGTAGCCGCTAAGGCACCTTTGGAGAGCTTGGCGCTGATGGTGGACACCAGAGTCAGCTGGAGGAGTAAGCTGTGGGAACAGTGGGTGCCGGAGCCTCTAGTAATCCGCCTTCAGGATGCCGAGAGCAAACTGAGACAGCTAAGTGCCGGCAGGTAAAATGACAGCATAGTCGAACTGTCCTAGATTATAATGTTATTTTGATGTTTAGAAATTTAGCAATAAGAGTCACAAGTGATGACTGAAGTGAAAGACATCCAATTGTATGATACACAGTATACGTCTATGGCATCATTGAATAAATATCTGCAGGTCATTGACAACCATTTTGAATTTGCATGTAAAGGTGGAAGCAAAATTTTTTCCAAGATGTTGTTCTATGTATTGATGCTTTAATTGAAACATAAATCTACATCCTTTATCATCTCCGATGGCAGAGAAGGCAATAAGAATTCTCATTCTAGAACTACTTAGTAATTATTTTGATGTCCAATGTATCTTTCCAACTGGTGCAACATGATTTAATTCTACTCATTTTCTCCCATGGAGATTGATCTTAAATTGTAGTTAATAAGTAGAACGTGTCATCTGAAAAATGATTTGTTATTCGAGAAATTATTTGAAATCAGCAGGTCTGTGGAAATGAATAGGAATAGAAATAAGGAAACAATATCAGCTCAAATCATTTAAATAGTGTGGTGCATTCATTCATTCATTCATTCATTCTTAACTCTTATTTGTTTAATTACTTACACTCCCCCATTTGATTACAGTGGAGTGGGCAGTTTAATAGACCACAAGTCTCTTTGCTGATAAGAAAATATTGATATATATTAATACATAATAGAATACTGTGTATGATAAGGCAAAGGACATACTGAGTCTTTGCACTGAGAATTGTATTGCAGTGTTAAGTTTGTCGACTAACCATTTTAGTCCGATTTTAGTTGACTAAAATATTTGAGATTTAGTCGACTGAAAATAGACTAAAACAATTCAGATGACAATACGACTAAAAGTAAAGTGGCTTTTTAGTCAAAAGATTATGACTAAAACTAAATTGAAATTAACACTGGCGGGTTAGACACATGGAGGAGGGAGGAGAAGAAATTAGACACATTGGGGCTGAGAAATGAAACACATGGGGCATAGGGGGATACAAAGAGGCACAGAGGGGCTGGGGAAGGGGCAAAAGAGGCAGATTTAGGCTTTAATTAATCCCATTAGATTTTAATGGTGTCAACTAAAATCTACTGGAGATTTAGTTGACTAAAACTAGACTAAAACTAAAACAATTCAAATGACTAAAATATGACAAAAACTAAAATGGCTTTTCAAAGTCAAAGTCTATGACTAAAACTAAATTGAAATTTGCCGCCAAAATGAACACTGTTGTTTTGAAATTACAACAATATTATTCAAAATTTTACATCAAAATACACAAACTGGATGAATAACTGAATTGGTTAATGTTTCAAGTTCGGATATTTTGACCTCGAATTTGCAATTACAATTGTGAATTTTTTCGCAAGCATCGTATCTGTAATTATTGAATGGCCAAAACCTGACTTTACGTCAGATTGTGTCCCTTTCATTTTGTCTCAGGGACTGATCAATTGCAGCTTGTAGTCATGTGACAAAGGTCATCAAATTGATTGGCTGAATGCTGATAAAAGCATAAAAATCTTCTTAACAGTATTTATGTTCCTTTTATTATCATTTGTTTTACTGTTAATCTGGTTTATTTACTTTTCTTACCATACTGTCAGATAATACAGGAAACAGATGATCTGACTTAAAACCTAAATTTTTCATACTGAACAGTGAGTAAAGCCTATAATGCACATTGCATTAATCTGCCCAGATTACCGTCAAGTGATATATCTAGGAGATAATTTAACTATAAAGAAAGCAAATCAAGATGAGCAAACTGTGCGCAAACCGTTACCTGTTATTCCAAAATTTTTATATATCACCATTAAAATATAGTTGTATGTAACGTGCTTAAATGGTTAACATATTGCCTTAGGACAGCAGTACAAAAAAGGCCCGAAACTCATAAAATCGGAACTCACAAGCAACATTGTAGCCCAGTTGAGGGCTTTTATCAAGGCTAAGAATAATGTGTAATCGTGTATCATAGAAAAATTCAAAGGCTAAATCACTGAAGCAACTCCATCTACATAATGGCGCACCAAGTGGTCACATAGCCAATTAGTATTGCGCAACCATGAGTGCTTTCTTACAAATAAATGTAAATTCGATTGACAAAAGTGTAATAAAACAGAATAAAGTGATAGTGGTTGCAATAATATTGTTAATGGCTCAATGGTAGTCATTAACATTTAGATAATGATCAAGGCCGAAATCACAAAAGTGCTTGTGCTATTTAAAGGGGAGTACTTTACGCATCATAAGTCGTATAGCTCATAGTAGTTGTTTTGGTGCAAATTGCCATCAACTTCCCAGTGACTGTCAAACCATTTTTGAGTGGTTTGACGTACATTGGGTTTTTATTTGCACGAAAAGTCATGTCTTATTGATGTTTCCCATCTGGAATTGAACTACATAAGCCCTCCAATTTTGTTGCTTCTAAATTTTTCATTATTTTATTTGTACATCGGACTGCATGTTACAGCCAATGAGTAGTAAAGTTTCGAGAGCAAGGCTAATATCTGTTTTTAACAGTTTTTGTATCACTCAGCCTTGTTAGAGTGCAGTCCCCAGTCCACTTGTGCTCCCTATTTAGGGTAAATTAGTTTGTAGTGAAATCCCACTACTACCATATTAGATATTTTACCATTGAGCTGAAAAACAGCTAGAGTGACTTAATGTAGGGTATTTGTCTTAGTGTTGGCTGGAAACCCAACACTTTGATGGTCATTACAATGGTATTAAAAAAAACTTTATCTATTTTTTTTTTTAAATTTACATCATAGTTTGGTATAATGTGAAGGTAATTTTTTTGTTTTGCTTTGTTTATACATTAAAGCTAAGTAATACATGCAGTGTAGTTCACATGCGTGATATGACATAAGATCTGCATTTTTATCTGTTAATAGAACCTTTTCTTTCAAATGTTTTTTATTAAAATAATATAAAATATTATGTTAATTAATAAATGAAAATGGTAATGATCTACGTAAGATAATATAACAGGTGATGGTCACAAACAGAAATGTATATACATAACTAGAATACGTGGCTGAGAAAATGAACTACAAGTTATTAAGTTGTAGAAAACGTATAATACTAATAGAATGATAATAAACTAAGGGATAAAATAAAAACAAAACAAAAAAAAGGGGAGTTGAGGGAGCCCAACAACCATTAACAATAAAAAAGAAAACAAATGGAAAAAAATGGATAAGTATATACAAGAAAAAAAAGTTGTCATGTCTTTTATAGGGAATACATTGAAATGAGAAAGAAATAAAAAGATTTTAAAAAAGGTGAGAAATTTTAAAAATGAGATTCGACCAGATCGATAATCAGACCAATTTAAATGTATTCCTCATCGCCTTTTCCCATTCAGACCAGTCGTATTGTAAGAGGACACCACTGGCTGATAGTATGCAGAGAACAAGCTCAAAACTCTTACTTTCAAATAGATGAATAAGAACATCGGTGACAGATGGAATAGCAACCGATTTCCAAAAGCGGGGAATAGCTGTGTTGGCCGAAATAAGGATATGGCCCAGCATAAGTGTTTATAATATGCTAAGTCATCTGGAAAACACTTAAGGAGACACAAACTAGGAAATAATTTAATGTAATATGTTTTGCCAATAAGTTTGGATTTTTAAACACGACGAGAAAATATTAAAGAGTGTCCCGTTTGGCCACATCCACACCAGCATAATTTAGATTATTGGGAAAGATTTAGACGATGTAATTTAAAAGGATCACTCTCCCACTTGAGCATGTAAGGCTGTTTCACACCCAATTCACCCGCAAAAACAGTGTAACACTGAGAGATGGTACGTTTCCAGCCAGGATCCGAAATAATCATTTTTTTCTAGATTTGGTAATTCCAATTGCCTATAATTCGGGTCCCGGCAGGAAATCTCAGAATGATCAATGTTATGGTCAACCATCTGTTCATGTATAGGAGCATCAGTGTTACTGAGGTGAGGTTTTTGTTTAATTTGGGAAAATGTTAAAAGTTTAGGGGATGAGAATAGATCGTTAATATAATTAATAGAATGGGAGGACCCATAATTTTTATCCATATTAGGTATTGTTAATTTTAAAACTTGTAATGGGGTTGCCCTAGACCAAATTGAAGAAGGACACATATTTTTGTAAAGGGTATTCCAAGCTTTGATGGAAGTCTTGGTTAATAAAAACATATCAGCCATCCTCATGCATTGAGACGGAAGCAGCCATATAATATCTTTAATTGAGTAAGGAGAAAGCTTGCTAGCCTCCATCTCAAGCCAAAGAGGGCGATCGTTATCTAAGTAAAATTTTAAGACCATCGCAGCATTGGTAGCATGATAGTACTGGGCAAAGTCAGGCAAACCCACACCTCCACATTTACTAAGTTTTTGTAAAATGGATAATTTAGTTCTTGCAGGTTTCTTGTTCCAGATGAGAGACAAGGGGCCAAGTGTACCTTTTAAAAAAAAAAAAGATAAAGGTATTGAAAGGAGGATAATATAACATTTTGGGAAGGAGAGTCATTTTGATCAAATGAACCCTACCTAACCAAGACAATTTAAGACTACACCACCTCTCTAGTTCATGCCTAAAATCGGACCAAAACTTACCCAAATTATAATGATGCATCTTGGACAGGTTCTGGCATAGGCTAATATAACTTTTAATGGTGTTACATTTTGCTTATGTCTCCTAATCACATTTTGGCTCCGTAATCAGGCTTGTATGCTTTTAAGGCAGCATCACACCTACAGTCCACGATATGATGTATCTCAAAAATAAAAAATAAAGAGAAGGGAACAAATGTGCAGCCTTTCTCAAATGGTACAGAGGTGAGAATAAGTAAAGTGCTCACTTTTTTCAGAGCCCTGTATCCTGGCTCTGAGAAGTAGTAGCTATGTGCCAATATTTGTGGGTATAGCACTTCCACTAGGTAGATTCGTTAGGCTCCAGAGGACTATTTTAAAATGATTACATTCATTGGTGCAATATCAACATATAATATATAGTATAAAATTCTAGAGGATAAAAGTCCTGGGTAAGCCGAAACGTGTTTCACTCTTAAAGAGCTTCTTCAGCAGACTGAGGAAGCTCTTCAAGAGTGAAACACGTTTCGGCTTATCCAGGACTTTTATACTCTAGAATTTTATAGGTGTAGGTTTTGCACTTATACCGCCTTATAGAGCTTAGAAATGTGTGTTGCAGAGGGAAGATTGAAATAAGAAGGAGAACAAAAGAAAAATGAATATATTTCTTCAGTGAGATACTATTAAAGACTGTTGGATAATATTGACTAATTATGATATTACATTTACTGCAAAATTTAAGCAACATAATATTGCTTTGTAAAGTTTTCACCAACTCCTCTATTTTCACAGTTTGGCATTTTTGCCTAAATTAGGCAGCTCAGATTTATTTCGATTTTTTTTCTGAATAAACCATTTTGTTATCATTATACAATATGCAACAGATATTTCATTTCATGACAAACTCAAGCTGTGTGTTATTGCTGGTGTGGTTTTGTTTCGGAACTCAGAAAAGCCGTTAGTGAATCAGAATATGTTATCTAAAGCTTGTGTAATCCAGGCAAAGACGTAGCCTCGGGCCTTTACAACACAACACAGAATCTAGTTTTTATCCGGTCTAGGGAAAAAAATACTAATCTTAAACATTTAATCTGACGTTGAGCCTTTAAAAGCTTATCAATTAATGCATAAAACATCACAAAATCCAAAGTTAAGGCTTCAGTGTTTCAAAAAAACAATAGTCCGTCGTCAATTATCTTGAAAAATGTATTTTTTTTACAAAACTGTGCATATTTAGAGTGCTACTCAAGGGCTACGCAATGCAGCATTTAACTGGTGGACAGAATTAAAAGATCACCTTAAAAAGCAATACGTAATCAAATAAAGTGTGCATTGGATGAAAAGAAGCTGACATAAGCCCTCACTATGATTTCCCTGCTTTGAGAGCTCAGTTAATTTCCCCCTGCATTCTTGTTCTATGAGTTTGTCTCAGCTTAAGGACCAGTTGGACAAAATTGATAGCAGATGTATAGCATGGTAAGAAAATAATGAAAGGATATTTCTGGTTTTACCTGTTCATTGAATTGGCCATTTTCATTATAGCACGGAGAACATGTTGATGTAACGGAACTAAAAAGAGACAGAATGCATTATTTTAAAGAAAACGTGTCATTTTCAATATCGGAGTTTAGAATAAAATAAAAAAAAAAATAATTATTATTAAATGTCACCCATAAGATCTTGGCAGTTCTACATACAGAATATATTTTCACATTTCTCTTGGACAAAGACATATATTCAATAAACGTTCATCAGAGCACAGACTTTAAAAATTTGGTTTGAAATAGTGCAGTCGGACATCTTGAATTATACCCATGGGAACTTAATTTTTCAGGTTTCCAAGTCAATGCATCGCTCTGTTAATTAATTATCTCCATAATGTCAGCATTATACACTCGGTATATGGCTTGTACTAAAATTAGCAATTAAGAAAATGGATGGCAAAGCTTACCACCTGGCAGGAGAGTAGACCAGGAGCCTGACGGGGACACAGTTAGGGGACAAACAGGGCCGGACTGGCCCACCGGGATACCAGGAAATTTCCCGGTGGGCCGCGGCACCTGGGGCTGGGCTGACAACCCTAATCAGAGATCAGGCTCCTCTAATCCCGGCCGGCTATGTGGCTGGCCGGGATCATAAAAAAATAAAATAAATAAATTTCGGCGGGGCGGCGCTAACGTGTGATGGGGCGGAGCCTAGCATGCGGCAGACGGAGTTTAGCATGCAGCGGGGCGGAGCTTAGCATATGCCAGGGCAGAGCTTAGCATGCGGCATGGGCCCTGGTAACTGCATATATAACTATATAACTATATATACACACATACATACACTGCTGTGTGTGTTTGTGTGTGCTGCATGAGGGTGGTTTGAGGGTGTTGTGTGTGTAAGGGTGCTGTGTGTGTGTTTGTGTAAGGGTGCTGTGTGTGAAGGTGCTGTTAGTGTGAGGTGTGTGTGAGAGTGCTGTTTGTGTGCTGTGTGTGTGTGTGTGTGTGTGTTTGTTAGGGTCCTGTTATTGTGATGTGTGTGTGAGGGTGCTGTGTGTGTCTTTGTGAGGGTGCTGTTTCTGTGATGTGTGTGAGAGGGTGCTGTGTGTTTGAGGGTGCTGTATGTGTGAGGGTGCTGTATGTAAGAGGGTGCTGTATGTGTGAGTTGCTGTATGTGTGTGGGTGCTGTATGTGTGTGTGGGTGCTGTGTGTGTGGGTGCTGTGTATGTGTGGGTGCTGTATGTGTGAAGGTGCTGTATGTGTGTGCTGTGCATAGGCGTGCGCACGGGGTGTGCCGGGTGTACCTGGGCACACCCTAATCCCCGCGGCACGCCTATGCATATTGAGACCGGCAGGGGAGATCTCAGGATCTCCCCTGTCGGCTCATGCAGAGCTGGCGCTATCCGAGCGCCGGCTCTGCTCTCAGCCTCCCTCTCCACTGACCCGCATGCAGGGAGGGAGGAAGGAGAGGACCGGTGGAGCTCTTGCCGGCAGCTCCGCCGGGTTCCTCTCGCGAGATATGAGCGTTGCCACGGCAACGCTCAAATATCGCGAGAGTGAACTCTAGCCCCGCAGGGGGCTAGATTTCACTCTCCACTGGACCACCAGGGAAAGCAACAGCACGATCCCCCCTCCCTACAAAAGGTAAGAAGGGAGGGGGGATAGCAAGTAAATAATCCACCTCCACCCCCACAATCACCCACCCACATAAAGCACACATACAGCACCCACAGACATACAACACCCACAGACATACAACACCCACACACATACAGCACCCACAGACATACAACACCCACAGACATACAGCACCCACAGACATACAACACCCACACACATACAGCACCCACAGACATACAGCACCAACAGACATACACAGCACCCACAGACATACACAGCACCCACACACATACGACATACACAGCACCCACACACATACAGCGCCCACACACACACAGCGCCCACAGACATACACTGCACCCACACACATACAGCACCCACAGACATACACAGCACCCACACACATACAGCACCCACACACATACAGCACCCACAGACATACACAGCACCCACACACATTCAGCACCCACAGACATACACAGTACCCTCACACATACAGCACCCACAGACATCAGCACCCACATACATTCAGCACCCACAGACACACAGCACCCACAGACACACAGCACCCACACACACACAGCACCCACACACATACAGCACCCATACACAGCACCCACAGACATACACAGCACCCACACACATACACAGCACCCACAGACATACACAGCACCCACAGACATACACAGCACCCACAGACATACACAGCACCCACACACATACAGCACCCACATACAGCACCACAGACATACAGCACCCACACACATACAGCACCCACAGACATACACAGCACAGACATACAGCACCCACAGACATACACATCACCCACACACATACAGCACCCACAGACATACACAGCACCAACACACATACAGCACCCACACACACATACAGCACCCTCACACACAGCACACAAACAGCACCCTCACACACACACAGCACACTAACAGTACCCTCACAAACACAAACAGGACATTAACAAACACACACACAGCACACTACCAGTACCCTCACACACAAACAGCACCCTCACAAGCGCACACACACACACAAACAGCACCCTCACACACAGTGCATTAACAGCATCCTCTCAAGCACGCACACACAAACACCCTCACCCACATAGCACACTACCAGCACCGTCACACACATATCACACTAACAGCACCCTCACACAGCACACACACACACACACACACACACAGCAGTGTGTGTATGTGTGTATATATGTGTATGTATATAGATATATATATACATACATACATATATATATATATATATGCGGCGTGTGCTTGTGCTTTAGGGTGCACACCCTAATGCAATAGGCTGCGCACGCCTATGGTGCTGTGTGTGTGTGTGTGCTGTATGTGTGTGTGTGTGTGTGTGTGTGTGGTGTATGTGTATGAGGGTGCTGTATGTGTGTGTGTGCTGTGTGTGGGTGCTGTATGTGTGTGGGTGCTGTATGTGTGTGTGTGCTGTGTGTGGGTGCTGTATGTGTGTGCTGCGTGTGTGTGGGTGCTGTATGTGTGTGTGTGCTGTATGTGTGTGTGCTGTATGTGTGTGTGTGCTGTATGTGTATGTGTGCTGCAACCCGGGAAGCAACACATGGCGGCAGGCACCCAGTCGTAGGGGTCCGCAGGGTGGGCGGGTGGGCCCCCTGGAGTAACGGGCCCAGTCGCAGCTGTGACCTCTGTGACCCCTGTATGTATGCCACTGTACACACACACATACATACAAACACACATACATACAAAGACACACACATACATACATAAGACAGACACATACATACAAACACACACACAGATATTTACAGACACTCACATACATACAAACACACACATACACAGACACACAGACTGACATATACACACACATACAAACCCACGCACACAGACAGACACACATACATACATACACACACACACACAGACATACACACACACATACAGACACACATACAGAGAAACCTTCATACAGACACACATACATACAAACATATATACAAAATATTTTAGTCACCCTCCTATTTCCTACCTTTTAGATGCAAGAGGGTGACTTCCCTGGGGTCCAGTGGTTGCTCAGCCTGAAGGGAGTCAGAGTTCCCACTCCGACTCCCTTCTCTCTTCCTCCTGCGCCTCTCCCGTTGTAAGCTGGGAGGAGTGACGCGACAGTCACTTCTTCCCAGCTGTGATGTCCTCAAAGGGGGCCCGGTCGCGCTGTTAAAGCGCCGCAGAGCTGACCGGGCCCCCTTGAAAACCATAGCCATCGGGTGGCCCTAACAGCATGGGTCACCCGATTGGCCCCTGAACGTTCGGCCCCGGCCAGCACTGTATAACCACTGGGGCCGCACATTCAGGATCCCATCTGGTGGCCTATGCTGTTAGAGCCAACACATGGTGGCAGGGGATCGCAACTGACAACAGTGGTGGTATGTTCGCCACTGGTGTCATTATAATTTCTCCATAATGTCTGTTTTGAAGTAATGTTAGATTTTTTCTGTCTGGTGAAAAACACTTTGACTGTTCATTATTATATTAATATTATTTTATTAAAATTATATTAATATGTACCCAGGTCTCAGGATGGTGAAACTCAAATATCTCCTTTAATTTGATTTAGTAAGGATGTATATGCCAGATCAGCTCTTATTATTTTCAAAGTAAAATGTTCTTTGTGGACATTTCTTTCTTAAATTCACACTCCCTTAGTGTATTGTTAAATAGATCACTCATGCATGTATATTTGTAATGATGGCTCTTGGAATGTGGTTTTATTATCTTATTTACATCTTAATGTAATTGTCTTTATAGTTTTACTAAGCTCTTTGACACAGAGATCACATTACATCTCTTTAAACAACTATATGTGTTTACTGCTCTATAGGGAATGTGAACAGTTTTTTTTTCTACTACTTGAATAAAACACAGGCATGGTTATTCACAAAAGTGAAAATTCAAGGTGAATTTCAGATTCACGGTTAAATTAGCCGAACTGGAAAAAGTCATCAAGTCAGCCATGTTTAGTTTCAGCTACTCTGGTTTTAAATTTAAATTCACTTTGAATTTTTACTTTCGTAAACAGCCATTCACGTGTTTCTGATCTGATGTTTTTTAATTTCTCTAGACTAGGGGATGCTGGAACCCCCCTGTATGGCAGGGCAAACCCTTAGCTGTGTTGAGCAAATTACGTGATGTTTTTGTGTTTTTTTTGTAGTGAGAAATTTGGGTTGTGGTTTGATATACAAGGAGTGCAGTAAAGGGAAGATTAAAGTTCACTTGCACAATCTGGTCAATTCATAATTACCTCCAAGAAGGGTTGGATAAGTTTGAAGTCTAGCCAGATATGAAGGACCAGGCTGACTGCCTAATTACAACTCCAGCAAAGGTCTGAAACTGTAGACAAAAGGGCATGTTCATTTTGAGGTTTCTTAGATATTGAGAATTCTTTGGTTTGGGCCTTATTTGCCTCTTTATAACAAAACATATATGTTATTGTTGTGCAGTAAAGTTGGACAGGATAGTAGTGGGGGTTAGGACCTGCAGTGAGGGATAAGAGTCAGTAATGGGGGGTTAGGAGCTGTGATGGGTGGCTAGGGGCATTAGTGGGTGCTTAGAGTCATTAAGGGAGTTCAGTTGTTAGTAAATTAGATGTGAGGTATGTCTGAGGTGAATAAAGTTTCAAAAGGTGTTAAAAATTACAAGAGTGATTGAAAGGAGGTGAGAGTCTAGGAAGGTTTTATTCAATAATATTTAAGTTTGGTGATAGACTTTCTTGGACTGCCCACAGGCATTAAATTTAGAGGTCTAATAAATAGGTACATTTTGTTGGTCAAAAGGAAGAATCCTCCAATGCCTGGTTCCTTAAATAATTTATAGTATGACGGTGTAACGGCTACCCCAGTGGAGAGGGGGTATCGGCCGTTGGAGACGTCCTTTTTCCCGGCAAGATGCTGTGCAGTAATGGAGTAGCCTTCTTTTTATCAGCTGGATCCAAATAGAGAGAGAAAGGTAGAGCTCTTAAAAGAGCTAGTGATTAGCTGAGCAGGTTCCCTTTCAATAACGAGACAAAGCTACGTTTTGAAGGGTAAAGTAGAACTGATGTTTAATGACAGGTACTCTGCTTTTATGCAGTGCTACCATGCAAGGGAGATGCCCACAAACCAATTAGACATTACCCAATCATACGGTGGTTACATCCCCCAGATTCCCTCCCCTCTGCTTGGGAGATAATTGAGTTTCTTACTGTATCTCCTCAATTATCTCCAAGCTAAAACCTATACTTTTTATGCATTTTCTATAACTTTCAGATTTTTCGTCACACAGCAATAAAACTTATATTTTTATAAACAACACAACTTGGGGAACAACATACTCAAAATTCGTATCAATCCGTTCAGGGGTTCCAGAAATATAAAAAAAGTCTCTTTGAACCGACTGCACGCCTGTTTGCAAGCCCAAAACAGTTCCACAGACTCAGGCTGTGCAGTCGGTCTATTTCTGCCCTGAAAAATGTCAAAGTCCCATCCGAAGGCGGCGTTCGAATCGTCGAGCGCACTTCGACTTCGGTCGAAGTGTCGAAGTGAAACCGGGGTTGTGTTCCAGTGGAGTTCGATGGTCTATTTTACACCAGAACGACTAAGTCCCATTTGAACGGGTGTTCGAATCTTCAAACGGGATTTAGTCTCCAGCCGCAGTACCGAAGGGTAGGGGAAGGTACAGGTCAGCAGTGATCGTTCCAATGTGTGGCCGATTTCCGTCCCAGGGATTTGACGTCACACATCGCTGACCGCGTTCGACTGGATTAAAATGGCAGCTGCCACGTGTTCGAAGTGCCATATCAAACATACCAATCCTTTGTACAAAGTTAGTTAAAGGGCCAGACATAATCTTGGTTCTTTAGGCACAGGCAATGTGGGTGAAGGTAAACCAAACACAACGGTAGCGGTTCCCAGGCAACATGGTAGGGGGTTGTTACAGATGGGTTCTGCAAAAGACAAAGAAAAGGTAACAGATAAATGGTGATTTTGAACTGGCCAATGAATGAGCAATATATGTGTAACATGAATATGAATGGAGGGACGGGAAGTAAAAAAGGGAAGGGATTTGGGGTGGCACCTAGAGAACCATTAAACAGACAGCAGAGGCAGAATTTTCCAAGGTTATCCAGGCTTTTGATGACAATGTGTGCTCTATTCAATTAAAAAAACAACTTTACAATAAGGTTTCTTATTGGGTAACCCTAAACCTCCTTGAATTATAAGTGAGGTTAAAATAGATTCTAGTAATCAGATCTCCATACACACACACATAGGTATACATTAGTTTGTAAATATCTCTCAAAGAAATAAAATAGGACAAATAAAGGCAGAATCTGGAAAACACCTGCAAACGATGCAACTGATAACAAAATTATTAAATAGGTTTCCAAGACTAAGAGCCGACACAACATCAACTTGTTCAGTACCAAACATTGGCTTAAATATTGTTAACAGTTACATTTCTTGGACTCTCCAGCTAATGAAATACATTTTCTACCAATACTGCAGGAGAAATTGCTGGTAATTCAGCTCAGGATTTTTGTTTACTGATTATTATGTATTTACTTTTGAATTTATCTGATAATTTACATTCATGGCAGACATTTGATAAAGGTCTTCATTTCCACGTAGTATTTTAAATTGCCCCATTAATCCAACACATGTTGACTGTACAACAGAGAGTGGAAATTAAATCATATTTTCAGTGCGGCACTTCACATTTGCCTAACAAGAGGATCCTTGGAGGACTCTTGTCCTTAATAACGTGCTCCAGTTTTAGCTTATCTTCCCAATACATCCTCCAGCCATGACGTGCAAGGAAACATTTTTTTTGCTAGATCAGACGTGAATGCGGCTTTGTTGTCCATGTGTGCATTGTTCATTTTGACAATCAAAATGTTAAAGGAAAATATACCCAGTTAAAAATGTATTGGATTAATTAAGTGTTCATAATGTGCAGCTCATCTTTTACTTATTGATTTATGGAATCATAATCTCTTGCATTGTATACCAAAGCAAATAAAATTAAACCTTATCGACAAAATCCATTCTCTCTTCCAGCAAGGATTTAACAGGCCCTCGTTTGGGCAAATAAATCTTGTAGGATTTATGAAAAACTCACTTATGCTTACCCTATCATAAAAGGGAGAGGGGATGGGGGGTTAATACTTAGACCTTACATTTGTGCTTATTCAAATGTTAAATAAATTCCTGCATTGCTGCCATTTACTAACACCGTGCTTATTTAGCCCCTCAGGCTTCAGTATTGTTTAGGATCGAACCTTTACAGTCCTTCTGAAAAAAAGAGAACCTGCAGAGAAATGTGCTGGGTTAAGACCAGAACTTGAACTGAAGGGGAAAGTAAGGGGCTTTAGTTTGTATTGCAAGCCAATTAACAATGAATACAACTGGTTTTATTTATAACATGGATGGAAGGGATTTAATTATTACTTTAAAATCTTTACATTAAAATGCCATACAGAAAAACTCTACGTACTATAAACCTATGGCATAATAACAAAGCTATAAAAAGGCATGGATACACAGTTTTTAAAAGGTACACTGTGGGCACTGTATCTGCTTCATCTCAATAAACTGGTTATAGTGTCTGGAGTCCCTTAGTACTGCCATTTCATTCAGCACCAAATAGTTTTTAATGTTTTTATGTTTTAATGTTAACTGAGAGTCCCCGGTAGCCCATCCCCTCTGGGCTGCTTTGACTAATGAGGAAGTATAAGCTAGGACAGCTGTGATTGGTTGAGAGTGTCAGCTGACTGCCTTTAGCCTATCAAGCCTCCAACTGATGGTATGAATGGGTGTGCCTCTCTGCCTTAGCCACACCTCCAGAAGGTGCCGGGCTGTGGGAAGCCAGAGACACTTATTTAGTGTTAAACTGCTATAAAGTGGTATAAACACTTAATGGGAGGACAGTGCCAGGGGACTCCAGGTACTATAACCAATTCAAAGAGATTAGATGGCTAGAGTGACTATAGTCTCCAGTGGTGAAACTACTGCGGTCGCAGGGGTCGCATTGGTGACCGGGCCCACATCTCCAGGGGGCCCAGCCCCCCTAGCAGACCCCTTCGACCAGGTGCCTGCCGTCATGTGTTGCGGGCATTGCCCGCGTGGTAGAACTGCTGGGTGCACACATTCAGGGGCCCATCGGGTGGCCCATGCTGTTAGGGCCACCTGATGGCAATGAATATACTGGGGGCCCGGTCAGTGCTGCGGCACTTTAACAGCGCGAACGCCCCCCCCGTGATGACATCAGATGCTGGGAGGAAGTGACAACTCTGGTCACTTCCTTTGAGCAATTGGAGAAAGGAAAGAGAGGAGGGAGTCAGAGTGGGGACTCACATCAGGCTGAACCACCACTTGACCCCATGGAAAGTCACCCCCTGCATCTAAAAGGTAGGAAACAGGAGGGTGACTTAAACATTTTGTATGTGTCTGTATATGTGTGTTTGTGTTAGTGGATGTGTGTCTGAATGTATGTCTCTAAATGTGTGTGTGTGTCTGTGTGTGTGTCTGAATGTATGTGTGCAGGGCCGGTGCAAGGATTTTTGCTGCCCTAGGCAAAAACATTATTTGCCGCCCCCCTCCCCATGTTGTGACATCACAAAGTCCTACCTATATGATCTGCCCATGTCATGACATCACATATGCCCAATCCCTGAGGGACTGCTTCTACAGCAGTCTGACTGCCTGGACAATATTAATGCTCTTTGCTGGGCCTGCCTGGGCAACTCATTTGCCTAGACTTCAGTAAAGCCGCCACATGTGCACATAGGCATGCACAGCCCATTTTATTAGGGTGTACACCAGGACATTTTTACCCTATGTTATTTTTTTATTGTTATGTAATGTGAATATTTTTAGAAAATGTTGAGTGGATGTTTGTTGTGTGTGTGTTGTGTAGGGTGGCTGAAAGTGTTGTAGCTATGTCTGAAGTGTATGTTGTGACTTTCTGTGACTGAAGTATAAGGCTGTGTGAAGTGTGTATAGCTGTGAGTGTCTGCATGTGGGTAGCTGTGAGTGGTGTATGTGGCAGTGTGAGAAGCTGTGAGTGATATATTTGGGCCGCTGTAAGAATTATGCGTGACAATGTGTGACATGTAGGAAGTAGTGGAATTTCCATTTAGTACAAAATGGGAAGGGAGATTCAAGTTAGCTCCCCCTCAACCCAATATAGCTGGGTGTAACGGATCACCTGGCACCCAGACTGGGCACCTCCGTTGACGGATGCTTCCTAGCTGACGCCGAGGACCATAAGCACCGCACCGGACACCACAACCATCGCAGACTCCACAACCGCCATAGCTTAACGGGAGTCTCGCCGTCTTCCTTCCACCCTGGATCAACTTCTGTTCTCCAGGACCATGTGAGAAAGACCTCTCATCCAGGAGAGCCTATCAGGAAAAGTTCTTAAAAGAGTTAAGTGATTAGAGCTCAGGGGAGTATACAAAGTATAGAAATCCCCAGTGTGAATTTAGCAGTTCCCTACAATAACGAGACAAGGCCACATATTGAGGGTTAAACAGATCAGCAGAACTGAGGCTTTATTGTTTCTTTTATACAAGTTTTCCCACAAGGTTACCAACCATGTGGTCCTTGTGGGGCGCAGTACACAAAGTTACAAAGCCAATCAAAACCAGTCTTGTATAGTTAGACAATCCCAGATAATGTACACAGACCCTCCCCTCTGCCTGTGATACAATTAACAAACACAATGGACTAACTCAATTACCCAAGGCAGAAAACACAAATTTTTAACAAAACACAGAAAACACCCCAAAACACCACACATCCCCACATCCCTGGATAGCCCTGATCTGGGTGAACAACATATCCAAAAATCACACAGATCAGAGCAGGGGTTCCCGAATTCTATGGAAGTCACATTTGACCGACCGCAAGCATTGGTTTTATGCCCAAAATAATTCCACAAATTTAGGCTGTGCGGCTTGTCTATCTTCTCCTTCCCATAATGTATAAATTACGGATCTGTTCATGCCGTACTTCATTGAAAGCGTCTCATTCGTTAGTTTGTTCTCCTGAAATAGGGCTCCGTTCGTGTGAATTTAGCCGAACGCACGAAGGTGGAAGTCCCAGCGGTGTTCGTGCCTTTGAGTGTCCGATTTCTGTTCCAGGCACTCGGCGGCAAAACACCGCTGAGCATGTTTGGCTAAACAAAATGGCTGCTGCCACGTGTTCGTTCATATGAACGCCGACCCCCCAGCCGTTTGTCAGTTAAGTTGCGGTTAACCACAGCTTCTGGGAGGTTAACAAGCAGCACACTAGACTTGCGGGTGGTCTGGCTGTTCGTCGGTTTGTTCGGTAAACGAACACCATTCACTGAACCATTGCAGGAAAAACAAACGAACCACAGTCTTTCCCCAGTCCTGAACCAGAGTCTAATACAGGGCCCATAATCACAAGTTAAAAGGCTAGCCATTAGTCCTCTCCAAGAACAAGTAGCGAAGTGGCTTTCGTCACAAAGGGGAATAGTGGAGTTTAGGTGCTGTAGTGAGGGTTTAAATGCAGCAGTCAGGGTAAGGGGCTGTAGTGATGGATAGGGGCAGTAGTGGATGTTAGGTGCAGTGGGGGGTAGTGTGGAGTTAGGGGGTGTAGTGAGCGTTTAGAGCATTAAATAAGGGGTTAGAAGCTGTAGTGGAGGGTTAAGGGCTGAAGTATAGGGCTAGGGGCTAAAGTGGTATGTTAGGACCTGCATTAGGGGGTCAGGGGCAGTAGTAGGAGGTAAGGGGAAGTAGTAGGGGGGCAGGGGTAGTGGTAGGGGGCAGGGGTAGTGGTAGGGGGCAGGGGCAGTAGTAAGAGGTCAGGATCAGTAGTGGGGGGTTAGGACCTGTAGTGAGGGATTAGGGTCAGTAATGGGGGTTAGGACTTATGATGAGTGGCGAGGGGCAACAGTAGGGGGTTAGGGGCAGTAGTGGGTGGTTAGGGGTATTAGTAGGGGGCTAGAGGCATTAGTGGGTGGTTAGGGGTAATAGTAGGAGTACTACTGGGTGATTATTGGCATTAGTAGGGGGTTAGATGCAGTAGCGGGTGGTTAGGGGCAATTGTAGGGGAAAGGGGTAGTAGTGGGTGGTTATGGGCATTAGTAGGGGGTTAGGTGCAGTAGGGGGTAGTTAGGGGCATTAGTAGGGAGTTAGGGGGCAATGTTAGGAAGTGAGGGGCAGTATTGAGGGTTAAAAAGGGGCTAAGGGGAATGTTAAAAAATACATATATATATATATATATATTAATGTTTTTTTTTGTTTGTTTTAAAATGTCCCTTCCCCCTCCCTGAGGCACTTCTGGGGGCTGGGGCACTCCTCAGCAAAGTGTAGTCACTCCTGGTGCTCACACCTCTCTCCGTTGGGCAGTGTGCCGACAGTGGTACCGCGGCACTTCTACAATCTCCGCGTGGAGACGTGCGCGGGGCGCCCCTTCCAAATACGCGCCCTAGGCCAGCGCCTACTTCGCCTATAGGGGGTGCCAGCCCTGTATATGTGTCTGTATGTATGTGTCTCTGTGTGTATATGTTTGTGTCTGTCTGTGTGTGTATCTGTGTGTATGTGTGTGTGTGTCTGCATGTGTGTGTGTTTGTATGTATGTGTGTGTGTGTATGTATGTGTGTGTCTACATGTCTGTGTGTATGTATGTATGTGTGTGTGTTTATGTATGTGTGTCTGTGTGTATGTCTGTATGTATCGGTCTCTGTGTGTATGTGTGTGTGTTTGTATGTGTGTCTGTATGTATGTGTGTGTGTATGTGTGTTTGTATGTATGGGTGTATCTGTATCAATGTGTGTCTACATGTATGTGTGCCTGTATATATGTGTCTGCATGTGTATCTGTTTGTCTGCATGTGTGGGGGGTGGGGATATGTGGGGGGGCAGGGACATATAGGGAGGGAGGGGACAATTTTCACACCGGGGCCCCGTGGTTTCTAGTTACGCCACTGACAGTGTCCCTTTAATGTTAAAAAACAAAAGTATATTTGTTGAACATTAACAATTCAAGTCGATTTTTGTTATCTATTTTTCTTTACATTTCCAATAGTTCTAGAACCATAAAATATACAAATTGGTGTACAGAATGATTAACACCTGTCTAGTGGGAAGAGGTTTATGTTTTATGATTAAAAATCCAGACAGCATCACTGGCAGCAAACACACACAGTATAACAACGTATCTGTGCTATCCTCTGAACATTGCCGTGCCCAATCTGTACTTCTATGTTTTTCTACATCGCTACTGAACACTCCAGCTTGCTTTCATTACAACTATTTTTGTAGTATCGCATATGCAGCTCCATTAATGTGATTCTATTGCAACACCATCTGTGATATATCGCACGCGGTGACAATTAATACTTTTGATTCCAAATGTAATTAAGTTCCAGGATATTTAAAACATCTGTCTTTTCCAATGCTTCATTTAAATAATTCAGAATATTATTACCAATACTGGCTATTACCTTTTCAAAATGTTGCAATTTCATGCTACATGATGATGCCAGTATTTTACCTTTTCAGCGTTTCACAATAAACTGGCTACTGTAACAGCACTGCCCTTCACCCCTTAAGGACCAAACTTCTGGAATAAAAGGCAATCATGACATGTCACGCATTTAAAGGGACACTATGGTCACCCAGACCACTTCAGCTCAATGAAGTGGTCTGGGTGGAATGTCCTTCAGATTTTAACCCTTCACATTTAAACATAGCAGGGTTAATCCAACCTCTAGTGGCTGTCTTCCTGACAGCTGCTAGAGGCGCTTCAGAGACACTGGATGCGATTTTCGCATCCAGCGTGCAGAAGGTCCATAGAAAAGCATTGAGAAATACTTTCCTATGGACTGTTAGAATGCGCGCGTGGGTCTTGCCGTGCATGCGCATTCCACTCCACTCGGGAGCTGACGTCGGCGGGGAAGGAGAGGTCACCAGCGCAGAGGGAGCCCGGTGCTGGATTCAGGTAAGTGGCTGAAGGGGTTTTAACCCTGAGGGTGATGGTCCCCCAAGGATTATGTAGTGTCAGGAAAACAAGTTTATTTTCCTGACACTATAGTGATCCTTTAACTTTGATACAGAAGAAAGCAATTACTAGACCTTGTGTTTTGTGTTTCAAATCTGTTTTGTAAAAGGTTAGTTTAGTGGTTAAACTGATAGCTGGATGAACCAACTCTATATGGGACTAAGAAGATGTGGTCTATGCAATACCCAATCTATTCTGACCGCAATTACATGTATCATATCAAAAGAAAAAAAGTAATACTTGCTTAGCCCCAAGGGGCACTCCAGAAGAAAAGCAGTGTTTACTGGGAAATAAATCAAATATGTATTATTTGGACAGGTTACAAACAAAGAGAATGCAGGAACATATGCCTAGTTCTTAATCAAAAACATTCCTATGTTTGGACACAAAGATTTTATATATTTTAATTTAGATCATAATCTTTAAATATTAACATTGATTAAACGTTTCTATATCAGTTATTTTAAAATTCAGTAACGGAGGAGTGGCTAGCCACTCTCCATGATGTCTACTGTAATGTGCAACTTTTCCAGACTTGCCTGGGTATATTTAAAAATATTATTCTTTATCGATCCTGTGATTTCAATTTTGAGAAATGATCTCACTGCGTTGTCTAGCATCCAAAGAAATAAACTCTGTCAATCACCAAATTACCTTGTGATAACCGTGAGATAGTCAACCTAAAACCAAATTCCTGTGAGTACACAAAAGATAACGATTCCCAGGCATTATTCTTCTCCCCACACATGCAGAAATGTACACCAAAATAATAATAAAAAATAATAATTTTCCAAATGAGATTTTTAGAAGAATTAGCAATAAATAGGTTACTACTTTGGAAGAGGACAAAATACAACTTTCGGTCTTGATTATTAACTTAGACTCCTACAATTTTTACTATGTCTCTCAAATGACCACCATCCGCACTGGCACATTCACTTAGAAAACCTCAGCTGGGGGATAATTGTGCACTAACTTTGCTCTCCCCAAGTTAAAAGGGTAATCCACCCGTGGTCCCCATGCTTCTGTGCCTAGAGGGGTATTAGCTACATGTCACTGACAAGGTCCAAAGAATGCCAAAACAATCATCCACGGTTGCTGTATCTCTAGTGCAGTGATAACTTACTGGCATTTCGGTTCTGTACAGCTCTTATGGGTGAGATCAGTCTGATGCTTCAAAATATGTTCTCTCTGTAATGGCACAGGTCAGCAAAAACTATTTTGAGACCTGATCGGGGATTTATTGAAGGGCAAGCAACTGAGTTCCTCCAAGCTTTTGTCCATTCTCAGAGTTCTCATATCCTTTGTTTTTCTGGTGAAAATGATATATTATGTGAAACTACTCACAAAAAGTTATATGGACCTAGGTTAGTACAACTGAGACATCTCCAATTTAGACAATACTCTTCAAAATGATTCAGTTTGAATAGTTTTAAGAAAGTCTTGTTCTGCATTGACTCGAAGATAACATTAGAGACATTATGTCACCATATTTTAACAATGCGTAAAATAAGTGCTACATCTCCTTTAAATTCTTTAAATCATTCCAAGACATCACTAAGACAGAATTATCAATCAGAATAATTAAAATTACTTTGATCCCATCTCTTTCCGTACACAATTTCTTCCCATTTGTGCCTTTGTGCCAAGAATCCAATGTTTATTTTTATACACCAGATATTTATGGAGACCCAGGGTCAAAGTCATAGAAAATACAAAGTTAATAGAAATCCACAAACAGAATTGCTCTATTTTCTCAAGAAGATGTCGTTCTGTTCAGCTCATAGAAGATTGTTGTTATTACAATAAGTGGGTTATTGTGAGCTTGGAATATACTCCATACAGTTGAGTGAGTAAGCACTTTAATGTAATTATAGATTTGTTTTCTTTATCATAAAACAACATCCTGTGTTATTTCTTCATTAATAGGTTAATATAATGACTTGACATGGCAGAGCAATATATTACATAGAACACTGGTATTCTAATAGGGGACATTTGCAGTAATAGTTTAATTGGCATTACCACATATTTATTAACTGTCTTCATATACTTTAACCCCTTAAGGACACATGACATGTGTGACATGTCATGATTCCCTTTTATTCCAGAAGTTTGGTCCTTAAGGGGTTAAAGCTTTATGGTAAAATCTGTGGTTTTTAAATACGCACATAAATGTAGTATCGTAGTGATAATTATGTGTATATATGATTTACTATCACCATGGCTTAATGTAGTGGGATCTTTAAAAAACAAAAACAATCGAGCCGCGTCTTTCTTTAGTGTACAGCGGCTGGAGGAAAGGTGGAGAAGGCAGAGCAGAGGGGGACCAATTTTGGGGTAAAACCATTCAATAATCGTTTAACCCCAAAAGGTGAGATATATCCCAGGCATTCCTGCTACCGTTAGAACTCTATAGAGATTAATTAGTTGTGGGATGGCAATGATTCTTTAAATTATAGACTAAACTTTTGAAATAGATATTTCCCCTTTAAAAATGCAAAAGTAACTAAACTGTTGCAATATAAATAATGTAAACTGACATGTATCTTTGACAACACATGGTTTTGTGTTGCACTTAAAAAGGGCAATATAGGTTCCATAGCCACGACTGTGCACTGTAGTACAGCAGTAAATGAATGGGGTAAGGCATGCTGTAATCTTGTCCTTAAAGTGGGATTAGAGGGATTCAGTGTAATGGAGGCTAGGGGTTAAAGGATCACTATAGGGTCAGGAACACAAACATGTATTCCTGACCCTTTTGTGCTAAACCCACAATTTAGGTAGTTTGCCCCCCTCCTCCCCTTAGCCCACCTATAAAAGTTTAAAACTCACTTTATTTCCAGCGCTGCATGAGTCTGCTGGCGCTGAGTCCATAGGAAAAGCATTGGATTGGCACGGGGGCAGGGCCAAATGCCGTTTTGGCCAATCAGGACCTCCTCTTAGAGATGCATTGAATCAATGCATCTCTATGAGGAAAATTCAGCGTCTCCATGCAGAGCGTGGGGACGCAGAACAGCAGGGCTGCTTACTGTGCAGCCCTGAGCCAGGAAGCCCTTCCAGCGGCCATCTAAGGAGTGGCCACTTGGAGGTGTCCCTAGGGGCAATGGAAACAGAGAAAAGGCAGTTTTTACATGAAAATGCCTGAAGGGAGCTATTATACTTACCAGGTTCTGGTGACTATACTGTCCCTTCAAGGGTTTTTGGTTCAAGAGGACATTTGGGTTAGGTGTAAAAAGATTAAGATTATGCAATGTTTAGAGTTTTATGGTAACCTCAAAATGATGTTTATTCCTAATCTAATGTTCCCCTTAGAACAAAATCCCTTAGCATAAAGTCCTCAAAACCCACAAGACCCGCTCATCAGCAAATGTATCATTTTAAATAATTTTCTAATGAAACTAAGCTCTTTTTTTAACACTGTACTATTTGGATATGCCTTCATTTATTATTTGTATTGGACGGTGACATAATTGCATTAATTATCTACCACTGTTAACCGTCTCTCCCACCGGCGTCCTGCCTTCTCAGGACACCGCTGTTAGTGGGTGTGCTATTGGTGGATCGTAGTTATGTTCCTCTGCATTGAATACATAGGAAGCCATGCATTTTTTTATTGAGGATATTTAATCTGTGAATATTTGGCTGCTGTTTATTAAGCAGGAAGATCCATGCCTCTACTAACAATTAAAAACCCTTTCAAAATTAAACCACCCATAGTCAGTCACTTTCTGGTTTACCAAAAAAAGGACATCAAATGAGAAACAGAATTGTATCTTTCCTCTCTCACCTCAGCATTTGTATGTCTTTCCTGAACAGGATCTATCTTTAAATTCACAGATACTTAGCAAATTGGCTAATCGCGACCAATATGTTCTTTATTGCACCTATTGTTTTCTCGAAAACATGTCTTGGTCTAATAGAGTCATCTAACATGTCATTGGGACTATTTTAAAATAAATGTTAGTCACTAGGAATAAATGTGTGTACATTACCTTGCTTTCTGGCTTGATTTTTGTCACTTTCTCAATCTCTTTCTACCTCACACAAAGCTGGTTATTTAAACTTTAAAACCCTTCCTCCCCTTTTGCTTCTATGTCTTTTGTTACCAGGACCTAGCACATCTTTGAGGCTTGTTCCAGCTGATTTACTGAGAAAGGTCATTTTTGTTTGACTACTCAACACTTTCCTAATAAAAGCATTCAAAGTCTGCCAACAAACACAGAAACAGTACTCGCTATTTTGATAGGTATGCAGGAGTGAAATTAACTTTCTTTTTTTTTTTGTCTATGAAAAAAAATTGCACATGCCACCGTTCTTTGTTCTTTTTTTAGTTTTTTTTGCTCGTTTTAATGAACGTTTACAATAATGTTGTTTGTCTCCTAGTCAATGAGTGTAACATTTGAATTCAAGTCAACACAGCGTCCACAATCTGTCCAACCTCATCCCCAAGGGATATGTTTTCAGAACGGGAAAATCTGTTGGACAATTAAAGAAACCAAAATGACCAACTGCACAAGATACCCCAACCTGCACAACCAGCAATAAAACAAAAAATAGTTGTGAGTAAATTAGTTTTCTACATGGGGTTAGGAGCCAACCACATAACTGGAGATTGATTTGGTTATAATTCAGTACTTAAATGGCCCTTCCTGGCTGTAAATTCTGGACCAGGCATCTTGGAAGGCTGCATCGACTGCAATAATTATTCAAACACCTGTTGCAAACAGAATGATGACTGCAGCCCTTGTTCTAGAGTAAAACTTCCCTTATTTGAATCCAGACAATATTCTGTCACTAAACACGGCTTCCTTCCTCCAGATCTCCTCCTTCACTGCTGTTCTGCGTGTCAGATGTTAAAATTGATTACGTGTTTTAATATAATTTTAATAATATATTTCAGTCTACCTGCTATAGTCCATAATGCAATTGACTTATTTGATACATTGGGCATCGTTCCACTTATAATCTTATCTTTACTTTAACTTTACTTTAACTATGAAATTATTTGTAAAAAAAAAAAAAAACAGACAAAATAAACAGGAAGAGGGATCATATGCACAAAGATAAATGTTCTAAGATATAGATTTAAAATTTCTGATCCAGTTCTCGAAGTATACCATAAGATTTAAGCATTTCTCAGATCCAGATTTAAGTATTTCGCAGTTTTTTTGAACAAAATCTGGGCAGTATACGTGAGATTTTGCTAAACAATGTTAGCCAAAAAACATTCCCTGAGCCATTCAGCTGCGGATGGACTGCAATTCCAAATATCGTCTAACAGAACAAAGACTGGATTAAATATGCCTCATCAGTGAACCTTCACACCAGTGCAATAGAATCCTCATTGGTCTTCAACTGTGACTCCTATGATCATCTAGTATAAAATGTCCACATCAGTCTCATCTGCTCCTAATTTGGAGAGAAAAATATTTGCTCAGACATCCTTTTAACATGAAAATGGCTAGAAGAAATAGGGACAGCAATTCAGTGTTTGTGGAGGTTGGCTGCAAAACAAGTTGGCTGATAGTGACTGGGTACTGGGCAATGTGGGAAAGGGTCCTCATTGGCACAGCTGGGGTGGGGGGACAAAGACCCACACAGTGGGGCTGATGTTGGACCAAGGCACACACAGTGGGGCTGGGGGGACAAATACACATAGAGAGTCTGGGGGGGGAGGACAAAGACACAGAGGTTGCTGGGGGGAACAAAGACACAGAGGGGCAGAGAGGGTCTGGGGGGACAAAGACATCCACCTGGCGGTTGAGGGGACAAAGAGACACACAGAGGGTTTGCGGGGGCAAAGACATCAACAGAGGGGCTGTGGGGAGAACGGAGTTGGGAGAGAAAGTAACACACAAACGGGCAGGGGGAAGAAAGAGACACACAAAGTGTGTGTGTGTGTGGGAGTGTGGGGGTGCAAGAAGATGGTCTTGCCTAGGCTGCAAAATAGTCTTGCGCTTGCCCTGTGTACAGAAATTATTTTGAACCTCACAGGAGCCCTGTGAGCTATTGCAATATTTATTTAGCCTTTGATACAATTTCAGACTAAGCGTTTGCTTAAGTTTTGGAAATAGATGATTGATATCAGATGCATTTGGCAGAAAACTTGTTTAAAAAAGGAATTTTAGAACACATAACTGGCGTAGATATCATTCTTGTTTGTTTTGATGTGTTACTGTCCCACCACAGCACCAACACACATTGATTCACCAGATTCACCAGATTCACACACATTCACCAGATTTTCGAAATTTTGTACTTAAAAGTATCCATTATATTTTGAAACATAATTATTTTTTCTCCAAATCACTGGTACAGCAATGGGGACCAGGTTCGCCCCCAGCTATGCCAACATATATATGCGGGATTGGGAGTCCAACCACATATGGAGGGGGCATGGCTGGGTAGCGAACCTGGTCCTATGGAAACGTTTCATTGATGACGTTATAATGATTTGACAGGGATCACATAAAGAACTACAGCTATTCCTTGATTATATTGGTAATAATGATTATGGCTTAAAATTTACCTATGAGATAGATCCCACTACAATTAACTTTTTGGATGTTTGTTTCTTTGTTGAAAATCAAACTATACAATCAAAATGCCATTTTAAAAAAACCGATGGTAACAGTTATATACATAGAAAGAGTTGCCACCATGAGAAATGGTTGGAAACCATTCCAAGGAGCCAACTGACAAGAATACGACGAAATTGTTCAAGAGATATAGATTATCAGGAACAGGCCAAACATTTGAAAAATAAATTCCTAACTAAGAAATATAAACCAGCGCTATTAGAAAAAGAAATCAAAGAAATTGAAAAGAAAGATAGGAAATATCTTTTGAAGTCTAATTCAAAAAAACCAATAACAAAAAAAGATTATACATTTTCGTTTATTACACACTATAACACACAGCATTGGAATATAAATAAGATTTTAAACAGGCATTGGGATATCTTATGTAAAGATCCTATATTAGGAAAAGTACTTCCAAAAAAAGCACCAATAATCTTCAAAAAAAAAAAAAAATTTAAAAAACATATTAGCCCCAAGTTACGGGTTAAAAATTCCACGGAAAGGTACAATCTTAAACATCAAAGGTTTTAATCCTTGCAATTCATGTAAGGCTTGTAAAAATCAGAGATATATACAAAGAAAAGAATTTATAAGTACAACTACCAAAGAGAAATTTAAGGTTAAATCTAATATAAATTGCAACTCCAAGTTTGTGGTCTACTTGCTACAGTGCCCATGCGGGAAACAGTATGTGGGAAGAACTGGTAGAAAATTAAAAGAGAGGATTTTGGAACATCAAAATAACATCAGGAAAAAGTCAACAAAACATATAGTACCAATTCATTGCATTAATTGCAGGGAATTTAATTGGAACAACTTCTCCTTCATGGGTATAGAGCAGGTTGATCCTTATTGGAGAGGGGGCAATCTAATGAAGAAACTTTCACAGAGGGAGACTTTCTGGATAAATAAATTAAAGACGTTGCAACCAGATGGATTAAACTTAGATATAGACTTGTGGAGTTTTTTTGAAAATTAAAAATACATATATACTTTTTTCCCTCTGCACCATTAATGTAAATGCTGCATTTTTTCCATATACATTATATTTTTTTATTTTTTTATCTTTTTGTGGTATGGAAAGTAGATATATATTTTTTCCATACCATTGAATTTAAAGGGGGTATTGGGATGATTAAATCGTCCCCCCCCCCTTGTTTGTTTATATTTAAATTAAGATCTATTTAATTCTACTTGAATTCTAATTATATCAAATCTATATTCATTGAATTCTAATCTACATTTCCTGATTCAATTTAATTTTTCAGTCTATTTAAATCATCTAATTCCAATTAAGTGGTGATATTGACCTTAAATTGATTGAGTCTTTTTTTGGAGAAATTCCATTTATGGAAAAAAAGAAAAAAAAGATTCATTCAGAGGTATTATGGATACTTTATATCCTATGGAATGGTGGAGAAAATGCAACATAGGTTGGGACATCACTTTTTGTTCACCTTATAAGTGTGTGTGCTCTTGATTAAGATTTTTCATTCTTTATTTTCATTTTTATTTTATTTTTTATTTTATTATTTTAGTATTTCATTATTTTATTATTTATTTATTTTTATTTTTATTGTATTTTACATCTTATTTTATATTTTTATTTTATATTTTCATTTATATTTTCAATTATATTTTCTGTATTTGTTATTTATTTATTTAATTTATTTATTATTTATTATTATTTTCATTTTCATTTTTCTTTTCATTATTATTATTTTTTCATTATTCTTTTTTATTATTTTTTCATTACTACATATTTTTTATTATTATTTTTATTATTATTTTTTATTATTATTTTTAAATATTATTTAATTTATAATTTATACTCTTATTCTTATTTTTCTTATTTAAATAATAGCATGCTTTAGGTATTGGTATTATTTAGTTTATGTTTGTATTACACTATAAGCAGGCTGTAAAAGCTATGTGTAAATACTATATTTAAATAATGTAGTGCCATTTTGCGTGTATAACATCCCCCCACCCCCCCTCTCTTCTTTGCCTCCGGTCCACACATATCAAATTTGCTCGTTCCTGAGAGGAACATAGAAAAGAAACACATCATTTACGGCGTACTTCCGGGTTTCGACAGTGGAACGCATGGTGGAACGCATATGAGATTGATGGGCGCACAGGATGCCGTCACAGATACCGGACGCCGGACCGAAAATTGAAACACCTGGACTAAATGAAGAGTTATGTGGACATTGGGGGAGGTATAAAGGGTGGAGGAGGAAAGGGATTTTTATTGTTCATTTGTATGCTGTCATTTCTGGTCACTGAAGTCCCTGAGGAAGTCCTATACACAGACGAAATGCATAGGACCCCTGGTGGTGACAGTGAGACTACATCCATTGTTTTATATTTTGATGTAAGTTATTAAATTATTTTTTCTACATTTTTAAATGTGCACTACAATTTTATTGTTTTTTCTTTGAGCACACACCTTTCAGCCAATCCATGAGATATTGAATAGAGATGGAAGAATTATTTCTGGAAAGGCATTTATGCTGAAAAAGGAATTTATTCTAAAGGCCTTCTAATTCCAGCGAGAGTGTGAGTGGCCATTTGTGAATTGTACACTTGGTTTATTCATATACACAGCTATGCGCTATGTATTGTTCTTGTCTCTGATTTAGCAGATTATCCCCTATTTTTCTGTACACCTTGGTGCACACCTGCACATTAACAGTCACTAGGAGATCTAAAGAACATTGTGCCTGTCCGTCTGATGCAAGAAAAGAAACGAGAGGTTAAATGCAACTATCCTATGCTTGACTGCAGTTAGCCTTGATTAGACTTTCCTTTAGAACTCAGCAGAACTTTGTTTTTGCAAATTCTCAGCTGAAAGCACGTAACACATGTCTATAAGGAAACAGCATTATCCAATGTAAACATCACCTATAATATTTAATAGGGCATTTAATATCGCGAGCAAAGTGCTCTGCCCGTTCTATTAACATTATCAACTGTGTGTGGTCTGAGTTAAATTGCCTTTTCCTTTCATTAAACCTTGTAAAACAGGTCTCCGTTTATATACAGTCTTGTGTTTGATTACATTTGAAAAGTCTGTGTGCTTTACACGGGTTTAATCTACACCGTGTGATATGAAGAGGCCATTAAGGTTTGAGATTTGGTTTATATTGTATAGGAAACAATGAGAGTCATTCTTTTACCTATTCATCAATGGGAAGCCACTGTTGAAAAACAGATTGGAGTTTGTATATTATCTAACCTTTTAGCATTTTATTCCATTGCTTTAGGACTTGTGAAGGTTTGTACTACTGCACCGAATTACAGGGAGATGTCTGACTCTTGATGCCACCCTTGTACTATTTTTTACTGGAAAAATGGCATTGAGATTATTATTGGCTGAGAGATGAACTTTATTTTATTGTTTGCTCCTGCTGTGAAACTACAAATCACGTGATCGAGTTTTGAGAGAATAATGTGTTATCCTAGAAATATATATGCCCCTTGACTTATTATTGTGTATAGCCGTGGGAGTCTTTAAAGGACACACAGGCTGCAGATGACCCCAGATGTAATTAATTATATAAGTAGCGCATGCAAAAAAAGCAAGATAAAAAAAAAAGATGCCCAATTTTGAACCCTCTGTATTTAATGCAAATCCACATGGTTTATAGCTTCTTGTATTGAGTTATGTCGAAATTATGACGTTGCTAACACAACGCACGCAATCCTAGCTTTTCCATTATTTCCAATCCCTCTAAACCCCGTTCCAGAAGGTATTCATAGTTCAGCACTAGGACTACTCAAAAAGAACAAATTAAATAGAAGTCCATTCTCATAGCAGCATATTGACGGTTCCATTCAGAGTTATGTGAATGAAGCTATATGGAACCCTGAATCACAAAACAAACTAACAAGCTTTTCCTTTGTCCTGTTCGTTTGTTTGTGATTCATCCATATGGTGCTTCGCTCACCCAAAATTCTGATTAATTCCAGTTCATTTGAAATTGAATGTGCAAGACTACTAAGGACTTCTCGTTGTTGGTTGTTGCCCTTCATTTTGCGCACAAACCTTGATCCTTCTCTTTGTTTGGTGATAGCTGTTAAAATGTGCATACTGGATAACTCTTTTCATCCATGCTTCTATGTTTTTATAGATGTAAAAAAATTATTAATTAAATTAAACTAATTAAATATATTTACAAAACTAAATAAATATGTTAACAATAAATAAATAGATAAATAAATAAAACATATCTAATCAAATCAGTGGTAGGATATAATTTTGCCTAAACCTGCACAATTCAACATATATTTCCTAAGGGGCACATTTGTTATGAAAGACTGCCACTCCAGATATTCTCTGGTTCCTACACCCATGAATAAAGCACATAGCAATCCACGTAACAGATTGATACTATGTAATAAGCACATTGCTTTACAGATGAAGTCTTCTATCCCAAGCCCTTCATGATGAAAGATCTGGTATGAAACCAATTTGAAATTTTTCGATTATTTTCAGGGCTCAAGACATTAATTCACTCGTTTTCATTCTAAAGTAATTCCTTTTATTTTTAAATTGCAGAAACATGTATTTATGTTCAGTGCAATAAATCATCATTCGCTTGCTGGGAATGGCATGTATTAAGTGTCTTACTGTACTGTAAATGAAGTTAACTGTACCAGATGCAAGAAGCTTTCCTCTTCATTCCACAGTTGGAGAGATAGAGGATGTCATCACGTTGCCCTGATGCCTCGGTGAATTATTGCTATTGAGGAATTGCAAACCCCTTAGACATTTGCAGAGAAATGTTTCTCCATAAAGACATCAAGCTGACTGAGTAACAATACAACATATACTAATAATAGCCTCTGCAAAGAGAGAAGCTAAGCTATTTGGGAGCAAGCCTTCGCATTTGAAGATCTTATACCACTTTAATGAATTATTAAGTCTAGCATGTTGCTTTAAACATTTCTGTAATTTTTTTACTAATAATTTCAAATGCACATAAAAAAAAAAATGAGAATCATCTACAAACTGGCTTACAAAAACCAAGGTGGGTGGTGATATTGCCTTGAAACAAATATTTCATGAACCTTCACCAACACCCAAGGTAAAACTCTAAAATCTTGTAATGCAAACATATATAAACAGATTATAGTGTTGGATGATTATACTGTGAAAAATAATGTGAAATATTTTTACATCATCCAGACGTGTTAAAATGAAAACATACCAATATGTGTAGTTGTCCAACGGAAAAATTATTTAATTATTCAATGTACGTGAAAAAAGATAAAATAAGGGGAGGTTTTTTTATCTTTGGACAAGTTTATGTATATTTGTATGCTTTTATTGTACTTCATATGAGTGATATAAAAATATTTCACATTCTTTTTCACACTCATAGCTATCCCACGCTATAATTTGTTTATAAAATGTTGGCATCATGGCAATAGTCTAACTTTTGGAAGATCTCCAATGTGTATCATCTGACTACTGGCTAGAATATATTAAAGGACCACTAAAGTCACCCAGACCACTTTATCTCAGTGAAGTGGTCTCTGTGCAGTGGTCCTGTAAGTTTAGCCCTTCAAGTTAAAACATTACCATTGTGCAGAAAGGGTAAACACTTGTTTAAATTACTAGAAGTACTTCCGCTGCACTGATTGAGTATAAACCAGGCACGTGGCGTTGCAGCTCCTAAGAAAGCATTGGGTTCAATGCTTTTCTATTAGAAGCATTCGATGAGCACATGGAACTCCCCGCACAAGCACATCAGGTCCCCAATGCTTCTCTATATGGAGATTTGGTGGGACCATCACCAGAGGAAGCCATGCCTCCTCAATGAGGCTGTGAGAGGAGAGCAGCCTGGTGGAGTCTTAGCACTGGAAAAAGTAAAGTGAAGCTTTTTTTAGAATTCATGTTAATGGAAGTGGGTTTGGATGACCTGTATATAACTATGGACAGAGGTGATAGGTGTTAGAAATGCAGGTTTATATTCGTAACACTATAGTGTTCCTTCAGTCCCAGAGAAAAGATAAAACAGCTATAACTTGAGTGTTTCTGAGTGGATAAACCTATACACTCACTTCATGTGATATATAGATGTGACAGATGGAGGTTGCTGGAGTCGGCATGGTGTGGCATTTTATATACCGGTAATCTCCATCATTATGACTTGTGAGGGACGAGGAGACTTTCACAGAGATCTGTGCACATGATGAGATTTAGCTAAAAAAAACGGTTTAAAACACTAAATGTGGGGAAGTCATCATGGAAAACAGTGGAATGAGCAGGCAAATTACATTGGTGGCTACTCCACAGTTACTGTTTGGAATCACTTTTTTATAAATCTCGTCCACGGACTCTGTCAACTGAAACGCGATTGCAGTTTCATCGCACTCTGCAGTCACTTGTAAAGACCGCACAGGAGATCACTCACTCATACTCATCATAGTCCGTCATCCTGGTCAGCTCCAGATACTGCAGTCTGAAAGGCAAGATCCCTGTGGGACAGCACAGGCCTAGAGAGCACTAACAGGGTTATTTTGTGAAAATTCCAAGTGAATTTTAAATTTAAGACCAGAGTAGCTGAACTAAAAAAATTGTTGACCTAGGGACCTCAACTACTTAAAGGGACACTTTAGGCACCTAGACCACTTCAGCTCATTAAGGTGGTCTTGGTGCAGTGCCCCTGTCAGTTTAGCCCTGCAATACTAATTATTGCAGTTATTAAGAAACTGCAATAATTTACTATCCAGGGGATTAACTCCACCTCTAGTGGCTGTCTACTTTTGGTCGCCCAGCATCACCCAAAACCCCATAGGAAAGCATTATATAATGCTCTCCTATGGGGCTGTTCTAATGCACGTACAGCATTTTTGGAGGGACATTGGTGCTGGACTCAGTAATAAAGGGGTTCTGCGCAATAATGGCGCTAAGGGGTTTAAAGTCGAAATTCACTTTGCGTTCACATTGAGTTATCACTTTAGTAATTAACCCAATCAGATTGCAGGTTCCATTTGTGGAACTTGAAAGATAGTCTTTTCTATCTACTTGGAAGTGAAGGTGTTGGACACACAAGGTATGGACAACATATACAGATTATCATGTCTTTGGAAGCTAAAAATTATGGGATGCATGTTAACATGTTAACACACTGTATTCTAGGCAAAGAAGAACATAATTATCAAACCGACATATTACATGTGAAACAAATTACTGTAAAAAAAACCCCACTAAATTATTGTTACCTGCAAGTGTGAATAACTAGATAAAAAAATAAATAGAAAAAAAGCTGAGCTTGTTTTATAGATACAGTATATTTGTTACAATTTTCACAGGAAGTGGGAACATGCGAGCATTATTAACAACTGATGACATTTCTGAGTGGATCCTTCCGAAATTTCACCTGGCTTTTAAATATGGCTTGCCAAGCTACTAAATATGTCAGCAGAATAGAAGTCTGTCCAACCGTCCACGTTATGATTTACATCTGATCTTTGCAGATCCGAGAGACTGGGAAGAAACACCTGTTTAGTAGCAGATAATTATATAGAAACTTGAAAACAAATACACATTGTGGAGTGAAGTAACATAAGCACAAAACATACAAGAACAAGTCTACTTCATTGATGCACCACTTTTATTGGTTAGTATCGAGTGATAAGCCAGTTTCAAAGAATATAAAGCAATGACACTTATAACACAATACATGCTGATATATCATTGTCTGCACTACATCTAACAATGTTTAATATAGAATAGAAACAGAAATACTTAAAAAGGAGCAAACAAAATTACATTTTATCTCAGTAACACTAAGAAAATTAAACAAACAAGCAAACACTAACAATAAAAACAAACGAACAAAGGTTATGTTATAAAAACTATATGAAATAAGTTAATAAACAAATACTAGACTACAATATACCACCATAAGTGTGACAAACTAAAAATACAATCATGTATATGTATTTATTTATTTATAAAATATTTTACCAGGATGGATACATTGAGATTTCTCTCGTTTTCAAGTATGTCCTGGGTCCACAAAACATTGCATCGTTACAATAGGATACAATATTACAAAAATACAATATACAAACTATATATATATATAGCTATATATTTACATACACACATATATAAATGTAATACATAACAGGTAATAAATATATTTAACCATGACAGGTGCATTCTGTGCTGAGGTATGTTGCCATAGATCTCTTAAAAGATTTTAAATTGAATGAAGATTTGACTGTGTCCCTGAGGTTATTCCATAATTGCAGTGCTCTGTAGGAAAATGAGGATCGAGCCACTTTATTTTTGTATTGCAGTATGCTAAATATCGTGCTAGTACTGGATCGGAGGTTATAGGAGGAGGGAACAGCTGGGGAGAGCATTCTACTCAGGTAGGGTGGGAGTTTCCCAGAAATGCTCTTATGCACAAGGCTGGAAAGATAAAGAGTGCGTTGGGATTTGTGATAATTGTGATAAAATCCAATTAACTAATTAAGAATGATTGATTGATCACTAATGAGCAAATTAATCTATCATAGATAGTTAAGATGGCACTTGGCTTAAACTGTGTCGCACTAAGAAATTCAACTTGTGTCGCACTAAGAAATTCAACTTGTGTCGCACTAAGAAATTCAGCTATGATGACATTGCATAAAATGCTTAAACTGTGTCGCACTAAGAAATTCAACATTGCCTGGAATATTCCATAGCATGTCTGGCCAATATCCAAAAAGGCCCACGTGCTGAACAGAGGGAATTGGTGCCAACAAATGTATGGAAAGATACGAGTAGGGACATAGATAGAATAAGATACCGCACGTGTCTGGCATGAGCCTTGGGTGGTCACGACTGGCCTGATCAACCATACTGGTTACCTAATGCGCATGACAAGATACATGCTGGGCTGCACTGATAAGAAATCTTGGAAACGTTACAAACTTGCTAAAAGGTTTAAAAGACGGAGAAACTTGGCACTCACTTGGAGAACTACCCACCTGTAATGCGGACGCGTGTTGCTGGTCTCTGCTGTTCCCAGAGAGGGTCCCTCCAAGTTGACTGCCAGAGTTCCCCCAGTCACGTGCAGTGAGGACACAACGAAACCCCTCTAATGGTGATGTATACTTAAGCTGATATATCCGGATGCTAAGCTGTTTTGAAGTGAATGCATGCAACTACTTAATGAGAGTTTAGCTTACTCTGTATTGGGTCCCCTTGTGGACAACAAAGTGTGGTGTGAATTCTTATCTGCAACTTGGTCTCTGTGCGGTTTCTTTTTCCTATAGCCCAAGACACTCATCTCGAACTGGGTTGTGCGCCCGCCAATATCGTTATAAACCTTATTAGGTAATTGATTATTGCTTTTTGGATATTGGTGCTTCATGAATTTAATGATTAGGCACAACAGGATTTCAATAATAGTCAGTATAGCTCTTTTAACATGTCACAGTGGTGGGTAAAGTAATTACATTCTAGTACAAAGCGGCAGAACAAATTATATGACATTTTAAGTTTATTAAGGTGGGTTTGCGGTGCAGGTGCAAACACTACATCCCCATAATCAATGACCGGCATCAGTATTTGTTGCACTATCTGTTTCCATACTGTAGGGCTTAGGCAGGATTTGTTTCTGTACAGGGCACCTAGTTTTGGGTAACGTTTTATTCCGTACAGCTGTACAACAGGTAAAAAAGACAAACATGTAATTCTAACAACACATGTATGACTTACAGAACAGTAGGTGAAGAGGCCCCTGCACAATCAAGCATGCAACGTAAACAACATAAAATTAAACAAAATACAAAATAACAGTAATGGAAGTGGCCAAAATGATCCTGTCATCCACATTTACTGTTTTCATGCTGAGAGAGAGGATGAGGATCTGTTTCTATAAAATAACCATAGTTAATATATCTACCTTCCTTTACTCCTCACGCCTAACCATGTGTCCTCTTTGTCCTATCCCATCCCGTCTGATGTATACCCCTTATTCCACACTCGGTCCATGCTTTCCCCACTGTATTAGCCTTCCTCTGTCTGCTGGAACTATTCCTTTATGCCTCAAACATGCTTTTACAACACTCATCCTCTAAAATAAATTTTCCAAGATGCCTCTGTTATTTATGACTACCATACAAGTTGTCTTTTTACATGTTTATGTCTAAGTTGCTTAATATAATTACATAAAACTGTCTAGTTAACTTGCTGTGCTCTCGTGACTTTTGCCTTCATCTTCAATCTAGTGCTGGACCTTTTCAATTAAATATTTCTTTTAGTGATCTCCGATGACTTAAAGGACCACTATAGTGCCAGGAAAACATACTCGTTTTCCTGGCACTATAGTGCCCTGAGGGTGCCCCCACACTAAGGGTTCCCCTCCCGCCCTGCTCTGGAAGGGGGAAAGGGGGAAAAACTTACCTTTTTCCAGTGCTGGGTGGGGAGCTCTCCTCCTCCGATCCTCCTCTTCTCCTCTCATGTGGCTGAATGCGCACTCCCGGCAAGAGCTGCGCGCGCATTCAGCTGGTCACATAGGAAAGCATTATCAATGCTTTCCTATGGACGCTTGCGTGCTCTCACTGTGATTTTCACAGTGAGAAGCACACAAGCACCTCTAGCGGCTGTCAATGAGACAGCCACTAGAGGAATTGGGGGAAGGCTTAACCCATTCATAAACATAGCAGTTTCTCTGAAACTGCTATGTTTATAAAAAAAATGGGTTAAGCCTAGCTGGACCTGGCACCCAGACCACTTTAAAGAGACTCTGCCCAAATACCAAAACAAAAAATACTGTTTAGTATATATAACCCAAATTAAAATATGGATGCTTTAAATGTTCATTGTTTTTCCATTGAGGGTATATCTAAAACCAGCTTGCAAAAGCTGCAGATATCTTGTCTGCTGCCTTTGCAAGCCTTGCCTTTCTAACTTCGCCCAGACTTTCTGTGACTGCCCAATCACAGACTTCTTTGCAAGGCAGGTGCTCTGGGCAATTGCTGCCTCTTGAGTTTGGCTCCACTAAGCTAAACAATTAGGAAGTAACGCGACTGGTTGTCTCACAGCCAGATGGGTTTAACAAGGTTAATTTATAAAAATGCCAATTTCTTTTGAAATCTGCACTTTTTGTAAAAGGACAACGGTGACACACTCTTCATTTATAAAGCACTCTTTACACATAAAGTACTTCAGCAAGCTAAAGTGATTTAGGTGGTTTGAGTGTCCCTTCATTTTATGTTGCAGTTTAAAACATTTTTCTGGTCCCTTCTTTGCCTTGGTTACTATTGATCTCAAGCTTGTTTTTTTGTATGTTGGATTCCATAGGTATCACACTACAGCTCTCACTCGCCTCCACTGGTTGCGTCAACGATGTGTTATCAGCTTCACTTTTACTCTTCACTGGTGTCCTACAAGAGTCTATCTACTATGTTCCCTCGATATATTGTGTCTTAGTTACTTAATGCCATTGTTTTAGCTTCCAGTATTACTTATATGCAGAGGATACTCCAATATCGCTCTCCTCTTTTGACCTCTCACCCTTTCTGTCATTTCACATCACAAGCTACCTTTCTACCATCTGTTATCGGGAGTCTCAGTTCTTCATGAAACTTAACCTTTTTCAACTCAAAGTTTTAACTCAACAAATAGTTATATATTTTTTGCTTTGTGCTAATGACCCACATACTTTTGGAACCTAGCAAGACTGCCATAAAAACAGTCACAGGTTAATACTTGAACCCTGTATTTCTTACTATCAACATTACAATTGTTCATCATTTCCTATTGTAACTTCTTCAAACTTTCACATTTTTAGCTCTCCTTTCAAATCATTGTCTTAATCTGATCATTATATAATGTTTTCTCAAAAATGTCTTACAAATTATTACTCTTTAACAAATAATATGATCTTTTAAGAAAAAGGAATTTCCATAAAACATTGAACAAACCTCATTCTCAGATACAGTATTAAGAGTTCCTTTACCCGTGAGTACATTAAAGGACCACTATAGTGCCAGGAAAACAAACTCGTTTTCCTGGCACTATATAGTTCTTAGGTCCCCAGCACTCTCAGGGCCCCTTTCCCACTGGGCTCAAGGGGTTAAAACCCCTTCAACCACTTACCTTAATCCAGCGCCGGGCTCCCTCGGCGCTGGTGACTTCTCCTCCCCCTCTGATGTCAGCTCCCAAGTGGAGCCGATTGTGCATGCGCGGCCAGAGCCACGCGCACATTCAAACCGCCCATAGGAAAGCATTACTCAATGCTTTCCTATGGACGTTTTGCATGCTCAATGCAATTTCGCATTGAGCTTCGCGGGAGCACCTCTAGCAGATGTCAGGAAGACAGCCACTAGAGGATGGATTAACCCTGCAATGTAAACATAGCAGTTTCTCTAAAACTGCTATGTTTACAGCTGCAAGGCTAAAACCTGGGGGACCTGGCACCCAGACTACTTCATTGAGCTGAAGTGGTCTGGGTGACTACAGTGGTCCTTTAAGTTCCATGTAAAAAAAGTTCTATCTGCATTGACCCCAGAACATAGTGTGGAGCTGCTTGCTTTTAAATTCGTATTTTGAGCAGAAGGTTGAACTCTGTACAACTGAGCAGTTTATTTTCCGAAAGTTGGTTTCTGTAATAGCAGGAATATTAAAGAAACCTCACAAAGTCTCCCTGACAGAATTTCAGAGACGACAAAAAAAAAAAAAAATGCTGAGGCTGTAACCGCTGTCTCTATTGCTTTTTTAAATATTAGTTTTTTGAGGTGTTCCCGAGGTATATGCTTCCCAAAGTCTTTAGAAATATCCTTCCCCGAATAATAGGTTTCCTCAAAATAATTACCTGGACTGAAACTTACTAATATTTCCTGTACCGAACGTAGCCAAATTCAACAGAAAGCTGGTATTTTTTATTATTTATCTATCTTTTTTTATCTTTCTAACATACATTTAGTAATTATAAATAAACATTTAGTTACACAGTAAGGCATATTTCTTTTTCAGAAAATACAGCAATAATTAAAATGCTTCAGAAGAACTTTGGTCGACATCTTCAAAAAAGGGTCAGTTTGTTTATAGTCGCCAGTATGTGCAGTGATTGACATTAAAAGCCTGAGATATTTATAAAGGCTTGTTTGCATCACAGCCCACTATGAATCCAAGTGAAATAGCAAAGATAAAAGGTCACTTCAAACTAACAACTGGAAAGAGCTTTGGAGTGGTGTTTAGTCAAGTGCTTGATAATGTATTTGTTTAGTATATGTAAGTATGCTGCTTTTATTAAGGTGAACGAATTGAATTGAAGAAGTCGCATTGATTAAAGCTGCTTTTCTTAACAAAAGTACATAAACAAACTGAGCTAAATTACTCATCAAAATATCATGCGTGATTTCCTGTTTTGCTTTTATTTAAAGCCGTAAAGACAAAAAGATTACTATTTTTAAATTGAATTGACGCACGCGCAATATTTTAATTTTTTCTTTCTCTCTGAGAAATTGCTGGAGTCCTTTTCCCTGAAGGTTTTGTATGCGATAAAAAGGACAAACTAAAAAACAGAAGATGATGCTATGTTTCTGACAAATTATTGGGCACAGAAACCAAATTATATGCTTTCTATTTTTTATATTTTTAAGACAAATTGTAAGAGCTTTAAATAAAAACTGCAAACATTTTTTATTATTTAAAAAAAAAAACCCTGCATGTGGTCCTCAATGTGTATTATTTTCTCATGCATGCTTTTAATTAACTACCTTAACTCAACATTTCTTCTGGCTTATTTTGTGCCAAATAGGTGGTGAACTATCTTCTTTGGTCAAAGACAACCAACCAAAGCCCCTGAGCTTAATCGAGAGCTAGAGAGAGTTCACCAATCCAAGTGCCATGCTCATGTTCCTGGCATCTCTAAAATCTACTCTGAGCTGGCTTTGGCCTTTAAACTTTACAATGTCTTAGAAAATACATGGTGCTTCTGACCAATGAAGATTGAAGTGGCCCTACGAAATAATTAAGTTAAATATGGCTTCCCCCACAGAGCCAGGCAAAGCAAGAAAGGCTCAGAAAATAGGTATTGAATTACACGTATATTACACGTTTCAATTACAAAAAAGGCACATAGAAGCTATAATGCAAGTAATATTTTATATTTAATATTAAGCAAAATATATAACAACTTTAATTTAAAGGGTTACTACGACCATCGTAACCACTTACAGCAGACTGTAGTGCTTATGATGTTAGGAGTGCGGGGATGCTATTACCCTGGTAATGGGACAAAGTGTTTTGAGATGGTTTGTATCTCACCAGGGTACCAACGGGAAACGGGTTTCCCCTCTAATGTCTGCATGGTCGCATCCAACTTCTGCAGAGCTGATGAAGCTGGATTCTTGTCCTGCCACTCATTCATTGACTGGGAGCATAGCTTAGTGCTGTAGCAGGGCCCTCTTAACAGTACATATACCTTGTATACTAGTATATGGAAAACAGGGTGTAACACATACCTACTGGGAATGGTTAGAGACGTAATAACTTATGGATAGTTCTTAATCAGGAACATCTCAAACAACTGTTAGCTATTTTATGTTACTGCAGAGTAGATACTTCCATTAGAATGTTTGGATGATCCCACCAACAAGCTGTCCTGCTTGACCACTCTGCAGTCTGGTATCATTTAAGTAAAAAGATAGACACAGATGTAGGTCGGAGGTAAGGACAGATACACAGAGGGTGGCAGTGTAAGGAGAGGCACAATGGGGTTTGTAAGCACAGGCACAATAAGAGTAAAGGGGGTAAAGAGAGACACAAAAGGGGGCGAGGATTAAGGATAGACACAAGAGAGTAAGGGAATCAAGAAAGACACACAAGGACAGTGTGCTGCAGAGACACACCGGGAAAAACTTTTTATTTAATTTTATTGAAGGGGTGCAAGCTGACAGTTCTACCAGAGGCATACCTCTGATAGCTTACATGCCTACCGCTGAACTCATCCCACAATTGTTAGTGGCTCTGATATTTTCTCAATTTCCATTATTTAATTGATTTTGTTAAATTAATTGTTTATTTACCATCCATGAGATGTGTCTATGCCCTGATGTGCCATGCCACAATTGGTATCACAAGTGACTTTCGGGTATCTGAAGATAAAGTGATGGATGCTCTGCCTTGGGAGAGTGCCTGCTTGACACCAATAGTTCTTTCATATACCTCACATAGTTTTTGTTCCAACCTTGTCAATATCTAGAATACTCTATGTAATACCCGAAATAGTGATCATTTAGTTAAACAGGAATCCTGAAATATCCATACCTAGACTTCTTGAATCAGCAAATCTCTGAATGACTTCTTCTACTAGCATATCACAAGTAACATCATAAAGATTTAATTTTTAAAATCTTAAACAGATATGATATTCAGATGTGGCTTCCTTCAGATATCCACTGTCATTTTCAACTAATGTCAAACAAGCGCTGGGGACTGCACATCGAATTCCAGGATACACTACAATTTAGTTGTTTGTGTTTAAAAAATACATAAAAGTGGTTTACAGAATCAAGTGGGACATTTTGTTTACTGACATTTTACAAAAACAGTTATGCAATAATCATGCAGATAAAATGATTATCAATAGAAAAACACATCAACAACAAAAAAATAATAAAGTAATGTTCGATTTTAGGTTAAAAAAAAAGAAAAAAAAGACTAAGAGTAAACCTCTTTTGAAGTTAGGAAAATGTAGGCCCTATGGCTTCTGTTAGGAACAATGATTTTATTGTCCTAGAATAGACTTCATATTGACCGATGTTCCTTAGCAGTCATAGCTCTGAAGGTTCTTTTGATGCTGACTTAAGGGCTAATCCCTTTGTCATCAGAGGACAATTATGGATTCACTTCATTTCTTTCATACATGCCCACAGACGCATTCAGTGCTGTCATTTTCACAAGGTATGTTGTCTGTGAAGGAGCATTTTACATAGACATCAAACCAGATGATGACAAACTGGGGAGTGTGTCTGTTCGAGGAGTGATGATGTCTCAGGCAAGTAACTCATTAATTCTGACCCTTTAGAATGAGAATTTGTGTACTTTCTCCTGGCCTTGAAAAATAGAACAGCTGAACTCGAAAATCTCAAAGTCAACCTTTTTCTATTAGTTTGGGAAGATGGAACATTGTTCTAAGAGAACATCAGTTGTGAGTTGTTAGTGGGACTCCAATCCTGATGAAGAACATGGAACTAGCTAAATGGGTTAGATATGGTGATATAGAAGAATCCCTGTAATACCTTTTGTGCACAAATCAAAGTGACAGTATCCAAATAGACAGTCAGTTTCCTATGATTTTTTTGTTTAATGAGCAATATTTAGTTATATATTCAACTTTCTTTTTCTGTCTGATAATATATGATTTGGGGATATCTAAGCAGTATGTATATATATGATTTCATATTTTTACAGTAACAATGAGTACATGAGATTGTTATACCTTGTAAACCAAAATAGATATCTTGAAAAAAGTACACAATCAGTTGAACTGGATAGTTTTTGATCAATCTTTCATCCATCTGTTTTGCTGTTAAGGTTGTCTTTTTAACAACATTATTTGTGATTTTACTAAATAATGACATAATGCGATGTAACAGAAGTAATCTATTGTTTATAACATTATTACCAACAACCTGGCATATCCCATTTTTTTTTCTTTTTTTTTATAATGTTGTATTTTTCAGATTGTATTTAAAAAAAAAAGTTGAATCCATCACCCAATACTTGTGTCGTGTAATGCCGTTTAAGTAGCATCATTAGTTTGATATTATGAATCAAGTCTCAGCATTTCTTCCGGTCATGGATTTTTAGCCCCATAATCATGAGAGCATATCCAAATATTGAAAAAAAAATATTGCTGGTAAGATGTTTGGAAATATTACAGGGTTGGCAGATGGCCTGCAAACAGTGCTGTATTTTATTCTCGCAGAGGCATCTGACTGTCAAAAATAAATGTGAGTATGGAACTGGCGTGCTTTCATCCAACACAGTGCACAATGAAGGATGGTGCGCATATAAACCTTTCACTCTTCACGAACATTTTTCAAGTATGTTCGGTGATGTATGCACAGCTGGGAAGATTTTGCAGACAGCAGCACAAATTAATTAACTATAGGACGGAACAGTATTAAACAAAAACAAAGTCGTTCATCTAATCGGGACATGATGCTTGTTACAAGCAAGTATTTATGTTATTTTTTTCTTATTATTAATACATGATGATAGTTGTAATATTTTTTTTATTAAAGTTTCCATGTGGAGGATCATTAAATGCTGCGTTTATCGTAAATGAAAAAGTCTGTGTACATGGTTGGAGATTTAATAATACTAAGGTTTATTATTACTGTTTACTTGCTAATGGTTAGGCTTCTTTTGAGGGGTCCACCGCTCTCAGCTTTTGAGCTATGCCCTGCACCGCTGGGAACAAAGGGATTCCGTTTGCGGAAAAGTAGGGAGCATGACTCGGTGGACTTAGGTCAGAAATCAAACTGGTAGAACACTGGGCAGGAGGAGAGGCAGGGCACTCCTGGTACCATAACCACTACATACCGTGTTTAGAGTGTTCATTTAACAGTTGTAAACGTACATCTTTTGCTATTTGACTAAACATTGCAGCTGTTCATTTATATATAAAGAGTAAAAGTCAAGACTCCCAATATATCCTAATAATTTTTTAAAAATACATTTGTTCTATATTGAAGGACATTTAAGCACCAAAGCCCATTTATAACCATGGTATATGCAGATTTCAATAAACATCTATTATTATTATTAATATTTTATTATTTATATAGTGCCAGCAAATTGCGTAGTGCTGCACAATGGGTGGACTAACAGGCACGTAATTGTAACCAGACAAAAGGACGCAGAGGAACAGAGGGGTTGAGGGCCCTACTCAATGAAGTTACATGCTAGAGGGAATGGGAAAAAAAGGACAGAAAAGGTATAAGTAGGGGTAATGAAATAGGTTGCTAGAAAAGTATTCACTAGGAACTAGGTTATTTTTGACAGTTGCAGGAGAGGATTCATGAAGGGGGGAGGGGAATGAAAACCTGCTAACAGTTTAAATGATATGCTTTCCTGAAGAAGTGTGTTTTCAAAGATTTTTTGAAGGAGTAAAAGTCTAACGGAGAAGGGAAGGGAGTTCCACAGAAAAGGTGCAGCCCTGGAGAAGTCTTGGAGGCGAGCATCAGATGTGGAATATGGACAGAGGATAGACGTAGGTCTTCGGCAGAGTGCAGGGGCCTCAATGGGACATACTTGTGTATTAAGGAGGATAGGTAGGTTGGAGCAGCATTATGTAGGGACTTGTAAGCAAGCACCAGAATCTTAAATTGAGCCCTATATCTAACTGGAAGCCAATGTAGGGACTGACAGAGGGGGGAGGAGTGGGAGGTGCGGGCAGACAGGAAAATGAGCCTCGCCGCCGCATTCATTATAGATAGATGGGACCACTGAGAAGGGGTTTGCAGTAGTCAAGGCGTAAAAGAACAATGGCATGGACCAGCACCTTAGACGCATCTAGTATTACATACGGTCGGATGCGAGCTTTTTGAGAGGGATGCGGCAGGATTTGGCGATCAACTGGACATGAGGGGTGAAGGAGAGGTTGGAGTCTTAAGCAGCGAGCCTTGCAAGGTAGAGCTGTTGGTGGTGCTGTTGACTTGGAGGGAGACAGACACGGGAGTAGCAACACTTGAGGGAGAAAAGACCAGAAAATCTGTTTTGGACAGGTTGAGTTTAAGGAAGTGAGCAGCCATCCAGTTTGAAATCGCAGAGAGGCAGTCAGAGACACGAGTCAAGATGAGCGGAGAGAGATCAGGAGAGGACAGGTAGATTTGTGTGTCATCTGAATATAAATGATAATGGAAGCCAAAGGAGCTGATGAGTTTACCAAGGGAGGCAGTATAGATGGAGAACAATAGGAGACCAAGGACAGAACCTTGGGGAATGCCAACAGAGGGAGGTTGGGGAGAAGAGGCAGAGCCAGAGAAACAAACACTGAAAAAGCGCTGGGAGAGGTAGAAGGAGCAACAGGAGAGAGCAGTATCTCATGGACCGAGATTACGGAGAATGAGAAGAAGCTGTTGATGATCAACAGTATCAAAGGCAGCAGAAAGATCAAGAAGAATTAGAATAAAGTTATAGCCGTGAGATTTAGCAGCGATTAAATCGTTGGATACTTTGGTCACGCCTGTTTCAACAGAGTGACAATCACAGAATCCAGACTGAAGAGGGTCAAGCAGAGAGTTTCCAGTTCGGGTGTATGGAAAAACTAAGGGCATCTTTCTCAGATGAGCAATAGTTAAGTGTGCATGCACTGAATAAATCTTTTACAATGTCCTGGTGGAGTTGCTATAGGTATGAATTAAAAAACGCTTTTTTTCTTGATGTATGTTACACAATTTTAAACATTAATCGGTGGATAGTATCAGTGGATGAGCAGATAAGCAGCATGCATACATTAAATGCACGTTTTGACCATAGGAACCTGTTGGTATTTTACAATCCCCTACCAGCTGCCAGTACTTGTATTGATTAATGATTATATCTGAATAAAAGCCTCTGAAATTATCCCTCTGTTGGAAATTCATGCCCTGAGCCCATGTGTTCAGAGTCATGCTGATCATACTAGGCAAATAAAAGAGTAAAACAAAATATAACAAAACACACTGAAATTGTTATCGCTTTCCTGTCCCTACATCTACAGGCAGGCTTATGCAATACGTGGTTTATGACTAGAATTGGAAACGACTTGGGGACTACTGGGAGTATGTTGAAAGGTAGCCAAGAGTAGTGATAGAGCTGATCCAAGGCAAGGCAGGGTGCCCAGGATAATATAAAGGCCAGCATGTATAGGCCATGGACCTGGTAGCTCTCTGAATCCAAGTTTTTCATGTACAGGGAGTAGCAGGAGAACCCAGTCTTGTGTCCGGTGTTCTCTTACTGGTGTGAGCGATACTTCTGAGTAATAACCCTCTTGGCCTTCGGTCCAAGTGCGCTGTTGGTAAAGGGGACAGGTGCAGGAAAAGCTGTTAGGCCATGGTGAGCCCACCCCCCTGCCCACTTCCTGTTTTGCTGCTCATTCTCCTGTGTCAAATGCAGCATTGCAGCTGCTTGCCTCTCCAGCTTCATTCAGAAGCATTTGAAATTTTTTTTAGGTGCACCAGGGTGCTCACACCGGAGATGTGTAGAGCCTTCTGGTTCAGTGTGAGGCCTTCCCTGCTTTTAGATAGGGCAGTCACCATCTTGGTAAGCGTGAACTCGTTCAGAGGGCAGACAGGAGCAGGTGTTTAAGGAGAGTACTGCTATTGTTCAGTTCAGTGGAGGGCCAGGATGACCCCTGCTGGTCAAGAGTGGCGATGAGGGGTCCTGATGGAACACTGCAGGTGTCAACACCACGTGGACCCAGGAGATCATTTGCTTCTCCTGCCCCACACTTACACCAGGCCACCTAGCTTCTTCAATAAAACTTGGCAGAGGGCACTACCTGGAACCATTAATTACAGAAAATAAGAAAATAAGCCTAGTTTTACGTCAAATAGAGATGTTGGAAGTTGCAAATCTTGCTGAATGTTAAATCCTGTGGAATAGCTCCAGCTTGTTGTATCCAGTCACCATGAAGCTCATGCCCCACCCCCCAAATGAAATTGATGTATCTACTATAGCATCATAAAATGTAGCAGGATGCTAAATTTACTGGAATTTCTGTCCAAACGTATGAAACCAAATGGTAGTGGAACAACTGTAGGCATAGTGTGATCACTGCGGAACCAAATATAATATTTCTGCAGTGTGCATCAATTGTAGCACATTGCAACAGAGTTATTCAATTAATTTTGTTTTTGTTTTTTTACAAACTTACAGTCGAAAACCTATTTGGTACAGACGGTTATCCCAAGAAAGGCTCAGTGTACCATGACTAGCCATATCTAATGGAGTTAACTGCTCACACAAAGGAGACTGTACAGGAACCAATAAAAGAATGATAGGGAGATGTATAAATAGAGTGCATTCCAAGGTCCTTACATCATTCCAGAACATCACAGATAATAGAAAATAAAGCTTCTTTGGCAATTGAGTATATACCTAGCAGGTTCTTTTGAAGCATCTCCCAGCACAGAATTCATCCAATGTCTATAATACCGTGCAAGAAATAAATTAGCAAGCGCACCCTAGGATAATGAAAAAAGAAATGCTTCAAGCTGTATTCTGAGAAAAATAGAACTGCTTAAATGCTAGGATCACTCAATGGTGCTTTTACAACTGTTTCTTGAATAATCAGTGATTATATTATATCCTTTGCAAAGCTTAACACCTTGTGAACTATACATTATTTTAGCATTATACATAAGTATTGATGTCTGTCTATACCACGTTGTTGAAGTTATTTTGAATATTACATATGATGTACCATGTACATAGGACTGTGGTCCTATTCAACAAACAACAGTACAGTTCATGAAAGATACATTTAATTTCCTAAAGTATAGAACTGTAAGTGCACTATTTCTTTGTTAACTAATTAAATGAAATGCCTTTCCCCCTCCACCTCCCCTCCCCCCCAAATATTTTGGAAATGAAATGCTTTAGACAGTATACAGTGTCATTTATCTTGCAAAATCTGAAATGTTAGTATGTAGACAAAAATGCAAATTGTATAAAATAAAAATGGTAAAATTCGTTGTTTATAGGTATTGAAAGAACACTGTAAGCTTTACTAGACGTACAGCATACTATAAAATAGCAACAGCATGTTAAAAGAGCATCTGCATTTGAGCATAATGCCCACATACAGTAAATACAGTTGAGCCATATATTTCTCAAATAAATGTATTTAAAGCTGCTATAGCAATCTTTACCAGTCTCTGTAATGCAAATATAATGCTAACAGTGAAATGACCAAGTCCATCCACTCCTCCCACTCCCTGTCTGTAGTAATGATATAACCCACTGAAACTTCCTTTACTGTTTGGATGCAAGGGTGATCTGCCATTTTTAGAACACTTGCAGCTATTACATCAGTAACCAGAGGCTGCTGGAAGAAACAAAGGGGTCATCTACAGGCTTGTAATCATTAACAGAGTATAAATGAGGGTGAGTGAGGCTTTATGGACTAAATTTAGTTCTGCAAAATACATGAAAATAAAAAACATTTATTCTTGAATTTGTGTGTAAAGTGGTTAATTAGCTCCATCAGTGCTCACCAGTCTCTGTGCTATATCTATTTAAGCAGGTGAGATAGCTGAGTGGTTATTTAAACTATGCGCACTACTGTTTAATTCCTTGCAGGATCAACGTAACTTTTTAAGGTCAATTGCATAAGTACTATTTATTTAGGGATCAATAATACTGATATACTCATAATGCACTTGAAATCTACTGAATGGTAACTAAAATAATGCCTATGTGTTTCATCTGGTAATGCATACAGCTTAAAGGAACACTACAGCATTAGGAATACAAACATGTATTTCTAACAATATAGTGCTGGAGTAAATATTTAGGACTCTACCCTTGCTGCACTGGTTTCGCTGTGGCTGGTCTTGCCTCCATGGCTGAGATTATAAATCTTGATGATCTCAGCTAATCTAATTTGTTCCCTTGGGAAAGTATTGGAAGGATATTGCACATGTGCGGCAAAACTCTGCGCTGCACTAATTAGCATCTTCTCATAAATTCATTTCTATAAGAAGTGTTCAGCCTCACCATGAAGAGTGTGGAGAAGCTGAACATACACCTGCTGCAGCACTAAATCAGGAAGCATGTGTAGTGGCCATCTGAGTGACTGTAAGTAGAGGTGTTACTAGACAGTAATGTAAACACTGCATTTTCACTAAAAAAAAAAAAGAGTTTACATTGAAAAGCCTACAGGGACATGCTACAGACACAGGAACCAGTACATTAAGCTGTAGTGGTTCTGATGACTATAGTGTCCCTTTAATTAAAATATGTTAACATAAGAATAAACCAATAGTTTATGGAGTAATACAAAAGTAATAATGAACCAGTCTACAAACCGCACAATAATATTTCTTCTTTCTATAAATCTATAGGCTTCTTGATGTACCTTAACAAGAGGGTTAAATCGAACAAAATAAGAAACAGACACCCTACGAAGAAAGCTTTTCTCTCTAAACACATTAGTCAGAGGTGTAGAGACTTGTTCAGTGGGTTTACTAGAAAGGATTAACAGGGAAAAGAAACTCCCAAGCAGTCAGACTTGTGATAATAGCTTTTCACAATGTTGAGTTGTGTGCAAAATATTTTTCTTGTCTTTTTTTTTTTTTTTGGAGACAGAGAAAGCTCTGCATAAAAAATCTATAAAAACGACAATGTTATTTTGTTGATTTCTTTTCCAATAATCTCTAAAATTCGAGCAGGACATTATCATATATTGCGAGGCACCTGATGAGAAAAACACACCACCAGCTTTTTTTGTATGTAGAGTGATAATCTTTAAAGATTACACTGATTTAGTAACAGTGTATCCAATGTGACCAATATTCCGTCTAAGGATATCCACAAACATACTTTGACACTTCTGGAACCCAAAGTAAATGTGTTTCATAGGCTAACCATAAGGAAAGAAAATAGACTACATGACTTTCCTTATTCTGAAGAATTTGGACATATTCTGTTTCTACTTCACAAGACCTCTGAACATGTCCTGTGGTATTTGGCACCTAGACATTAGCAGCAGATCCATTAAGTCCTTCAAGTTCTGGGGTGGGGCCTCCATGGACCAGACTTGTTGTTCCAGCACATCTTACAGATGCTCAATCTGATTAAGATCTGGGAAATTTGGAGGCCCAACACTTTGAACTCTTTGTCATACTCTTTAAATTGTTCCTGAGCAATTTTGCAGTGTGGCAGTGTGCTTTATTCTGCTGAAAGATGCCACTGACATACAGGGGAATCATTGCCATGAAGGGGTGTGTGAGCAATTGCCCAAAGCATAACACTGCCTCTGCCGGTCTGCCTTCTTCCCTTAGTGAATCTTGCTGCCATCTCTTCCGCACAAGAAGCACACGCACCCGGCCATCCACCAGATCTAAAAGAAAACGTGATTCATTAAACCATGCCAACTTCTCCCACTGCTCCATGGTCCAGTTCTGACGCTCACGTCTCCATTAAAGGAACTTTCAGTTTTAGACAGGGGTCATCATAGGCACTCTAACCAATCTGTAGCTACATAGCCCCATACCAAGCAAACTGTGATGCAGTGAGTGCTCTGACATCTTTCTATCATTGCCAGCATTATGCTTTTCAGCAATTTGAGATACAGTAGTTCCTCTGTGTGATCAGACCAGTTGGACTAGCCTTTGCTCCAAATGTGCATGAATGAGCCTTGTGCACCCATGATCCTGACACTGGTTCACTGGTTGTCCTTGCTTTCATCACTTTTAGTAGTCACTAACTACTGCATAACGGTAACATCTCACAAGACTTGCCATTTCAGATGCTCTGACCCAATTGTCTAGCCATTACTATTTGGCCCCTGTCAAAGTCACTCAGATCTCGATGATTTTTCCTGCTTCCAACACATGAAATTCAAGACTGTTCACTTACTGCCCAATGTATATCACCCTTTGACATGTGCCATTGTAATGATATAATCAATGTTCACTTCACCTATTATTTAACGTTGTGGCTGATCACTTTTTTTAACTTGATTTGTGAACCAAATGGTGGGAAAATGTATATTACGTATGCATTTTTCAAGTGAACTGATTGGCCCATTTTTGTGCCATTTTTGGTTTGTCTGAATGCTTTCCTGAACAGGTTTTCAAGAATGATGTTTGGCCAAGCCTACCATCACATGAACATGCTTTGGATATCCTGAACAAATTTCGGAAAAAAAGTATTCAGCCAAACCAAACACTGTGCATAAGTCTAGGAAATATCAGTCATGAAAAGCAGATACAACTTTAATAAAAGGGATACTATAAACAGCAGAACCACTACAGTTCAATGTCGTGATTCTGGAGCACAGAAGCACTACAGTTTCTTAATCATTTTCTGAGAATAGGCAGTGTTTACATTTGTCCCTATGGCCACCTCTAGTGGGATGATAACATTGTTGAACCTTTATAAAGGACAATGAGGTACCAAATCTGGTAGCTAACATAAACATTTTTATTAGTTGACATTTTATTAAAAAGTATATCTATGTATTGCTTTGTATCAAAGGAAAGTGTAGATAATCAAAGAACCAGGATTCCAGTGCCTATTTGAACCTAGAACATTCTGGGGACATGACATATTGATAACTGTGTATTATGCGTATGTCAGTGGCCCACTGATCTCCCCCACTAAATGTTTAAGTGTTTATTGGCACACCGAAAAGATGTCACCAATCGAAAAGTGACTATTCCTATTAATGTGTTTAATTATTTTGTTACTTTTTTGTAATTAGTGAATAAAAGAGACATTTCATTGTGTGTGGATAAGATCATCTTTGGAATATCCAAAGGACTCAATGTATAATATATAAACCTATATTTTAATACATATCTGAGGGTACATCAATGACGCAGCTTCCTGTGTTATACATATAAACGGACAACCATCCAAAGAGGAAAAACCTGTATGTAACCGTATAGATAGCTTCACAGATGTAGACACAGAAATAAACATATACAGTTACACATAAATATAAATGCATATTAATATTTTATTATTTAATTGCACCTTCAAATTCCATAGTGCTCTACACTGGGTGGACTAACAGACACGTAATCGCAACCAGACAAATTGGACGCACAGGTACAGAGAGGTTAAGGACCTGCTTCATGAGCTTACATGCTAGAAGTAGTGGGGTATAGTGACACAAAGGTTAAAAGTAGGGGTAACAAAGTAGGTTGCTAGAAAAGTATTCACTGAGGGCTTAGTAGGTTATTTGTGACAGTTGCAGGAGAGGAGTCAGGGTGTTGGGATGAAAAGTTGTTAACAGTTTAATTCATATGCTTTCCTAAGAAGTGAGTTTCCAATGTTCTTTTGAAGGAATGAAGACTGGATGAAAGTCTAACAGAGAAGGGAAGGGGGTTCCACAGGAACGGTGCAACCCTGGAGAAGTTTTGAAGATGAGCGGTTTTGAAGGTGGGAGTGTGTACAGAGGATAGACGTAGGTCTTTGGCAGAGCGCAGGGGCCTAGACGGTGCATACTTGTTACATAGTTACAAAGAGACTTGCAACCATCAAGTTCAGCCTTCCTAATATATATTTTTGTTGTTGATGCAAAAGAAGGCAAAAAAGCCTAGCCTGAAGCCTAGTCCTTCCAATTTTGCAACAAACTAGGAAAAAATTCATTATTGACCCCAAAATAGCAGTCAATATCTCCTTGGATCAAGCAGCTATTACCCCACTATTTAGAAATGAAAGCCCTGTATGTATTGTTTTTGCAAGTATTTCTCCAATTGCAGTTTAAACATCTGTATGGACTCTGATAAAACCACCTGCAACGGAACTCCCCGTACTCCGACCGAGTACCTTCCGTTGATGGACGCTTCCTAGCCTGGCCGAGGATCACAAGCACCACACTGGACACCACAACCACTGCAGACTCCACAACTGCAGTAGCTTAACTGGAGTCTCGCCCACCCTGGATCGGCTTTTGTCCTCCAGGACCGTGTGGGGAAGACCTCTCCTCCAGGAGACCTAAGTGAGACCTAAGTGATTAAAGCTCAAGGGAGTATGCAGAGCATAGCAATCCCCAGTGTGATTATAGCAGTTCCCTCCAATAACGAGACAAGGCTACGTTTTGAAGGGTAAAGAAGAACTGACTGTACTGGCACACACAGCCTCTTTTATTCACATTCTACAAACATAGTACTGCCCACAGGGTTTTAACGAACAACCAATCAACACATTACAACACAGCTAACACTCCCATTCATTACATCAGAAATCCTCCCCTCTGCCGGTGATACAATTATCTCAACACAATAGACTAACTTAATTATCACAGGCAGGAAAATACAGTATTATAAAACATATCACAGGGACCCCAAAACATGCAATAACCCCATATCCAAAATTCACCCAGATCCGTTCAGTAGTTTGGAAGATACGGTTTAATGCAGATTCCGCAGAACGTATACAGGCTATATGAAAAATAATTACTGTTAAATGTGTCCCCTGTTCTGTAGTTTAAAACTACTGAACAACGTCTTTGTGCACCAAATACCGGCGAGATGGCATCGTGTAGAAAAGTCAAAACAGTGTCTGTGAGTTAAAATGGCCGCCATCCATTGTTCTCACCATGTGCTTCATCCATTGTTCTCACCATGTGCCTCTGATACATGAAATGGTGGCCACCCAGTAACTCCTGTCTGTTCCGCCACACCACCTCTTCAGGCAGAGAATTCCATATCCTTGTTGATCTTACTGTAAAAAAAATACTTTTCTTTGCTTTAGATGAAATCTCATTTCTTCCAGCCTAAATGTGTGACCTCGTGTCCCGTGTATAGCCCTGTTTATGAATAGATTTCCAGATAATGGTTTGTACTGGCCCCGGATATATTTGTATATTAGGGAGGATAGGTAGCTGTGGAGCAGCATTATGTAGGGACTTGTAAGCAAGAACCAGAATCGTAAATTGAGCCCTAAATCTTACTGGAAGCCAATGTAGGGACTGACAGAGGGGGAGGCATTGGAGGTGCAGGCGGACAGGAAGATGAGTCTCTCCGCCGCACTCATTATAGATTGCAAAAGTGCAAGTTGGGAACACGTAATACCACTGAGAAGTAGTCAAAGAGAAAACAACGGCATGGACCAGCACCTCAGCTGCGCCTGGCATTAAATAGGGGCAGATGCACAATGTTTTATAGATGGAAGCGGCAGGATTTGGTGATTGACTGGATATGAGGGGTGAAGGCAGTGAGCCTGCTAGGTAGAATGATGTTGGTGCTGTTGACTTGGAGGGAAACAGACACGGGAGTAGCAACACTTGAGGTAGGAAAGACCAGAAGTTCTGTTGTGGACATGTTGAATTTAAGCAAGTGAGCAGCTACATAAACATATGCACTACTCTTGTATTGTAACAGTTAAAACAGTTAAGACTGTTACTATACAGAAGATTTGGCACTCTATTGCAGATCTGCACTCAAGCTTAAAAAATCTTCTAAATCACTGTCCTAAAATCAACCCTGTTTCCGCCATTAATCAGTTTTATTGAGAACAGACATAAAGTCAGGAAATACAACATTATATCTATGGGTTAGACATGACTTTGAAGCAATTTACTTCAGTTATTGTATGGCGAGTTCGAAAGTGTTGCCTTGATTGACACATGGAACTCAAGGCCTAGATGGATGTAGTTCCATCAGTCAGTAGCCCAAGCATGTAGGCACTCAAAAATGTATCTTGCCAAGTGTTAGTTAGAGCTCATGCAGGCACACCGTGTACATTGCACACCATATAATTCTACCCGTTTCTTACTATACTTTTCTAAAGGTAATATATTGTCATTAAGGTTTGGAGATTAAGATCGAGACACACTGTGAGCTGGTGCGTTTGAATGATTTATGTGTACGATGAAATGCTGGAATTGCAACTTAGAAGCAGATTACTGGAGGATTCTTTAAGTCTGGCAATGAATGACCTAGAGATGCTTTTTAAGCTGTGTCACATCTCATGATATCTGGATCATATACACAACTTTGAACTAAAGATTTAGCCTGAGGAAATTCTAACCATTCACTTGAACAATGGTAACTTGATATTAAAACTATCTTGAGAAAGTAATTCCAGATCCCATGGCATCTGTGTGGATCCATCAGTTGTATAATAGAATATTTAAACTCTCAACATTATACTTTCCTGTGTATTGTTAGCTTATTCTGTTAAACCATGTTAGCAAATTGAATGATCTCACTGCTTGCAATTTAGCTAGTTTAAAATATCTGTCCTGGTTAGATGCAGTAAAAAACACAGTTTTACCACACTTTCTGCAAATTTCCATGATTTAAAACTTCTGATGTGAGCTTTATCCAAACAACGTGGCTAAAACTTCTCAATTCCTATTGTCGTTACTGCAAGTGCTGAGCTTATCCCACAACCTCTACCCAGCGTGAATGGATGATACACTGTTTAGCACCCCAGGAATGTTTTAATAGCAACCAGAAAGACCTTTATCACTTTGCCACATAATAGCGAATGGAGAGAGTAAAAGTCATAGCACAGACTCTTTCAGAAAAGAGATAATTCCTCACACGCAATGAGAACAAAAAAATATTATTAATTCAGTAGAATTTATTTAAGGCACGATTACTAAACTTTTAAAAGTCATCAAGCCTTTCAAGGAGTTAAGAAGAGATGTCCTTAAACGTATGAATACCACATGGGAAGCTACCATCTTGTTTTACAAAATAAAGCTATGAGTAAGTAAACTTAAAAACTGTTTTAAGTAATTAGGCCTCAATATAATTGTCTTGGAAAGTAAGAAAACACAGATGTTAAAAAATTATTTTTCATTACGTAAATCCATTTAAGGTAGGATTGCTAACTGTTTTAAGGATATCAACCTTTTTAAGGAGTGTGGAAGGGATGTCTTTACAAATATTTATACCACAATGGGAGCTGACATTTTGTTTTACAAAATACAACTATGGGAAAGTAAACAATAAATAAAAATAGTTTTAAGTGTTTATGCCCGAATATGATAAGTTTCATGAAAAATAAGAAAACACGGATCTTAAAAATCATTTTTCATTCAGTAAACTCTATTTAACCCCTTAAGGACCAAACTTCTGGAATAAAAGGGAATCATGACATGTCACACATGTCATGTGTCCTTAAGGGGTTAAAGTAGGACTACTAACTTTTTAAAGGGCATCAACTGTATTAAGGAGTACAGAAGGAATGTCCTAACAAATATTCATAACACTGTGCAAGCTGCCATTTTGTTTTATCAAATAAAGCAGTAAGAAAATAAACAGAGATAATGTTTGAATAATTACGTGTTAATGTGATAATTTTCTTACAAAGTAACACATTCAACCAACTCTTATTTTACTTTCGTACTAATATACTTACACATAAGGAATGTGTAATTGCTAAATTTGATGTTTCATAACTTAACATAACTTACTTTTCTATAGAGAGGTTTTTGCTCATTTGCCTTGATAAATTATGGAAAATCCATAATCATTCACCCTTGTGACAATGAGAGATAAATAAGTAAGGGGATCTTTTTAACTTTGTCATGATGATGTGCTAGGTAGGCTTACAAAAGTTTTGGTCTCATTCAAACTATCAAAGCTTCCGCATTGAAAACCTTTCCTTTTCAAAAGATAAGCTTTAGTCTTCCATGAAACCTGATCTAGGTTCGCCTAATTAATTTTGCTAAATAGATCAACGAATTAGTTCGGGAGCCTTTAAGTAACGATGAGGCTCAAACAAATTTTTATCCTTTCCTAAGGTGATATGTTTTCTTTGCTGGACAACCTTTCAAATGCACTAGGCTACTTTTAGACTGGATTAGTGGAGGGAGAGGAATAGTCTTTATAGGTATTTTAACTAAGGGTCTATAGAAAAAAAAACAAGATGCCTAATTTCAGCAGAAATCCACTAAAAGCTACTTAGTGCAAACATCCGTAAAGCTGTCAGAAGTGAAGACTTGTTGAAAATACAATACAGAAAGCCTCTTCTAGTTTTCTGCAAAACACGCATTTAGTCAACATGTTGGATAGTAAACATTTAGATTTATTTCACATAGCAATAGAACCAAAATCATAGAGATTTTCTGACAACTGTCACAACTCTTAATAAAGTGTGATAGGCTTGACGGTACGTTGAAGAGTCTTCAAGATAATCACTGGTTTGATTGTGGTTGTTTTGAAAGGAACATTGTGACAACTTTATCTACAAAGTAAAGTATTCCATTGGTGTAATAGAGCTGCTGATAAAAGTTTAGACATTTTCAAATGATTATTAATGTTACTATTTTTATTACTATTAAATTTTTTTTCCAAAGGCCTACGTAGTCGAAATCACTTATCCAAAATTCTTGAAATTGAGTTAGAAGCACTGTCTCTTATGAGACATAAACTCTATTGAACTATGTGACCAATATATAAATATTCAGGGTCATTCTCTAAAGTGAAAAATCAAAGTGAGTTTCAAATTTAAGGTCACCGTAGCCAAACTGGATAAAATCTTTACGTCAACTATGCTTTCATTTTAGGTACTCTGGCCATGAATTTTTAATTTAATTTGAATTCTCACTTTAGTAAATACTCTACTTTAGTAGAGTGTTATTTCTGCTACTTATGTGGTTTCAAACAAGAAGATTTCCAAATGGATTTTAAAATTGGTTGTCAAAACTAATGTTCATTAATTTGACAAACAGCCTGTATGTGGGTACCTAAGAGTTTAGTTAACCAGTTTCTTTGGGTAACCAACTTCAGAACAACATTGGCAAAGTCATATCTGCTTTTTACCCCTCTGAAGGCAATAAAATGAATACCATTAATTTGCTCAATAATACAGACCTTTAGAACACTAGGTATAATTAGAAACTAAGAAGAGTTGGGTTTTTCATTTCTAAATAAGTACTTTAATGTTAGTATTGATTGGCCCTGGTATGTAACATGATTGAGTTGTCAGCTCTGTGTATTGCAATTAGGAGTTGTCTTCTGACTTTTCTGTGTAATTTGTATCAGCAACACTTTTGTTATCTTAAAAAAGAATAAGAAACGTCAAGAATCGGCAAGATCTGAGAATATAAAAAATCAAGTGACCAGATGGGGCTATAGGTTTCTATAAATAGCAATAACTGAGAACACTAAACGTCCAATAAAAATAACAGTATAAGGTGCACTTTGCCTCTATAACCAACAATAAATGCAATGAGTGATCACCTTGATAATGTTTAAATATGCGTATTCGAACACAATATGTGTTAATTTTCATAAATCTGATAAAATGCATTGTGTTTGTGTGATCACCCCAAATCATATCCTCCACAAAAAACGTATAGTGTAAATATATACACATCATGCCTTATACTGTTAAATATCAGTAGCGATAGTAGAAATATATACAAAATACTATAACTGATGGGCAACACAGATAAATAACAGCTAAACCAATTGTTATGCTTTAGACTCCTTAGACTAGAAGGTACAACTCCTTAAATGTAATATGTATATTTTTAAACTGAATTGAATGTGTTCAAAGAGAGGCATTTTTAATATTTGCCTCCCTCTGAGCTTTACAGATTACATAGATGGATAGCTGCATCAAAAAGTAGTGTTCATTGGTTTTCCCAAATCCATATGTCCCTATTTTCTAGGAGACACACACACACACACAGACACACACACACACACACTTGTAGTCATGGAGTATATTCAAAGAATGGTCTTGTTATGTTACCAATGGGGCACCTCAGGGATCTGTACTTGGACCCATTCTCTTTAATATTTTAATTAGTGATATTGCAGAAGGTCTTGATGGTAAGGTATGTCTTTTTGCTAATGATACTAAGATATGTAACACGGTTGATGTTCCAAGAGGGATAAGCCGAATGTCAAATGATTTAGATGATCTAGAAATGCTAGCAGAATGCTTGGTTGTATAGGGAGAGGTATTAACAGTAGAAAGAGGGAAGTGCTCATGCCATTGTACAGAACACTGGTGAGACCTCACTTGGAGTATTGTACGCAGTACTGGAGACCATATCTCCAGAAGGATATTGATACTTTAGAGAGCGTTCAGAGAAGGGCTACTAAACTGGTTCATGGATTGCGGGATAAAACTTACCAGGAAAGGTTAAAGGAACTTAACATGAGTAGCTTGGAGGAAAGACGAGACAGGGGGGATATGACAGAAACATTTAATTGCATAAAGGGAATCAACACAGTAAACTAGGAGACTATATTTAAAAGAAGAAAAGCTACCACAACAAGAGGACATAGTCTTGAATTAGAGGGACAAAGGTTTAAAAGTTTAAAAATAATATCAGGAAGTATTACATTACTCAGAGGGTAGTGGATGCGTGGAATAGCCTTCCAGCTGAAGTGGTAGAGGTTATCACAGTGAAGGAGTTTAAACATGAGTGGGATACGCATAATGCTATCCTAGCTATAAGATATGCCAGGGACTAATGAAAGTATTTAGAAAATTGGGCAGACTAGATGGGCCGAATGGTTCTTATCTGCCATCACATTCTATGTTTTTATGTTTCTAATACAGCATAATTAAGCATTCGTGTGCACACACATTATAAATGCACATTTACGCTTTTTATGGTTAAATTTAGGATGTTATTTTAAGTTTGGAGATTCATGACAAATTTAGTATTATAATAATGCCCCATCTACATCTTAATATTACAATATTTCTTATTGTTACAAGAATTGTGGTTAGGCTAAATTAATCCCTAATCCTAAATGTAAATTTAAATCCTCACCTTAACCCTAAATTGCCTAGCTCTTGTTGATGTTGTATACCCACAATCCATACATTTCTCTGTAACCTAAACTATATTAACTATGTGTTACTGGACCTCTTACATGCAATCTTTAGTCAATGTGTGTGGGTCCTCAAGAATTCAGATGACCAATCTCTTTGGGAAGACAACTGTAGCATGATACTGGCTAAGTCAGTTTTTTACCCTCTAGAGGGCGATACAGTGAGTACTAAGAGTATTAAGTTGTTTAATGAAATATTGATAAATGATATTTCCATGAAAAGCTGAATTTACTCTTAAACTTTGAATATGTTAACATTAGCAGCTACATAACTTTGATTGACAAGACCAATAAATAAGAGTCAAATCTCTTAAATTTTGGAAATGCATAAATCTAGAAGGTGTACCTCCAATAATGCTGGCTCTTTGCCACTATACTCTATCTATTTTTCATTTTCTTAAACTAAAATGATAACAATAACATTATTGTACTATTTTTGAGTGCACACATTTTGCTTTTGGTTTCCTTTCAAGTCTTTCTTCTTTCAGGTCTTACAACCAAGGGGGATACCCAATCCTATTCTTTAATCAGGCAATCAAGGGTGGGTAACCTGAATCTATCCACACAATAAGCATCTACTGCAGTCTTCTTGTTTGTTTACAGGATGAGCTTTAACTAATTCTTTAGAAGGGTCTTGTGGGACCAAGTCATAGTCATCCGTGTGATGGCATTGCTTGTTTTTGCAATAACCCATTATATACCCTACATGTTTCTGCTATGGTATGTGACTCTCGATTGAAGAATGGAGTTTGAAAGCTTGATGCCCAGTAGATTTGGCAGCAGCTGTGTTTATAATTTGATGTCACCTCTAATAGTAAATTTGATTGGTAGAGTTGACAACCGGGGTTTACTTTACTGCACAAAAGAAATATTGTCACCAAATGCTGGTCACCCACGACCACACAATGTCGGGCACCTCTTCCCTGCTTAATAAAACATATAAATAAACAAGCAAAAAAATAAAAGGAAAAAAATAAATAAAAGAAATTTCTGGAAAAAAAAACGTATGTAAGAAGTTAATGCTTGCAAGAGCAGAGTTAATGTATAGGAATTTTCATGCAGATTATTTAGATCTTCTGCAGCTCAGGGCCAGCTGTTCAGTATTCCAGAGATATCACGAGGCTCTGGTAGATGTTTTACAATTTCTCAATTATTAATAATAGGAATTTACACTTCTAGGTTTGCAAACATTCTGGCGTCTAACGCTACTTGCTTATTAGAAACCCAGGGTGCCAAGTGAATCTGAAATGTGTACTTAATTATATTTATCTTTGGTCTTAGCGTAAACGCTGGTTATTTCCCCTTTTTCATGTGTGTGCCTGTGAGTGTAAAAATAAAAAGGCATAATGCAGTCCCAATTAATTCCTGTTAATTGTCTATGTCACACATTTTCATTCTATAAATGATGGTGGATGAAAATGTCCAGTCCTGGGGATTAATTTATTATTATTTTTCTTTCCCCACGAGAATAGAATTTTCACAGGAAATATCAGTAAGTGCAAAAAAGATGAAATAATGCTGGCTGAATTGTGAAAATTTGTTACATAGTAGTGAATCTGATCCAGATAGAATTAACCCTTAGATTACAGTGAAATGCCCAGTATTTCAAGAACATAAATAATCCAACCACAGGGAGCTAGGTGGATGTTTGCAGTTGAACCATGACAAAATACACACAAACAAAATATTCTTTATTTAATTTTATATCTGATACAGACATGAAATTTAAGATTCTGTAATTTTCGACCCCTACTAAAATAAAAAAAAATTCCTGGTTGGACACACTACTGAAATGTTTCGTACATGACTATGAATAAAACAACAAGGGTGTAATATACTTGGAGATTCATTTTGTTGTAAATGGCAATTTTCTGTAATTGGGCAACTTGGGTGATTGTTTGAGTTCCTGATTTCCGAACTGCAATGGATGAGCATATACATTTTTTTGTGATTTGGAATTTTGCCAATGGCACCAAAAAAATTGATGGTTAGAGGACAGTCACTACATTATTTTATTTACAGATTAAGTTAGAAGTGACCAGTTGTGGGAAGAAAGGAGGAACAGTAAAAACAAATACATCTATATATATATATATAATTTAAATTATTTTATTTAATTAATAAATAACTATAGAATTTTTTTACTGCACTTTCTGTTTTAATCTCTATTGACTGCCTGTTCTCATTTGATCTATGAACCGTGTGGCTGAAATGTAACATGAACAAGCGTTGGGCGTCCTGAATAAAATTTAAATTTCAGAAAAGATTATGCAAATTTGCATTTGTCCCTATTCTAGAGGCTGATGCTCAGCTGTTTGTATTCCTAATGTCAGAATGTTCCTTTAAATAAAAATAACTATTTAATATTTTATTATGCTTATATTTTGCAACACACTGAATGGCCCATTTTTGTGCCTTTTATTATTCTTCCTATTTGGTTTCTCAATTGGAAACTTGGTTCTAAAATTCTGCAGAGCCAAAATGACATTAAACATTTTTATTTTTGAAAAAAAATTTTGCCGAGCAAAATATTTGTTATATTTAAATTAAAAATAAAATAATAAATTTATATAAATACAATTAATTATTGCTACTCTTCTTTTCCCCTCTATTGGTTACTTTTTCTCACTTGATCTGTCAACCAAAAGATGGGAAAATGCAGTGTCCTGCAATACACACACACACACACACACACATATATATATATATATATATATATATATAAATATGGCCCATTTGTGTTCCCTTTTGGTTTGCTTTATTTTTTTTTTAGTGAATCTTTTTCATGAAATTCTGAAGAATCAAGTCACAGCAGGCATGAGATTCTGTATGCTGAAATGTTTTTTTATTTTCAGATGACATGGTTTGTCTGAAACAAATTTTTTCACCGTGCAGTCTAGATTTTGGAACATTTTATGGCTGTACAATACTCAGCTACTTAATAAAGTATTTGTTTGCCTATCATTTTTATTTGATAATCTGTTTTATTTAACCCCTTAACGACCGGTGATGGTTCAGGACCGTCATCGGCATTTTAGCGTTGAAGACCGCTGACGGTCCTGAACCGTCACAACGGTAATCATTACTCACTCGGTTGCGGTCGTTCCCGGTTGCGGTCGTGCTGACAGGCAGTCTCCCTGCACGTGTAAAAAAAAAAAATTAATGTTAATGTTAATAAAAAAATATATAATTATGTATGTGTATGTCTATATATCATATATATAATGTCATACTAAGTGTATTTTTATATTAATATATACATATATTAATATAAAAATACACTTATAATTAAATTACACACGTATATATATAATATATATAATAACTATATATATTGTATATATATTATTATAAAATACAAATAATAAGTAAATTAAATTAAAAATTTAAAAATAATAATTTTAAAAAAAATTATATATCTATATGAAATTTTATTCTAACTGTATTTTGATATTGTTTGGATATACCTTGAATAAAGCGGAATTTTTTATACTTCAAGTCCATGAGTGCAAGCCATTTTTTGTACATGTATATATGTATATATATATATATATATATATAAATATATATATATATTTCTATCAAAATACACTTAGAATGAAATTGTATGTATATATATATATATATATATATATATATATATATATATATACATATATACATGTACAAAAAATGGCTTGCACTCATGGACTTGAAGTATAAAAAATTATATATATATTTCTATCAAAATACACTTAGAATGAAATTGTATATATATATATATATATATATATATATATATATATATATATATATATATATATATATATATATATATATATATATATAAATAAATAAAAATAATACTAAATATACATATGCCCATATACAAAATTACATAAATAATTATATAAATATACACGTAGACTTCAAATATATAAATATGCATATATATTTAAATTCTACGTGTGTATTTATGTAATATTTTCACATAATTAAGTAATTTTATTGCTTGCAATTTGAGGGACCTGCCTGACAATCCAGGCCAAAAGTCCAGAGAATTTAATTCGCTAGCACTGTATTTTACCCTGTAACTTTCTATGACACCTTAAAACCTGTACATGGTGGGTACTGTTTTACTCGGGAGACTTCGCTGAACACAAATATTAGTGATTCAAAACAGTAAAACATATCACAGCGATGATATTGTCAGTGAATGTGACTTTTTTTGCATTTTTCACACACAAAAAGCACTTTTACTAATTATATAATTGTTGTGATAAGTTTTTTCTGTTTTGAAACACTAATATTTGTGTTCAGCAAAGTCTCCCGAGTATAACAGTCCCCCACATGTACAGGTTTTATAGCGTTTTTTAAAGTTACCGGGTCAAATATATGGGTCAAATATTTTTACATTAAAAATTTCCAGGTTGGTTACGTTGCCATTGAGAACATATGGTAGCCCAGGAATGAGATTTACCCCCATGATGGCATACCATTTGCAAAAGAAGACAACCCAAGGTATTGCAAATGGGGTATGTCCAGTGTTTTTTAGTAGCCACTTAGTCACAAACACTGGCCAAAATTAGCGTTCAGTTTCGTTTTTTACTTTTTTCACACACAAACAAATATGAACACTAACTTTGGCCAGTGTTTGTGACTAAGTGGCTACTAAAAAAGACTGGACATACCTCATATTGAATACCCTGGGTTGTCTACTTTAAAAAAAATATGTACATGTGGGGTGTGATTCAGAGATTTATGACCGATAATAGTGTTATAATGTCACTATGATAAATTTTTAAAACGTATGTTTTGAAACCGCAATATCTTACTTGTACTTATAGCCCTATAACTTGCAAAGAAAAGCAAAAAGCACGTAAACACTGGGTATTTTTAAACTCAGGACAACATTTTTAATCTATTTAGCAGTTTTTTTATTAGATTTTGTAGATGAGTAAAATATTTTTCAAGTAAAAGTAAAAAAAGTATTTTTTCAAATTTTCATCATATTTTTTATAAATGAAATTACATGAGATTATATAAATAATGGTATGTAAACAAAGCCCTTTTTGTCCTGAAAAAAACAATATATAATTTGTATGGGAACAGTAAATGAGAGAGCGGAAAATACAGCTAAACACAGGTACCACAAAAGTGTAAAAAGAGGCCTGGTCGCAAATGTACAACATCGCAAAAACAGTCCGGTCCTAGGGTTAAATCTCTAATGACATACCTGATGAAGTACAGTACAACAGTTGAAGCCCAGGGTTCTGGTATTGAGGGTCTGGTATGGGCTACCCTTCTGCCATAACCAGAGATCATATGTATGGATGGGATCTTCCTGGTCTTTAGGTGGGATAGGTACAAAGGCAGAGGCATGTTGTATAATCCATTACTACTACTACTGGAAACAAATGGAACAGAAATAACTTCCAGTGAACATGAAACCAGTAGAGCAGGATGAAGAATAAAAAATAGACCAAACTACAGCAAAACAAGCATGTGATATGGCAAGTGACTTTAGACGTTCAAACTGGATACAACCTGAAGGACCGAATAAAGTCAACATGGAGTCATAAAGAAAGTCAACAGAACATAACTAAGCTTAGTAGGCAGGAGGGAATAGAATAAGAAAGGCTAAAACGTTCAGTGCTGTGAATTTATATTGGCACCAAACCCATGCCCAAGCAAGTTCACATAGTAGTATATACAATGACATATCGCTTGTAACAAATCCATTAGAAATTATACTTTGTTTAGGTACTGCAGCACCTCTTACATTTACACCACCCTAATACTACCAAATGCCACAATTTGCTAGATGTGGGTTGGCCAAAATCTTCTACTTGAAGTCCTAAGGTCAAACATCAATGTACTTTTAATCTTTGGTGATATTCTCCCCTGACCTATCTCCCGTGTGGTCTTATCCCTACTCTTCAATTTGCTATGGCAACATATCCTACCTTTCACATGCCATGCTACCTTTCCCAAAACCTCCATAAATGTTCTGCTAACAATCTTTTACACTTCTCTACCTTATTGTAAAGCTCAAATCTTCCATTTTGACATTCAGTGTAATCAAACTTTGCACAAAAGTCTTAGGTCCATTACGCTGTCCTCGTTGGCTTCCAAGGTTTCCTAACAGCTAACTAGCCTGTACCTTCTCATAAATGAACTCTCTCCCACACAGTATTGCCCTATTAAGTACCTGTGTTTTCTTATTCCCCACACTTTGAGGCCTATTTCTCAAGAACAAACTTACTTATTTAGCCAACAAAATTAAGGCACTTCACATCACACTTTACTCAGCCAGAACACAAAATGGAGGTGCTCTCCTGCTCCATATTCCTTTTTTGTTTCCTCCTTCAATATAGTTTGAGGAGTTAGCTTGGACTTCATTGCACTGAGTACAAATTGCATTCAAGTTTTTCTTTTATTTTTTATAATCATAATATTATAGTCTATTGACAGTTAAATGTGCATTGTATTATTTAATAGGAATGCAGTAGCCCAGGAAATACCATTACTTGACATTCATCATGTCTACAGTAGGATGTTGCAAAGAGTTAAATACATTAGGTTTCAGTATTAATTTTACCCTCATAAAACAAAGTTATCACTTTCGAAAATGTTGTTTAAATCAAATATCTGTTCAATGCATGATATATTATTATATACTGAAAATTGTAATGTAACCATAATAATACTCTAGTAATTAATTATTATAAATTATTATAATATATGTCTAATTACTGCACATACTGTACCTCCATTGAAATGTAATGTACCATTTAAGGTGATAACTACATCTGTTATTTATGTGATGCCTTCATCACTGGACTAAAATGGCTGCCCCTTCCTATGTAATGAAATTGGAGTGGTTGCATAGCAACAGCAATAATGGTAATATGATGGAGGGAATTATTTTGTACTCATGCATGAACCAAAATATGATTTTTGAGGAAAAGAGTTATATTGCCAAGCATGATTAGCTAGATAATTATATACACATATGTACTTAGAGGTATCCCACATAAGAGAGCTAATAACCAACACAGAGAAGCTTTTATTTGAAAAGTCATCAAACAAACAACCTGGATCCATTTCACAAAGAGGGAACAGGCACAGGATGTGGGTTCTTCCAGATGCAGCCCTGGCACATACAGATGACAGGAAGCCAAGTAACTTCATCTACTTTATAGTAGTATTTTTCCATAGCAGGAAGATATTGGCTTCAGATATTGCCAACTACTGTCACATGTCCTTTCATGTTCTTTCCACTTTAGCTCCTAGAGGTGCGGGGAGGAAAACTGCCATCAAATGCAGATTTAAGAGATCACAAAAGTATAAAGCCATTCCAGATTTGCAGAGAGATTAAATGACATGAGATATCACGTACTAAAGTGAGATACTAAAAACAAAGTAGCAGACGTTACTTTCACATACAGTCCATTCAGAATCATTACGGACTGCAGGGTTATAGGTCCATGTTTACTGTCCATCATGACTAAAAGCTTTGTTCTCCGGTGCTTGAGGGCTGCTAACATCACGTGTTCACATCATGATACATAATACATTTCTCAAAGGAACTGATTTAATTTCCTTAATCACACCTGTCATGAAACTACGACATGGTGCAAGTTTATTTAGAATAACATTTAACCTATACATTGTACTAGTAACATTTCTTGCATTTCTATAGATCCCGGATTCTATTTATATAATTTTTATGCCTTTACTGTTTGTTGGTAAATATTGCTTTTTCTGAGCTGTATGTGACACGACACAGTGTCTAGTGGACTTGATAAAAGCCCTTAACAGGGGTGAAACATTGGTTTTGTTACTCCAACAAATCTGTATAACCGGGACTCCTCTTTTGCAGGATCCATTTTGTTTGATATATACACAAACTCCAGGCACCATGGCTGCTTCAAATTAGTGAAGTGGTTACGGTGCTTGTACTAATCCTTCAAATAACTTCCTACTATGTCTTACAGCCAGCTCATTGTGGTCAAGAGTAACCATTTGAATGCCTGACTTGTAAATAATGCATTCCAAATCAACTTTCCAGCATTAAAGCACACTCTATAGCACATGAAAAAATCATTATAATATTTGGAGTGCTTCCTTATCAGCTCATCGGTATGGGTTATCCAGATTCTGAGAGGGGATTTCATCAATAATTTACATACTATGTGCCCACAGTGAGGGTATTATATATATATATAATATATATATATATCTTTAAATTATACACTGTCACATGGCTATCCAAAACATATATTCTCTAATAAACTCTGATTTTTTGGGGAGTCATTACAGATATTATCTTGAGAGCATTTTACTGGTTTATTAGAATGTGACAGAGAAGTCAAGAAAGAATAAAACGGCGTGTCAAAATTATATATAAAGATGTTGACAATTTGAAATGTAAAGAGCGAAACTGTTTTCTCTCGGTATTTTAAATATTATGCTTACTAAAAAGGAGAAATCCACACCTCTTTATCATGAACCTGGGCGCCTCCATTTTAGCTCCCTGACAATCATTGTAATAAGCTCTGCCCTTTGCACCTGGTAGGCAGCTATAAATAAAGCATATGGAGAAGGGAAGAAATGAAACAATGTTTCTATTTCTCATCATCATTTGCATTGTGTGCCCTGGCTGTGCCTTGTCTGAACTAGATTGTGATATAACTTGCTAAATTTTTAACATAAATTTAAAAAGCAAAAGCAGTGCATCTGAAGAAAAAAAATATTTACACACATTTTAGGTGATTTAAAATGTTTTATTCAATTGTGAAAAGTCCAGAAAGTGACAGAACCCATTTAAAGGGAAAATATATATCTTCTAACTCTGGAATATAGGAGAATGAGATATGTGTGACAAAGAGAAGGGGAGCATCCTTATAGGCATGCCTGATTTGATGATTCACAAAGCTGGTGAGTCAGATGGAGCAAACATAGGTGTCAATTCAAGGATTTTGAATATGTGAATATGCTTTAATTTATTAGACATGTACATTCGGACGAATTTCGTACAATTCGGACATTAGAATGCTTAAGAATGTCTGAAGTCTGAATTTCTGAATTGCCGAACTAAACCAAATTGCCGAAGTTCCGAATTGCCAAACTGAACCAAATTGCCAAAGTTCCAAAGTGCTTTGGATTTCTGAAAAGCGGAAAAACAAGTGGTTAGGGTTAGGGGTTAAGGGTTAGGGTTTAGGGGTTAGGGTTATGGGTTAGGATTTAGGGGTTATTGTTTAGGGGTTAGGGTTAGGGGTTAGGGTTATGGTTAGGGCTTAGGGTTTAGGGTTAGGGTCCGAATTACAGAAGTTCTGAATTGCCAAAGTTCAGAATTGCAGAAGTTCCAAATTGCTGAAGTGCCAAATTGTCGAAGTGCCGAACTGAACCGAATGCCATTGGTCCGAATTGCTGAAGCAGACACATTTTTTTACTTACCCGAATTTCCGAACTGAACCGAACCGAGCCACAATTTTTGCCCATGCACATCCCTATAATTACTTTTTTATTTCTTCTATAACCAGGAAAGAATCTGTAACTGTGGACACTAAATCAAATTCAAATTTCATATACAAAAGAACTGGAAAAAATGGTGATTCACTTGACACTGGGTTTTGTCAGATATTATCTGATAAAAATTTATTCCAACTGCATTGGAAATTCACAGATTTACTAAAGCCAAATGCGGTAAAAATTTAGTCGGTCTGACTAAATCTGAAAAAATTAATTTGTAAAATCACTGATATCCGCATCCGTACTACAACATGGCGGCTGAAGATAATTCAAATGCAACCCGTAGGGTGTATGTTTGCAAATTATTGTTCACTTGCTTTTTTGTCTACTGGCAGTACTAGCAGACAGCGGATAAAATATCTTGGTGGTGTGAAGGTTAATTATGTGGCAGCTCACCAGCCACCTCATTAAAAAATAAGATTTTTTTTTTTTAAATCCTATGGGGCGTCAGTAAGACCCAATGTTACTATAATGGAGGTATATTACCATTATATGCCCCAATAAGCCATCTGGCAGATGGCATGTCTTCTAAATGTTTAAAAATAGCGACTGGACAGCCATTGCAGTTCAGATTTATTGCCCTTAATTTGGATTATACTTAAAATGTATTTCCTGACAATTCTCACTTTAATAAATATCGCTGTTATTTATTATGCTGCCCATAATTACTATTACAATAGATAGACAGGCAACTTTACTAATAGCTGCTGGAAAGACAGACACTTTATCAACTTTTCAACATCATCCTTTTGCTTGATGTGTTGTCTTAAAAAAGAAACTCCGTGAATTATTTGTAGAAAAGCCGAGCACTGCAAGGTTCATTACCTCCCAAATCATCAATATCCCATGACATTAAGATGAGCAAATCAGATACACTGATGGTGCACTGATGATTAGACATTTTCCAGGCTCAGACACCCTTTAACCTTAAAGTGTTTGAAGGTGGCAGACCACCCTGTTTGTTTGACCAGGGATTTAGCTAGTAACTGCTACTTCAGTGGATGAGACCAAATTGATCCATAAATCATGCAAGGACATATATTTAAAGTGCAATCACCACTTACACAGTTTTTAGCAGCTTTAGATGTATTTTCTTTTTAAGCTAACTAAATAAAATGTTTTAATATTTCAATAATTGCAACTATTTTAGAGATATTTATTTATATCAGAGATAATTTAGCTTCAGGAGATGCAAGTTTAATAACAAGTAGGATAAAACATGCATTGCCCATTGTACAGCGCTGCGGAATTTGTTGGCGCTATATAAATAACATTAATAATATAAACTCATTGCTAATTAAAGGACCACTATAGTGCCAGGAAAACATACTCGTTTTCCTGGCATTATAGTGCCCTGAGGGTGCCCCCACCCTCTGGGTGCCTATAGTGGTCCTTTAACTCACTGTTGCTTCCCCCCGGCCTACTGTCACTCCCTGCGCGGTGGGTGGGGGCCATAAATTACATGATGAAGGGGGAGGACCTACTGTCCTCCCCGTCAGGCCCCCACCCTTGAGTGATGGGTGGGGGCCATAAAGATAATAAGGGGGGAGGACAGTAGGTCTCCACCCCTGCGCGGTGGGTGGGGGCCATAAATTACAATGGGGGAACCTAATGTTCTCCCCCCCCAGCCCCCACCCCTGGGCGGCGGGTGGGGGCCCTAAGGCAAATCTCCCCCCCATCAAAGGTGACTAGGGGTCCCCAAGCCCCTAGTCATCCACTCCCCCACCCCATACCCGTCGAACTTAAAATAAAACAAAAAACCAAGCGCAAAAAAAAAAAACTGATGAAAAAGAAAAAACCAGAGCGCAAAAAAAATAAGCCATCTTCACCCATGGAGGGCTCCGCGCAGACTGAGCTCTGCAGGGTGGGGGAAGGCTTATAAAGACTAAGAACACTCTGATTGGCTGGTTTAAGCCAATCAGAGTGCTCTTTGTCATTTTACACAGCGTGGGAAAATTTCAAAGAACTTTTCCACGCTGTGTAAAATGACACAGAGCACTCTGATTGGGTAGCTTGACATCCATCCAATTAAAAGTGCTTTGTGTCATTGATTCCAAGCCCACCGATCAGAGTGTTATGAGTCAAATTACACAGCGTGGATTTCAAGCCACCCAATCAGAGTGCTCTGTGTCATTTTACACAGCGTGGGAAAGTTCTTTGGAATTTTTCCATGCTGTGTAAAATGACAAAGAGCACTCTGATTGGCTTAAACCAGCCAATCAAAGTGTTCTTAAACTAATTGCAGGGCGGAGCAAGACTTTATAAGCCTTCCCCCGCCCTGCAGAGCTCAGTCTGCAAGGAGCCCTCCATGGGTAAAGATGGATTATTTTTTTTGCGCTCTGGTTTTTTCTTTTTCATCTGGTTTTTTTTTGCGCTCGGGTTTTTTTATTTTATTTTAAATTCGACGGGTATGATGATTTTTTATTTGGCCTTTTTTGGGGCTGAAAAATGAAGATTTTAGAAAAAAGAAGTCGTCAAATGGTAAGTTTAATTTTTCTTTACAGGTTAGTTATTTTATTCCCCCCTCACTATTTTTTAGGGTGAGGGGGTAGGTAGGGGGTAACTTTTTTGGGGTGGGGGGTGGGTGACTAGTGGCTTGGGGACCCCTAGTCACCTTTGATGGGGGAGGAGATTTGTCTTAGGGCCCCCACCCGCCGCCCAGGGGTGGGGGCCTGGGGGAGAACAGTAGGTGTCCCCCCATTGTAATTTATGGCCCCCACCCACTGTGCAGGGGTGGGGGCCGGGAGGGAGGACAGTAGGTCCCCCCCTCATTATCTTTATGAAACCCACCCACCGCACAGGGGTGGGGGCTGGGGGGGGACAATAGGTCCCCCCCTTATTGTTATTTAGGGCCCCCACCCGCCTCGCAGGAGTGGGGGCCGGATAGTAGTTTTTTTTTTTTAACAGTGTGCAGCCACAGGCTGCTCACTGTTTAGTGGACATGCCCTTACTCGCGGTATAGTGAGTAGGGGCATTGGGGATATTTTAATCTCCCTTATGCTATTATGGGTGTCATATTGACCCCCATAGAGTGAGGGGGAACATGGGGGGCTTAGGAAGTGGCGGGGAGCACTGCTCCCTGCCGCTTCTATCTTTACATATTACAAGGAGGGAGCTGCACGCCGGTAGCTCCCTCCTTGTAATAAACTGAACGAACAAACAAACACTGATACTCAGTGTTTGTTTGTTCATCTGAAATATCCATTCATTCATTCGTCTATCTGAACTAATGAAAGTATTTAAAAAATTGGGCAGACAAGATGGGCCGAATGGTTCTTATCTGCCGTCACATTCTATGTTTCTATGTTTCTATATATAATACAGGTCTGTGTATAATATCCTGGGACAGTCAGTGCTTCCAGTATAGTGCTGCTCTCTGTCCCAGGATATTATTCACACATAGACCTGCATTATACTGTCAGAGCTCATTTTATAGTGCTGCTCTCTGTATAAAAGAGGTCATTGTGTGTATAATATCCCAGGACAGTCAGTGCTCCCTGTATAGTGCTGCTCCCTGTAAAATACAGGTCTGTGTCTGTATAATATCCCAGAATAGTCAGTGCTCCCTGTATAGTGTTGTTCTCTGTATAGTACAGGTCTGTGTCTGTATAATATCCCAGGACAGTCAGTGCTCCCTGTATAGTGCTGCTCTCTGTATAATATATGTATGTGTATATAATATCCTGGGACAGTTAGTGCTCCCTATGTAGTGCTGCTCTCTGTATAATAGAGGTCTGTGTCTGTATAATATAACAGAATAGTCAGTGATCCCTGTATAGTTCTGCTCTCTATATAGTACAGGTATGTGTGTATAATATCCCAGGACAGTCTGTGTTCCCTGTATAGTGCTGCTCTCGATATAATACAGGTATGTGTGTATAATATCCTGGGACAGTTATTGCTCCCTGTATAGTGCTGCTCTCTGTATAATGCAGGTCTGTGTATAATATCCTGGGACAGTCAGTGCTCCCTGTATAGTGCTGCTCTCTGTATAATACAGGTATGTGTGTATAATATCCTGGGACAGTTATTGCTCCCTGTATAGTGCTGCTCTCTGTATAATGCAGGTCTGTGTATAATAAGCTGGGACAGTCAGTGCTCCCTGTATAGTGCTGCTCTCTGTATAATACCCGCAGACTCCTGGAACTAGAAGAATGAGAAGCAGTGGAGTGGTGACTGAAGCCTCAATCTGAGACATTCAACATGTTGAATTGTGGACATGAAAAGGGGCTAATAGAATATGTGCATATGTTTTCCTTTTGCTCCCATTTCTCTCTTTAATTCCATTCTGTTCATTCTCCTTCTATGTCTCTCATTTCCTATCCTCAGCTTTTTTTTTTACTGTATTCATTCCCCAATATAATTATTTTTGTGAACTAATGTATGTTCTATGGTCTAGACACAACTCTCTGACTGAAGCACATCTGCACAAGGTATTTCTATATTTGTACTGACAGTGTCACCACTGAAACCCAACTCACATTAAAGTGATAAAATGTACCTGCCAGATATAGATGCTGTGCTGCGAATGTATCTATCGTATACCAAGGATGCTGGTACTGTTGGTGGGAACTTATAAACGTCTACTCAATAAAGAGAGAATTGCATGGAATTGAGATGGGAATTTCAAACTTTCAGTACAGCTGAATGGAAGAATTTTTCCAACTCAGCTACTTTGGCCTTAAATTTAAAATTCCCATCTCAATGCCTCTCTTTATTGAGTAGATCCTGTAATCTGCACTATAATCTGCACTATAAGTAGGTGGAGATTAATTATGTAATCTGCACTATAAATAGGCAGAGATTAATTATGTGGGTTGGACATAGTGGGCAGAGATTTGCAGCAGTGGATGGTACATTTTCAAGGTAGTAATTGATAGCTGTGCTGCAAAGTGTCCCTGGAAATTCTTTTCAAATGTTGGCAACTATGTAAAAAAGGTTTGATAAAGCTGTGGCACTGACTTTTCAATTACTCTGCGCAGAGACACTGTCGCTACTATCTGTCTCTGAATCCATTAAAAGTCTAAATATGACCTAACTTTGGCCTTGAACACGAAGTAGGCAGTTTATTCTGTTTATTAACTCATGCATCATCTGACCTCCTCACTAAATAGACAAATGTCTGATCCGCCAACTACAGCAATTTTGTAGAGTAAGTGGCAAACTTTGAAACGGTAACGGGTTAAAGATTGCAGCTAAATTTTATTGCATTCTTTAGAACATAAATAATTAACTGGTATAAATACCTTATTGTGATTCTGTTTTCCACTGCAGCTGATCGATGCAAAAGCAATCTTGCCCTCTAAGCATTACGACAGCATGAAATTCTACAGTAACACTTGGAAAGGAATCAAAAATAAATAAACCAATCATTTTTATTTTTAACTCTTAACATAATTTTTTTTTTCAAGTCACTTGGGAATGACAGTGAAAGCCCACAAAGTCTACCAACAGAAAAAAAATGATATTTGCTCACGTAGGGAAATGCATTGCTGATGGACCTACAGGTCTGCAAACCTCACTGTGCCGTCTCCAAGAGAAACAGTGATTGATGTCCAGAGTTAAAGGGATCAGGCAGAGAGTGGAAAAAATTTTGATGGTCAGCAGAACTTAAATCAGTATCAGGCCATCACAAATTTTAGTGTGCATTTTGTTTATATATATATATATATATATATATATATATATATATATATATATATATATATATATATATATATATATATATATATATATGTTTTTTTTAATTGTTTATTATTATTATTATTTTTTATTATTTCTCTGAATTTACAGCAATTAATAAATTGTTAAAAACAACCTATAACGCGTGTTAAACTTTCTAAAATAAGATCCTCTGTTTTCTTGGTATCATAATCCAGTGGAGTATGGGCAAAGCCAGGTCAAACAATGAAATATAAGAAGAGAAATAGAAACATTGTTTTAATTCTTCTCTTCCCTGTATGATTTCCTAATGCTGACTACCAGGTGCAAAGGACAGAGTTTCTAAAAATGGCTGATAGCCAGCTAAGATGGTGGCGCCCAGCTTCAGGATAAAATGGTGTGGATTTCTACGTGTCTTTTTATACCTCACAAAGACACATTTGTAAATATAAGGGATAAGTAAACGTTATATTAAAAATCCTGTAAGTGACAATCCCCCCTTTAAAACTGCACTGTGTATGAATTTTCACATCTTGTTAGCATCTCAGTCTGTGAGGCCAAGAACTACAAGCTTAAAAAGCATAGGGAACTAGGATGGGGGCACCCTGTTACAAGATAAAGTTGTGCGGATTCTATAATTAAAAGAACACTCCAAGTACTTTAACCACTACTGCATGCTGTAGTAGTTACTGGTGCTAGGATGCCCTGGTGCTCCTCCCAGTGTAAGTAGTTACGATGCCAAAAGCTCAACCAGACGTGAGAGCCGAAAGCTTCTTCTTGCAGCTTCTCTTAGCCCTCGTGAGCTAATCCATGATGTTTATGGCCAGCTCATTGGCTGAGAGCATCAGCTGATAAAACTCAACCAATGAACTACACCCTGTAAATCCAGGCTTAACTCAGTGAAAGGAGCAGCACTACTTACATTGAGGGAGGAGATCATAATGTAGCAATGTTTGTAGCAATGGCATGGGTACTATTCCAGAATTATTGTCATTAAAGTCTAACTATGAGGATTGGTGGGAAGGCCAGTGGATTTATGTTTCATGAACACAGGAATATTTCTCTTTTTACTATATGTCACTAATATTCAGATGATCTTTATCCAAAAATGATTTACTCATGCCAAAAAAAGTAAAACAAAATGAGTATGTGACTTTAATAGCTTCGCGTGGTCCTTAAGATCAGGGTCCTTCGATATACAAATAGGAAAATTAAAATAACAGAATTTGTAAACCTTACATTAGTGATGTATCAACTTCATTTATATTTTAAGGGAGATATTTGCCACAAAAAAATGAATATATGACCATTTAATGAGTGTTCAGAGAAATACATCATGACTAGCCAATGTGCTTACTATCACTACATTGTTATAAATAGCATGTGCCCTTGGGTGGTCTAAGCTGTTATTCATAACTTTCTTTTCCTGATAGGCTACAGTCAAATAGCTCAGAACACAGTGACTTAAAATGTGTGCTGCCGTGAGGATCCGGACATAAAGAGTAAAACTGATCTAGAGATTGCTTTGTTCCAGTTTATTGTTAGGTTTGGAACTGTGTTCTGAGTTAACAAGTCATGTATGAATCCTGTTTGGAATAAAATTGATATTTCATTGCAGCCAAATTCTCTCGTAGTCAGTGCAAACATCCCGTGAGTACACGTAAAGAAAACAGTTAAATCCACTTCACACACAAGTGCCACTCCAGCGGCGATATTATGATATGGGTTTTGCTCACAGGCTGCGGGCTTTTTAGTTTAAATATATATCATTTGAAGTCAGGTAACAAGTACAATGAATCGGCTCATCTACTCTTCTTATCTTATATCTGAAATCATTAGTCTTGATACATGATGTTTTTCCTGTATTGTACATTGTACATGTTACCTACTCCAATCCATTCAGTATTTTGCAAAGTGACCTTGGCTATTGTTGGAACTTTAAATTCACTTTTCACATTCTATAGCTCTGCTATGTAATGAAAAATTCTGAAGATGAATTGTAATTAGTTTTTATGGTACTACTGTTAAACTTATTGAATGCATGCCAGACTTACTGATGGCGACCCTGGACAACTCTACGAAGGGCAATCCCATATTTCCTAGGTGCCTCTATTTAGGAGGGACAGTCCTTATTTTGGGCAGAAATCACCCTGTTCCTCTTTTTTTTTAAATCACAATATCCATCTTTTCTTGGAGCTTCATATTTTTGGTGTATCTGACTCTCACTGTATAACAGAGCTCAGCAGAGCTCAACACAATACTTACAATAATGTGCATAGGCGGCTCTCTAATTAGGCGATCTAGATGCCGGCCTAAGGCCTCATGCTCACTGGAATCTTGCAGCTGCACAGTGGGGATCCCACTATTAGGAGGAATAAGGAGTGACAGCAACAAGCTGCTCCTCACACTACTGCAGATTTGGGGGAGTGAAAGGGAGCACCATCATAAGTGTTGTGCATCAGATAATATTGAAGGTGGCCCCAAGGATTATGGAATCGCCTGCACTAATTGTGAAAGACTGGGAGAGCTTTATCTGTGAAGGAGCTAGTCTGTATGTGCCTGCACCAGTCTGCTCCTTCACACAAAAATACATCAGGAAAGTACTGAGGGAGCAGGAAATTACATTTTAAGCCCCTCCCCTCCCTCAGTAAGGCTGCAAACACCTTACACACAACCAGGTAATCCCTAAATCCTGGACTGTTAGGTGTGCCTTGAGGAGAGGGTTGAAGAGCACTGCTGTATAGGAAATGTTCTCTTCAGGAGGAAAAGAGAGAGTGATGCAGCTCCCCAGGGGGGAGAGAGGGAGATGGAACTGGGAGGAGAGAGGGAGACACTGCCTTGCAATGCTTTGGGGTCTGCAAGGTGCCTTGTAATGCTACGTGGTCCTGTTGGGCTCCAGACCACATTGCCAAAGAGGGCATGAACCCCCTTATATAGTGTACAGCCTTGTCACATGCACAGTCGCACTGGGGGACGTGATGTGCAATCTATTCCTCACAGTGCTCAGAGGAGGCGATGCGGGAAGACAGAAACATCCCATCACCCTGAGTACACCCTGTAGTTTGTACCAAATACCCTCTGGACCACAGGGAAGCAACCCTTGTGAATAAAAGTAAGCAAAGAGTAGAATGACTAAAATATATTAAATGTCAATATTTGCGTGTGTGTGTCTCTGTCAGTGCTTGTGTATGTGTCTCTGTCAGTGATTGTGTATCTGTGAGCCTATTAGTGTTTGTCTGCCTGGAGTGATATGCCGGCACCCACTGGCTGGAAACTGTGACAAATGCAGAGGGGAAACAAGAAGGAGTCCTCACCACTAAACATCAGAAAACATCTTATTTTTTTAATTTGGTTTTCCCTTTGCTCAATTAACCAAAGAGTACTAAAGAAAGTTTTTTTCTTTAACAATTCACCCTGCCCAGGTTCATTGCATTAAATGGATGGCAACTATCATTTCTTGAGAACATTTATCGCAATGACTGATATTTTCTTTTTGTCATCCTGTGGTTAAGGTGGCATGTTGTCCTGTCTCAGAAGGCGGTCTAATACTGCTTGTCAAACACTGTCCGTGGATTTAAATCAAACCTTCATGGCCATTTATGGCACAGTACTAACGTGACTGATGTAAAGTTACCCATTCCGGAGCTCCCCGATCCAGTGACGAATCAGATGCTGCACGTGCAGGCCTATTTGTACAGAGTCGCACCAACGACATAACGTCGCGACTCAAAGTGCCGTACCAATCGGTTCGCACAAACTGAAACGCCCGAATTGGGCTAATACGTTATCCCTCTTCTTTAGCAGATTAGGGTCTGTGTGTTTTGGGTTCTCCTACTTTAGCCATGACAACTGAAAGAAAATGGAGGAGCTGAATCCTTAGTTCTGTAAAGAATGAAATATATAGAAAAGGATTGTCGGCTGAGAACGCCAATCTCATAGGTCATTTACAGCACAGAGAACCTTTCCTCAGCCAAGTATATAGAGTGCTAGTAACCACTACAGGCCTCATGACTCAAGTGCCCTCCGAAGTTCAGCTTTACCAATATGCCTACTTGAACTAGATTGGGTAATTTGCAATTGTGGAGCATTAAGGAATCTTGGAACCACATATATGGGAACATAAAACATGATGTACTTATCACATTTGAAGATTTGCAAGCAAAAGTGTAGTTGATTAGAGAATGATTAAGCATGCAGTCATCTAGCTTTTATTCTGCTGTCTCGCCTCCGATATGATGTAAACATCTGGCACTTTATGCAAACAGATGTGCAGTCACGTGACATCATACCACCAACAGTGCATGTGGGGTTTATTATATTACATAATTAACCAATTACATTGCCCATGCATGACCTTCTAACTAATTTTCATGCACAGATGTAGCCTCAGTTGGTGAACCCATTTGTTTGCTCTTTGAACAATTTATGAGTATATGGTACAACATTTATTTTTTCCCTGCATCAACGGCACTTAACTAAAGGTATAAACATTGTGCACCACAAATTATAATTCTTCTTTGACTATATTTATACCCTTTTTTTAAATATTTCATCAAACATTTTGGTAGGTCAGTTATAAATAAGTGGATATTGTTGGCCTCCATATTATATCTATAGTATACTATATCCTTCTCTTTCCCTGGGCCAGAGTAAATGTGGATGCAAGAGTTATTTATACTCTGACATATGAGTAATGTTGTATTCATTTTTGCACAAGCCTTTGCCTTTATCTTGTTCCAGCAGACAATATGTTAATAGAAAGGACAGACACTCCTTGCTAAATCTCCACTTGTGAAAGGCTTCAACTCTTAAAAATTCTAACTATAGAATGAAGGGTCTTGAACATTGCTACATAATGAAGTGGGAACATCACCATGGAAACCAACTATTTGAAAATGTTCTAATCACTCAGATCTTAGATTACATTTCTCCAGTATGAAAACCCCAAGATAAACACGTGGAACTGCGAGGACAAAAACATAAAATCAAATCAGATTACTTGTAAAAAAAACACAAAACAAAAATAAACTGCAATACAATTCTTCCCATAGTATCGACTCCTATCAGTTGATTTTGAAAAAGATCACCATGATATGTTCAGCCGCTAAACTACCCATTCTTTAGACAATGAAGGTCTGAAGAGGAGAATGACAGATGGAGAGGTTTCTTGATGATGTTAGGTAACTTTCTCTAAGCAACTACCAATACCAACAAGATACATTTCCACACTCATTTCTCCCCTGCAGTGAGCATCAAAAGTCTTTGGCCTCACGCCAAAAAGAAAACGCAAATTGTGGTGTACTATCTCAGGTGTGGACCTAGAAAAAGTGTAAAGGAGTTTTTCATGGACTGGGTCTGTATGTACAACCTCATCTATTCACTCTTTCTCATTCATCTTTCAATGAGTTAAACATGCATGAGCACCCCAAAAAAAGAGCAAATGTATGTGCAAAATTATTATAAAGTACGTGTATATATATGCTCGACATTAATTTACAGTGATGTGTTGCCAATAATTGGCTGAAAGATCTCAGCCTGTTCCTGGTTTTCAGTGGAAATCTGGATCGGAGGAAATCATCCTTTGGGAAAACATCTTTACAAATGGGACATTCCTTTTTTTTCGTGCATTTACACAACAATAACACAAATGTTATGAAATAAATCACAGCTAACTAACATATTAAAACCATTCTGTTGTCAAAACTTGTTCCAACTGGCTATAGTATTACCAACCAAGTACAGATCCGACTCAATTTCTGATTTCTCGCCTTTGATGGACATTCTGCTTCTAGCACCAATAATGAATCCGATCTCCATTCTGCTCTCACTATGCCTCTCTTCGTCCTTGTCTTATTTTTTTTCTATTTTCCTCTCTTTTTATTTTGTGTTCCTTCTTACTTAGATACTTCTTACTTTATGAGTTCTTTTCCTTCTTCCACTGATTTTTAAACGTTTTTCATAGTCTTTTTTATTTTGATCTATACCGTAAATTAATATTTAAAAAAAATGTTTTATGAACATGTTAATTCCAACTGGTAGTGGTGGATAAAATATTTATAACTATTCTGATGGTATTTATTGTAAGTTCACTAAAATATTGCACGAACATGTCACAAATGCTCAGATTAAAAAATGCTCTCTGATGAACAAACGGTGGTGCATTTTCTACTCATTTGAACATGATGGTGCCGGTTTAAGAGTTATTGCAATAAGGCTATGACCTTGCACTGATATAATGGGACATATTCCAAATCTTCCTACCAGTTTTTCTGCATGACTGAGTGTCAATGATTTTCTAATTAATCCTAAACTCTTGCCTTAAGTTAATTAATGTCCTCATTATGTCATGCCTACTCTTGCTTGGTATATTCTTTTTGCCAGTAAATCACTTCTACACCAATTAGTCTACAAGATGAAGCTGCAGTAACAATCTTACAGAGTGATTTCAGAAGATATAATGACACCATATCATAAAACTAAATTGGATGCCACCCGCCGGTCTGTGTGAAATATAGCAAAGCTCAAAGCTATTCCATTAGTAAATATAGCTACAGAGTACTATGCCTCATGCAGTTTATCACCTGCATTAACTATCTCAAAGCATTAACACTTCACTAAATGCTTTCGAGACGCGTCGTGCTCTAATAGTTTCCCGTGTGTTTAGCAGAAATGATCCTGCCATGTTCCTGTGCTTTTACACTGTAAATGCGAGAAACAGATTGTGTTCAGTAATTTCTCTTTGGTGGAGTAGAAAGCTAATATGCTTTCATGAAAAGCCAATTAACTCCTTAAGAAGCAACGACCCGCCAGACGCGTCAAAATAGAAAATTATGTTAGTAAACCTGGATTCCTAAGGCGCTAAGGAACACTCCAGGTGCATATAATACCTTTTTTATGAATGTAATTTTTCATTTCTTTTTGCAATTATGTGTATTTTATTAATAGACACTATGGATCTGTGTTAGTGCTTTCAGCCCCTTAAAGGAAAACACCAAGCACCATAACCACTACAGTTCATTGGCCATCCCCCACATTGCAAGTAGTCAAACCATTTTAAAGGACCACTATAGTGCCAGGAAAACATACTCGTTTTCCTGGCACTATAGTGCCCTGAGGGTACCCCCACCCTCAGGGACCCCCTCCCGCCCGGCTCTGGAAAGGGGAAAAGGGGTTTAAACGTACCTTTTTCCAGCGCTGTGCGGGGAGCTCTCCTCCTCCGATCCTCCTCTTCTCCTTCCCGTCGGCTGAATGCGCACGCGCGGCAAGAGCTGCGCGCGCATTCAGCTGGTCACATAGGAAAGCATTCATAATGCTTTCCTATGGACGCTAGCGTGCTCTCACTGTGAAAATCACAGTGAGAAGCACGCAAGCGCCTCTAGTGGCTGTCAATGAGACAGCCACTAGAGGAAATAGGGGAAGGCTTAACCCATTCATAAACATAGCAGTTGCTCTGAAACTGCTATGTTTATGAAAAAATGGGTTAACCCTAGCTGGACCAGGCACCCAGACCACCTCATTAAGCTGAAGTGGTCTGGGTGCCTAGAGTGGTCCTTTAAGACTGTTTGATTTCTTACCTGGGGTCCACTGGGACCCGTCAACACCTCTGTTACTGATGACAGAGAGCAAGAAGCTATCATTAGCTCTCCTGAGCTAATCCGTGCATTGTTAGCTCTTTGGCTGACAGCACCAGCTGATCATGAATTGCAAAATTCTGCCCTTTTCCTTAGTGGTCATGCAAATCAACCATCTTTTCACTGATCGGTGAAGCTAAACCTGGTTTTCTTCTCTTCTTTGCAGGTTCCTCAAATGCATAAGGAATAAAGGCAGAACCCAAGGAACTTGACTCATCAACTACTTGTATTCCTTTAAAACAAACAGTGGTGATGACGTCGCTATAATTGGCAATGCCAGTGTCAACACATTGTAACTCCTCAATTAATTTGCTTAGTTATGGCATAATCTGCCTTTGTAATACATAGTTAGTCCTTTCAGGTGAACACGTTTACATGTTTATAATCCACCTTGTTACAACAAACATTAGTGTAAAAGGAATGTAATCTGCCATCATGGATTTATTACTTTTTAATTAATAAAAGCATATTATCCACAAGATTATCCACCAATGCTGAATATCTGCCAGGTATGTAACAGATTAGGTAACATGCTTCTTAATGACTCAGGTCACCACAGCCAGCGCTCAGGGTCATTGATTGAAAGCTGGAACTGGGAGGGAGCCCCTAAAGTGATCTGCGACACACACAACCATCACACACAGGAACACTTAGCTTTCCCCCACATACAACTCTCTGCCTCCACCACATAGAGCACTCAGCCACTATACACACTTTCACACACACTACACTCAGCCTTCTCCATCACATGCAATCACCACACACACATACCACTCACATAATTGTGGATTCCAAAGTCGCAGTTATTGTAAATGGGGTCTTTTCCACTGGAACTGCTTCCCAGTTGGCAGTTTTTACAATGACCCATGAAAGTTTTTCCTAGCTTCATGGTATCTACTTTTAGAGAGAGAGAGAGAGAGAGAGAGAGAGCGAGAGAGAGAGAGAGTGTGTGTGTGTGTGTTTTTTTTTATGGAGTTGCTTGCAGTTTTAAATTTGCTGTGTCTCAATGCAGGGCACACGATGCTGCATGCTGTATCTACAAATTCAGAGGCACATCCTACAGAAAAAGGCTTTTGTATCTAATTCTAGCCCTGATTATCCAATTAAATTGTTTATGATGTTGGTTGGTTGTCTTCTAGTTGGATGTTTGACTATCTCCTAGTTGCTTCTTTATTTTAGAGCTTAGTGCTCATAGGCGTGCGCAGCCTATTGTATAAGGGTGTGCACCCTAAAGCAGAAACACACACGCCGCGTATATATATATTTATGTATGTATATATATATATATATTTATATATAAACATATATACACATATACACACAAACACTGCTGTGTGTGTGAAGGCGCTGTGTGTGTGCAGGCGCTGTGTGTGTGAAGGTGCTGTGTGTGTAAGGGTGCTGTTAGTGTGTGTGTGTGAGTGTGCTGTGTGTGTAAGGGTGTTGTTAGTGTGAGGGTGCTGTTAGTGTGTGTGTGTGCTGTGTGTCTAAGAGTGATGTATGTGTGTGTGCTGTATGTTTGTGTGTGTGTGCTGTGTGTGTAAGGGTGATGTATGTGTGTGTGTGCTGTATGTTCGTGTGTAATGTGTGGGGGCCGTTAATAGGCCCCCTCCCTTCTTACCTTATGTAGGGAGGGGGGACCATGCTCCTGCCTTCCCTGGTGGTCCAGTGGAGAGTGAACTCTAGCCCCCTGTCCTCTCCTGCCTCCCTCCCTGCCTGTGGGTCCAGTGGAGAGTGAACTCTAGCCCCCTGTCCTCTCCTGCCTCCCTTCCTGCCTGTGGGTTGGTGAGGGAGATCTTTGATCTCCCTCACCGGCCCACAGAGGGAGGCACATAGTGCGTGCCGTGGGGATTAGGGTGTGCGCAGGCACACCCGGCACACCCGGCACACCCCGTGCGCACGCCTCTGTTAGTGCTGTTTCATATCCAGTTCGTTCCATATTCATAATCAATACATATTACACATCTGGGCAGATTGCATGTTCCAAGACGACCCAATTTCCAAGTCATGTCTATTCTTTCCTGTTGACTGACAATATTCCAGTAAAGTTTTTTTATTTTTGTAAAGGCAATACAAACTTTTCCTCTGATCCTGCTTTTGTGCCTGTCATATACTTGTCATATATCCTGTGCATAACGTCTGGTTATGTTATAATTTGTTGGTGCTATAAAAAACAGTCCAATAAGCAACTTGTATAGTATATGTGCTTATACAGGGAGTGCAGAATTATTAGGCAAATGAGTATTTTGACCACATCATCCTCTTTATGCATGTTGTCTTACTCCAAGCTGTATAGGCTCGAAAGCCTACTACCAATTAAGCATATTAGGTGATGTGTATCTCTGTAATGAGAAGGGGTGTGGTCTAATGACATCAACACCCTATATCAGGTGTGCATAATTATTAGGCAACTTCCTTTCCTTTGGCAAAATGGGTCAAAAGAAGGACTTGACAGGCTCAGAAAAGTCAAAAATAGTGAGATATCTTGCAGAGGGATGCAGCACTCTTAAAATTGCAAAGCTTCTGAAGCGTGATCATCGAACAATCAAGCGTTTCATTCAAAATAGTCAACAGGGTCGCAAGAAGCGTGTGGAAAAACCAAGGCGCAAAATAACTGCCCATGAACTGAGAAAAGTCAAGCGTGCAGCTGCCACGATGCCACTTGCCACCAGTTTGGCCATATTTCAGAACTGCAACATCACTGGAGTGCCCAAAAGCACAAGGTGTGCAATACTCAGAGACATGGCCAAGGTAAGAAAGGCTGAAAGACGACCACCACTGAACAAGACACACAAGCTGAAACGTCAAGACTGGGCCAAGAAATATCTCAAGACTGATTTTTCTAAGGTTTTATGGACTGATGAAATGAGAGTGAGTCTTGATGGGCCAGATGGATGGGCCCGTGGCTGGATTGGTAAAGGGCAGAGAGCTCCAGTCCGACTCAGACGCCAGCAAGGTGGAGGTGGAGTATTGGTTTGGGCTGGTATCATCAAAGATGAGCTTGTGGGGCCTTTTCGGGTTGAGGATGGAGTCAAGCTCAACTCCCAGTCCTACTGCCAGTTCCTGGAAGACACCTTCTTCAAGCAGTGATACAGGAAGAAGTCTGCATCCTTCAAGAAAAACATGATTTTCATGCAGGACAATGCTCCATCACACGCGTCCAAGTACTCCACAGCGTGGCTGGCAAGAAAGGGTATAAAAGAAGAAAATCTAATGACATGGCCTCCTTGTTCACCTGATCTGAACCCCATTGAGAACCTGTGGTCCATCATCAAATGTGAGATTTACAAGGAGGGAAAACAGTACACCTCTCTGAACAGTGTCTGGGAGGCTGTGGTTGCTGCTGCACGCAATGTTGATGGTGAACAGATCAAAACACTGACAGAATCCATGGATGGCAGGCTTTTGAGTGTCCTTGCAAAGAAAGGTGGCTATATTGGTCACTGATTTGTTTTTGTTTTGTTTTTGAATGTCAGAAATGTATATTTGTGAATGTTGAGATGTTATATTGGTTTCACTGGTAATAATAAATAATTGAAATGGGTATATATTTGTTTTTTGTTAAGTTGCCTAATAATTATGCACAGTAATAGTCACCTGCACACACAGATATCCCCCTAACATAGCTAAAACTAAAAACAAACTAAAAACTACTTCCAAAAATATTCAGCTTTGATATTAATGAGTTTTTTGGTTTCATTGAGAACATGGTTGTTGTTCAATAATAAAATTAATCCTCAAAAATACAACTTGCCTAATAATTCTGCACTCTCTGTATTTTCCTGGAAAAAATACATCCAAATTTCTCTTTGTTCAATTGTTTGGTTCTTTTTGCATTGACCATCTAGTTTCTACACACTTGACTCCATATTCTGGAGACAATAGGCTAAGCAATTATTTCTTTATACAGACACGGTAGACACCATAACTTCTTTATCTCATTGAAGTGGTTATAGTGTTGTTCTTCCATTCTGCATTAAATAATTATTTTTTTAATGCTAAAAAAATGTACTGCTTGAGCTAATTAGGAAGCATTAGCAGAAGCTGCAATTGGCAACTATAACACGCTGAGATTGCAAGCCAACTTCATTCAGCCTATCATAGTGCCATTGCAGGCATAAATCGAACCCCCTTTCCAGGTGTGGCCGCCCCATTTGAGCAGAGCTAATGACACAATTGTATCACTGGTCCACTCCCTTTACCCCTCTAACATTCTCTTACCAGTATCCTGATTCTTGAGACTCAATGCCCGAGGATATGATAGTACCTACAGTGTACCTTTAAGAAAAGAGATGGCATTTTGGTACAGTATGATAATTTTTTAAACTTTGGAGAGCGTGTGATGGCAGCAGCAAATCAGAGTTTGACACTCCCTGAGTTGATTTGCTAGCTTTCAAAATGAAAAGAGGAACCACACTCAATTCCAATCGACAACTGGTGCACTGAAGTAGGACCAGCAAATCCCACAACAATAAGGCAAAGGGAAAAAAGTATCCAGGCACTCAGGTAGTTCAAACCATAGGCTTGATAAAGACCTCGAAGTTGGTTGAAACGTTGCTGCTCTGTCACTTTTTTGACCCAATAAACCTATGGTGTGAACACCTTGAGTGTCTGGATACTTTTTCCTCTTTGCTGATTTGCTAAGTTGCAACATTCCATTGAGGGACAAATACAGTGTTTATACTGCCTGATGATACTTAAAGGACACTCCATTTCCCCCCAAAAATACTAAATATACTGTTACGTAGATATACCACTAACTGTAAAGGTTGTCTGATTATTAGCAGGGTAGTGTAACGAGGTTGATTTATAAAAAAAAAAAATGTTTTATTGAAAGTTGCACTTTTTGTAAAAGGGAAAAAAGAGAACACACCCCTCAAACATAAAGCAAGCTAAAGTGCTTTAGGGGTGTTGAGTGTCCCTTTAATGCCCAGGCTACCAACAAAATGTCTTAATTAGCTAAACATATTTTGTCCAGTTTTGGAAAATAAAATGCCAGACAAATTCTACAATGCACAAAGATAAAGCACCGCGCTTACAGCAGCAGTAGCTTAGTATCCAACAGCTTAAAATACATAGTAAAAACAAAGAGAACGTTACCTGCGCTCTGGCCTAAATCCCCATGTACATTAAAAACAAAATGGAGGCTCTTTAGTTTTATGGCCATTGGAATAAAACTAAAGAGTCTCCATTTTGTTTATAAATTCTACAATGGCTTAGAAAATGTATACGTTTCTAACAGACTAAATAAAAAGCAAAGTCACTAAAATGGTTGATAACGGTACAATGATACTTAAAACAAAATTAGTGACACATACAAAGTCATTCACTGAAGTAAGAATTTAAAGTGAATTTCAAATTTAAGGTCAAAATAGCCGAACTGGAAAAATTCTCTAAGTCAACTGTGCTTTCAGTTCAGCTACCCTGTCCTTAAATTTGTAATTCACTTGTAATTCACTTTAAATTCTCATTTTAATAAGTAACCCTGTAAATCAGAAATTGTTCAGAACTGAGGTGATAATTGTACATTTCTAGCTGAAAATTAGAATTTGTAAAATTGGCTAACTCTACTATGTTCCTCAGATACTTTGACTTTGAAAATGAGTTATCTCCTCGATTTAGTCAAAATGTCTAATTCTGTCATTAAACACCAAATGTATTTTCATTCTTTGCATGCCGCCATACAATCTTTACCCTTTTTGATACACACACTTATCCAGTAGGTTGTCATAAACTCTGGACATTGACACTATTAGGGAACCTAATCTGTCCAAGATATTTGACCTCAGACTTCCTCTGTGTCCAAACGTCTCTAGTGCTCTAGTTGCTCTGGCTATTTGCTGTTGATCTAACATCGAGGAGATAAACTAACAGCCTACATTATATGTGGAACACATATGGGATGTTGACTCTGTCTGTGTTGAAAATTAATCTCTGTTTACACTATCCAACGTCTCAACATAAATCAACCATGAATGAGGATGATATGTTATATTTACACTACATACTTTGAGATGCGGTATGTCCCAAGTTGCGATTTAATGTATGTATCTTCATAGAACTTACAGACAGGTTTGTGCTCTCATTTATGTATGTTTCCTTTACACAGGGATACGCCAAAGCATTTTGCTGAATGTGTCGAAGTAGAAACTGTTCGCCCACACTCAACTCACCAAACATCACATTCTGAAGCCACACACACTCAAACACAAAAGCACACACTTACCTAAGTAACAATACCCACAGTCACACTTATATATACGCACATTCATGCACAGCTAATTAATTACTAGCAATTCTCCATTTAAATAGTAGCAGACTCCCCAACACCTACTTAGGAAAACACACATACAGTGACACACAATCACACTAATATTTAGCAACACACAGTCATCATTAGACACCTACACCTGTTTACCAACACACTCACACTTACAAAGTCAGACTGAAAACATCATGAGTGCTCACGGTCAATATTATTCTACAGTAAAGAAGAAAGAATAAGAACTCTAAAAATGGACAAAAGCTTAGATAGACTCAATAGCTTGCCCTTCGGTACATCACCGCTCAGATCTCAAAATAGTTGTACCGAAGGGCAAGCTATAGAGTTTACTCTAAACTTTTGTCCTTTCTCAGAGTTTTCGTTCTTTCTTTTTTGCCTTATTCTACAGTACTCTCAGTTTATATTAATTCTGCACCTCCCTCTTTTGCTGCTCACAACTCATCAAAAGTATGAGAGGCTCCACAGTCTTCTGCCCCTTATGTCTATAACGTGAGAACATAGCTAACAAATATGGGTAAATAACACCGTTCTAGGGTTCTAGATTCATGACAAACCATGGGACAGAAGGTTTATGGTTGCCTCCACACTCCTGAGATACTATCATTTTCTCATAACCAAATTTTTCTTATATGTGAATATTTTATATTACATAATTTACAGACAGTGTTTTTTTTTTTCTGTTTGTTCCAAAACAGATGTCCTTCAGCTGTTGTAGAATGCTCATGTCTACTTTTAATAAGCAGCAAAATCTATTATCGGGAACGTTCCATGAAGAACTGGTTGTACTGGATGATATTTTCATTTGTACTCCTCACTATACAGTAAATAGCAAGATTGTGCTAGATTCAGCATGAAGAATGACTTATATTTCAGAGAGGGATATTTGGTTCTATTAAAGAATGTTTAAAAATACAAACACTTGAGCATGTATACTTAATACATCAGTAAACTCAGCAAACCTCAGGTCTATTTATAGTGTTCCTAAACAAGGGCATGGGAACCTAATGCTTCTCCCAAAAGTAAGTCCAGTGCCAACATTTTAATGGGATTTAAAAGTACCGTGCAGTCTTGTGATGTTCACAACGTCTAAGCAAAGTATTGGGACCAAGACCACAGAATCTGACCACTAGGGCTATATATTTAAAGAAAGTTCAACAGGACATCTCTAAACATCTCTAAAACGTCCTCTTCAACCCTATCATTAATTCTGCAAAATCCTACATTGTTCCTCTAAAACAGCCTTTAATTATTTTTATGTAAGATTACGTCCCAACATATATTTTGTGATAAAATATATTTTCCATTTTTCACTATCACGACCATATATTTACATTGGCATTTTTTTAACCATTGGCATGGATTATTTTATGTTATAGCATAACTATGCTTATTTTATTTTTGTTCAATAGCTGCTCACTCCAATGAATTCATATTTTACCGAATCTCAGGAAGACCGTATGTAAGGGAATATATCTTTGTTTTTCTTTTGTCGAGTATAAAAAGTTAAAGAACGTAAAAACAAACACACCACTACAACTACAGCTTTTACCTGGGGTGTAAACTGAAACCCTAATTTAATTTTTTTTCACACAACCTCAGCCTGAACAGTCTCTATTGTCTACTGGCTTTAGTGTAATCAACACTGAGTAACTTATTTACCATATTACATTCTCCCACCTGACACCATCTGCTCCAATTTGAAAATGTTCATTCAAGCGTACCACTCTGTCTGGGGTGAGGTGTCCTTCGACCTCTGTAGACATACAAGGAGAGGTACTTCTACAAATACAGTAAATTTTTGGGAGCTGTACATTGCTGCAGTGTGATGATCTATTTGGATTGGAACACAAGCTGCTGTTTTGAACGAGTCATTCAAGTGAAATTTGACATTTCCATTTGGTTGTGTTGTGTATGTGTGTGTTTTCCCTTATTGAATGAGTCACTGGTTCTCAGCTTGTGTATTCTAAATGACCCTTGCTCTTTTCGAACCGTGGCATCTTGAAGCGACCAGGACCAAGTAATGAATGGAGCAGAAATAAAACACTTGTATTCATCTGACCGGACACAGACATATATTTTACCCTTCTGTTAAAACCATTGCTGCTATTCTTTAAAGAAAGAAGGAAATTTAAGATGTAGTTTATTTCTCCAGTCTAGATAATGACTAAATATAAATTATTATGAAGAACAGCATTTTTTTAAAATTCAAAATCCAGAATCCTTTTTGTATCCATTATAATCAAGCTATCTCTAAAGATATTTCCTCCTGAATCTTTCCAGGAGAGCATGATCCACAGTGGCACAACGAGCAGTGGGCAGAGATAGGAAAAAAGATTCAAGTCCAAGCAGAGCCAGTCAGAGAGCTTTTCCTGACGTGCTCCACTGAATAAAACAAATCAATTGTGAAGAAATGAACCAGGGATCAGCCAGACCAAATGCATAATATACACAACCAAATGCCAAAAGTAACCGAACACTCAAAATCAAACTATTGACTGCAAACCGACTGAACATGAATGGTAAAATACCATTCTATTCAGTTGACTGAATTCTAGCTAGCTTAGCTTTGGTAAAAGGGTGTGGAAACTTGTAATGAGTACTGTATTGCAAAATATAAATACAGATAAATGTTACGTGAATATTTGGCATTATAGTAATACAGGCTCTTTTGGGTCAACCACATTTTTTTCCCGAATTGCTTACATCGATCACATTCAATTGAGGCGAATTGCCACTTCGACAAAACTTGGTTGTTCAAATGAAAACACATTTCCATCCAAAACGATTCCATAATCAATTTGCCACAAGTCTATAATTTATCCAAATCTCTCTGTAGAGAAGTAAATACCCTATTCAGATTATATGACCATCCCTTGTTTTCTTGTCATCTGCAGACACTAACACGTGAATTTGATACTGATTTCAAGATCATTTAGAAACACATTAACCCCTTAAGGACAAATGACATGTGTGACATGTCATGATTCCCTTTTATTCCAGAAGTTTGGTCCTTAAGGGGTTAAAGAGAAATTTACCCCAAACCATGAGGTACTCAACTTTCCTCTTTTGAACAATTTGAAATCATGGAACATCCATAGAAGCACCCTGAACTACATGCCTTGCATTCTTCCAAGAATGTAATTAAATTAGTTTGACATGATATGTCCTTCTTAAGACCATGTTGATGCCTTCTAATGACTTTGTTGTTCAAAATATAATCCCAAATATTATTCCTTAACAACCCAGCCACAGATGTTATTCACTCCAGATCAGATATTACGTTCGTTCAGTCTGTCCTTGTGGTTGTTTTGAATTTTTGATTATCTAGGAAGCATTGCAGGTTATATTTCCCAAATGATTTTTCAAACCTCAGTAAACTATGAAGCAGTCTGTAAATACATTTGGTAATATGCCCCTGCTCCAGTGTTCTACTTGGGTAAGATAAAGAAAAAAGAGTTGAGAAGATAAATTGTGATAACTTCAATGCCTAAACCTTTAAATAGTTTGCTACTTTTAGAGTCCAAACAATTTCAGTTAAAGTCTTTCAAAATCAGCAGTTGACTCTTCTTATTTTGGGTGTCAATTTCACTGATGAGGTGAACAATGTCACTAAGTGTTTGAGGTGATGATGTGGGTGGGTACTAAACATAAACATTAGTCATGAAGTTAGAAAGGGGAATTTTGTTCCTTACTATACTAAAGAATTCGACTCCGGGAGGAAATATGAATCATTTATTAGGGGAACTCCCACTCATTCCCTCGACCTCACTTTTCTCTGTTTATTATGATGTTAAAAATTACCTCGATTGCATATTTGGTGCAATATATTAGGTGCATATACATTGGTACAACTAGAGAGAGTGAAGAAAGAAATTAAAGAGATGAAGCAATTCTAGTTTAAAAAAGGTTTGCTTGTTTTATGACTTTGATTGTTGTCTCATGGTGGTGGCAAATGTATGGGAATTTGTGGCACTCAAGAAGCTTAAAGAATATACCTCCCCCCCCCCAATGTCCCTATTTACAGGATATTGGCATATAAATGGGCAAATAACTGCTGATAGTCATAATATATTTCTTGCTCCTAACCCTTTACTAACTTACCTGATACGAGCACCAATGTCACTTAGTGCTGGGTCAGGCTGAGCCTTCTACGACGCCAGTTGATGAGGGGACCTAAGGCACATGTGCAGCGAGCACTGCAGACGCATTAGGCCTTCCCCATAGGAAAGCATTGCCTCAGTACTTTTCTCTGGGGTTTTTCTTCAAAGCTGGTTTTCCACATGCAGAGCGTGAGGACGTCCAGCATCGTATCATAGAGTTAAACTCGGTAATACTCCAGGGCGCGCCTCTAGTGGCTCTCTAGTAGGCAGTCTCAGTACGACAATGTAAGCAATACAGTTTCTCTAAAACTGCAATGATTTACATTGCAGGACTAAGAGGAAAAGGTACAGTGCACCCGGACCACTTCAATGAGATAAAGTGGTCTGGGTGTCTATAGTGTTCCTTTAACTAACTGAGCTATCTGACCAACTATATATAAATATAACAACATTTGCTATGCCCTTTCACAGTAACAATCGAGATTGATTGATTGATTTTTTTTCTGTATTCAGTAGCTGTGTTTTAACAACTCACATTTTTGGCAGGTTTGTAGTAAAAATACAGCATCCCTAATGTTTGATTTCCACTTTCCATTAGCATCTGATAAATTATTCCGGCCATGTTAACATCTGAACATCTATTTTTGAGCATGCTATTTTGTGCTGCATTAAAATGAGAATGACTCATTAAAAAACCTTTGGTCTTTTTAGCTAGAGCTAACACGTATTAAAATATGTACTTAACAGTATACCAACTGCCAAGCAAATAAACATTGTAAAAATCTATGTTTATTTTTGACTTGAAAAACAATTTTACAAATAACTCCTTCGTTTCCGGAAGACATAGCAGGATGTGAGCAAGCAAAAATGTATCTTCTTGTAAATATACCTTATAGAGCTTCTGTAACTTTCACCACTTATGATAAAAGGGCACGGTAGCCTTTGTTGGGACTTTATGAGACAATCTGGAAATGTTAAGCCTCGATAGCCGAGTTGGAAAAATAACACAAAGATTTTATTTCCTTTTTTTTTATTTTGGCCTAAATTTAGGAATTTAGTTGCAAATTCTCTACTATGTACCTATTTAGTGATTAACTCCAATTATCAGGGTACCATTCATCACACATTGATATAAAATAATTGGACAGAGAAAAGTATAGACAAACAACCAAACAGACAGACATGTCATCTCTCATCTTTCTTCTTCTCCTTACAATACTTGCCCTAGCCTCATTCCCTCTGCTGTTCTATTTTCATTTGCACCCGCTACAGCAGAAGAGGTTTCTGCTCTGCTCCAGTCCTCCCACCCCACCTGCTCCCTAGATGCAATTTCCTCGCATCTCATCTGTACTCTGTCTCTGTCTCACTAAAATGCTCAATCTCTCTCTCTTCTCTTGCATATTTCCATCACCTTTCAAACATGCAACTGTAACCCCAATTCTAAAGAAGCCCAACCTTGACCCTAACTCCCCGCCCAACTACCGTCCTATCTTGCTACTGCCTTTTGCGTCCAAGATCCTTGAAAGAGTTGTGTATGCGAGATTGACAGACTTCCTCGAGTCCAACTCTCTGCTGACCCACTTCAGTCTGGTTTCCGCACTAAGCACTCTGTGAAAATGACACTGACCAAAGTATCCAATCATCTACTCGCTGCAAAATCTCGTGGTCACTACTCTATCCTAATTCTCTTTGACCTTTCTGTGGCTTTTGACACTGTTGATCATCAACAGCTTCTTCTCATCCTCCGCAATATCGGTCTACAAGATATTGCTCTCTCCTGGTGCTTCTTCTACCTCTCCCAGCACTCTTTAAGTGTTTCTTTCTCTGGCTCTGCTTCTTCTCCCCAACTCCTCTCTGTTGGTGTCCCCCAATATTCAGTCCTTGGTTCCCTACTGTTCTCTATCTATACTGCCTCCCTTAGTAAACTCATTAGTTCCTTTGGCTTCCAATATAATGTATATGCAGATGACACGCAAATCTATCTCTTCTCTCCTGATCTCTCACCATCCCACTTGACTAGTGTCTCTGACTGCCTCTCTGCTATTTCTAACTGGATGGCATCCCACGTCCTTAAACTCAACTTGACCAAAACTGAAATTCTGGTCTTTCCTCTCTCAAGTGTTGCTACTCCTGTGTATGTCTCCCTCCAAGTCAATGGTGCTACCATCAGCTCCACCACTCAGGCTCGCTGCCTAGGTGTTCTGTTTGACTCCAACCTCTCCTTCACGACTCATGTTTAGTCTATCGCCAAATCCTGCCGGTTCCATCTCAAAAACATTGCGCGCATCCAACCCTACTTAATGCCAGATGCGACTAAGTTGCTGGTCCATTCCACTGTCCTTTCTCACCTTGACGTCTGTAATCCGCTTCTCAGTGGTCTTACGTGCTCCCAACTTGCGCCGTTACAGTCCATAATAAATGCAGCAGCGAGGCTCATCTTCCTGTCCACCCTCACCTCACCCTTCTTTCAGTCCCTACATTGGCTTCCTGTAAGATATAGGGCTCAATTTAAAATTCTGGTTCTTGCTTTCAAATCTCTACATAATGCTGCTCCCACCTATCTATCCTCCCTAATACACAAGTATGTCCTGTCTAGGCCCTTACGCTCTGCTGAAGACTTACGTCTATCTTCTGTCTGTACTTCCACCTTGAAGCTCGCCTTCAAGACTTCTCAAGGGCTGCACCTTTTCTGTGGAACTCACTAGCCCTCCTCTGTTAGATGCTCACCTAGTCTCCACTCCTTCAAAAAATCATTAAAAACCCACTTCTTCATAAAAGCGTATCAGTTAAACTGTTAATAGCCCCTGACTGATTCCTCTTTTGCAAATGTCATTAGTCTAATACTATCCTTACCTTTTGTGTCACTTTACCCCACTCCCTCTAGCATGTAAGCTCATTGAGCAGGGCCCTCAACCCCTCTGTTGCTGTGTGTCCAACTTTTCTGGTTACAACTACGTGTTTGTTCGTCCACCCACTGTAAAGCGCTGCAGAATTTGTTGGCGCTATATAAATATCATAATAATAATAATAATAAAAGAAGGTAAAAAAAGATGTATGGACAGACAGACTGCTTAATGCACAGACAGATGGATTAACAGTCAAAGTGTTGGCTAGACAGCCAGACAGAAATAAGAATGTCTATTAAGTATTAGTTTTTCCCCAGCAGTACAGAATACTTTTATTCACTGAAAGCATCACATCAGCAGATAAGAATTTTTGTGGTAATGTGGAATTGGAAAACATAGATGGGGATTTCCCACTAGTCTCGTGGGTTGGGTTGTACTTTTATTTAATTTACTTTATTGTAGATCACTTAAATTTATAAACAAATATATATATATATATCTCATACCACCAAAACATTCACAGTTGACATTGCTTTATTTAACTGATCAACCAGCTTTTTAGTCCCACTTTTTTCATTTAATGGTTATGTGCACAGATGGCCGTAAGTGACGATATAAATATGGTATGGGTCAACTAAATAGTACCTTAAAAAGCATCAACAGCTTAATTTATGTTCACTCCCTATTGCCAAGATTAGGGTTATCCTAATTGCCTTGAAAATTAATGACTGGGATGTGTTATTAGAGCTGTGAAGATTTGGGAATAAATGAATCCAGCTGCCACATTCTATCTGAAGCTATTCACCCGAACTCACAGCAAGGTCAGGAGATGGCTATTGTGGGCTAATTGTCCAGATTTCTTTTCTTTTCTTTTTTTTTTTTTTTATAGCCTGTGCATTATATCCAAACACTGTCTCTTAATAAACACATCACAAATTTCAGTTTGTAAAATCCAAAAAGAAAATCAATACTCCCCTCCCTCCCCAAAAGAAATTCAGAGATCAAAACATTGATTTACTTATATATATTTTTTGTTTGTTTATTTATTTATTTATTTATTTTTTTTCAGAGGTAAAACCTAAGACGCTTAGTACGGATAAATGCAACGAGGAACATCCATTCTCTTTTCTCAGAAGATAAACTAGATGACCTGTTACTCAGCAAAGCTCAAGAGAGTGCTCTGTTTAGACAAAGAGTGTTGACACAATTCAGAGAAAATGTCTTAAACAGGATGCGTTTACTACATAAGCCTCTATTTAATGTTTTTTTCATTCTGTTAGAAAAAAAAACTACTTTTACAATTATTTCTCTACATGAGTCACCACAAAAGTTTACAAGAATTATTTGTAGATAAATCATTTGAAAAGTTTTTTTTTATTTTTTTTATTAGATGGAATAATTTCTGATTCTTATTGACATGAATTAAATCAAGGCCATATTTTGTTTAACCATTGGACTGTAAGCTCGTTTGAGCAGCGCCCTCATCAACCTATTGTTCCCGTAACATTTTGCAATTGTCTAATTTATTGTTACATTTTCCCCTTTATAATATTGTAAATAGCTGCGCAATAAGTTGGCGCCAATGTAAATGCCAATAAAAGTACTAATAATATAATATATCATGTTGTAATAGCTTGGTTTCCACACTAGATATGTTCCATTAAACAAACTGTAACAATTCAGAAAGAAATAGCCATAAGGATAGCTATAGGGATGTAAATACATTATGCATATATTCACAAAAACATCAACAAACATTTAAGTACTGTACATTCATGAAATATTTGTCAACACCCATATTCCTTTGTATGTGTGTCTGCCCGCCTCATAAAAAAAAAAAAACAGAAAAAAAAAACCTGTTATGAATAAGCAGCATAATGGTTTCCCCCCAATTCTTGTATTTTACCCACTTATGCTTGTGCACTGCATTGTGTATGAGTGTTTCACAGAGCTCCACAGCAGGTTTTTAACTTAAAAAAACCCTGTCAAAAACCTGTCCCGAGAGTGGGACACCAGGGAACAAATCTACAATGGCAGGAGAGTACTCTAAAATTGGGACGGTCCCTCAGACATTGGTACGATGGAGTTCCTCTGCACCAATACTAACCCTTAAAGGATCACTATAGGGTCAGGAACACAAACATGTATTCCTGACCATGTAGTGTTAAAACCATTATCTAGCCCCCCTAGGCCCCTTATGCCTCCATACATATAGCAAAATCGTACTGTTTTCAAGCCTGAAGCTGTAGATCTGCATGCTGTTTGCCTCAGAAAAACAAGCTGTCTGCTGACATCATCAGAAGTGGTGGCCTGATCCAATCACAATGCTTCCCTATAGGATTGGCTGAGAATGACAAAGAGGCAGATCGGGGCAGAGCCAGCATGATTTAAACACAGCCCTAGCCAATCAGAATCTCCTCATAGAGATGAACTGAATCAATGAATCTCTATGAGGAAAGTTCAGTGTCTGCATGCAGAGGGAGGAGACAGTAAATGTTTGGATGCATTTTAGGCAGCCATGACCCAGGAAGGATATCTAACAGCCATCTGAAGAGTGGCCAGTGAAGTTATCCATAGGCTGTAATGTAAACACTGCATTTTCTCTGAAAAGACAGTGCTTACAGCAAAAAGGCTGAAGGGAATGATTCTACTCACCAGAACAAATTCAATAAGCTGTAGTTGTTCTGGTGACTATAGTGTCCCTTTAAGTATCGTCTCAACTGGTGTAGCATTTTTGCCAGTAAAAAGGCTTTTTTGGAGCTGTAATTGAATACCATATGATGTTGCCATTTATATGGCTTCCCATGGGCTTAAGTGAAATATGGTAATGATGTTCATAATCTATTAGCTTCTTGGAAATCTACCTTCCTGAAATGCCATCAAATTCCTTGTAAATGCCCAGCAGCCAGATATTTAAGCATTTATATTGGCATTTATTTGTAAATATGTTTATAGATATGTGTGAACAGCAATCTATATACACATGCATCCCACAGTACAAATTAATGTTACACTTAAACTTGAAAACGTCCTTGGTAGTAGTAAGACTTCATTGGTAATAGTCTGGACAAATGTAAAATGCTACAACTGAGAATATTTTTTTCCACATAGTTCCTTTTTTCCCCCCATCTACAAAAGGTTTAGTTCAGATAGCTCCTGGGGCCAGTATTCCTGTTTTGCGGTTATGCTCCCCACAATAATAAAGGATCTGCGATATTATAGAGGCAGAACCTGACATTCCATTAACGGTAATAACCAATCATGACAAATATAAAATAACATAAAAATGAGAAACGGAGCCAAGATCACTCAAATTGGAAATTCACAGCAGTAAGCTTAAGCAATTAAGGAGAACAGAGCGGATTTTAGAAACTCTGGAGATTTGTAATGTGTCGTTGCAGTGGGACTGTGCTGTAGGTGAACTAGTCTTTGGTTTTGGAGATAAAATAAACCCTATTCAGCTGAAATTATGTTGGGTCTCTCGTGGATTCAGTGCTGTTTAACCTTGTAGGTCTTGGCCTCGCAGACTCAGAAGCGGGCAAGAAGTGAACATTCATACCCACTGCAGTTTTAAGCATCAAGACATGAAACGTTGTTATATTTTTAACCCAAGACAGCATGGAGCCTTTACTGCAGGAATGGATTGTAGGAATGGGACACACATTTTGACTAGGCTTTTTAAAGGCAGAGCAGTATAATAGGAGGAACAGGCCAGAATGGGGGCATTTGGTGTAAGTGAATTCAATGTTACCCCTGTGCTGCATTTGCTAGTAACTTGTCTCTGGTGTAACAGAGGGATACCAGAGAACAAAATGTGTTGGACATGTGTGGGGAGGCTGCCGCTGGTGTTGTATGTGTCTGGAGGCTGCTTGTGGGATTGCATATGTGTAGAGTAGTCTATTTGTGGTCTAGAGTATTTACATTGTACTATATGTAGTGTTAGTATTGTAATTTAAATGTTACACTGCTTGAATTCTTATGTAGTCCTAAGACACCTTGCCTTCCCTTTCTCTCCACAACTGCTGTTCCCAGGGTAAGGGAAATTACAGGAGCCTATGAAACACTGGAACCTAACTGGACTTCCCCCCAGTTGCTGAAAAAGTACCGGCTTCTTGCTCCAGAGGTTAGTCAAACTAAAAATAATTTTACTAATTAGGCAAAAGGTATGTGATAATTTTTGAGATAACCGGAGGGTTGACAGTGCTTCTTTGGCAGCTCACTAGAACATAGATGAAAATGCTTCTTAGTGTGCCAACCAATTAGAGTACTGCAGTAGGCCAGGCTCTAGATGGTGCCTACACAGCTCCTATTAGTGTGAGAGATTCTTGTCTCTCCAAGTTTTGTCAGCACAAACTCACTTTTGTCTCCCTTCTCATGAAGTCCCTTTGGCAGATCATTTCAAAGGGGAAGTGGAGTGGTGGCACTACCTAGACATTACAAATAAAAGGCTATCCCTGAGAGAAGACACTAGATAACAACATTCTTTTTTGAAAGACTTACAGTGGAACCTTGGTTGGTGGTTCTATAGATGACCATATCAAGAGCTTTGACATTGCACTTTGTGGAGGGATAGTAAAAAGACACTGTTTAACCACCTGGAAGCATCTCTAGATTTTTACAGAGAGAAGAAGAGTACTCTGGTGGCAATTCAAGGAAGATATTGTGTTCAAATGAAATCAAACTCTCATCTGAAAACTTTGAGAATCTGTAAAATTAGCAAAAAACGTTGTGCTCAACAAGCAATATCTCAAAAAGTCTAAACCTGAAAAAAATATTTTTTGACAAACTCTGACCCATGATATGTGCAAATTTGATAAATGTTTTTGGTAATAACTGGTTTAAATTAAAAGTTGCTCTATAGAATATTGATTGGTCTGCACATTAATGTATGCACATTCCAATTAATGTCTTAATTTCTGTATTAAAGCCACTCTCTTATTCTCTTTCTTGTCTGCACATCACTTACTTATTTTAAATAACTTTATAGGGATTGTAAAATATCCCTCTATTTACATATAGTTTAATAGAATGGAGGAGAAACCATACCAGTTTCACATAAGATAAAATTCTGGAAAACAATAGATGTCACAGAAGAGAACAGGGCGAAGATATTTAAAACTTTCTTTTTTTCTGACAATTTTTTTTTACTTAATATGTTATAAATCATAAGAGTGAAATTGAAAAAAAGAGAATGACCTGGTTGTATATGTCATAGCAAAAGTGACCTATTTAAGCAGAGAATGTTTAAGATCCAACAGGTTTCTCGTAAAGTTACCAGTTGGGGCCTTTCTTTATTCTCCACATAAGAATGCTGATTTTGGCCAAGCAAATTCATGGTTCTGGGGCTTCTGTATAATCCCTGGACCCATAGGAATGCTGATTTTGGCCAAGCAAGTTCATGGTTCTCGGGCTTCTGTATAACCCCTGGAGCCTAGATAGCCAACCAAGTTCCCACTATGGTTAATCTTGCTCTGGTTTTAACCAACACTTGCATACACAGAAAAAACTGTGCATATATACAAACATAAACAAAAAAAGTGAGCATACAACACTAAACCGCCTCTACAATTAATATAATATATACTCGACTAAAGTGGACAACTGAGCTTTCCCTGGACATCTTCCTTCAGTCCCAATATATAATGTAAATATATATTAAAAATAGAGACACAGTTAGTTATAAAGGAATACTAATGATGCACAATAGTTGATGCACAATTGGTATTACCATAAACCAATAAAGTAAATAATGCAGTAACAAACAACGTATATCTGAGAACCTTGAACCAAGGTTGTAATAAAATTCCATTTAGATCCGGATATCTTGGAAATCCAGAAGGGAAGCTTGAGTGATAAACCTTCAATGAAGCGAAGGCAAAAAAGTGCATAATACTTATAAAGGTAAAAACGTAGACACAATTTATTGCTCATAACTTTAAACCCAATCTGCAAGCATATCACATATCACCTTCAGTAGTTAACCTTCGCACTAATGTCCAACCCGCCATACTCGTTTTCTAGTTACAACTGTGTCTTCCTTAGGGTCTTCAAACAGTTGGCAATATGCAGTATTAAAAATGCTAAAACACAATCACAACTGAGATAGTGAAAGTTCCGTGCATTAAACTGTGTCTACATTTTTACATTTATAAGTGTATTGCACTATTATACTGTTTCTGTTCTGTTAGAGATATTTCCGATAAACAACACTTGCCTGGATATGCCGCATACATGTCAGTCTTTAGAAGAAATACAAAAAAATAAATATTTAACAGCTCACTTAATTCGGGTTCTTCTTTGTGCAATAAGGGAAATCAGATAAAGTAACATTTAAAAAAATTCAACATATAGTCAGCTTTCTTTAAACATGAAATGTTGCAGGAGTCTAAGACAATCCTGCAATGGATGTTCATACAGAATAGGTTTCATTTCTGCACATTGCGTCGTGACACTCAATCGTGATCAAAGTAGGCAGTGGTACCCAACGACTATAGGGTACCTATAGACTATATGTAGTTGCTTGGATTGCCTTGTGGGTTATGTGTTGAGTAGAATGACCACAGAACAAAGGTTTAATAGACAATAGACAAGTACTGCAGAAACCTCAGTAACAAATCATCTACATTCTTTAGAAACCCTTAATATTTTATTCCATATTTTTTTCTGGTATCACTAGGTCATCCCTAGGTAATATCCAGGCCCAGAAGTTGACCACAGTCAATTAGCATATATTTCCATATAGATTAATTAGGACTTAGCAAGTTCCCTTTAAAATGTATGCATTGAGCAAAAGATAAAAAGCAGTACCTACAATCTGCAGAGAAATTAATGATGTGCCAGCGTGATTACTATTTATCTTTTTTCATCCCACGTTACAAGTGTATAGTTTAATGCATTGCTCTTATTCACCACACACTTTGTGATGCACATATCATTTTAGAAAAAATGACCAAGCCCGCAATATCAATATGTAGTTACAACCACCCAGCATTAAAAATGAGCTGCAAATGAGATAATTAAGAAGATTGTATGAAATGGTAATGATCTTAGGTTCCACAGATCTCACGATCTCCCTCCATACCTCCATTTATCGAACTATAATTATTTTTTAGAAGCTGTTATATTAATCATAGCAGGATGTTCACTTTCTCCTTAAGTGTTTAGCTGAACTAAGAAAATGGAATGGATTAGGTGAAACAAGAAAATGAATTTAACCCTTTGGCTAACGAGAGGCCGTGTGAAGCATTACCCATTTAATTCTCCCTGATGCACTCGCTGATTCACAGCAACTAGCAATTCATGTAAGCGGAAAATTGCTGCAGGCTTACACGTTTACAGCCTAATTAAACACATGTCAAGTTATTAGCCAGTTATTGAAGGTGCTATAATGTGTAAGACAAAAAGACTCTTATGTAAATGTTTTTGGACATCAGGCGCCAAGAGATTGCAATCAAACCACAGCTGCAGGGTATGGGAGCAGGTATTCAGAACAAGTGGGTGGATTTAGAAAATCTTTGGGCTGGAACTACAGTCCAGGTAAACCGGGTTGTTAACCAGGACAACCATATCTCTGTTGCAGATTCTATAACTTAGTCAATTCCATAAGCTTTTATGAATGAGCCAGGATAAAGTTGTGTTTTTAGTACCTATAAACTTGACTTGGTTACTCTGTAAGAAAAACCTTTCAAATTCTTTTCTTATTACATATATACATTAACCTACTCTCATAAAGTGAGATTATGGTAATGCGGTTGCACTAGGGCCCACACGCTGTAGGGGCAAAACGGGTGGCCCATGTACTTAGGGCCACCCAATGGGTCTCGCTGAAAATAGGCCTGGTCGGGTGCCACAGCCCTTTAGGACCGCGACTGGGCCACTTTCACAATGGCCAGTTGAGATAAAGCAAAGGGAGGGAGCAAGAGGCGCAGGTAGCAGTGGTGGGGCCTATCACCCTTACATTTGCCTTGCCAGGTTTGTTTTCGTTTTGAGAAACGAAAATGTTTGCATTTCTCCGTCACTGTCAATCAGACGATCACTAGAAGCACTTCCTAGTGACGACTTTAAATAACTGAAAGTTTTCACGTTTGGTATCATGAAGCCCAGAATGACACTGAATGCCGTGAATGCTTCTTATAGTAATGTGTACACACATACAAGATCTAGTCACAGCAATGGACCCAGCTTGATGATTTAAAGGATGATATTTGACACTTTTCTAATTCATCCAACATGAAGATGTTAGGGTCAAGTTCACAATTAAGTGTCTCAGAAAAGCACAGTAGGACATTTTTCTCCATCCCAAAAACAGTACACCCAATTTAGAAATTTGTTTATAAGTGGACTAAAAAAAATATACTTCTTAATTAACATTTTAAGGATTTTCCTTCGTCTTTGAAAAATCAATTTGTTTAATGAACATATTGCACTCACAAAGGTCTCTCCCTGCAACTCGTTAACATGCAGTAAAACATTTATTTGATCCCTTTAATGACATGCTGTCACCTCTTGCTTGCTACACATCAAGACAAATGATCTGCATAGATATTTGTGTTTTTACAGAATCGTCATTAGTAAAAGGGTTAACGTTGACATACAGTAATGGAAACAAATGGTAATTTTTATTTATTTGAGAAAATAAGTAAACAGCAGGTAAACATTTTGAAAACAATATGCGATATAAGAATTTTTTTCCTTTTAAAAAATGGGTTTCATCTTACAATTTAGTATGTCTTGTAGTTTTGAAAATATAGCAGACATTGAATTTACTACATCTGACCCAGTTTTCATTATTTCCAAATCATAGAGGTGGTCTAAGCAAGTAGAGGATAGGATTTCATAAGACCTTCTATCCGATTGGAAGAAGATTGTGGGAATTATCAATTGTTTGAAGGCCAGAAGTTCTTCAGCAGACCATGACAAAAAAAAATTTGAGACTCAAAACAAAGATAGACTTTTTCGCACGTAATAGAATCTAGGCCCTCATTTTTTTCTTCAAAGATAACTATGGGAATTTTAGTATTTTTTTTAATGACCCGAGGGTTAGGTTAATATGTTTATGAACCAACAATTCTGTTATTACTTGAGCAAAACAGGTAAGAGATTGAGGGTAATGAATAATTCCAGTTTAAGAATGTTTAATGAATTTCCCAGGGTTGTGTGAATTGAAGAGATGAAATCTTGCAATGTTATTAAACAGTTAAACACAAAATTGCATACTATTAGGAAAGTGATCCTGCCTTTGATCCTGCACTATGACAAGTGCAAACAGGACCTTATTTCTAAAGAGGATAATCAGTAAACCACTTTGATACCTTGATATGTTTTTGGAACACTGTGTAAAGGTTCGTTCTCATAGACAAACAGAGAAGTTCCAAACATTTCATACAATAACTGAAGGACTAAATCTGGTTGCTTAATGGAATACTTTGCAATAATTTAAAATATTATGTTTAGTGTTAATGGAGGTAGCTTGAGATATATTTTTTAGTGTTAGTGGAATAGCTTGAGATATCATGATTAGTGTTTAGAGTGAATACGTATAACTAATGAAGAAAACAACAACCAATATCAAACCAAATTAAAACATATTCTCCCTCCCTGTACACTATACTGTGAGTGCAATTGCTCCTTGACATACAGTAAAGTATTTTTTCTTCTGTGTATACTTGTTGAATGTTGGTCCAAATAACACGGGTCAAAAAATGAGTGGTTACTCCAACTGCACATTTCCAGAACTGGTAATACATTAAATAATTTCATTTAATTCTAGACACCATTTCAAAAATATATACATTTTAAGAACCAGGCAGTTTTATTATTTTCTTAAATAAAAGACTGTTTAGAAATATTGTATACAATGCATATGCTAAATTATTCTGCACGCAATATTTGAAATAGCATCATAACTTGGGAAAATGATTGGTGAACTCATCTTTCAAATAGAGGTAATTTTAGGAAAAGTCAAATCATATTACTAACAGGCTTACTAAAGAGAGAACTCCAAGTGAATTCCAAATTTAATAGCCAAATTGCAAAAATTCTGAAAAGTCAACACAGCTATGTGTCATATGTTTTTGGAAGCAACTTTGGCCTAAAATCTGAAATTCACTTTAAATGATCACAGTAGTGAATACCTCTGTGTAATCACCTGTTGCTAATTAAAAAAAAGAAATAGTAATTTTGAACTCGAAACAGGTTAATAAAATTATTTTAATCTATGGATATGAATACCTCATCTCATTAGCACATGCTCCATGTAATTTATTTTTTATACAATATAACAATTTATTGAATAACAGCGCATATAAAGATAGATAAGGGGAAAAAATCTCATAAGATGATTGTAATGAATGTACTCTCACCTTAATAATCTATCATAAACTATATAGAGACAAACATAGATTCCTCATATATATATATATATATATATATTTGTGAAAAAACACATAAATAGTTTGAAACTGAAAAAAGTAGTTGTCACCATGTATAGTATTTCATTGCCAACTGCCTAGTAAGTCAGTGATCATGTTTCAAAACCACCGCAGGAGTTTGCAACTAACCAAATTTGGCAGCATTTGCTGAAAGGAGCTTTTAAGGCCAAATGCACAAAGGGACTGCGTTAACCTATTACCTTTGAGGCTCTGGTTTCTTGTAGTCATGGTTAAGTGTAGAAATGTAAATGTTTCATTTTTTTAAAGTCAGGTGCTGCAGTTACAGTACACAAAGATATTCCGTACTCATACATCTTACTTCAAAAACACTGAACAAGAAAACACATTTTTTTTATTACCCAATAGGTTTTGAATTTTATATCTGTCTGATACGGATTGTTGTCTGTCTGTCTGTCTGTCTCTCTGTCTGTCTGTCTGCTAACTAATCATATCAGATGCTTTAAGTATATTTATTCTGAGAAAATACCTTTGGGATAATGATCTTTATAAAATCTTTGTAAAATTATCAGTGAATTCTGCCTCTGGAATTTTTCATCTTTTCAGAATCTTAAATTTAAACAGTAACACATGGGAAGTGAAAGCCACAATGAAGAATAATGGTTATTTTCTAATAGTGATAATATTCATTATGAAGTGTTATATAAAAATACATGTAAAAGATCACTCCAGGCACCATAGTTATTAAAGAGTTCTGTAGCGGTTATGCTGTCATAACTGTGCTGGCTCCCTGTCAAGGTAAGTACGGTAGTCAAACTGGTTTATTCCAGGCACCTGTCACAGCCTCCAGGAGATCAATTAGCTCCTGCTTGAAGGTTCCGTTAGCTCCCCTGATCTAAGTCCTCTGCAGTGCAGGGCTGGCTTATTGGCTGAGAACATCAGCTGAGTGCTCTCAGTCATTGAGCAAAGCCACAGGTATGCAATCTTCAGCACTTACAGTCATAATGCTGGCAAAGCATCAGTGGAGATGTAGTCCACAATGTCGGGCTCACTTATTGTAAAGAGCTTCTGGCACTCTTGGAGGAGATGACCGGCATGCTGTGGACCCCAGGTAAGTTGACAAACCATTCAATATTTTTTGACTACTTAACCTGAGGATTGTCATGGCACTCCTGGCACTCAGTATAGGCTGTTGTGGTTGTGATTCATCGCATTTTCCTTTAACTCAGGAAGCACCAGTGGTGGTTGGTGAAGTTTTAAGTTAGTAGGGTGCCAGACTACAAAGATACCAATACAACAGGTAGAGCTAAGTAAAATACATAGAAAAAAAACACACAGAGCTGAGCACAATAAGGAGATACGCATAACTATCCCACACAGACAGGATCACTGTGATGGAATGCAATACAGAAATAACCACACAGTACATGTCTCTGTAAAATAACTTCTCTCTCTCTATCTTCCTATCCCTCTCTTAGCTCTCCCTTTCCTGATCTCATCTTCAGTAGAGCTCCTGCTATGATAACTTTAGCTTTCTATTAAATATTGCTGCTACTATGAAACATGTCAGCTTTTCCATTAGCTCATAGCGCACAATGTGCAACAAGAAACTGATAGTCTCCTACCATGTCAGCTACTCCTGACTCAATATTAGCTCTCAGCAAACAGTGTACACAGGGTTAAAACAGCAAGAGACTGATAGTCTCTATTACATTTGCAGCTGGAAATATAAATAATCTGCAGTGGTAATATGGAGCCAAAAAGTAGCTGACCAGAAGCAATGATCATTACAGATGAACACAGTTTGAAACCAGTATCAGATCAGTCTTCAGAGTCCCAGTCCCAGTCCTGCAGTTTGAAACAGCACAACTTTTCAACTAACCACAGCATGAGTGTCTCAGGTCTCAGCTGCAGAGTGACTGAGCCTTAAAGACTTTAAAGAAGATGGTGGGTATCTGTAGTAGGAATTCTTAGTGACAGGCAGCACACTGCTCTATGTATGAAATGTCCCCTCCCTTTGTCCACTCTGAGCTTCCATGGCTTAATATGTTTATTATATGTTTTGTAAATGTATAAAAAGATAATATTATACACTTACATTTGGCATGGGCCAGGAGCTGCTGCTGTTGTGCTCTCCCCATGCTTCCAAAATACTTTCTTGCTTCTCTCTCCTGTGAGCATTGAACCTCACCCCTTTGAGCCAATGATGGCCACTAAATAGAGAGGCCAATAGCGTGCCTCTCATCATGGAGAGCTGGTTCTACTAGGCATGTGCAAAACCTACTGAAACAGGAAAGATTTCTAACCTGCTCCATTTTTTGACATGCCAAGTTGCTCATAAGTAAGCTTCTCCAAACAGCTTCCAATGAGGGGGGTAGGGGCCCATTAGAATTGAAACTTATTACAGAATTAAAGAGACACTTTTTTCCCTATATTTTTTGCACTTCACGCTCTCCTAAACTGCTGCAAATATATTTTTACCCCTCATACAAACTGGCGGTGTGCTGCCCCAAGTACCCCTATGGACAAGACTTCAGTGGGAGGCCCAACTTTTTTTCCACTGAATATTTGAATAAATGTGTTCTTTGGTTGAAGATCTACTCCAAATGTGAAATGACCAGATGTCACATGTAAATGTCCCTGTACATGCATTTTAATTCATGCCTTGCTGGTGCTGTAATTAGTCATTGTCTTTTTGTAACAAACGTACTTTTACCCTGGTGCCTGCACCGCTCCTCTCCTTGGGCCGTGCAACCCAAATGCTCCACGTGTCCGTGTGGCATGAATAGAATGCTTACCTTGGGTCCAGCGAACGGCTCCCTGTGCTGGTTCGTGGGAAGAACTGCAGCCCCTATAAATATCATATTGATCTTGTGATTTCTGGTATCCTGACCCTGGCTTCGTATTGACCTTGTGATTTCTGGTATCCTGACCTTGGCTTCATATTAGACTTGTATTTTCTGGTATCCTGACCCGGTTTTGTCTTGACTTTGTGTATTTATGTATCCTTGACCTTGATTCTCGCAATAATAATACATTAAGTGCGGCCACTCTAAGGCTCGGTAATACGCATTTGGATCCACCTTTTGTGGGTTTCTTCTTTCCTGCATGTTGGGGTACAGCTCCTGTGACACTTTTTATCAGGTTACTCTGTTGAAAAAAAATCTATGGAAAATATTACTTCTTTTAAAATTGCACACGTGATCAATATCACAGAGAATAACAGAACAATTTTTAGAGATCCTATGAATAATGAAACCTATCCCCCAAATAAAGAACTTAGATTTTGAGATAACCTGGCAAATACAGGTGGAGGAATATATCTTGTCCTAAATTCCCCCAAAATGTTTTTTCTACTCATAGCCTCTGTAAAGTAGATCTAAGTGAGGAGAATGTAAAATGAAAGAGCATTATTAGCATTGCTTCAGAACTTCACAATACAATTTTTCACAAATAAACTACATTTTAGGGATAACCTGCAGGACAATGTGGTGTTTTCCGGTCATCTTTGACTTAATATAAATAGCAAGTATTAGATTTCTACATCTAGTTTTTGTTTAGCAATGATGGCAAACCAGGACCATAGAACTGTCATATAGGTCAAGTGAGAAAATAGAAGGTAGTCTTGAGGTAGCCAGGAAACAATTTGGCATCACAATTAGAATCAGGCCAAGTCTGTAACAGAAGGGGTTTTTAAACACAGGAAAAAAGGAAGCAGGACGCCTAAAATAAATGGGCCTGAGTACCACTATGTAACCCTATCACTAGGTTGACTTGGCATTACACTGTCATTCACAGGAACCAAACATTTAGAAAACAGGATTTACTTATGATGTCAAAGTGCCACGTTATGTTAATTCTGATGCTGCTGCAGTACAATGTTCATTACATTTTTAAGTTGTCTTGTAGCATATTACAGAGGCACATAAAACTGCATTAAACCTCTAAAGCAATATTTGAATGCAATTTATGGATCAATACATAAAACTGGCATAAACTGGACTTCTGACTTCCAATCAAAGAAAGTTGTTTTACCTTAAGGTTAGGACGAACCACCCAGTTTTTACTTCAAAGTCAAGACTAAATTATTCAATTCATATAATGAGGAACGTCTATAATAGTGATGGCGAACATTTTTGAACCTGAGTGCCCAAACCACAATACAAACCAACTTTTTTCCTCAAAGTGCCGAGATGGGTGAGGGATCTGTGTGTGGTTGTGAGGGGTGCAGTGTGTGTGATTGCGAGGGGTGCAGTGTGTGTGATTGTGAAAGGTGCAGTGTATGTGATTGTGAGGGGGTGCAGTGTGTGTGATTGTGAGGGTACAGTGTGTGTAGTGTGAGAGAGACTTTGAATTTAGGATTAGGGCTGAATGTTGCAGGGTCTGAGAGGGGAGCAACTTTTTAATTTTATTATATATCATATATCTTTTTATATTTTAATTTAATATTTTTTTGTGTTTTCCCCCTCCCTATTTCTTACCTGTTTCCAGGGAGGGGGGCAGCTTTTTCCCTGGTGGTTTGGTGGCACTGAATTCCCTGGTGGTCCCGTGGTGCTCTAGGTAGGGGGTCTCAATCTTTACCTCTGCGGCACCGCCAAGTGAATGCACTCTCCGTGAGTCCCGGCACCAAGTGGAATCGAGTGTCGCTGTGGTAACCACAGCAAAGCTCTGAAAGTCGGGATTTGCCGACAGACATAGAGGAGAAGATGGAGAGCCTCCTTCCTCTCCCCCGCTGTACTGCTCTGCAAAGACCCGCACTGATCTGTGTGTGTGTAACTTGCTGGGCCCCTTACAAGTGAAATTGGTTGGCAGCATATTTTCTCGGGGTGGCAATTGCCCCATTGTCTCCCACCCACACACCAACTATACAAAAGCAGAGTAGGCGCCTGCCGTTTTGGCCAGCGGCGCTCCCACAGCGGCCTATGGCTGCGTGCCCACAGAGAGGGCTCAGCGGGCCAGCTGTGGCACACGTGCCATAGGTTTGCAATCGCTGGTCTATAACTATGGAAATCATAATGCAAGCAGTTCATTTTATGTACATTCTTTGGTGGATAATTAATTTACTGAAAACTTAAAACTCAACACATTGCATTTCTTTGAAAGTCACAACAATGGCATTACAGCCAAACAAAATGTTTACTGTGAATTTGGGATTCCATACTTCAAATAATCTCTTGGCAAAGTGCTATAATAGATTGGTGTATTTTGAATGGATACAATTGTTCCAGTTATCCCTCTGATATGAAGTACACTATATAGTTAAAACATTATTACAATTATACTTTTAATCGTTTTTCATTCTTTCCTTGAATTGTGTGAATTTATATAACCTATAAAAACAGTTTCCTTGGACACATATTAAAATAAAAATAATGAATATTAAAGAATTAATGAAAAAAAAGTAATAATTTAATTGAAATTATTCATAGCAGGTGTGGCCAACAGGTAGATCCCCTGCAGGACTACATGTTCCACGATCCTTTGCTATAGATGGAATGGTATCATAGAGTTGTCTTTGTACAAGCGTCAAGGGCCATTGCCTATGATATTTAGCACTTGGGTAATGATACCATGAGAGAGAAGGAACCAATACCATACCTTAGTAATCCCTAAGCCAAATTATTGTAAAATAAAGTTCTTTATTTCTCACATGCGAGTTTAAAATTCAAGTATTCAGTCTTTGGCCAAACAAGTTCTAGCAGAAGTAAACTCACAGGTTCCACAGTCTATTTTTGTATTGTTTCATTTTTAAACACCAAATATTTTTTTTCCCCTACAATGTTCCCCTTTTAAATCTTTGCACCACTTTTTAGAACACATTTTGATAACTGAAGTTGTGAGAACTTGGCACATATATAATACAAATGTTGTTAGTGAATATGTAGAGTATATAATATGTAGAAGTAATGGTTGCACTGCTGGCACCACAATCATTACAGTGTGCTGTAGATGTTTTCATTTAAGCATAGATAAGGATATTTAAAAAAAAACAACTTCATAATCTGTCTTATTGTAAGGTGGATAGAACATTATGCTATGCCACATTACAATTTACTGAATATTAGGAGAATGGTGTGTGTGCAGAATGGTTATCTATATGACAGGGTCCTCACACCCCTTCCAGGGTCCAGATACTTTGAAGCCTTTGGAAAATCCAAAAATATTGGTCTAAACCACATGTTACTTTTTCTGTTTCCAAGTCCAGATGTGTCACCAGTATCACATCGCTTTCATCTCCTAGCCTACAATGTAATTCACTTTCAAATCTAGCCAAATTGGATGATACATAACTTTACACAGCATTTTTCTAAGCAATAGCTTTTGAAAATCCAATAGTCAACATTCTAAGTGAATTAAAGCTCAAACCTCGCATGGTTATTTGCAGATACCAATATGATGCACATATTCTCATAGATCACAAGGCATATGCTTAGATAGATACAATTAAATTCAAGGGGCTATTCATTAAACAGTGTGACAAGATGAGTTGCCATCTGCCTTGCACTGAAATAGTATAGAGAACTGCCAACTCACCATAGCTTGTTATTTAACGAAGAGACCCCTTAGTATATCACTCGCCAACATCTACATAATTATTTAAGCTGATAAGTGTTATAAAGGCTGCAGATGTTTTCTGTCCTGTGTTATTTGCTATAGGTGGTGAGTGCCCATTGAAAATGGGTATGTGCTATAGCCAAGTGGTCTGAAGCAAAGTCAGGCACCTAGAATTCAGGCAAAGAAGACACGGTCTGGAGGGTAATTATACTTCAGAGGAAGCTGCAACCCTACTTCCATTGGTCACATTCACGCACTCCTTTGTTGGAAGGGACTGTAGAGGATTTGAGGCTTAGTGATTAGTCATAGGCTCACTGAGGTCAACAGCAGGACATCGATCCAAGACAGTCATTAAATGAAGGAAACCTTGGAACCTGGAGGATAGCTTCCCCTGACTGCTGCTGCTGGAATTATTTTCTGAGGTTTTGAGGTAAGAACACTGAGATACAAATGTATATTTAGTAACAGGTATTATGGACATTCAGATACACACCAGCAATTTAAAAACTGGGTTTCTTCATGTAAACACACGTGAAGATTTGAAAACATAAAATACAAGTTTTCTTTAAGGGAAGACGACTATATATACAAACCAAATATTTTCAATAGTAATAAAAGCGCTATAAATGGCTTTTAAAAGACCAAAAAAATGAGTAAAAGATAGTGAAAATCCTTTAAATAACTAAATAGTGAATAAATATTAATATGCTGCTACACACTTTAGTGTTTACACCCAAGGGGTCAAACCCCTAACACACACCAAGATAGATATGAATAGAAAATGTGGAGCGAAAATGTGGAGCAAAAATAGTGTAATACAGTAGTGCATAAATTAGGTATATACAAACAATAATAATGTTTATAAAATCCAAAGATGAAGAATAAATGAATATACAGTTTTCTTTAACACGTCTTAAAAAGTGATTATAGTTAAAATTGTCTCTATATTGCACATAGAGATGTATATCACTGCCCCTTACTAGAGATTGGTAGTGAGCATATGCGGGATAAATCACCGCTACTCATAGGCGTGCGCACGGGGTGTGCTGGGTGTGCCTGGGCACTCCCTAATCCCCGTGGCACACCTATGGTTTGAGTCCTGCATGAACAGCGTTCCTGCACTTTTTTTGAGCAGGAACGCTGTTCCTGCAGGCACTCAGCACCCCCTGTTTCACCTCTTAGCCCCTGTCATGGGGGGGGGGGGCAAGAGGTGATCAATCCCCCCCCCTCTCTCCAGCTGAGCTGTGGCGAGGGAGCTCTCTGCTCTCTGCTCCCTCTCGCCGCGCGCTGATGCCGGGAGCCGGAATATGACGTCATATTCCGGCTCCCAGCTACTGTAGACAACCCGCGCGGCGAGAGGGAGCAGAGAGCAGACAGCAGAGAGCTCCCTCGCTGCGGCTCAGCTGGAGAGAGGCGCCCGCCCCACTGGACCCCAGGGAAAAGTCCACGCCAGCACTCCAGGTAGGAGGCTGGGTGGACATTTTTTTAAAATTAAAATGTAATAATTTGTTCTTGTGTGTGTGTGTGTGTGTGTGAGTGTGTGAGTGTGTGTGTGTCTGTGTGAGTGTCTGTGTGTGTGTCTGTGTGTGTGTCTGTGAGTGTGTGTGTGTGTCTGTGTGTGTGTGTGTGTCCGTGTGAGTGTCTGTGTGTTAGTGTCTGTGTGTGAATATGTGTGTCTGTGAGTGTCTGTGTGAGTGTGTGTGTCTGTGTAAGTGTGTCTGTGAATGTGTGTGTGTGTGTGTGTGTGTCTGTGTAAGTGTGTCTGTGAATGTGTGTGAGTGTGTCTGTGAGTGTGTGTCTGTGAATGTGTGTGTCTGTGAGTGTATGTGTGTGAGTGTGTGTCTGTGAATGTGTGTGTGTGTCTGTGAGTGTATATATGTGTGTGTGTCTGAATGTGTCTATATATATACACACACACACACACGCAGAGCCGGCGCTACCTGAGTGCCGGCTGTGCTCTAAGCCTCCATGGGCCGGCGGGGAGACCAAAGATCTACCTCACCAGCCCACAGCAGCATGGAGGGAGGCAGGAGAGGACCCAGGGAGCTTTAGACAGAAGCTCCGCCAGGTTCCTCTCGCGATATCTGAGTGTTGCTGCGGCAACGCTCAGATCTCGCGAGAGTTAACTCTAGCCCCGCAGGCTAGAGTTCACTCTCCACTGGACCACCAGGGATGGCACATGGCAGCAAGGATTTACTAATCTGCCAAATCCCTCCAAACATACAGCACACACACATACAGCACCTACACACATACAGCTCACACACACACACAGTACACTAACCGCACCCTCAAAAAACACACACAGCACCTTTAAAAAAAACACAGCACCCTCACACACAGCACACTAACAGCACCCTCACAAACACACACACACACACACACACACACAAACAGCACCCTCACAAATACAAGACACTCACACAAACAGCACCCTCACAGGACAAACATACACACACAAACAGCACAGTCACAAGCACACACATACACAAACACCCTCACATCACACTAACAGCACCCTCACACACACATCACACTAACAGCACACACAGCAGTGTATGTATCTATCTATCTATCTATCTATATATATATATATATATATACACACACACACACATATATATATATATATATAGATAGATACATACATACACACACACGCGGCGTGTGTTTGTGCTTTAGGGTGCACACCCTAATGCAATAGGCTGCGCACGCCTATGCCGCTACTCACAATCACTTTGATCTTCAGATGGTCAACTATAGTTGTCTAGATACTAGTTTGGTCTGCTCTCTCTGGGTAATGTCTCTCCAGGCAGTGTCCTCGATAAAACCAAGCTCCGTCTCCTGCGTTTTTGCTGTACGTATATCGCAGCTATATTGGCTTCGCCCACCTTATGGCGTCACTACGCACGTCTACGCGTGTCGCCTGCGGCTTCGTCAGGATGTGGGTCATTATATATATATATATATATATATATACACACACACACACACACAAAACAGTTAAATCTGTGCAATGAGACCAAGGAATATTTCTGTGTATATAAGCTTCCTTAGAATAGGAAACGGAAAGCCCAAACAGTGGAACTAGGCTTGTAAAAGGCAATAAAACCACCATAAAACACAAGCACCAAATGTTAAGAAATTGGCAAGACACAGGAGGTCCAGGAACAAAGGGCTTAAACTAATAACATAAGGGGCATTCAAAAAATCCATGTTTACAGGAAATAAAGAGTATAGAAGGAATCACAGAGGTTTTGGGTAACAGACTTATACATTCATGCTATGAGAGAGTAAGAGAGATTATAACCCGTTACAAAGTACTGCCCTCTTCTGGATCGCTACCTTGCTGTGGTGAAAGGGCTTGTGTACTTCAATGAAGCTATACCATGTAGGGACACCCAAGATGGGTAGGTCATAGCAGAGAAGTCAGACAAATTGTGATCCACTGGAGAAGGAACTAGCAACCCACTCCAGTAATTTTGCTAAGATAACTATATGGACAAGCACAAGAGACATAACGATATGGCACTGGAAGATGAGCCCCTCAGGTCAGAAGGTGCCTACCACATTAGTGAGAAGAGGGTGAGTACGAGTAGCACCAGATCTATTGAAGTAGTTGGGCCAAAGCCGAAAAGACACCCAACTGCGGATGTGTTTGGAGGGGAAAGGAAAGTCCACTGCTGCAAAGAACAATTTATCATAGGAACCTGGAATGTTAGAACTATGAACCAAGGCAAATTGGATTTGATCAAACATGAGATGACAAGGTTAAACATCGATATCCTGGGAATTAGTGAACTCAAATGAACTGGAATGGGATATTTCACATCAGACAACCATCACATCTTCTACTGTGGTCAAGAATCCCACAGAAGAAATTAAGTAGCCATCATAGTAAATAATCGGGTGGGCAAAGCAGTGCTCGGCTACAACCCAATAAATGACAGAAGGATTTCAATTCAAATTCAAGGCAAGCCATTTAACATCACTGTGATCCAAGTTTATACTCCAACCATGGATGCTGGAGAGGCTGAAATTGTCCAGTTCTGTAAGATATTCAACACATGATAGATATAACACCAAGAAAATATGTTACTATCCTCATAGGAGACTGGGATGCTAAAGTAGGGAACCAAAAGACACCTGGAATAACTGGCAAGTTTGGCCTTGGAGTTCAAAATGAAGCAGGTCAGAGATTATTAGAATTCTGTTAAGATAATTCTCTGGTCATAGCAAACACCTTCTTCCAAGAGCCTCCGAGATGATCTACACATGGACACCACCAGATGGACAATATAGAAATCAGATTGACTATATACTTTGCAGCCAAAGATGGAGGAGCTTTCTACGGTCAGCAAAAACAAGACCTGGAGCTGACTGTGGCTTGGACCATGAGCTTCTCATTGCAAAGTTAGGAATTAAATTGAAGAAAAGAGGGAAAACCATCAGACCAATCAAATACAACATAAATAATATCCGTTGTGAATATGTAGTGGAAGTAAAAAATAGATTTGAGGGACTAGACATGCACGATAGAATGCCTGATGAACTTTGGACCGAAGTTTGCAATATTATCCAGGAAACCACAGAAAAAAATATTCCCAAAAGAAAGCAAACTAGCTATCTGATGAGGCTTTAAAAATAGGTCAGGAAATAACGAAAGTGGAAGGTAGTGGAGATCAGAAAAAAAATGTCCAACTGAATGCAGAATTCCCAAGGATAGCAAGAAGAGACAAGAGATATTCTACTATGAGCAATGTAAAGAGATAGAAGAAGATAACAGAATGGGAAAGTCAAGAGATCTAGTCAAGAAATTTGGGGATCTAAAACTTACCTTTCATGCCAAAGTGGCTGTGATAAAAAACAAAAAATGTCAGGGACTTAACAGAAGAAGATCAGATAAAGAAGAGGTGGCAGGAATACACTGAAGATCTATGCAGGGAGGATCTTAACAGCAGTGATGACATCAATAGTTGATCGAATGAGATGGAACCAGAAATCTTGAAGAGAGAAGTGAGATGGGCCCTCGGATGCCTTGCAGATAAGAAGGCTGCAGGAGTTGATGAAATTCCAATTTAACTATTCAAAATTCTGCAAGATGATGCTGTCAAAATTCTGCTTGCCTTTTGTCAACAAATTTGGAAAACTAAACAGTGGTCAAAAGACTGGAAAACGGGGCGCAGAGCTAGCCACGGACCCGATCGGACGCACATGCTGAGAGCTCCCGAGGGAGACCTAAAACCTATAACAACTGACTCCACAGCACCCACAAAACTTCCCAAACCAAACCTGATAAGATGGGGAAAAAGACCAAGCTCCGCAAAAGTGAAGTAGCAGCCTCCACCAAAGATATTGGAACCCTGCTCCGTGGTACACCATTACCGCGACCTGCCAAAATGGTGCCTGTGAGAAACGACTTGGAATCCGACTCAGAGGAAGGCGAACCGGAGGACTGACCAGACTCCACTGATCGTGACATACTCAGAAAGAGAGTAGCCAACAAAGAGATGGCATCAATGAACAGGGGAGCCAGCTGTACACAGCATTCGGAAAATATGCCGGCCAGTAAGGCATACATCAAGAACATGCTGGCTGACATGAAGGCCTACTTCTCGGCCGACATCACCCTAGTCCGCCAAGATATGGGGACTATAACAACCTGACTGCAATCCCTGGAGGACGAGGGGTGCATCACCAGAGACCTACAGGGCACTATGTCTGCTGAACTAGCCAAATTAAACCAAATCACCCTGCACATGGAAGAAAAACTAGCTGTGCTGGAGGACTCTAAGCGGCAGCACAAGCTAAGGCTCCGCGGAGTGCCCAAAGACATCACAGACACCGAGGCTCCACACTACCTCAGAAGGCTCTTCAGCGCAATGCTCTCAGCGTCCAGGGCAAAAGCCATACAACTGGATCACTACTACAGGATTCCCAAGTCTCCCAAAGCTCCGACTGAAGCACCACGGGACCTGCTCATAAGCTTCCAGATACTTCAGAGCAAACTGATCCTACAATCAAGCAGCCACAAATCACCTACCGTCCACTTTGAAGGCGCAAACCTCTCTTTCTTTAATGATATCTCCAGACCCACGATGATCTGGAGACAATCCATGCAAACAGTCACTAAACAACTACGTGATAATGGAGTCAGATACCGCTGGGGACTGGAATGAAAGCTGTCGGTACAACATGGTGTATAGACACTTTACCTCACACATGCTTCAGAAGCGGAAAAGTTTTTCAAGACCCTGAACCTACCAGCAAGAGAAATAGCACCGGGAAACAAAGCAACCACTTCCATGGGATCCACCCACTCCTCATGGGACGTTGCCAACATCCAGCCGTTTTAACCCAGACAGCGGGCCCCAGTGTCAAGACTATCAGCGACCACTGGAAACTCGAACCTGGACACTTGAAATCATAAGTAAGCGGTGAAGTACATTCAGTTCACCCACCACACTTATTGCCAATGCCGGAGTTAGCCCAAAGGCCACCTATATTCATAGCATATTGTTTATATTATATTGTTTATATTGACTGTTTTTAATGGCTTTAATATAACAGCTCTAATTCGCCCCATAGGACTTGTCCCCGTCAGGCATGCAATACTCTCATCCCCTCACATTCACAGTGAGCTAACCACACGATCCTCCAGAGTCCATATCATAATGTGCATGCTCTTAGCATATATGAAGCTAGACAGGAAAACTGTTCTTCCACTTTGCTTGCACTTAAAAATGTAACTACCATGCCGATACTTGTATGTATGACCCAGATATTTTACAGCAAAAATATAAATAAAAACAATTTAAAAAATCTAAAAAAAAAAAAGACTGGAAAACGTCAGTCTACATCCCAATCCCCAAAAAAGGCGATGCCAAAGAGTGCTCCAATTATCGAACAATTGCACTCATTTCATATGCCAGCAAGGTAATGCTTGAGATCCCACAAGCTCAACTCAAACATTATTTGGACCGGGAATTACCAGATGTACAAGCTGCGTTCCGCAGAGGACGAGGCACAAGAGATCAAATTGTCAATGTACGATGGATAATAGAGAAAACCAGACAATTCCAGAAAAACATCTACATCTGCTCCATGGACTATTCTAAAGCCTTTGACTGTGTGGATCACAACAACATGTGGCAAGTTCTTAAAGAGATGGGAGTACCAGATCATCTCATCTGCCTCCTGAGGAATCTGTATGTGGACCAAGAAGCCACAGTCAGAACCGAACATGGGACAACAGAATGGTTCAAGATCGGGAAAGGAGTGCGACAAGGTTGTATAGTGTCACCTTATTTATTCAACTTATATGCGGAAAACATAATACGTAAGACTGGTAAGAACGAATCCAAAACTGGAATCAATATTGCTGGAAGAAATATCAATAACCTCAGATACGCAGATGATACTACTCTGATGGTTGAAGGTGAGGAAGAACTAAAGGACCTGTTGATGAGGGTAAAAGAAGAGAGTGCAAAAGCTGGCTTGCTGCTTAAAGTTAAAAAGACTAAGATCATGGCAAACAGCAATCTTAGTTCCTGGCAAATAAATAGGGAAGAAATGGAGGCAGTGACAGATTTTATTTTCCTGGGATCCAAGATCTCTTCAGATGGTGACTGTAGTCATGACATTAAAAGATGTTTGCTTCTGGGGAGGAAAGCTATGGCAAGTTTGGACAATCTGGTAAAAACTATATATATATATATATATAGATATTACACTATCAACAAAGTTCAGCATAGTCAGAACATACCGATTTGAGAGCTGGACTATAAAGAAGGCTGAACGTCGTAGAATTGATGCCTTTGAACTGTAGTGTTGGTGAAAACTGCTTAGAATCCCTTGAATTGCAAGAAGATCCAATAAATCCGTGCCACAGGAAATTAAGACTGACTGTTCACTGGAAGCTATGATCATGGGACTGAAGCTCAAATATTTTGGCCATATAATGAGAAGACAGGATTCTCTAGAAAAGACTCTGATGCAGGGAAAGATTGAAGGCACACGAAGGAGGGGGATGACAGAAACGGAGATGGATAGATGAGGTCACTGAAGCCACGGACATGAAGTTGTTGGAGCTCAGAGGGGCAGTGACTGACAGATGTACCTGGCGTGCTATGGTCCACATGGTCACAGAGAGTTGGAGAAGACTGAACGACTAAACAACAACAAAGTACTGCAGAAGAGACACACCAAAATGTTAACGAAAACAGTCGCACATTCCAATCAGACACATTCAGGAATACAAAGAGGACCCGGGGACATGCCTTATATCCCACCAGAGTCTAAACATCGAATTATATTTTTACAGAAGATAACGATGACATGAGGGAAAGAATCCCTAAACTACAAAGTAACAGTGAGCTTTACGCACTGGGCTTCTAAAAACTACTGCTGGCACATAAGAAATTATAACAAACTAATAGCAAATTTATGTTCTGAACACAAACATACACAAACACACACAAGATGTCTATGAAATGAGAGAGAAAAAATGTTATCTGCCTTCAGTATCCTTTTAATTATTTTGCCATTATTCTCTATCATAGGCCAAATTGATCTTGTTTTTCCCAAATTCCAAAAAACTTCCACAGAAGCACAAGATCAAAGGAGAGAATATTCAATGTGCAATGTATGATATTGCAGATGTTTTTAAATGATCCTTTTTGAAACCATATCTTTTAGTTAGAGCTCATGGAAAATTCTAGAGAACACACTTTCAACTTTGAAGGAATTTCTGGATGAGGAAAACACTTAATGTCAGCATTTTATCAACACATAAGCATAGTTTTACATAAAGGACACAATATGGAATATATATTCATACTTTAACCAGTTTTTTTGAGATGATTGTTCTCAATATTAAAAGTATTGAAAATTATTCCAAAAAACTACAAATAATAATACCGTTCTCTAGTTGGTACATACATACTTCATAAGCGCTAATATTATAATGTTGTATTTTTGGATGTTAATTTTAAAACAAAAGACCAACACTTGCCAATTACTTTGTATGTGAACGATGACGTTATTGTCTCTGAAAGAAAAAAGCAAAAAAAAAACAAAAAAACACACTACATAAACTACAAAGCAATACACACACAATGTGATATGTGAATATCAGAAGAAAAATGTTTCAAAATAAAAAATTTTATCAGCTAATAAGAATAACATTTTGGGATTCATACACTAAACCCCAAAAGCACCTGGTTTAGATTATAAAAAAATTAATTCATCAGAGCTGACCACTGTCTGCATGCGGATTCGGTTTAAATTAATTTACACAATTTGGTTGAACAGAATTTGTGTGTAGATAGTTGCAAAGATTTTTCATTTTTTATAATTTAGATAACATACTCAAAGAGAGAAAAAGTTAACCCCTCGGAGTTATTGTACCACATTTTATCCCAATAAGTTAAACAAACATTTAATTTAAGTTATAACATTCATATCATATGTGATTAGTTGACAAATAGTATGTATTAAATGAACACTGTATTTACCATAACCACTTCAACAGATTAAAGTGATTATGGGCATGGATTTTGTGGATGCTGGGTCCTGCATCACATTACCCACTTTTTAGCAGAGATGTTTAGTCCCTGGCAGTCTGCAGCCTGGCCTTAAATGACAAAATGTTGGACACTATGCTCTGCTTCATGCTGTACTAGGGGTAGCGGGCAGTGATAGGCTGAGAACATCAGCTGAGCACTCTCAGCTAATCCCTGATATGAATTGGTATGGTGTAAGGTGGCAAAATAACTTTGCCTCCGCAATGTTAAACAATGACAAATGGCGCTATAGCAGTGTTGAGAGACCTAGCTTCAGGCACCATATCCACTTCAATCTGTTGGTTCTGGTGCCTACAATTTTCATATATAAATATTGTATATATCTGTAGGTTTGAATACAAAAAGCAAGTGCATTATTTTTTGTGCATTTAATTTCTTCTTCATTTGCTCAGAGAGAATCTGGCTGAAATAAGGTGTTTGATAAATATGTGGATACAAACACTTCTCAAGACATTTTGTGAATGGAGATCTACTGATTTGCTGAGACAGTGAGCTGATGCTCTCATCGTATCAGCACTGTCAGAGGCTTCCTGATTCAAGCCTTGGACAGAAGAAAAAGACAGGCGTGGGGCTAAATGGTGCTGGATTCAACACTTTGGGGTTAAGCCATTCAACAACTGTTTAGCCCCTGATGGTTAGCCAGCGTCAGTCCTCCTGGCGTCATAACAACTTTATTCTGATGATGTTGCTATGGTGCCTGGAATGTTCCTATAAGAAAAATGCTAGAACATTGCTTAATGCCTTTTTGCTCCTCATGGCTCATAGCACCTCAAGCTTTGTGTCGATTTTTCAGTCACATATTGCAGGGATAATTGAGGGACAAAATATTTATGCTGCAAACTCCCTGTTTTTTTTACTTCATCCTAAACACTGTCATGTTTAGAGAAACTTCTTTGGATGGTGCCAACGAGGTGGGGCCAACCATGGAGAGAGCACTGTGGCATGGGAGAAAAAGGTGAGTAAGCTTATTTTAAAAAAATTACAAGTGGGGGCGGTCAACTGAATGGGGACTATGACACTATAGCATTAGTAATACATATTTGCATTCCTAACGCTATATTGTTCATTTAAATACCTGTACATTGTTGTAAAGTATTAGATCCGCAAAACTAGATTAAATATTTCACTCATTCTGTTTTGGTAATCAGTCATCTATTCCCTCATCTAGCCTCATCTTCCACTTTTTTCTGTAGCCAAACCACCTCAATGATTGATATGAAGAGCATTCAAAGATGGCCTCCTGAGCACACAACATTTAAAAAACAGTTGTTATTTAGGTATTTCCAGTCATTAACTTGGAAGATTCTCCTATTATCAGGTGTGCTGCCTCTCATCCTAGTGTTCTTAGTTTATTTTAGCACTGCTTGATTCCTTGTTCAGTTTTGTGTCTTTTTGGATATTTTTCCCTCAAGAGCTCGCTGCTTTACTACTGACTACACTCATCATGTCAATTTTTGACTATAGAAACAATTATACCAATAAGATCAACAATGTATTTGGACAGGGCAATACTAGCCCTATTCACTTAAGACCACCTACTATTAGCAAACAGGAACTTTTTATTCAATTAAATAAAGCTCTTACAAGTGAAATTAAACTAAAATGGGAAACTGCTACTTTCAAAAACAAATATATCGATGAAAGAATAACCATCTAGAGGTCTTAGATTGTTCAAAACTACCCACATCAGACCTCTACTCAACTGGTTGTCCTAAGTAAAAGTTTAAAATTTGCCCCAACGAATGTTTTCAAACCTTTTCATGCTTTCCTTGACATAAATAAATTTGTAAGGAAGGCCACTCTTAAAAAACTTTTTAACAGTAAAGACTCTGAGTTACACTGAACTACCTTATTCCCCATCAATTAATACCTAGTGTTAGTTCACAATAAACTCCTACTATTTTTAACACTCACCTAAAACCTCAATCCAAATTTTAACCCATCTAGTTACAAGTCAGGCCCTTTAGAGGTCTTTGAAAAACTAGTTTTAAGAGATCTTAACATTAAAAAAAAAAAATCTGACCAGATCGCAGAAGAAAAACTAGATAATGTTATTCAAAAAGTCAAATCAAAAAGAAAGATCTGAAATATAAAGAAAAAAAAAACAAAACTGCACCTTCTGTTATAAATGATATTTGATTTTAATAACAGAAATAAAGAAGTTAAAAGAATAATTAATGAGAACTGGTACATTTTACAAGAAGATGAAATTTTAAAACAAATTCTTCCCACCAAATTAAATATATTTAGAGGTGCCCCCAATTTTAAAAAATATTCTCACAAAAACTTTTACTAAGAATAAAAGATATAAATCCTCTACGTTATCAAATGTCAAAGGTTTTTTTAAATGCAGAAAGTGCATTGTATGTAAAACTACCCAAGGGCAAAATAAAACCACTAACTTCACTTCTAACATCACTAAAAAAAAACTATAAGATAAATGATTTTATTACATGCAATTCTAGTAATGTTATTTATCTATTGGAGTGGCCATGTGGCCTCCAGTATGTAGGGATGACCTTTAGAAGTCTAAAAACGCGAATATCAGAACATTGCCGAAACATAACAAAAAATCCAGAATGTTTCAAATTTACATTAATGTACTATGCCATGGCATGGAGGTGATATGAAATAATTCTGGGAAAAAATGAGATGCTGTGAGTTTTTAACTTGAAAACCTTAGTACTGATTTAGGTTTAAATGCAAAATCAGTTTTTAATATGTTTTAAATTGTCACTGGTTGGCAGATATGCCTAAAGACCGTTTCTTTTTGTTAATTTTCTATCAATTGTTATATCATTTTATACTTTTATACTTTTTAACACTCCCCCCCCCCTTCCTCTAATATGTCATCTTGTTCATTCTTAAACCCTCGTTTTTAATATCTAATTATACAGGCTACACTGCCACACACACAATATTGCTTAGACCTAATAAAGTTATGAAAGAGAAAGAGAAAGAGAAAGAAGAGAAAGAAGAGAGAAGAGAAAGAGAAAGAAGAGAAAGAGAAAGAAGAGAAAGAGAAAGAGAAAGAAGAGAAAGAGAAAGAGAAAGAGAAAGAAAGAGAGAGAAAGAAAGAGAGAAAGAAAGAGAGAAAGAGAGAGAGAGAGAGAGAGAGAGAGAAAGAGAGAGAGAGAGAGAGAGAGAGAGAGAAAGAGAGATTTATCTTTATTTTTAATTAGCCATAGCCATGTGCAATTGTGATCATGTGATTAATGATGTCATTTTGGTGCCAAAATTAAGTGTTTTAAAGCCTATATAAACCCAGTTATGTTAGGTATCTGTTTTTACCACTTAAGAAAGCCCTAAGGGGAGAAACGCGTTGTGGTTTTTATGCTGTTACAATAAAGTATTTTGGCTACCTCACTGTAATGGATCACCTGACACCCCGACTGGGTACCTCGATTAACGGATGCTTCCTAGCTGACGCCGACAATTATAAGCACCGGACACCACAACCACCGCAGACTCCACAACCACCATAGCTTAACTGGAATCTCCTTCCACCCTGGATCAACCTCTGACATTCAGGTCCGTGTGGGAGAGACCTTTCCTCCAGGAGAGTGTAACAGGAACAGTTCTTAAAAGAGCTAAGTGATTAGAACCCAGGGGAGTATACAAAGTATAGCAATCCCCAGTGTGATTATAGCATTCCCCTCCAATCATGAGACAAGACTATGTGTTGAGGGTCAAACAGGAACAGAAAGTTTAATGGCACACTGGTCTTTTATAAAGGTTTTACAGCAAAGGTGACGCCCAGGTGGACCTAGTTGGGCACTGAATACAAAACATACAAGCCAATAAAAACAGATGTTTACATTCAGACAGTCCCATACAATGTACACAATCCCCCTCTTCTGCCTGTGATACAATTAACGAAGACAATGGACTAACTCAATTAACTCTAAGCATAAAAACATACATTTTTACAAAGTCTGAAAAACACCCCAAAACAATCTTGCAACCCCTGATAGCCATGATCTGGGTGAACAACATATCAAAAAATCACACAGATCAGAGCAGGGGTTGAGGAAATTCCTGGAAGTCTCTATTGACCGACCGTAAGCATGGCGTCATGCCCAAAACAGTTCCAGAGAATTAGGCTGTGCGGCCGATCTACTTCCAATATTTCAAATACCGTTCGAATTACTGAATGAACTGGTGAATGGTCATAGTCTATGTGTGTCCCTGGCTCGTGGGCTCCAATGTACCGAAAGCCACTGCGTTCGTAAGAAAATTAAACTAATGGCTGGAAGTCTGGAACTCCCAGCGGTGTGTTGCGGTCGAGTGGCTGAAAACAGTTCCATACGTTCGACGGCAAAACACAGCTGGCCGTTCAACATGTTTAAGATGGCCGACGCCATGTGTTCATGCATACCACCCAGCCGTTCGTCCATTAAGCTGCGGTTAACCACAGCTTCTGGGAGGTTAACAAGCAGCACACTCCACTTTCGGGTGGTCTGGTTGTTCGTCAGTTTGCTCGGTAAATGAACACCATTATCATAATCCATTCGACAAACCCCATTCACTGAACCATTGCAGGGAAAAGGTAATAAAAACAGCCTTTCAATAGTCCTGAACCAAAGTCTAATACAGGGGCCATAATCACAAGGCAACAGGCTGGCCATTAGTCTTCTCCAAAAACCAGTGGCGAAGTTGCTTTCGTCACACTCACTACTTGCCTTTTAGTCATATATTTTTAGAACTTTTTATTATTTATTTGTATACTTTTACCTGACATCTGGACCCATCGCCTACTGTGGACAACCAACCAAAGAAATGCTTCGTGGGGATTATGCCACCCAGGCTTGATACATAGAGCGATTAGTCTGCTAACTCTATTGTAACTATATTTTTATTTAACTTATTGATACTTACCTATTTATATAGAGTGCACTATTGGCTGGGTTTTTTGCCATTCCATATGATCTACCTCATCGTTATCCAGTTGTGATTTACCATCATTCTACTGTGTACCAAAACCAGTTGGATATCCTGCAAGTGGGGATTGTATACCACTGCATGCTGTTTTACCTAGAGCTTGTTATAGCTCTACCAAATGTGAGTTGACATCTTAACTAAGTGTCATTTGTCCTACCACATACTACTATATTGCACTATTGGTTTGCCTCTGTTTTTGCTTCCTTTTCAGATTCTACAATTAAGCGAATCTACCAAGAAAGTCCCATACCAGGACTAGAAGATCTATTGCCACCTTAGAGACTGTGCCGTACCATTTGGTATTTTTTATTCTTTTAAGTTTTATTGTGGATTTTTGTATATCCTGTGGGTTTTTTATTGCTCTTATCGATTTTATTGTTCTTATTTTTGTTATATACTATTGTGTTTGGAGTATTTTTCTTGTCGCTACCTGTAAATTGTTGTTTGACTTGTTCTAGTTTTCTTGGGAGTTGGAGTGATTCCCCTATTATCAGGTGTGCTGCCTCCCATCCCAGTGTTCTTAGTTTGTTTAGCACTGCTCTATTCCTTGTTCAGTTCTGTGTCTACCACGTAGAGTTGCCACCTTTCTTAAAAATAAATAAAAAATACCGTCCATACTAATTTGCATAATAATTACATATGCGTGTATAACACCACAGTATTTAAATCAGAAGGAGTGACACAAGAGTAAAAAAATACATTTGAAAAAGGGAAAATGCTGTAAAACACACAAAAAAAGCTACTTTAAGTCAGATTAAAATTCTAGGTCGCCATGGCTCCTGGAATTTGTTGAGCCCTGCCTTGATCCATGTGCCTTTATGAAACTGTATCCTGTATCTTAAGTGAATTCTATGGACCACAAAGGAGCAGTGATACAGAGTTAAAACAGCACCCACTCTCACCAGCCTCAGCACAGCACTGGTTGTATTACAACACCTTTCCCCACTTCTGGTGTGTTACAATAAAATTTGAAAAAAAAAATAATTAAATAAAATTAAAAAAATAAAATTTAAATTTAAGATATATATATAGATATATAGAGTTAGAAACTCTTCTGTAGTTAATTCAAATAAAGATACCTGTCTTTATAGACATAGGAGCACAAAAACCTCACCATTCAGGAAAAAAAACAAAAAACCTGAATGTGTAGTGGTTACAGATGTCCCAACACAGGACACAGCTAGCTCTCCTCCTACTTGTGTCCCCCCATAAAGTGTCCCCCCATTCCTCACTACTAGTGTGCCCTCAACTAATGTCCTCCATCCCTCACTTCTACCCCATCTAATGTCCTCTATCCCTCACTACTAGAGTCCCCCATCTAGTGTCCCCCCATTCCTTACTACTAGTGTGTCCCCATCTAGTGTCACCCCATTCCTCACTGTTAGTGTGTCCCCATCTAGAATCCCTACACAAACTACATCACCTATATACACACACACACACTCTCGCTACATCCCCTATATACACTATGCCCCCTATACACACACACATTCTCTACAGCCCCTAGCCACACACATTACATTGCACCACAAGCACAACACGACTGAAACCAACCTATTTACACAATACCACACCACAATCAGCTAACTACACACACACACACAATCCAAAATCAGGCTCCAAACACATGCACAATACTCTTTCCTGGCCCTTTTGTCTCCTGGTATCCCATTTATAGAGACACCAGAGACAAGTAGCAAGAAAATACAATGCAAGCATGTTATTCAATTTGCTTGCACTGTGCAGAACAAATACAGGGCCTTTTTCTCATGCTAGAGCTCTACAGCAGAGAACATTGAACCAACATGTTTACTTTGAGAGGTGGTGTGTTTGTCATTGGGGATGACAAAACACACCCTATCTGGCTCGCCTTTTGGTTGGGCCAAAAAAAATATCACCAGTCTAGCCCTACTTGAGACACAGTACCATAGCACGTTAGACCTAACCAGTTTCATTGACTTCCTAGATTCTTCTCTGCAGAGTCCTAGGCAACTGCCTATCTCGTCTTTGTGGTTTGTTAGTTCTGGTCAGAATGAGTAACTTCATACAGTTTATCCCACTGCATTACACTTGCTTGACAGCTCGCTGTCTGACTCTAACAGACATGAACGCATCACTGGAAATTAAGATGAGGTTATGCCTTGCATTTAAACTCAGATCACCCTACTTTTGCAGGAACTGAGCTAGCACTTTGTTCTTGACACTGCTATCTCTCTGGCTCAGGATTAAAGAGTAAAGCGTTGGTATGTTTCATACAAAAGGCATTTTTATGACATATTTCCATCAAGCCAAAACCTAGATAAGAAATTGCGTTCTTCATTTATTTTGTTTTTTTTTCTATATCTCAAGCTAACATGAGAAAATACAATGTATATAATTAACATTGCGATCATGACATTTAATAAAGATGTATTTTCCCATCATTTACTTTTTAGTTTTAATGTTAGACAAAACACCTGCATTCAATATTTCATTATACTGAACATTTTATGTGTCTATGGATTATTATGTAATACTTCCTTGGGCATTAAATGTAAATTTTTTTGGCAAATGTCACACATTAAGACAAAGGGTGAGCTCGGTTCATGTTGACTCAACCATTCCAGTTTATTGAGCTGATAAAATCCTTTTTTTTTTTTTTTTTTTAAAGCGGAAGACAGCTTTTAAAGGTATGTAATATACAACATTTTTAATGCACTATGAATAAATGTTAAAACCCTTTGGGCTTTGTACATAGTCAGCTGCAGAATATTAATATATAGAACTTGTTGGAAACTGGCAATAACACTTCCCCAAAGAAATTGGAAACAAAGAGTTGCTTATAAAAGGAATCTATATCATTGTGGAATAGATCATTCATGACTCTGTCATTTGATAGATTCATGGTTTTTTGAAAAATGTTGAACTATTGTATTGATAGCGAATGCTCAATTTTTTCAAGACCTGCTGTCAGATGATAACTAACAATCATTTCAATAGCATAACGTAAAACAACCCGAAAAGTAACAAATATACCAAATAAACGGATGTCACTCAAAATATCATGCGGCTGTTCTATGGGGCCCAGTTGAGAAAGGCAATTCTTGTCCAATATTTATTTTTGGTTATTTATTTCTTTTTTCTAGAGTCATCCAGACCACTTCACCATATTGAACATGTTTGGGTACAGTGTCCCTGTAGCCTTAACCCTGCAATCAAAACATTTTAGAGAAACTGCAATGTTTGTGCTGCTCGATTAATTCTGCCTCTAGTGGATTTCTACCAGACAGCTACTGCAGGCACTTTACTGCTGTTTCACAGAGTTTGACTCCATTAAATGATTTTAAATGTCCTCATGCTGTGCATGTGTTGAAAAGCCCCATAGGAAGGTATTCCATTTTTGCTTCCTATGGGGAAGACCTTATGGGTGCACAGAACTCACCTCACATACACGTTAAGTTCCCCCCCCCCCCCGGTGCTGATATCGGAGGAGGCAGAGATGGAGCCAACGTCGAGGGAGCAGCTTTGTATTTCTCACACTAAACTGTTCCTTTAAGTATGGGAGCTTAGGAGGTCTACATGGGAACAAAACTTATTTGTATTGTCTGACTATAAAATAGTTCATGTAAAATTGACTTTACACACTGTGTAGATGTTGTAGATGCACTTGTTGATTCTGCCTTTCTAACATGGTGGCATGTCCCCTTTCTGCTACTCTCACAATATCCACCTCTTTCCCAGGCGGCACACCATGAGTTTCTGCCTGCTAATAAGAAGGAAAGGAGAGGACTGGACAAGTGAGCGCTGAGGATTCAGAGTTTGTGATTAGTGAGATAGAGGAGGTAAGAGCTGCGTGTCTTCTAGAATGGACAGATAGGCTCGGATGAGGGATGCAAGCGAGAGATTAATATAGGGTATGTGTGTTCTTAATGCTTCCTGTGAGTTTTTGTCCAGCACCACCTACACCAGATACAAGACACTTGGGAGGTATGACTGTCTGAGTGTTTTCTGTCCATATGATTCTGTAATTATTCATACCATAATTGTGATCCACTTTTGAGAAAGCCTTTGGCGAAACGCGTTAAGTGAGGACTTATTTTATCACAGTTTGTTTATTTGTTTTTACTTATATAGCTGTTGTTTCCAGCCTTTTTATTTAATAAACCTACTAGTTTATACATCATCACCTGTGGAGCACATCCTTCATACAGCCCTCATCATCCTTCCGGTTCCAGCATATATCCCTAGGTGGGGATTGTTCCACCTCAAGTTCTTCATACCAGAGCAGAACATTGCTCTAGGGTAACACAAGTAGGATATTTTCCTCCATCAATACCAACTGTTTGTATTTACTATACCATTGGATTTCCTATTTTGTCTTTTTTCACATATACCTGAAAACAAGCTCCAAAGACCCTCTACTTATATCCATAGATGGGAATTATTCTGTCCAGGCCTTCATAATAGAGCCGAGACAGCTCTAAAAAGTGTGAGTGTGCACTTTTGCCCATTTGTACTCCCTTCACAAACTTCTCCTGTACTGCACCATCATCTGTTTCTTGCTTTGTACTTATAGATTCATATACTATAATATAATCTGTATCATATGTATATAATCATAATCTTAAGCACTGATCACCTCCTGTCTGTTTTCTTTACTATACCATAATCGTAAGCACCAGGCCTAATAGGCTCTTAGTCCAGCCCTAGATACAAGTGTCATTGACTCCAAGTGTCAGCAGTCTCTCACTCATCTGTACAGATTTCCAACCAGTGATGCCCCAACAACCCATGTCCAGTGCTTCATTAGTCCTGAAGTGTATACCAGGATTAACTAATACACAAAAGGTGATATAACCATGTGACAACAAAATAAACAAGTAGTAAAAAACTAAGTGATGTACAACAACAAAAACTGTATAATAATTCAAAAGAATACATATTCTTGAGGATGTCTTACTTTACCGTGAATGTAAGTGTAATTATTTAAATAAATGAGAACATTTCGGGAACATAAAAAAAAAAAACAATACTGATTTCAAAAGTAAAAAACCTAACGTGAAAAAGCAGACCTCTTCATAAATCCAAGTGTGCAAAACAACTGCAAAACAGTTTTTGTAGTAGCACTACCTAACTATACAGAATAATCTGCCAACACGCTTCGACTCTTGCCAAGGAGAGGTGAGCCAGATTAGCAAAGGGATTCACCAAAAAGGCACAAGAATGTGGTCTCTGCTTTGTTCTAGGTGCATCTGTTTCATATTTTAGATACATTTTAGCCAATTTGTTAAACTGACTATAGAATTCTTATTCAATAACGCTTCACAAATGGAATTTATTTTCTTACTTTCCCTTGACATAGATATAGCACACTATTTTAAAAAAAAATTCTCTCATTCTTTTTTTTTTTTTTAAAGCATTATCCTCATGAGATATGTCCATGAAAGGCACTTCTCAGTACAGGTTATAAAATTGCTACATTCAAGAAAAACAGGCTAGCACAACATTTAGTTAATGAAAGGAAAAATACATTGAATATAGATCAAAGGTACATTGTATATCCAGGTTAAACTCCTAAGGCAGACAATGTGTAAAAAGCCCCCTCGTGTGGCTAACATGTTAAACTACAATTTTGATTAAGAGTATGGCTGATTTTGTGGTAATGTAGTTCTGTGATGAGACTTTGACATTGTTTAATATTATTTTTAATATTTTATTATTTATATAGCGCCATCAAATTCCGTAGCGTTGTACAATGGGTGGTTTATGTATCAGTTATTTTAACTAACTTTAATTTCAAGTACCTATTCAGATACATTAAAAGGATTTTCAAACCGTGAATTAATCTATTTTATTTCTAATGCATTGTGTACAAAATAGATTAAAATTTATGCAAAAAAAATTAATAAAAATAACTAAAACCTTTTAACTGAAGTTATTGCAAGTGCAAATCACCCAGGTTTTCCTTATTCTAATGTGATCTCTCACTAAGCCAGAGATGTCTCATTTTCATTATGCTCATCATTCCTTTCTAGAGCACTGGAGAATGCAGATCATGACCCGTGATGTGTTTTAAAGGCACAGCGGGGGTTTCTGAGAGTCACAGTTCAACTGCCAGCTAGAGCAAAATTAATGATTATGTTTAATAAAAATAAGATAGAAAATAGAAAAACCTAACCAGCATAAGTATAGCCTGCCGTACGTATTGCACCTAACCAAAACGTGCGGATATATGGAGTGCCTGTATAAGAGGATCCATCACTTCTAAGGATTTTCACTATTATGCTCACTATTGCTTAAATGTAATGAATATTTGAATGGAAAAGTCTGAAAAATAAAATTACATTTTGAAATTCACATCACTGTATTTACCTATATCTTGAAAATGAGTGCCTCCATCTTGGCTTCCTTACAAGCATTGTTATTGTATCAACTGTAATTTAGTGTAGGATGTACACACAGCTAGCTAGAGAAACTGAAACAATGTTACAGACTCTCCTCTTCCAATGCAGAGTGTGCCTTGGCTGTGCCAGGGCTGAACTGGATTGTTACATCAATTGCTAAATCTTTGATATACAGTTAATAGAAAATGAACCATCACATGAAAAAAGGTTTACACAGGTTATAGGTGATTTCCAGTGTTTTATTCAATGGTTTAATTTCCAGAGAAGTGATGAAAGCCCTTTAAAGGAACACTCCACTACCCAAATAAAAAAATAAATAAAAATCACTGTTTAATAGAGATACCAAATATTAAAACTTGTATGCATTTAATTATGCATTTTTTTTCATTGAGATATATATAAACAGCTTGCAAAGCCTGACGTTCTCTTGTCTGATGCCTTTAGCAAGCCCCTCCACCAGATGTTCTCTGGCTGCCCAATCACAGACTTCCCAATGCAGCTCAATGAGAAATCTTTGAAAGGCAATTGCTGCCTCTTGCATTTAGCTCCAATGAGCTGATGAAACCAGGAAGTAACATTACCTGTTATCTGCTTGAAAGCCAAGGGGGTGTAACAAGGTGAATTTATAAAAGTGTCAAATTTTTTATTGAAATCTGCACTTTTTGCACAAAGAAAAAAATAGGACACACTCTTCACACATAAAGCTTTGCCGCAAGCTAAAGTGCTTTAGGGATCTAGAGTGTCCCTTTAAGTTTTTTTTATATATACAGTTTATTTGTGTGAATTGTTTAATACAAACTTTGTATGGATCATGTTCCTCTGCCAATACTACTGCTAATAAAAATAATAAAATAAACTAACATTTGATCCACAGGAAGAACGAAAACCTGTAACAGGCATTACGCTCATCAAAAGGTGTATATGTTTCTACAAAATATATCCAAAATATTCCAAACTGCTTTAAACAATTTGAGAGTAAAACGTGAATTGCAGCATTCTCTGAATCAAGAACATATGTTTCCCTTTTTTAACTCAGTGACAGGTCATTATCTAAGTCCTATATTTAGACAAAACCAATTTCGGTGGTCTATAGGGTGAATACTGGTACAGGTTGGTACAGCATTATTTGCCTTTGCTAAAGAATTTACACTGTAAATAATTTAGTCTACAATCCACAGGGTAGCAGCTGTAACTGGAATTCATTTGGGAGAATATAAATAGAGTTTGGAGATCCCTAGAACTAGTTTCTTATTATATACGGCTTATAGACAACATTATGTCATAGAGCTATTGCATTTAAGCAGATTAATAATATATCAACAATAATCCATGGTCTGAAATTACAATTGCAACAAAAAAAATATGTTGATTGTTAAAAGGAGTTAAATGATAAGAATACATACTTGTAAGCATTTTTATACCATATGCAGTAATATATAATAATGTATATATTTGATATGAAGATAAATAATAACAGAACATTGTAAGCATTCAATCAAGATAAATTATATGCAGATATTCATTTAATCTTTCTTAATCTTTGTTAATATGATCTTAACCTAACGTCAAATGCATAAAGACTCCTGAATACACCATTATATGCCTTCACTATAGTATACACACATTTAGTCTTCATATAAGGATATGCTCATGTATCATACTGATATAAAGAACCCCACTGAAGTTAATTGCCAGTAGCAAAATTAATTGTGTTGATCTGTTACATTTCTTCCTGTGTTAGAGGTATATCTTCAAGATGTTATAGAGCAGGCATAGGCAACCTTCAGCACTCCAGATGTTGTGGACTACATCCCCCATGATGCTCTTACACACATAATGCTGGCAAAGCATCATGGGAGGTGTTGTCCAAAACATCTGCCATGCCAAAGGTTGCCTATGCCTGTTCTAGAGTGAAAAATCAGGAGATAACTTGACCAACAAAGCACATTCCTGTATTATACGCTCCTTCACACAAAGACGCTGTGACTAAAGGCCGTGGGGCATAAAGCAAGAAGGCAGTAAAGCAAGAAGCAGAAATGTATGCTTTTAAATCCACAAATCAATTTATCAGCCCAACAAGACCACCAGGAATGGGTTGGCTGAGGTGTAGGACAGCTGGGCCAATTATCACCCTGGATTTTGTAGAGGCACTTGATTAAATGTAAAATGTGGACAGATAATCCATCTGACAAATTACTCTTTAGTCCTTTTTGTCTCATAAATATTCAATAGCATCAGTTCAAAAATATCTCTCAGCAGTCCAAGGTATAAACAAAATATCCAGTAGGGTAAAGTCTTATGAGGTTAATCACCAAACTGGAAATTGTGGCAAATTGGCAAAATAATTACATATTTTATTGCAATATCATTGGATTAGACACTAACTCTGCTTTTATTGCAACTTGAATACTTTGCCTTAAAGGGCCACTCTTGTGCACCATAACAACTTCATAACAATAAAGCTATCATGGTGTGAGGAAGTCCCGAGAGCCTTCTTTTCTTAATGTTTTATCCCTAATTTCTGCAAAATGATGCCCAATATGAGATCAGCCTATTAATGCTAAGATACATGCCCTTTTCACTCACTTTTTCAGTGGGGAGCTACTGCTCTGAGCCTGATTAAAGCCTCCTACCTGCATAGGATGTAAAGGGACAGAGAGTTCATCTGCCATTTTGCAGATTTGGGGGCTGTACTGTTCATTAACAGTTTAACCTGTTAAGGTAAAATGGTGCCTTAGATCTCCTCACACCATTACAACTTCTTATCTGAACAGGGTATAGAGTTAAAAAATGATTTAACCCCCACATTTTCAAAACTTCACCCAATAGCTCTTCACATCTTTTGTAGGTCCGAGGCTTTAATCAGGAAGTCTTGGAGCGGGTGCTGCTGACAATCTCCGAGTACATATATTTTTTACTTACATTTCTCAATGGGTGCTACTAATAACTGAGCCTCCCAGCCTATCAAAGGGCAAAGAGATTCAGAGCCGTTTTACAGAATTTAGGGTTAAAACATTCATTAACTGTTACTGTAAGATGGTGCCAAAGACCACACCATAACAACTTTGAAATTAAGTTATGTGCTTGGAATATCCATTTTATCTTTGAAATCCCTCTGTTGATGCTCACAATTCCTGATTTAGTATTTAAATAACAGACTTGTACAAGATTAGAACATAAAAAAAATATATATAGAGAATATAGTCCAAAACATTCCTTAAATGCTGTATGTAAGAAGATACCAACATAACACAGATTCTAAAATATGATGACATGACTAGCCATCCAATTAGGAATTAGGAATTATCTAATTTATCTAAGTTATTTGTCACGTTTTAAATATACAAGTGCCATATTTAATTTTTTTACATTATATGTAAGTTTAGCCTATGTGTTTCTACTTACAATTCAGTTGTTATGTCTCGGTCTAGTAACATATAGGCTATTATGACTTCCATCATGTTTTGCTGCTCCAAACAATAAACTCACGTGTGAGTGAAGAGCTTAAAGTCATACTATGTGATACAGAGATATTTTTGGACTCAAACATATTTTTGTTTTATAATTTTTTTTTTTTTGTGTCAACTCATGGTTATGCTTTACCGTGACAACAGAGCCACACATGAGCATTGTACATACTATAGCATGCATAAGCAATCAGTCAGAGGGTTTAGGGTAATGCATGAATTGACGTTTTAGATATTTAGAAACAAATATAATGCATTTTACACCTTGGGTCAGTAACGAGATGTGGTAGGCGAGCATTGTGCTAAAAGGTGGGCAACGTATGAAGGATATGTGCTCCCAACTCGTAATGGCGTTAGTTAAGGGGCCATGCCGTTAGATGTTGGGAAGTGGTTTGGCCTGGAGCAATGGTAACCAGAAGCGGTAGTGTGATGCTTTTGTGTAATACCTCTTTAATTGGAACTCAACTGCAGAATATTCTGAGGGCAGGAACAGTAAGTTTCACCTCCTATTATATTGGAGTGAAATCAGTGGACTGTATCTTTAAATAATAATCAGGAAAATGCCAAGTTAGTTCCAACTTGAATTTTAATAATGAAGTTTTAGCCTTAGCAGCAATCCTTATTTGTCAACAGAGAGTTTAAAGAAATTAAATACTATAATTAATTGATATGACTTGCTTTCCTTGACAAAAGATTTACTTAACTTAGAAGCACTCTGGCACTGGAAGGGTTAATTCACCCAATGGAGGAAGAGGAAGGAGTCTCTTTTAACAAACTGCAGTTTAGTAGTGAGAGAAAGGAAGTCCGTTTATCCAAGCCGAGGTCTGAGAGAGGAGAAGGTAGAAATCCGTTTACAAGCCGAGGTCTGGGAGAGGAGAAGGTAGAATTCCGTTTATAAGCCGAGGTCTGAGAGATGAGAAGGTAGAAATCCGTTTACAAGCCGAGGTCTGAGGAGAGGAGAAGGCAGAATTCCGTTTATAAGCCGAGGTCTGAGAGATGAGAAGGTAGAAATCCGTTTACAAGCCGAGGTCTGAGGAGAGGAGAAGGCAGAATTCCGTTTATAAGCCGAGGTCTGAGAGATGAGAAGGTAGAAATCCGTTTACAAGCCGAGGTCTGAGAAGTGGAGCCGGTAGCATCGAGTAGAGCAGCTGATCTCACTGCTGCACCTGAGTGAATATCCAGCACTTTGAATCGGGCGCGGTCTTCCTAAGTATCGTGGAAAGACCGCGTCAGAAAAAAGGGGCGGAGCTAAGCGCAGTGAACCCGGAAGTGGGTTCCGGCGGCAGCATGAATGTTAGGTATACCTGACAGTACCCCCTCCTCTGGGTGCACTTATTTCGGTTTAAAGGGGTAGCGTTTGTGAAAAGCATCAACTAATCTCTTTGCATGAACATTAGATGAATCTTCCCAGGTATCTTCATCAACTCCATAACCTTTCCATCTGATAAGGTATTGTAAAGAGCCACGGTGGATACGAGAATCCAAAATCTTATGAATTTCATATTCTTCTTCACCTTGGACGATGATAGGTTCAGGAGTTGTTACTATTTCTCTATGGAAAGGATCAGGGATGTGTGGTTTAAGCAAAGAGACATGGAATACTGGATGAAGTTTAAAACTTGGAGGAAGTTTTAATTTAACAACGTTATCATTGATGATTGTAGTTATTTGAAAAGGACCAAGAAAAAGAGAGCTCAATTTCTTTGAAGGACGGTTTGTGGTAATATTTTTTGAAGAGAGCCAGACAAGATCCCCCACTTTATAAGGAGGGGGAATTCTTCTATTATGGTCAAAAAACTTTTTCTGGTAGTTTTGGGCGAGTTGAAGATTCTCCCGTAATTTAAGGAATAGAGAAGACATAAATTCATTTTTTGAAGTAACCGTGGGATTGGATGAAGAATTAGATGGGATGGGAAATGAGGACGGATGAAAACCATAGTTGGAGAAAAAAGGAGTCATTTTCGTACTAGAATGAATGGTATTATTGTAAGAAAATTCAGCCATAGGTAACCAAGTGGTCCAGTCATCTTGCAGGTATGAACAATAACATCGGAGATATTGTTCCAAACATTGATTAACTCTCTCTGTTTGCCCATTAGTTTGGGGATAATAGGCAGAAGAGAGTTTGCGTTGAATTTGAAGAGAGAGACACATCTCTTTCCAGAATTTGGAGGTAAATTGTGTCCCCCTATCAGAAATAATTTCTTCTGGAAGACCATGAAGCTTTACAATATTATCAATAAAGACTTTGGACAATTCAACGGAGGAGGGTAATTTTTTTAAAGAGATGAAATGGGACATTTTAGTGAAGCAGTCCACAACAACAAGAATAGTGATGAACTGTCGGGATGGAGGAAGGTCAACAAGAAAATCCATAGAAATGGATCGCCAAGGTTTTTCTGGAATAGGTAAGTTAAGTAGTAATCCAAAAGGTTGATTATGTTCAGATTTGGACCTTTGACAGATAGGACATGTTTTGACATATAATTCAATGGTTCTATCTTGGCGAGGCCACCAATAATATCGTGAAGTTAGTTCAAGAGTTTTCTTTATTCCAGGATGTCCAGCTAGGGGTGAATAATGAACCATTTTGAGTAATTTGTTCCTAAGAATGGGAGGAATATAAATTCTATTTTTAAAGTAAAATATACCATCCTTTTTTGTTAAATTAGGTGTTTTGGGAAGTTCAAGATCCTTTTGATTCAAGTTCCTTAAGTTATCCTGAAGAGAAGAGAGGATCCCTATTATTTTGTTAGGAGGATAAACATCAATAGAAGTTTTAGAAGGAATTCGAGAAAGAGCGTCAGCCTTTTTATTTCTAGTTCCAGGTCTGTATATTAATTGGAAGTTAAACCGGTTAAAAAATAGGTTCCATCTAACTTGTCTAGCCGTAAGGGTTTTATTAGTATAAAGATATTCAAGATTTTTATGGTCTGTATAGACTATGATAGGTTGTTTTGTATCTTCTAATAGATGGCGCCAATTTTCAAAGGCAGCTTTAACACTTAATAATTCCTTTTCACCAATAGGATAATTTTTTTCAGCAGAGCTCAAGGATCTTGAAAAGAATGCGACTGGATGAAGTGGATCTTGAGGAGTCTTTTGCTGAGAAAGAACTGCTCCGATAGCTGAATCTGATGCATCGACTTCTAGGACATACAAGAATGTTGGATTAGGTAGCTGTAGAATAGGTGCAGTTGTAAATCTTTTTTTTAAACTGTCGAAGGCAGCTTGTGCATCTTTATTCCATTTGAAAGGACGTTTAGTACTGTTAAGGTGGTTAAGTGGATGTGATACCTCTGAGTAGTTTCTAATGAATTTTCTATAGAAGTTTGCAAATCCAAGAAATCGTTGCAATTCTTTTGTAGTAGTAGGAACGGGCCAGTTAATAATACATTCGATTTTAGAGTTATCCATTTTCAGAGAATGAGGTGAAATAATGTATCCAAGAAAGGAGAGTTCAGTAACTTCAAAAAGACATTTCTCTGGTTTAGCGTATAATTTGTGAGTTCTCAATCTAGATAGAACCCATCTTACATGCTTCCTATGTTCATCCAAATTGTTAGAATATATTAGAATATCATCTAAGTAGATAATAACACAAACATCCAAAAGATCTCTAAAGATATCATTTATAAAATGTTGGAATGTTGCAGGGGCATTACAAAGCCCAAAAGGCATCACTAGATATTGGTAGAGACCATATCTAGTCCGGAAGGCGGTCTTCCATTCATCATCCTGTTTTATTCTAATGAGGTTATATGCGCCTCGGAGGTCGAGTTTAGTGAATATAGTTGCAGTTCTTAACCTTTCAATTAATTCATTTATTAGTGGAAGAGGATAACGATTTTTTATGGTTATTTTATTTAAGGCTCTGTAATCTATAATGGGTCGTATGGTTTGGTCCTTATTCCTCACAAAAAATATACTAGAGGCAGCCGGTGAAGTCGAGGGTCTGATGAATCCTTTACGTAAATTTTCATTAAGATGTTCTTTTAAGGTCTGCAATTCCTTTTCAGAAAGTGGATAAATGTGTCCATAAGGAATGGGAGCACCAGGTATTAGATCTATTGGGCAATCATATGCTCGATGAGGTGGAAGTGTTTCCGCTTCTTTTTTACAAAAGACATCTGAAAAGTCAGAGTAGAATGGAGGTATAATTGATTCCTGAGTAGTTTGGAGAATAGGAATATGTTGGAAGCAGGTTTTTTTGCAAAAGTCAGAAGGAAAAGAAATGGAAAAGGGTGACCATTTAATTAAAGGATCATGAGTTTTTAACCAATTAATTCCTAGAATGACGGGATAAAGTGGAGATTTAATAACATCAAATGTAAGGAATTCTGTATGTACGTTATTGGTAATCATTCTTAGAGGAATTGTCTCATCTTTTATGGGTCCTGAGGATATAAATGAACCATCAATAACTCTGATTGGAATAAAATTGGTTTTTCGAACACACGGAATTTTATTCTTTGCAACAAAAGAAAAATCAAGGAAGGTTCCATTAGCACCAGAATCAATAATGGCTTCAGTCACGATTCTTTTTGTATCCCACTGTAATATGAGAGATATAGAAAAATAAGTAGATGTTTTCCTTTTTTGAAGAACGTTCAATATAGAAGTAGATGAATGAAGCTTACCAGCTTTCGAATGGATTAGTAGGGGACATTCTGGGATTAGATGTTCTTTTGAAGCACAATACATGCACAAATTTAGTTGTCTCCTTCTTATCCTTTCTTCCGAAGTAAGAGGGCTTCTTATTATACCAACTTCCATAGGTTCATTGTGAGGAAGAGATTTTTCAGGAATTTTTGGAGTAGTAAAATGTTTTCTCCAGTTAGAAGTAGTAAGAACTTTTTCAGCCCTTCTTTCTCTTAGACGTCTGTCAATACTAATGGAAAGTTGAATCAATGCATTTAAATTAGGAGGAAGTTCAGTACGAGAGAGTTCATCTTTCACAGCTTCTGATAATCCGAGACGGAATTGATTGCGTAGAGTGATGTCATTCCATTGGGTTTCTGTAGCCCATCTTTTAAATTCTGCAATATAATCTTCAACAGGTCTGTTCTTTTGGTGGAGAGTTCTGATGTTTAAATCAGCAGTAGCCTGTTTATAAGGATCTTCATATAATAAAGACATAGCTTCAAAGAATTCATCCAATGAATCTAATATGGGATCATCATTCTCTAAAAAGGAATGGGCCCATGCCATAGGTTCACCTCTTAAAAAAGAAATTACTGAACAAACTTTTGATCTTTCAGTGAGATAAGATCTAGGTTTTAAAGCTATCAGAAGTTTGCAAGAATTCAAAAACTCTCTGTACTTTGTTCTATCTCCATAAAATTTTTCTGGATTACAGACAGCAGGATCACCAGCCGATTGAAGAGCGGCATGAGGAAGATGGCCTTGCATGTCTCTAACATAGGTTAATATTCTCTCATTTGTAATTTGCAATTCCTGTAACCCTTGAGCAATTGTATCTACTCTATTGGTTAGGGCAGAAACTTGAGAGTTAATATCTGCTGGTTCCATTGAAAAGGCTGGATTATTCTGTGATGCTTTTGTGTAATACCTCTTTAATTGGAACTCAACTGCAGAATCTTCTGAGGGCAGGAACAGTAAGTTTCACCTCCTATTATATTGGAGTGAAATCAGTGGACTGTGTCTTTAAATAATAATCAGGAAAATGCCAAGTTAGTTCCAACTTGAATTTTAATAATGAAGTTTTAGCCTTAGCAGCAATCCTTATTTGTCAACAGAGAGTTTAAAGAAATTAAATACTATAATTAATTGATATGACTTGCTTTCCTTGACAAAAGATTTACTTAACTTAGAAGCACTCTGGCACTGGAAGGGTTAATTCACCCAATGGAGGAAGAGGAAGGAGTCTCTTTTAACAAACTGCAGTTTAGTAGTGAGAGAAAGGAAGTCCGTTTATCCAAGCCGAGGTCTGAGAGAGGAGAAGGTAGAAATCCGTTTACAAGCCGAGGTCTGGGAGAGGAGAAGGTAGAATTCCGTTTATAAGCCGAGGTCTGAGAGATGAGAAGGTAGAAATCCTTTTACAAGCCGAGGTCTGAGAAGTGGAGCCGGTAGCATCGAGTAGAGCAGCTGATCTCACTGCCGCACCTGAGTGAATAATCCAGCACTTTGAATCTGGCGCGGTCTTCCTAAGTATCGTGGAAAGACCGCGTCAGAAAAAAGGGGCGGAGCTAAGCACCGTGAACCCGGAAGTGGGTTCCGGCGGCAGCATGAATGTTAGGTATACCTGACAGGTAGGTCTGAGTTTGGGCCTTATCGAATAGACTTTGTGCGCTAGGTAGTTAATAGAAAATGTTTACACCTCTTTCGGTTGTGGAGTGGACATAGCTTAGTGGTCTGCACTTGGGGTCAGGTCTGGTGCCTGATCCACGCTTGCTAAGGAAATTAGAAGCATTAGAATGTGAATAAACAAACCAGTAATGACTGCCGCATTTGCTTCCGCTGAGGTCTGACGTGGGGTAAACAGAGTAATTCTGGTTGGGTCTCAGGCATGTGGGGGCTTGGAAGCAGCATTGGACTCAGTCCAGGTCAGATAGTCCTGTGGGAGACCTAAGTCTCCTAGGAGCATTGTTAAGACCTGTAGATCCTGAAGAGGGTACTTAGTGTCCCCACGAAGTACTAGGAGTTTGAGTGACCACCGCTAGGCCAGTGGGCTGCTAGATAGGTCTGTGTAAAACCCTAGTGACATATTCTCAAACTGGTAGAGGGGTTTCCCTCTTAGTGCAGTCAGGACGGCTGCCTTGTCTGTACCCCTCTGGAAGTGGGCTATCAGGTCCCTAGGGACAGTGGCTGGTGCTTTGGCTGGTTTGTGGACATGAAAAAGTCCATTCAGGGACACTGCCTTAGCCTGCCTTGGTGGGAGCAAGGCCCCTATCAGTCTCCTCAGTAGATGCGGTATTGCCACTTCAGGGACCTCCTGTCAGGGGTGGCGGTACGGAAACTGGGACCCCTTAGTTCCTGATGAGAAGTCTTCAGCGTGGAAGTGGATTATCAGGGCCTGGTGCAGGGTAACCACACGCCCTCTGGTGTTGAGCACCAGCGCTTGTGCGGCCACATACAAGAACCCTGATGCAGCTACAGCGGATCCCAGGAACTTGGAGCAGGAATTAAGCAGACCTCCCAGGAGCTGAATAGGTGGGCTCTGCAGCAAGAATGTATCCAGTACAGAAACAAGGCAAGGCTAGGATAGACACCAAACATGAAAACAAGACAGAACTAGTAGAACCCAGAACCAGAGAAGGATAGGATGCTAAACCTAGAACATGTACACAATACATAAGGGAACATTAACTAAACAGGGGCAGGACAGGACTGTACATGGACTGGGATTACAAAAAACAAAAACAAAAAACAAGACAAGATATAATAGACAAAACAAGAGGAGACATAACTAAGCACTATATGAAAAGTATGGGGATTTAGTTACATTATATGATCATACATTGCATAAGCCTGCCACAACGTCAATGTACCCCATATCTGGCAGCTCCTACACTGCCTAATGTTCGCTAAAAGAACCATACTAAACCACCATAGAACTTACCTGCAAGAAAGGGCAGAGACTTGAAACATTGCTGCAGGTCCAGGCTGAAACAAAAGGAAAATGGAAAACAAACGGGTACGGGTATAAAACAAACATTTAAATTAAACCAAGAGACTGGGAAATCCAGGGACGGAATTTAAGAATGAACCCGTAACCCAGCATAAAGAAAACCAGACATTGAATAGAAAACCAAAAAAACAAGAAAAACTAAACAAGAATTGTAAAAAGAGTACTGGATACCAGAAGCCAAGTCAGACATCAGACAGTGGTCTTCCTGTGCTGTAAAGCGGCGTTCATGTGCTTGGTTCTCTCTTGTTCCAGCATCTCCATTTGCTGGGAGCTCTTGTGAGAAGCTTCCTCCAGTGCACCAATGCGGACTGTCAGGCCGTGTAAGGCCTCCATTGATTATAGCTATATCTGCTTGCAGTGTATTTTGTAGTTCCGCTAGGAGCCCCTTCAAGACAGAAATATTGACCGGAGATGAGTCCGGCTCCGTCAAGGTCAGCAATGGTTTTGCTGGTGTGGGTAAGTGTATCTCCTCTGCTTCAAGGGATATGTCATCCGAAAAATCCTAGCAGCCTCCTAAGAAATGCAGCCATCGTAGGTCTATTCGCTCCATGTGCCTGTCTCCACAAGTCGCCGATATTGATCCCGAGATTGGGTTGATCGGGTTTAGGCTTTTTGGACTTGCACCCCATGTTGGCTGGGCTATCAGGTGAGATCTCTAAAGTCCAATATAGTGCCGTTTAGTTGCTTATAGCCTGGAGCTTCAGGAGTGTGTGACCATCCGCTTCGGCAGTTAGGCTGCGCCCCTCAAAGATAATTTTTTGTATTGGAGGAAAATAAATATTTTAAGTAAAACAACAAACATATTTTCAAACAACATAAGGAAACTCATGAAAATACAAATGAAAAAAATGGAAAATGTTCTTAATTATTATATTTTCTTACCATTGTCACAAAAAAAAGCAACTAATAGGATAGTTGAGCCAGTCAGAATTCTCACAGATTTTTGCCCACAACTGGAAACTGAACCCTTGAATTTGTGAGTTTTTTAAATTTTAAATTTTTATTTTTATTCTTTTTGTTAGGCCTGGTGTATCTGTTGAAAAACTATTGTTGTGATAGGATTTTCAAGAAGAAGAATGACTGTATAATACAGGATGCAGTGTTATCACATATTTTGGTGTCTGGAGGATAAAGAGGAGGCGTTAGGAGAAAACATACCACTGAGTTTTCCAGTACAAGTGATAAATCAAATAAATAATATTGAACATAATATAACAAACAGGGGCATTGCTAAGTTCCAGAAACTCCTGGTGCTTGATCCCAAAACATAACCTGACGACCCCTAAACTAACAGAGAGGTGTCAAGACATATCCCCACATTTATATGTTATATCCCCTCCTGTCTACACAAACAGTGTGATGCTAATACTCTCCAGGATCTCAGTGACAGCGTAGTTGTAACAAGCACAATCTGCACAACTAGCTATTTAATATGATCACACCACACTTCCTAACTAATGGAGGTGTATGCAGAAAACTATTTCCCCTGGCACCCCCTCCCAAATGTAATTTGGAGGGCACCGCCCTTCCCTTATACTACTCGTTCTTTTTGTAATAGGCAGAAGCAATTGAGAAGCAATTCCTGATATAAAATTTGAACATTTAAAAAAGCAGTAATATCCTTCTTCCTCCTCTACCAACTGTAGAGATCTGAGGCTAAAGACCCGCTCTTCCGGGACTTCTGCTCCCAAAGCACTTCCTCCAGCAACGCTTATGAAAACAAACAAAAATATACTACACTTGTGATTGAATTTGCAGTGGTACTGTGTTCCATTTAGAATTAGATAGCATTGTATATACACAAATTTCAGGATCATATTATCAACTATTTTAAAATTATATATATATCATAGAAAAGTAACGAGTAGACATATAATGATCGCATGTAGGGATATTCAATGTGATTAGTACACATGGTCTATGCTTTAAGACATTGCATGCTTTGAGCTATACTTCACGTGTTATATACAGTAAACACGCAACTCTGCTTGTTATCTTACCATAAAGTATTACTTAATCATAGAGAATGACATGAGAGTCTGTAGGAGTTTTAACATAAATCTGATCTAAATATTGTAGGTTTATCAAAATCAGCAATAGTAACATTGATATCCTGAATCTAAGAATATATTTGTAAGTAGAGCAATATTAAGTCCAAGTGAGACCATTATCTCACATAAACACTGAAAGCTGTATAGAGTACTGGAGGATATAGATTTTAGATATATCTTATATTTTTATCTTCCCGTTGAGACACATTGACTTTTGTAATAATATATTGCAGCACGGATAGGGGCCATGACAAAGGTCTTCTTAACTGGGGTCTTTTATTTTTTGTAATATTATGATATAAAGTGAATTATTTAAGAAAAATATATTGTTCCAGATGTACCCGTAATGAACCTGGCTTCTCTGTAGAACATTGGATGCTATGTGATACAGGAGCAGTTCTGTAAAAGTTCTTTATAGATTAGGAAATTCAAAGCTATTGTTTCATCTGGACTGTTGCATAGCAATAAAATTCTTTATTTTAGAAGATCCTCTATCCTACATGAATAACACTAAAAAAGAGGGAGGCATTATGATAGGAGCCATAATGAATACATATTGATATAAACTTGATGGAACTAGCTCTACTTAGTCTTGATAGCTCATATTTTTATCTAATATGGATTTGTTTTTTCTGTGATTATGGTGGAAATGGAGTGTTGAGTTACTGGACAGTTCAATCTCCAAGAATGTTAGAAACTTCGTTCACATGAAATTGTTATCTGTAATCTGTGTAAATCTACAAAGGGATGTTATTTAGTAGATCAGTGGTGTTAGTTAAATTAAGTTGGCAATACGAAATGTCACTTAAGTATCCAGTAGAGACTGGGCAGAGAAATGTGGGAATTAGACATTGCTAGAATTGTCATATGCAAATAACACAATTTTGTAGTTTTCTATGTTAATTGATATGATCTGACATGCCGTAACGTGGCGAGAGGTGGCAGGAATTGGGCAGAATTTGAATAAGAATTTTTGAAAAAAATCACTGTAATAAACAATATATATATATAAATATCAATCTACGGAATGTACACAGTGTGTGGAGGGATTAATGAGCCTACAGCAATGATTGGTGTGTATGGATATATTAAGAGATTTTCACAATAATCTATTGGATGTAACAGTGTATCTCTGAACCTGACAATAATATTCATGGTAATGTACAGTGTGTTTGTACTAATGACAGATCTATATACCCACGGGGGTTAAAATACAAAAGCTATAGCAATTGGAGGAGGTGTCACGTATTTATCCGCACATAAAAATGTGGTTAATGGCATTTACTGTCCTGACAGGAAAAGTTGTGCCGAGCAACATTACTGTCCTGACAGGAAAAGTTGTGCCGAGCAGTAATCAATCCACAGGAGGGTTTGTGCTGAGCAGCAGTCATGCAAATGGGAACCTGGTAACTGCCTTTGGAGTCAAAGGCCGGTTACAGCCAATCAGATCCAGAGGAGGGGTATTTAGGCCCAGTTCTCCTCTTGCTCAGTGCCCTGTCATGGTTTCCCTAGTGGTTGTCCGAGAGCACGTTATGGATTCTGGTTATTCTGGTTATTCTGACTTTGGCATTGATTTTGACTTCCCTGTTTTCTGGCATCCCTGACCCCTGGCTTTTCCTTATCGTTGTGTCTCTTCCTGTGTTCCTTGACCTCGGCTATTCCTGACTATTCTTTGGTACGTTAGTCCGACCATTCTAAGGCCCGGTAATACGTTACCTATCAGACCTCTGTGTTACACAATTCTACTAGCTGGATCATACAGTAATCCTGACAGGAGGAAAGTGAATGGGAGGGATTGGGCGAAATCTTTTCTGCCTAAGGTACCATTTAGCCTAAAAGCAGTCCACCGTGTAGTTAAATGGCACAGCTTATACAATATATAAAATACACTGCAACTAAGAAGTCTTGGCATGGTTATTCTCAGATGTCTTAAAGGGAGATTATCACTAAGACATGGCAACTGGTGGCCTACAGAGAGATCAATAAGGCGGTAGTCTATTCTGGTTCATTAGATTATTGTCAGGATTGTTAATATCTGGAGTTGCTTCAAATGAGTAAGAGTAAGCACTTCATGTAAAATTAAATAAGGCAAACAATATATTGCATTTTTTTTTTTACTTCACTGTAAGGATTATTTACTAAAATGGAAATAAATTATTTTTTTTCCAGTTCAGTGAGTAACCCTGTGTATAAGGAGATAATCTAAAGAAAACACATAACAAAATGATAAAGATATATGCCTAAAATGGGAGTCTTTTGTATCACTGAAATAGCTTTTACCTCTTTTTTAAAAAGTAGTATACGAAAATTAAAAGGGTAACTGAAAATATTTGTCTCGATATACAAAACGCAACGCCAAGAACAGTGGGATAAGTGTGGATTGGTGCCATAAAGTGTAAATGCTGCTTCCCTAGTGTCTAAAACCCCTCACAAAGACACCATATAAAACAGAATATACCTAAATACAAACATAGGGGGTGCAATATAAACACAAGCACACAGTGCATGCGAAAAACAAAACTTAGTCACTGTTAGCAGCAAGCCTCTTGATTCATATGTAAAGCATCTAAAGGCTATCTTAGCATAATACAGAAAATAAAGATAATCAGTGAGGAGAAGAAGACAGTAAGGTTGAAATACGTTGTGCCTTTCTCAATTTAGAATTTTTTTCTGTTAAATGGTTTTTACTTTGATTTATGTTTCGATTTATGTTTATTTACCTCATTATTCGTATTGAATTTATTGGAAGTAAATCTGATTCAACTGTGAAGTCCCCTTAATATTCCTAAAGGGATAGAAAATGGACCAGGAGTTGGGATGCATCATTCTAGCATCTATACCATCTTACATACCAATATAGCCAGAGCCTGCTATATCGTGAGTTACCCATTGTCTCTCTCACTAATTATTTGTGTTAATAATATCCATTTACAGAGCTCATCATTTGATATTGCTGTCAGGAAAGCTATGCAATATCTAAGATCCTATGCTTTATTGTATTATCCAAAAATCTCTAAATATGTAGATATGTGGATGAATAAAATGTCAAATGTTGCGTTAGTGGGAATGTCGGAAGGTATCTTATTGTTGATGTGCGGGATATTTTGTCCAGTTAATTATTGATTAATGTATGTATAATAATTCTCTTGGCAAGAATTAATACCCTAAAGTTTTCCCCTTTGTTTCCAAACTGATCTTTGTGAAGCAGAGGATTTTAATCAATCTGCTTGCCAACATTAGCTGTCTGTTGTATAACATAAAATAACTCGTAAAGGCAGTCATTCTCGGAAAACCTTCATTCTTGAAAGGAAGGCCTGTCTCATAAAAGTGAACGATTCTGAATATGACACAGTTGAGAAACTTGAACTTGAATTTTATATATCTTTTTGTCATCTAAATCCTTTTCGTGTTTTGATTTACTCTTAATATAGTTAATATCGTGAAGCAATTTTGGTGCCACAGTATGTTTCAATCTAGCGAGTATAAGTGCCGTAAAGAGGCACTATGTTTCCATTTTTCTTTTTTCTTTTTTAACCCCTTAAGGACACATGATGTGTGACATGTCATGATTCCCTTTTAGTCCAGAAGTTTGGTCCTTAAGGGGTTAATATAAGCACTAGCAGCAGTAAAACAAATTAAAAACCAAACACCCACAAAATGATGTGTACTAATAAAGATTTTGGCTATTGTATTCCCTGCAAGTTATAACTAAGACAGTGCACCTTCAATATTAACCAGCATCGAAAATTTAATGACTAAGCCAAACTAACTAAACCAAATCCAACAAAAACAAACATAGCTTCCATTTCCTAATCAATGACTTGATGTGTATATTGAACATAATATACACTAAACTTGTTTGCGTAATCATAGACTCTCCTTCCAGGTACATGAACAACTGTATAAGAAAACTCAACATTAAAGGGTTATTTCAACATGGCTGTAGTGGTTATGATGCCAGGAGTATCCTGCACAATTCCTTGGAAATGGGGAAAACCATTAAGTAAAGGTTTGCTCCTGTACCTAGATCCCCACTGGGCTCCGATGTTCTTTGGTGGTCTATTGATGTTCTTCTGCAAAGCTGCAGAACAAGAAATCTGAGAGGGTCATCATTCATTGGAAATCAGCTGACCACTCTCAGCCAATGAGCTCAAATCTGTGCAATGTAGAATATTCAGTAGCCTATTTTCAGGACGGCTGATGAAACCCCAATAATGCTGCCGAATGTGAAGTTAAAAAACAGAAAGGTTGTACTTGCAGACTTCAAGAACTATGACCACTTCAAATCACTAAAGTGGTTATGGTGCTCGCAGTAATTCTTTGAGTTATGTTACCATAAAGTAATGACTATGCTAAAAGAGGGCGGGGACTGGCACTTGGTGGATCCCTGGTAAGAAGTCATATAATTTTCATTTTGACTACTTACATTAGTTTGGACTACTAACATTGGGAGGGTGACTTAGCAGTCCTGCCGCACAACCACAACAACAGCCTATAGTAGTGGTGCTCAGAGTGACTGTTTAATATAAATTCAGAAGAAAATGCAGTGTAAATATCACTGACCGATTAACTCAGATATGAACTCGAATTAAAATAAATCTTGGTGTTATACGTTAGTTGCATTTACCTCAAGCAGGTCTATGTAGTAAAGTGATGGTCACATAAAGCAAATGGTAGCAAATAAATTAAAGGCTTCCATGTTAGATCACATTCAACATTGGGGTCACCCATTCTAATTTCCCCAGGTGAAGCCTTGAGCTGATGGCTCTTCTTTCATCAAGGAAGGACACAGGACAGGGGTTCCTATCCTACTTCCACTGTGGTCACGGATTATCTAAGTTTTTAAACAACAATCAAATAACACAATACCTTGCATCATAGCCTTAAGTATCCATACCAGGTGTATTGTCTACCAATTTTATTTCTAAAACTAATTGGGTAGAAAATTAACCAAGATTAAGAAAGTCCTAACTCATTGGTAGAATAAAAAGAGCAGTATGTAGAGATATATGAGGTATACAGGTATACATGTATATATAAGTTGATATGTAGATCATTTTACCTTTTTTATACTTCAAGAGCATCGTGTGTGGGGGGGGGGATGTATTAGTTTATTAACTGGGCATCTGTAAACTAGATGTTGGAGGTTAGTGTACCATGCTATAAACATAGCAGAGCAGTTTATATTCATGCCAGTGTTACAATAACAAAGAATCAACGTTTGCCATAGCCATTGTGATCTAGATGCAAATTGCCTGGGCAACCCAGTATCAAGTATAGAAAGTGAAGGTTCAAGAGGAATTTGTACTATGGTATCCAAAACGGACTGCACCTGGTGATGGCTTTGTTAACAGAAACGTTCCCTACAAAAAAGTTTCAATCTTTGTTTTGAACCTGAAGACACAGAATTGGGTTTAAACACAGCTTCAGTGATAGTAGTTATGTTAAGTAATTATTGGTAATTAGTAATTAACTAATTAATACCACAATGCCAATTCCAGAAGAGAGGTCTTTTTGGCACCAGGATGGATACCAACTCTGCAGGAATGGCACTCCAAAAACAGACTAGCGGCCACTGTAATGTGGATCCCAAAAGGAACGTCGTTGTTCCAGCATAGTATGGGTCGGGGGGGTTGTATGTAATTTCAAAACCAGCATATGATGATGTTATAGGGGTAAGAACAAGTTCTTGGATCTGTCTACATCAAAAATAGGGCAATTAAAAAAGGTATATCAGTTGAGTTAATAAATGTAAGCACTGATGTATTGTGCTACAGAATGAATGAATGAATGATTCACATCCATTCATACTTTAAAGGTCTTTGCTTTAAATACTATCGACACAAACCCATGGGGTGTGTCATTAGATATGTATTAAATAGCAGAATGTTGTCTAAATTTGTTTTTGAAGCTAAATGACACACAATGGGTTCTTATTTTTTTTATAATGTTGGACTGCATTTTCTTATGTAGAAAATAGATTGTGATATTAATATAGTATGACTAATTTTATCATCCTTTTTCTCACAAAGCATTCTTTTTGAAAATTGGATATTCTATTATGAGAATCACAAACTGCAGTAGATTTAGGATAAAAAAATGTAACTTATAATTACAACAATAAGTTAATTATAGTGCGGACTATGCTTAACTGCCATTTACAAAGAAAATGATTCAGTATTCTCCTAACAAACAACATATAATTTTCTATTCAGTCTTTGAATTCTTTGCCTATTTTCAAACAACGACCTTCTATATTTTTTTATTTTGCAAGAAATAAATTAAATACAGTATATATACTGGTCTTCTTAGATTTTAAATTTAGCAATTAAAGTAACAATAGTCTTGTTTGCATCTATCACTTTATCAGATCATACATGATAGAGTATAATCTATTTAAATGACATAAAGACAGACAAAACCAAAAACCAATAGACACGCTGAAGAAAAAGAGACATGGCGCGTACCTAATAGAGCAGTGTTGTCTATCTTCATCTAAAACAAAGAAGCCAAATGAGAGATCCCTAGCAGTTGTACATTTTCTAGCTATGGATTTTCTAATGGCAAACCATAGTTCCAATTTTGACCTCACATATTTCTATACAGCACTTAACTATCTGTTCATGTCAATGGAACATCTACCACGTTTATCCACAAATATCTACAAACAGAGGGAAAAAAAACAATAAAAAGTTACAGTTTTAAGCAATGCAAAAAGGATGTAAAAATTAAACTACATTTAATAATTCCATCTCATCCATCTTCATTCTAACCGCATTAGAAGACCCTTGTACCATCCAGAACATGCAGATCACTCTCCCACTCCTGTAGCATACAGATGGCTCAAAAATAAAGAGCTGAGAAAAGGGGGATAGAGTGATGCAGGGCTCTGGCAACCAAAAAAAACCAAAAAAACAGATGCCTGGCTTTAGCAGGATAACTGTATTTACTGTGTGTCTATATTACGAAGTAAGAAGGGTTGTTGTGTTAAAATGCACATTATAAAACAGATAAGTATTATACATATGTACATTTTATTATATGGTAATGTGTTTTTTTTATTTTTTTAGAATTATATTTGAATAAAAATAATTTGACATGGGTTTGTAAATGTCATATTGTTGCTGGTTCTCAAAAAATTGCTTCCTGCTTGTGACAGCATTTGCCTGGACAGTGCAGACTGCATATTTGCGATTGTCAGCACACGCATGTACACATTTTGACTAAATAATTAAATATATATATCATTAGACATACGATACATTTTCCATGCTTACAGGCTGTCAAACCACACACACTTCATATATTGCTTTAGTCAGTTTGTTACACGCCTACTGCAAACAGGGCCTGTCATTGTTATGTTGCAATTAGCATCTCTTAAACTCACTGTCTCTTGACAGGTCATTATTTTGGTAAATCCGCAAGTATTAAAAGTTAATACTTCCTCCAGCTCTGATCACACAGGTTCGAAGATGTTAGCTGGTGATTAGCAACTGTTGATTTGCGTTCGGTGAAAGTGGAAATTTGTGATTAAATCGGAAAATCATTTTGTTCCATTTTTATTTTCCATTTCAACTCGTCCAAAGTTTGCTTTTCCTACAGCTCAGTTCTACCAATGACTGGTTTGTTAAAATGTGGTCTTTTCAATCTGTAATGTTCCTGAAACTCTGCAACCCTTTCCGGACACCCATATCTGCAGTGTTTATTTAAATTACATTCATAAAACTTGTCCTACAATTAGATCTCTCCCAGGTCATGTGCCTGCACAAATGTGACATTATTTTAATTTTTTTGCACATTATTTGTGCTTCATTTCAGAAGCACAAGTATGCCTAAATTGAAATGGTTTTGCACCTTTTTTTGTGATTTTTTTTTTCTTTTTACTCTGGGCTGGTAGCTAGTAAACTAGTGAGCGATGATTATGACTAGACATAGTGAGTGTAAGTTTCCTACCCAGAAACATACGTTTGACTTTGGCCTCTAGAACTGTTCTGTAGGCAATAGGTATTAGATGAACATCAGTCTTATAGTGTGGCTGTGGGTACATTTTGACTCCTATGCATACCAACTGTTTATTATTTATGGTGAAGGTTAATCAGAATAAAGTGACCATCTACCTAAATATGTAGGCTAGAACATGTTTGTATTTTTTTCTAAAGTCTGGAAAGTCTGAAACAGTAGCCAGGTATTATATGTACGACTTCCCCCACTATAAACTCATCACCTACCATTAATGGAATGCTTACACATGTAGTCATGTAGGGGAAGGTCAGTGAGCAGCACCCCCTGTGCCATAAGGGTTCTTCTGGTCCTTCAAATCAAACTAATTTATCCCTAGTAGCACTTTCCAGATATACAACTTGGATCATTTCTGACAAAAACTGGCATTACATGATAAAAACATGTTTGGCTAATACAAGTTTGTGAACCATAGCCCTATCAAAGGTCCATAACCATATCAGAATTGGAAATATACAATATATGGCTACAAATCCACTTTTTAACTAATCACCGATGAGCATTATTCTAAGCAGATGATAATAAGAAATTAGGATTAAAATAACTGGTTCTTACCATGTATACCTTGGGGTTTATTTTATTGAATAGTTAATAGTAATTTAGACAATTTGGAGCAATATGGGTTATTCTGGGGCATAGTGCTGAATGAGAACCTACCTAGATGGAGACCAAAATAATGACTCTTGACATTTAGCATTTTGCTCCCAGAATAGCAATTGTTTTCCTTGATAAATCAGCCCCAAATTGAAGTCAAAATGAATATCCAATCTATAAATAATTTGATTGTAAACAGCACCCTGGCTAACCAACTGATCAACCAGTAACCAAGAAAGGGAAGTTCAGTCTGGATGAACACATATTATATTCCGAAATTACAGATAAAACTAAATGCCACATAGATCTTTGTCAGTGGGTTTTTAATGGTGTACTTACAGTAGCCCTGCAGAGATAATAATATATATTTACATATGCCATGTTTACATAAGTGGCATGAGACATCATAGAATATTGTAGACAAATTATGAAATCCTGGAAGAACTCCTCTTATGTTCAATATGAGTTTTATTGAGCTGATTGTGTGAATTGTAATGCTTTTGCGCATGCTCAATGCAGCGTTCGGTTGGTATGGTACCAGGAGAGCCCTGTCTCTCACCCCCATTATAAGTAGTCAAACCATTTTCAATTTTTACCCATGTGGACTGCTTATTACCAGCCAGAGTTCCAGAAGTTCCTCAGCAGTTAGCACTGTTGAGCTGGGCTAGCTCATTATCTGAGAACCTCAACTGATCATATATAATTATTGAGCTAAGTCCTGCACTTCAGGCTTGGGTAGTGGAGGCAGGGAGAGAAGTCAAACAATTAAATATATATATTTTTACTTACAATGGGGACATGCCAGAGCAATCCTGGCACTATAACCACTATATCATGATTTGAATGTTCCTTTAAACTATTGAAGTTAGAATATGTCTGTTCAATTGACCTCTTAATATGACCTTAATAACAGAAATCATTGCAGTTCTAAAAGTTTTTTGTAAATGTTCTGTGCTGAAACCAACATCAAAGTCTGCTTGCATGGTATAGCACAGTGGCAAAAATGTTAATATTTTGTTATTTACTCTTATACAAAACGTTTGGCAAGTTAATTACCAATGCCTGATAAAATCTAAATGAAAATCTAAAGAATCTGCATATCAGCTAGCTGGCTATCAAGTCTCAAAAACTCACTGTTTAGTAACTAGACTCCGTAGTGTGTAAAACCATTATTTAGAATTTCACAAATGAACGCTTCTTAGACTGTCCTTTTACGTGTCTGATAGAACCTTTGTTACCAAACTTGGCAGTATTCCAACGGTGAATTGAAGGTAGATCTCAATCAGACTGTCACTTAGTAATCAAACCTTCTTCAGTGATATGATACCCTGTATCTTCCCCTAGTCTGGCATCATTACAAACCATTAGGTTCTGTACACAGTGAAAAGCTAACCCAGTGGATTTCAAACTCTCCACTCAGAAATCCAGGCAAATGTCAACAGTAGAACATTCTGTCTGCTTAAATATTCAACTTTAACCCAACTTCAATTAGGACAAGATTTTTGAAAATGTTCTCATGTCATCTAAAAATAAATTAACGATGCATTCATCCCGGTAATAAAAGGTAATATGATAAAATCACACCTCTATTTAGATCCATCTTATTAGCCACCTTCCTGTGTAATTGTTATCACCCAGCAGCATAACATCTCGCTGGGTTACATTGTCCTCTCTGCAGTGCATTGTCTAAAATTCAGGGCATTTCTTGCAATTACAAGATGATCAGAAGATGGCATAATTCTTTTCTCATCATAGTGTTTATCTTAAAGGAACACTTTGGGGTCAGGAACACAAATATGCATTCCTGACCCTCTAGTGTCAAATACACCATCTAGCCCTCCTGGCCCCTGCTTACCTCCCTAAATATAGTAAAACCTTACATTTATACCAGTCTGCTGATGCTGTTGCTTACGTGTCCCTGATCTGCCTCCTTAGCTGACATCATCAGAAGATGATCTCAGCGAATCACAATGCTTTCTCATAGAAAAGCATTGGATTGGATGAGTTTGTCAATTCTGATAATCTCAGCCAAGGAAGCGGGCCGGAGGGTGGAGCCAAACACTGTCCTCACCAATCAGCATCTCCTCATAGAGATGCATTGAATCAATACATATCTATGAGGAACTTTCAGTGTGTCCATGCAGAGGGTGGAGACACTGAATGTCAGTGCTGCACAGTGCGCAGCACTGACTGAGGAGGCAACTCTAGTAGCCATATGAGGAGTTACCACTGGCGATGTCTTGAGGCTCTAATGTAAACACTGCATTTTCTCTGAAAAGACAGTGTTTATTGCAAAAAGCCTGCAGAGACTGACATGATATGTTACGCTGTAGTTGTTCTGGTGACTATAGCGCCCCTTTAATTATATCATCCAACATTATATTTATATCCCTATATATCTTTATTGTCACCTTTATTTTATTCTTTTCCACAGACCAGATTACTTTATTCTCTTATGCCATGCAATTGTGGATGTCATAGGGAAAAAGGGGAAGAACTAACAATTTTATGGTCAGCTGGTTTTTATGCCAGTATGTAGAATCCAGAGGCCTTTATGGAAGATTTATCAAAGTGTTCTGAGAAGTGTTTTTTACTTTTGGTCTATAATTTATTCATATTAAAATGGTCAGAAAAGTGTTGTTTTTTTTATGCATAAATCTCGCCATTTTGCTCAGAAGTACACATTTCAGAAAGGTCCGACAATTTTAGAGTGGCAGAAAAAATGTAAACAGAATACTTTTCTAGTGACGGAAAGACTGATAAATCCATCGTGTTGCTAAAGAAGAAATAAAAAATCAATCAGTTTAATAAATTGTCCTAAAACATGCCAAACAAACAAAAAAACAAGGTTAAAAACGTTGCCTGTATACTATTGTAATAACAAACTATAAGGTCACCTCTTATGGACCAAAGAGCTTACTATCCAAAGAAGATGCGTACAATGGGGTATGGTAATGCAATCTACAAAGCAACTACACAATCATTCGAAATAGGACATAAATATGGACATTTCATAAGCATCGTGGAACACATACATACAAATCCTCACTACAAATCCTAGTTGATTAAAATATGTTCTCTTTTTTGTAGGTCCAATGGACTTTTTTAGGCTATATTAATATTGGTCTGTCAGGGCATGTTTCAGAAATACATTGAACTGTGACTGAATCAAACAATTGTGTTTGTATCCTGGCATCTTGGCTAGTGATTAACACTGTAGGCAGTCAGCACAATGAATGGAAAGAATTTTATTTGAGAACATGTAAGAAAATGGATATTTTCAGGTATCAAAATGCTTATATTTCTGGGCATCCAGCCAGAAAGCAGGAAAACACCTGGGTTTTCTGAAATTACCATCTTCTAATCAAATCTCTTAAAGACTGTCCCTTCAATTCATTCTGTGCTGTACAGATTGGAACAGAAGACATATTCACTGAAACCCTACAATTTATAAACTAAATAGAGACTGTGCTAAACAGGGAAATCTGTTCTTTCCAAAATAAAGTTTCATTAATAATTATTGCGAATAATAATAAATTTTAAAAAAAACAAGAAAAAATGAAATAAAATATAAAATAAATATACCACCCAGGAAGGATGATAAAATACATTTAAAATTTTCATAGATATATATAATTTTTTTTTTTTAAATCAATGTATAATAAGTCTCTCAATGTGGGAAGAAGTCGTGAAAGTGCCAGTTGTGCAGGTTGCACGAAGTGTCATTTCATCCCCGGACGCGATTGGGGAGGCCATTTTGAAAATGTCTATTTGCATTACTTTGCAAGAATAGTCATATAACACTTTGTTCAGATGGTAAACCACACCAGTTAAATTATTTAATATGGGAAAAACTAATTCTGACATCTGCGTCCCGCAGTCATATGGGGACAGAGGTACCTATCTGCACATGTTGTGGTCCAGCTCCAAGTTGGTTTGATTTTGAGAAGAGGTTCAAGATTCATGGACATATCCTCCTTTCAAATCTAACAAGTAAGAGACACTATGACATCATTCTAGAAAATGCTTCTCTAATATTGGGGGCTCTCCTATTATTTATTTTATCTATGTTACCTCTGTTGATTAAATCGTAAATTAATTTGGACAATTTGTGCTTATTATGTGCTTATGGTTTCGTAGTAACATGCCAATTTTCATTTATATTTATATCAAAATATTCCTGCCATTTTATTGCTTACACGACTAGACACATTATTTTAAAATTTTGTTATTAAGAAGCAAAGTTTAATTATTTTTTTTAGCAATTTGAACATTTAATTGAATTAGTTACGACTATCCTAATTTTACAGATTGATTCCTCATTCATTGGAGGCTGTATACAGATGAGAATGCCTTTCACGTGACACTACCAAACGATGATGACTTGACTTCCGATGGTTTTCTTTCAAAAGCAGAACTGTGATGACAGCATGAAGAATTCTAAATACACACAAACATTTGCCAAGATCATATAAAGATAAATAAGTACATGTGTGATCGCTTTACATCTTACTGCCTATAATATGTTTTACTCACATCTCTCAGCTGCTGCAACTCATTATTACTAAATAGATGTTAGACACATTGTGGGGCATGTACAAACCCGTCTCAATTTAAAATCGTAAAAATGAGAGAAATAAAAAAGTCACACCTAATTATTCTTATTAGCTGTTATATGGCCAAATGTCATTAAACACACATTATTTTTTACAGCTGTGATGTACACACTAAAGTGTGACTTTGGAAATTCATTTGAATGTAACATTTAAAATTATTGATCAAAATAGCCAAACTGAAAACATTTCCCCCAGGTCAACTACATTTTTAGTTGGGCGTTTTTGGCCCCCCAAAAAAATGTACTTTACAGCTATCCACAATTTAGTGAATAACCTTGAATGTGATTCAAAATATGTATGGTCCAAAAATTGACAAAATAGCAAATATTTAATGTTCAGCCAACTTGTTAAAATAGTTCTTGATTGTAAATGTATTTGATTAGTAAATTACTACTACTGCTAACTCAAAAAAGTTAATCCCATTCTCTGAGACTCATACATACAGGTAACAAATACCTATTTTAAAAAGAAAAATAATGCTTAAAGGGTTTGAGCACCTAAAATTAAATATGCTGCTTTTTTATTACGTGTTTCATATATATTCTCTATCTATCTATCTATCTATCTATCTATCTATCTATCTATCTATCTATCTATCTGTCTATCTATCTATCTATCTATCTATCTATCTATCTATCGAGATGGATGGATGAATAGAAGTATGTCATAAAAATATGATGATAATAAAAATTATAATCATAACAGAAGCTCCCCAGTTTTTTTTTTTTTAAATCTGTTTTTATTAAGTGTTTCACATTGGGTACATGAATAGAGAAAAGTACAGGCTGGGACTCGCAGGGCCCAGTTACAGTGTTAGCGTTAGAACAAAATTTGCACTGTGTACATTATCATATACGGATAAGTGGGTGTGAAGTTTGACTGATGGAATCATGAACTATCAATGCGCATCCCCTAGCTGCCTGCACCTTGTGCGGGATTGCTCCGGATGTAAATGTGTTAGCATAATGTGTTAGCATAATGTGGGGTATCCTTCCATGCCATAGCTTTGAATCGTTCACCTTTATAAGTTTCCTACCCTTTGCCCTCCCATCCCTCCCCCTCTCACCAGTTTGTATTAACCTATATCTCCCATCATACTAACCAAGGGAATAGCTGGACTTATATAAAGGCATTTGATATCCAACAATAGTTAGACAGATGCTGTCACCACCTTGCTATTGTACACACCCTTCATTAAAGATTACATCATTCCCTCCTTCTTTGTGATCTCACTTATCAAGTGAATATCCTAGAACATATTTGTCTTTCTACAAAAGCCTTCGATTCTGCAAAAGCTCGTGAGCACATAGCCTCTGGTCTTTTGTAATTGTCTGACAAATGGTGCCTGTCATCAATTAAAATAAATAAGGGAATTTATTTTTTTAGGGAGCACGTACAACACCTTTTCCACTGTCCATCTGATATCACACTGACTCCACCATTAAAAGCTTTATGCCTTTCGTCCTGAGTGCCATAGTAATCTTGTATTGTAACTGCACATAAGAGTATATATTGTGGATTTGTAGGGTGCCCAGATGTAGATGGAGAGGAAGGTGTGAATTCATGCATTTGTTTATACTACATTCATTCATTTAAACTGACGTGTCTATGCCTTGCCAGAGGGAGTGAGTCTTGGCACGTTTTTAAATACTCTACCCTGACAAACCATAATCCTGCCAAAATTTTATAGTTTATCTAATTAATGGAAGGGTGGACGTTAGCAGGCGTGAAATGAGCTAGATGGATTTCAGGAGACAGGGATGACCGCAGTCCACAGGTTTTTCCATACCTGGAATAGTACATCTAACTACCATGCAATTATCTTTACAGTGTGCACCATTATCAAACAATGTGCAAAATTGTACGATGCACGTCTCTTGAACAGTAACGTTCAACTGCGGTAACAACACAACCAGCTCTACCCTACATACTTATCTCAACACTATAATCATTTCTGTAAAATATTAGTCTACAAAAAGAATGGTCAGAAAAGAGATGTGCAACAAATCTTCAAGGGTTCTAAAATAGCTGGAAATCTTCCTTCTGGCCATTTCTGCTCTAGTCCTTATTGTAATATATATCTTTGTTAAAATAACATGGGAGAGGGATTGTAATTCTTTCATTTCAGCACACCCGTTTTTTCATTCAACATTAATTTCCACAATTCCTGCAGTTGTTCTTCTCTGGGTGAACTCCAGAATATTGAAGTTGGAGCCTTTTTTTATGTATATTATTAGTTCTATGTAAATAAGTAACATTTGTTTTATATGCTTGTATAGCAGGGAATGGATCTCTACAAAGAGTTTAAAATAAAATGATACATGATATTTAAATGTGGTTTTCTATTGTACATTGCTTCCCACTTGATAAATAATATTGCCGTGGGCTTAAATTCCTCTCTATACCCGTTTGCCAAGTCATTAATTTCCCGTGTTCTCATATACCATTTTGTATAGCTTGAGTGTAGAAAGACTAAAAATTGTTTAGATTTTTTATTTTTTGTTTTTACTCATAAGATTTATCTGCATGATAGAACAAGATTTATTCAGCACGCCTGTGGGTAGCAATACCATTTAAGTTAGTCAAGACATGACCAGACTGCAATGAAAGGTAGATGAAGATAGTTTGCAATTATTGTAAAAATATTAACACATACCAGTTTAAATAGTTTTTAATGCATAGCAATAACACTTAAGAGAACATGTTATAATTATATTTCTAACTATGCAAAATTATTAAAAGAAGTATGTAAAATGGTAACACAATAAAAGCAACATGAAAACGTGGAACCCAAAGGAAAAAAAAAAAAAGAGGATGTGGGTGAAATCTCATGCCCAAAAAGGAGCACTTCTCATGCCAAAAAATAGGATTTCTGCTAGAATACAACAAAAATACCTACAAGACTCTGAACTTTTTGCTGTGGTAAAATAAAGCCACAGAACAGGGTAACGGTAATACTGAAAACAAACCATGCCTATTGGTACAGACAAAATCACCGACCAACTCAGAGAGTCCTTCCCTATAGCAACACAGGAATTCTGAGAGATATGGGGACTCATACATAAGCAACCACACTGATCCTAGCCACAGCCTGGATCTCCTACCTCACATTTTGCCCGACTCCCCAAACCTCCGGCAATCGGTCTTTCCACAAACACATGCATGTGACCAATAGTTCAGACATAACAATTACAATTTAAATGCCCTCAATCTAACCGAACCCACTCGAACAAAAGTGGAAACAAGTAAGATAATAATTATGCAGGCTCCGTGCTTAGCATTTCACCGAAGGGTATGTTTACTACCGAATTATATTTTGTGACATCCTGTAGGCCTCGATACCTACACTTTGGTATATACTTTTTGACACCTAGAACAGCAACATCTTTTACTTAGGCTTGTACAGAGGCCGAGATATCGTATGTGCGTACGTTTCATAATACAGAAAGAAAGCGTTAGTGCAGATTAATCTGTTACATTTGTTTTGCTGTTCGTCGTCAAGATTTTCTTGTTCTTGTTAAACATAACATATCCATTCCAACAATCAAAACATTAAAAACATGCAGTTGACCTGGTTTTTGACTACGAGGTGTGCAGTGTGAGGGTGTATTTTATGCTTGTGTGTTTCAGTGCCTTGCCCGTTATGGGATTACCTTAGGCTGGGTAATATTGGTTTGGCCTGTTTTGGGGCTTTGGCCCTTCTCTTGGTGCTTTCCTTTTTGGACTTCGTCCCGGGGCCATTAGTGTGGTGTGAAGTAAATCCGCTTGAGCTATCCATGTTGGCTCCATGTGGTTGGTGTCAGGTTTAGGGTCTTAAAGTGGGCTGACCCTTCTTGCCCTGAATTGTATTGAGTTTTGTCGTTTGGGTAAACCGTGCTTGTGGCTATCTTTTGGGGTCTCACCCTCTGATGTGTATAGGAAGTTATCTGGCTTACTTTTATAGGGGGGGTCTATATCCCCTTGGCTAGAGCTGCCAGGCACTGTTACCTTGTCTTTTTCTGGGATCATACAATGTGGGTAAGAGTATAAGAGAGGGGAGGGAACAGGAGAGAGGTGAGGTGGGGGCAATGTGGGCGGGGTGGAGAGGGGAGGGGGACTGTCCAGTGCGTTGTAGAGCGCTCAGTGGGGTGTACACCAGTGGTGCGAGGGGCGCGGCGGGCCACGTCCTCCGTCTATTCCTCAGTCCTTGTCTCTGTGTATTCCTGTTGGGTTTCAATTGTTTGTGTACTCCTCCCAGGGTTGAAGTAAGTCATAAAAATGTATTGGAATGATTTTTCTGTGTTTCTAATATGGGCTGTGAGTTTGTCCATTAAGTATGTGTCTTTGATCTTCATTATTATGTCATCGTCTGTGGGGATTGTAGGTTTCAGCCACGTCTGTGCTAGTGCCCTCCTGGCTGCTAGAGTGCATTTGTTGAAGAGTTGTTGTTCTTTTCTGGGGAGGCCGTCTATGGGTTTGGACAACAGAATGGACCAGGGGTCCATGTCTATCTGCCTCTCCAGGACGTCTGTCAGTAGTGTTTGGACTCATTCCCAGTATCTGTTTACATCAGGACATTCCCACCACATGTGCACAAATGTGCCCCTATTTCCACATCCCTTCCAGCATGTGTCTATTGTGGTTTTCCCCCTTTCTTTATAATTGTACTGGTGTGGTATACCACCTCATTGACATTTTATAGGACTGCTCCTGGTGCAGTACACATATCGATGTTTTTGCGGTTGCTTTCCATATGTCCACCCAGTCCTCCCCCTACAGCTCTCCCCCCAAATCCGCCTCCCACTAGCTGATGTATCTAGGGTCTTTGGTATCTCTGCCTGGGGCACTGAGTTGCGCGTATATGGCTGTTATTAGGCCCTTCTGTTCTGCTTCCGCGTTACACATTTGTTCGTAAAATTTAATTTGGGTGTGGGCTGCTTTCTTAACCTCAGGTTTTTTAGCGAAGTCCTGCAATAGTATGTCTCTGAATACGTCTTTTGTGGTCAGGGGTGCTAAGGTTTTTAGGTGTTCAAATGTTTTAAAGGTTCCATTGTTGTACAGTTGGACATATCTCTGTATCCCAGTGTTCTCTATTCCCCAGTCTCATGTGCTCAGCCCGGGCTCAAACGCTCCGTTATGCAGGTACGGAGTCAGCGGTGATGGGGGTGTGTTTTAGGGCGTGCTTATCGGCTGTTAAGTCCCATATGCGTATTGAGTTGAGTATCTCTGGGCAGGTGGTGCGGAGGGGCTGTCTGTCTTGTTTGGGCACCCAGATCCAAAACTGTGGCAGGTCTGTGCTCATTAAGTGTGATTCTAGGTCTACCCACCAATTTAAGCCCACCCAGGAATGCCACGCTACCACCTGGGCTAGCTGCGCCTCCAGGTAGTATTGGTAGAGGTTTGGAAGTCCCAGTCCTCCCCTGGATTCAGGGTGGTACAGTACCTATCTGGCTATTCGGTGTCGTTTTTGTGCCCAGATGAATTTGTCTATGTTTCGTTGTAGGAACATTAGGTTTTGTTTGGTTACTTTAACAGGTAGTGCCTGGAATAAGAACAGTAGGAGGGGGAGTAGTGTCAGTTTGATGACGTGGAGCTGGCCTATCCAGGAGATTGTTTTTTCCTTCCATCTTTCTATGTCTCGGCATAATATCCGAATACTGGGTGTGTAATTCTTGGAATATAGTTAGTCAGGGTCTGCAGTCTTCCTAATGCCTAGGTATTTAATGTTGGTTTTCGCTATTGTGAGTGTGTGGGTGGTTTTTAGTCTTTAGAGTCCGCGTCCTTGTTGCCCACCATATGACATCCGCGCCCCTTCTCGTATTCTCATACAGCTGTCTTGTGGGCACAAAGCCAACCTGATCTGCATGGATCAGACTCATCAGGAGGGGGTTGGGGGTTAAGTCGCATTGCTAGTATTTTTTGCGAATACCTTCACATCGAAATTGATTAAGGAAATGGGCCGGTAATTTGCTGCTTCTGTTGGGTCTTTCCTGGGTTTGGGGATGAGTGTGATATCGGCCGTAAGTGTTTCCGAGTTCGGGTGCCTACCCTCCATCCACTATGCATACACTTTCACGAGTCGGGGGACTAGTGCCTCCTGCAAGATCTTATAGTAGGAGCCACCGAATCCATCTGGCCCCTTTGCCCTGTTGCCCCTAAGGGTAGTGATCACCCTATCCACCTCCTCTTCTTCTATGGGCGCTCCCATGGCCAGCATGACCTTGTGGCTCAGCGTTGGCAGGTTGGCCTTTGCAACGAAGTCCCTGACCGCTTGGGTATAAGTCCCGTTTTCCCAATTGAGTTCCGGGGAGTCATTGTAGATCTTGGAGAGAAGCTCCGTAAAGATCTGGTTAATCTCCGTGGGGTTATGGGTTATTCACCCTCCCACGTCCTGGATTGCCGATATGGTATGAAATTTGGGTTTGGGGTTCAGTGCCCTGGCTAGAAGGTTGTCCATTTTATTGGATCGCTCGGAATAGAGGTTTTTTTTACGGATTAGGTCTCTACCCAATTCCTCTATCACTGTATTCTGTATTTTATGACGTAGTTCCCTAAGTGCCTGGAGCCCCTGTGTCGTTGGTGTCTGTTTATGTTTAGCTTCAGCCCTTCTCGGCTCCTTCTGGAGCTCAAACAGGGCTTCCACTCTCAGTCTCTTGTGTCTGGTTGCTATTTTAATGAGGGTCCCCCTTACGACCGCCTTCTGAGCATCCCATAATGTTGTCTGGGATATGTCAGGCATGTCATTCGTTGAGAAGAAGTCCGCCAGTTCTTCCTGAATTTGTTTCGTTACCTCTGGATCTTTTATTAGTGTGTCCCTAAGTCTCCATTTCCAGGGGGGTTGGGTCCTGGTAGTTTTAGCGTGAGCTTGATATCAGCATGATCTGACCACGTCATTAGGTTTATTCGCGCGGACTGGATCCATGGGATCCCCCTGATTAACGAAAAACAGGTCAATGCGGGAATATGTTCAATGGGCTGCCGAGTAGAATGTATAGTCTCTTTGTCCGGGGTGTTGTAGTCTCCAGGGGTCGAGCAATTTTGTTTTTAGAATGAATTTGGCCAGTAATTTGTCCTTGCACCCTCCCCCCTGGGCCCTCTGCTCTCCCTGTAGGGTGCTGCGGTCAGTTGCCGGGCAGGGTGTTGAGTTAAGGTCGCCCCCTAGTATTATTATTCCGAATGGCATCGCTTGTATTAGGGTGTGTAGTGTTTCCCAGAATTCCGGGTCAGGTTGGTTGGGCGCATATAAGTTAATCAAGTGGTATGTGGTATTGTATATAGTGCCCGTGAGTATGATATATATGCCCATGTCATCTGTCTGCATGGTGTGGGTCGTGAACTGGCATTGTTTATGTTTCAGTATATCTACCCCATTTTTCTTACATCCCGCGGTGGTCCGTACGGGGGGCCTCTTGCTCTGAGCGCTCTGTGGGCCCTGTCTATGGTCCACATGTGATCAGGTATTTCAGGCAGGTGAGCGCGGAATGTTCTTGTGAGCACGTTCTGCAGATCTGCGTCTTTTACTTTTTTCCGGAGAGGCCCTTTATTCTAAGATTATTCCTCCTTGACTCCTTGACCCGTTGAAGGCATCTTCCACTTCAGCCTCTAATTCTGCCACTCTAGCGATCAGGTTATTAGTTGCTGTGGCGGCTTCAATGTGGGCCGTTACCACGTGGACCATCAGCCATTCTAGGGCCTCAGTGCGCTGGCCCGCTGATTGTATCTCTGCCTTTACTTCCCTTGTGAATCTTTTGATCTCTGCCGCCAGGAAGTGTTTCATCTCCACCAGGGATTGTAGGATCTCTGTTTGTTGCCTGCAGTGGTGGATGATCTTGATCCCCTGTGTCTGTGGGGTATGTGGAGTCCGTTCGTTCCGGGCGGCCGACATCTTTGCCCACATGCGGCCTCTGTGTTGTCAGCATATACACACCTGACAGGGCCCCTTCCTTCCTTTTTTTGAAGTTTTTTTTTGTATGTGGCCATGGTTCGTGACTTCCCTTGTCTGTGGGGAGCGTATTTCCAGGGATAAATAGCAGTTTACTAGGCTGTTTGGATCAGTCGGGCGCAGAGCTCAGAGCCTAAGCTACCATCTCTCTCGGCGGTCAAGCCACGCCCCGACATTGGTATATACTTACCCCCTTTACTTTTCTGTAGTACTGAAAACCGAATACCTATTACTCTACTGCATCTTTGTTTATATGCATTGAGACCTGCGAGTCTCATACCTATACCTATTGTCCCATTGTACTATTAAACCTATGTTTGTTTGCTTCAATAAAACCTTGTTGACACAATAAAAAAATAAAATAAAGCCATAGAAGGGTTGTGGAGACATCATAATACATTATGAGACTGAACTGTAGTTTATGAACGTCTCAAGAAAATGATTTACCTTAATACAGGTTTCAGTTATATACATTTTATCTTACATGTTTTTATACGGTTATGGTTAGAGCACGAGTTAGGGATAGGTTGCTGCCCAGGACACCATCCCACGAACACCATCCCACAGTAAGATGTCAAACTGTTTTAGTATAGTTTGACAACTTATCTGGGTCCAGCCAAGGGCTGGTAGACACATCCCTCCCATCTGATCTTGCTTATTTGAACAAAGTAGGACCAGTTGCATGCTCTCAACCAATCTGTGTGTCCTACATTGGCTGTTCTTTATCTGGCTTCTCCTGCTGGAGAATACTGGATGGGGTTTGGTTACCCAGCAGGATCCAGGTAAGTTGTCAAAACATGGCAAAACGGTTTGGCATCTTACTAGATTTGTGCATTTGTTTTTTCCTGAAACATGATTCTACCAAATCTTAGGCGATCAGAGGGGCATCTGAATTCCGTAACTCTGAGTCGACAAATGACAGAATCATAAAACAAATGACATGGACAAAGAACAAGCAATACCATTTCATTGATGATTCAGTGTTCCACCCGTGGAGTAAGAAAAAAAAGGAGGAAATGGATAACAAGCTGATTTATTGGTTGGTAGACGAATAAGCAGCTTATTTTGCCAGGCTTCGTCACCATTATGTGGACTTTATCTGCTGTTCAATCAAGAGGTGGAAAAAAAGATGATGGTTATGGGACAACCGCTAGATTTTATTCACAGATTAAGTGAGTAGTTACCAATAGAGGGATAGACACATTGACTTTAGCTATCGAAGGAGACAGCATGAGATTGGTTGTGCTACTTACTGCTGTTCCTAGCCAGCACCAGAGCCACTTACACCAACTTTTGAGTGGGAGATAGCCTGCAACATTGATCCTAGGATGAGACTAGCCAAGTACTGTGCATGTTTGGTTTGTGGTCACCGATGGAGCTACAAACATGGTCAAAGCTCAGCAAGATGGTTCCTTTCTAAGTGTGCTGCACATATCTTCTTCTGCACACATCCTATATCTTGCAGCGATGGCTGCAATTCCTGAATGCAAGGCAAAGGTGACAACAAAACTTGATCGTTACACGAGAATTGTCGGGCAAACTTTAAGGCAGTATCAAGAGAAAAAAGGTCTTCCTACATAGCGGCTATGACATGGTGTCTCACATATTTAGTCTGTAGCATGAGGGACCATCCTTCAGTTTTTGAGAAAAGCAGTGCCCTATCAGCTTATACCAACTGAGTCTGTGGAGGAAGCTGGCATAGTCACACAGCTATGTGGTGTGTCTAATCTAATCATTTTTAAAATTTCTAAAATTATTTAGAAATGTGATGGTTGTAGTTTTTACAAAGCTTATAAATGTCCTGCAAAGTTTATTATGTGCGTAAGTAGAGGGTAACTGTGTATGGCATAAACCTGACCCTTGATAAACCCCAACCTTTGCTTCCAATGAAAACACACCAGACTTGCTTATTAAAATGTAAATATATAAATCTTTAAACTTCAACTTTATAACATAAAACACTATATACATAATTACTCAGTAAATAGATACGTCACTGAGTACCACCTTTCCAACCATGACTTAAATGCCCCCCCACCCCTCTTTCCAACCAGCACAATGCCTTTTCGTGGGCCTACCATTGTGTAAATTTACCCTTGTTAAATGATTTGCATGAACACCCTGTCTTGTGATGTCATGCAGCCCATGTAGTCTGAAGACAGCTGCCCCTCCTTACCTTCTTATATGGACTTAGTTACTGGTACTTGTGTACATTATGATCTTTAGATATGCCTACTTCTGCATTTCCTTTTGCTGCAAAAACAACCGCAAGCATTAAAACTTGTGTAGCTATTTTTCTATATAACCTGTAAGCTCACCCAATAAAAAGCAGAAGTAATCTTGGATTCACAAACGCTGTATGTGTGTCTTAATTGCTTCTCTGAGCAGTTGAACTTACAATCTGGTTTCCCTTGAACATATCCTTGGGTGATTATCCACAACAATTCTGGTGCCGAAACCCGGGAGAGACAATCCATCCCATCCAGACGCAAATCTGGGAGACCAGGAGTCCCAGACGATGAATCTTAAAGGTGCAGCGGGTAAGAAAACTTTTATTTTCTGCCTATTTTGTATTCACTATCTGTCAGTTCACTGTGTCTCTTGTCCGGGTGAGTAAGGATTTAAAAAGGTCTCTTCCTAAGAACTTGTTTTCTGTGGTATAATATATTCAGGTGAAATGCCTTGTGCGAAAAATCTTGAGATAGTAGAATATATCTGTGGGGCTCAAGTTATCTTTATTGTTTGCCTTGTTATTTGTTTTATGATTAGAGTCAGAATCCTCCAAGGCAGGAAGGAACCGTACATAAATCGGTCCCTAAAGAGAAAATGAGATCTCAAGTCCCTGCATCCACTGTAAATCCCATTAACCAAAAATCATACTGGATCTGTCCACGTTTTGAATGGACAAACCCATGGTGGGAAGAAAAATGTAGGAGATATTACATCTGATTCAGAAGAGTATCCTGTTTTGCTATTCTGTGGGTTTATCTCTCTTCATTGGAGCAATTCAAACCCAGAGCCAGGGGTGATAGGGCTCTGGTCCATGTGAGTTGATCCCCAGATATACATTTTAATTTTGCATACCCTGTATATACAGATAGTCTGCACTATGTACTGTATATTTTTTTCATAGTGCTCAGAGAAGATCCTGACTCCAGTGCAGTTGCTAGCGCACTCCAACTTTCAGGTATTTAATGAAAGTAGACTAGTGGTTCAAACAGGTCCAAAAGGGTGGGAAGAGTATAAGCCATGGAAACCAAGTGAACAACTAGCTATAATTCAACAGTTGCCAGGTGTGGAAAAAGCTCCTTCAGCTTTAGTCCAATCCCTGTCCACTATTCAGGCTACTTACCAATGTACTTGGGCAGACCTAAAGCAAATATTTGACTTAAAGGCAGACCTGCCCTCACTCAAATCATTGCCCAATACATGTCCATGAGGGGAATTTGAGGAAGGGTGGACAAGACCAACCGCCAAAAACAGACCAATGGTTTAGATCTATCAGCCTCAGGAAAATCCTATGTAACTGCCCTTAAATTGGGCTGAAGTAAAAACCGAAGAACTGGCCCACAAGATAGGAGATATTATACAGGGAAAAAATGTTTCTGTTGAAAAATTATTTGTTATGTTACAGATAGCTTGGGATTCATTGTGCAATACAGAAACTGAGGTAACCTCCACCCAGCTACTGATAAACTGTTTTATGGATGGTCTCCATGCTCCTATCAGAACAGGTCTCCAGAATGCTAGACCAGAATTGAAAAACCTTAATTATGGTGACCTGGTCAAAGTAGCCATGGGTGTAGAAGCCAATCTAAACAATAGAAAGAGGACCACTCTCCTCGTGGCATTAACTGCCCCCAGATCTAGTACAGAAGGAAGGCAGGTTGAGTGTTGGAACTGTGGAAGGAAGGGGCACATCAAATGTAATTGCAAATGTCCAGCCAAGAATAGGAATACCTAGCAGAATAATGCCAAGCCCAGTGATTCTCATGAGTCTCACTCTCAGTTTCCACCACCTCCCCCCCCAATTGGAAATTGACAACCCAGTGTCCCTGCACACTTTAACTATTCTGGGCGTAACTGGACCCTCTCCTACTGTTAATGTTATATTACCAGATGATAGAATAGTCCCATTTCTGCTAGACACTGAGGCAGTCCGTTCTGTTGTGCAGAAGAAATATATCTTAAGCTATCTGATGATGTGTAATCATGGGTGTAGATGTGACCCCTGCAGAAAGCCCTCTAACCCACCAGATGAAGCTGAAGCTCTATGATGCTAGGCAGTGATGTTTTGTCTACTATTAATGCCAACATTCAGTTTAATCTGTCTGGAGAGGTATCTTTGTCCCTGCCACTAGAGAACAACCAACTTATACCCCTTGCCAATTTACTAGCGATCCAAGCCTGTGATCAACACAGCAAGACTCCTGGCAAGAGATTTACTTTGACTGGGGCCACAGAGAGTCTGTCTGTGTCTGTATTCCCTGTCACTAACCCTAGCCGGTTAGCTGGCTCAGTGGGCACAATGTTATCCATCACTGTACCTGAGGTTAGGGGAGGCACAGCCCTACCCATCCACTTTCCACGGACCGCTGGTCCAACCCCCAAGACCTGATGGTTTACCCCCTATATCTGCGGGGTCACCCCAACACCACAGCCATGGCCTCCTCCAAAGCTTCCTGCAAAGCTTAATTAAATAAATCCAGCCCAATATCCATCAGATGGACCTAATCACTACAAAAATAAATAGAAGCATTATGCTCAAAGATGCGATGATGCACCGTGATCCCCCCCATTCCCTTCACAAAACATGAGACCCTCTTGATAAGCTTAATTTTGTGCCGTTCCAAAGCCCTGGGGCCCTAGCCCCCTGCCTGAAATTCAGAGAGAGCACCTCAGACCATATTAAAAATACCCTTGGAAATCGGAGCCAGAGCTCCACCAAATCCTTCTGGATCTTCTCCCCCAGATCCCAAACCGGAACAGTGCCAAGATTGTTTTCCCCAGCATGTATTAAAATGATATCAGAAACACTGAGCAGGCCGGATAAATGGACCACTTCGGGCAACAGCTGCTCCCACCACATCCCCCGGGTACCGAACCATCGGACTTCTACCACCGCTGGCAACAGGCCTAATTGTAGTCCCCTGGGGCAAACTTGAGCCCGCAGCTGCGCCCATTGGATGTAAGAATGGCCGATGACCCATACTCGCTTCCCATCACCTATAATGACAAAAAGAGAAACTGAATCAGTCAGTTTGGATGAACATATGATCGAAACCTCCCAGATTCCCATCTCCCAATCCTTTGGATAACCTCCTCAGCAACCCTAGGGGTGATGCCTCAGTAGCAGCCCCTATCTGAAAGGAGTGTCCCCCAAACTCTGCAATAAAGTCCGACACCCTGTTGAGTTTAAAGCAAAAACTCAGTCCAGACAACTTCCCAGACACAGCCGAGGAAGAACAGCCCGAGGTCCCCCAGAACCAAATCAATTGTAATAAACTCTGCACTCGTTCACCATCCGACGGAAAACCACAGAGCTGCCTTTCGAATGCTAGACACTTGCTCCATGCCCTACCATAATGCTTCCAAGTAGACTACCCAAGGCCCCACAGATCCGCTGGACATGGGAAACCCATCTTGTCTGCCTCGGGCGCCACCGTCCTGAATTCCCGCCATTGAAAATGAGAAAGCCATCCGTTGTAACATTAGCAACCCAGGGCACATGTACAGCCCTACGGTATGTATTCAGTCGCAAACAGCGCAGCACCAGGTGCTGCAGAAGACGAACCACAGGAGGGAATAAAGCAGACAAATTGTTGATGGCCTGCACAACCCCCAAGTATCACAGTGGAAGACCACCCTACGATCCCTGGGAAGATCAACCTTGCTAAATACCAAGAATGCGGCCAGGCTCGGCACACCAGTGGGCCCCAAAAATGGCCCCAAAACCCACCGCATCTGCGGTGTCGGTGAACAAATGGAGCTCGACATTGGACACCTCAAACACCTGACAATATGACCGCCCGTTAAATCTGTCCAAGAAGACAGACCAAACCCCAAATCCTCGCGTAATGGGTGAATGATATGCAGATAATGATGAGAGCGATCCAATTAAACACCCTCCCCATAGGAATAATCCGGCACGCAAATTGTAGCTTAACCAAGAGCGACTGCAGGTGTCGCAACTTAATTTTCTTAAGTGACCTAGCGGCAGAGACCAAGCCGTGCAGTTCGTGCACCTTATTCCCAGCAACCGAAACAAACTTAATCCCCAAGAAACTCAAGCAAATGGAAGGACCCGCCATCTTCTCAGGGGCAAGCGGGACCCCAAGGAATTGAGAGACCGATTACAGGATTCGGAGAAGGTGGGAACACACATTCGAACCCACAGGATCCACACATAAAAAGTCATCCAAATAATGAAGCAGAGAGTTACATGCCGCCTCTTCCCGCACAACCCACTCCAGGAATGTACTGAAACATTCAAAATAGAAACAGGAAATCGACACAACCCATGGCCCAACACAAGTCAACGTAGTAACTGCCCTGGAAAAAACAATCTAACAGGGCCCACCACCCGGACCATCCAAACCGTAGTGTCAAAGGACGCATAAGACACCCTACAAAGCTCCTCATCAGTATCACTCTTCACCGAACCCCCAAATGGGTAGGACAAATGGTGAATCAGCCAAAACTTACCCAGCTCCTTCTTGGGCACCACCCCTAACTGGGAGACCCATAAGTGAGAGATTGGTGAGACCGCAAACGGGCCCGCCATTCGCCCAAGCGACAGCTCCTTACTAAGCTTGTCAGCTACCACCTCAGGGTGATCCCTGACCGACTTGAGATTCTGACATACTCCAGGAGAATCCTGCATCTGGTGTGGAATCCAAAACCCATCCCCGAAACCCCCAAGGAGCAGCTCTGCTGCCCTGCGGTTCCTATAATGGCTTAGCCACAGGAGCATCGCGCCGACGTCCACCGGCACCCTCCCCTTTTGGTATCCCCGCGCTTCCCGGATTTTCCCCGCTTTAAACAGCGGGAAGCTGAGTGAGAGCCCCCACACATGGAGCATTCGTGTTTGAACTTACAACTGGACCCCCATTTGCACTGGTTTTCGTTGTATTGCCAACAGCAACCAGAGCGTGAGAAAGGATGACAGACCACCCTGATGCGAGGCCGGGCAAGTTATAATTGCCAGCCACAGGCCAATATCCATTTGATCCCAACCCACAGATGGGTGAACTGCCAGCCGCTGTTCATCGTAACACCACCAGCTTAGTCCCCCATACACATGACATGCCATCCATATGGTATTCTGGTAACAAAACAGGGCCAAGCATTTGTCCGGCGCCTTCTCCCCTGTAACACTGGCCAGAATCGAGAAGGCCCTGATCCAATTCCCAAATATTTTGGGAATATTCCAATACCTAAACTTCTCCTTATCGGAGTTCTTGGACTCCTTCTAAGGAGGGTGCAAGTCCTCCATGGGTAGCAGGAAGAAAATCTCAACAAACTCCCCTTTCCAAATCTTGTCCCGCACCTCTTGGTGCAAATGCAACCCCAGAGGGCCCGACCAGCACATATAGGCCGCCACATGAGTGGCCAGTGCTACCTCCACACTCGGCAAACCTGCCGCGGGAGCGGGAGAGTCAGGGACAACTGGAGCAGAGGTCACTGACATCTCACCCAGAACGGGCAGCCCCAGCCCCCCAGCTGCACCGGAGAAGAGTCCCGGGTCCCAAGCTGCCCTAACCTGCATGTCCAAAGAAGGGACCGCTGAATTCTGTTCCCAAGTATCCAAAAGGCCCCTCAAGCACCCCAAAATTGAACCCCAGACCTCAGAACCTCCAGGGCTACCCACACAACCCACCTGACCCTCCACCAATGCAAAACTGGACTCACCAGAGGGCGCGGGAGTTGATTCGAGTAGCGTAGCCGCAACAACTAGAGGGTGGGCGGGAGCTGCCACTTCCAATGGGAGCGATACTGGCATAGCACACAATGAGGCCTGGAACATGGCCCGATTCAGAGCAACCTGAGAAGAAGAACAGATGAATTCACATCCCTACCCCCCTGACCCATTCTGGCAGGCCCACCCCGGGAGGACGGGGGAGGCAAGGGGTGCCCAGAAGATCCAGGTGGCACCCCAATGCAGGGCAGAGGGCTAGCAGAGCTAACAAGGGAAGGGGTAGTAGACAACTGCCTCTCACTACTCCCAGCCACCACCCCCCAGTCAGGAAGGGGAAACACCCTTAAGCCTATTAACCGCCTGTAGGCCCGTCCACCACTACGCCTGCCTGGGCCGTGGAAACCACGTGGCGGGTCTGCCGACGGAGACAAGGCCACTGGAAAACCCTCAGCGACTGTAGAAAGAGATTCAGCGTGGACCAGCCGGCCCAAGAAGAAGGACTGAGGCTCCTGCTGTGTGGGGCTGGAGCAGGGGAAGACAAGCAGGTAGTGACAGAAGCCCGCAAGGGAGGTGAAGCGAGCCTCGCGGTCACAGACCAACAGATCCGCGAAACCAGGCCTGCCCTCCTGCTCCCAGGAGGGCATGTAGCTTCCCCTTGAGGGGCAAAACACTCCGGTGGCCAAGCTCACCTCCGGGGACCTCTGCTACCGCCGGGAGGGGAGGCAGCAACAGCCACATAGGCCTGAAGATGGGCCAGCTGAGTCTGAAGGTGCAGACCCCCATCTTGTAAGGCTTCAGCCCTGAGGGCAGGGAGGATAGCTTAGATATCCATACCCTGGCTGAAAAAATACTTGGAAAATCCCAGATTTTACTATTAACATGACGTAAAGTCATGATTTTATTAAAGACACGGAGGCGAGTATTATGCATAACTCTTTCTTTATTTCCTCAGCAGCAAAGATAGAGGAATATAAATATATAAAAAATGAAAGAAAAAACTGTATAGATACACAGGCAACCAATCACATAACAGAAGAAGTGACTATATAAAGCCTGTGTCTCCCACAATCCCCCTCTTTCTTGCGAAAACCGAAGACCAGGTAAGTAAAACGATATCTTGCTTGGCCAAAACCGGGAACTGGAACAATCCGACAATTTCTGAAAGAAAAAACTGCATACATAGGCAACCAATCACATAACAGAAGAAGTGACTATATAAAGCCTGTGTCTCCCACAATCCCCCTCTTTCTTGCGAAAACCGAAGACCAGGTAAGTAAAGACGATATCTTGCTTGGCCAAAACCGGGAACCAATCCGACAATTTCAAGCTAAAAAAGAGAGAGAAATATGGTAATAACCAAACTCCAAACTGTGTACCAATACAAACTAACGACCATTCGTTAAAGGAGGCCTGTATAATTAATCAGTATGCAACAAAACATGAAAGCAAAACCAATAGCCAATACGACTTGTGAGGGATAATAACCCTCCGGATTAAAAATCCTTTACGCATTAATAGTAAAATGTTTATTCAGACTGCAGGCGGAAGGAGGTGCATGCAATCTCCAGGAATCTGAGGGAATATGAAGGCGAATCTCATTTCGGACCAATGCAGGCGCACCCAGCCTTGAGAAGACAGCGCTATGTGGATCTTGGAAAAGCCGTCTCAGGGAGTTGATGTGTGTACCACAGTAACAATTAACTAAGCGTCCCCAGAGACCCAGGCCTGATTTGTGGGAAGAGTTAGGCCCGGAAAGCTTCGCCTCCACGGACGAGGCCGGTTCCTTGTTCCTGACGGAAGACCTTGAGACAGCCTTCCAGTCTCGGGCCTTAGTCACACCTCTCCGGCTAGGTTCCTTCCCATATCACTTGGCCCAAGAATTACATGAATGGGTAGGGCAAATACCACGTTGGGCAGTTGATAAACCCAAATTTGTGTGGTTTTTCCCCCCAAATGATAACAAGTCCCCCTCCACAACGAGCACAAGCCGTGTAACCCCAGCAGGCTCATACCATCGGGATGGAGCCCAAGGCCCGTCCAAGGGGCCTCCATGTGCCAACCACCAAAAAAAAAGGTCGTAGTTAGATAGTATTCGAATTGTAAAAGTGACCCGAACGCAGGTGAACTTTTACGGGATCCACTCGTTTTTGACAAATAGAGACATAGCCCCACCAGAGCGGATGATGAGACAGGCCAGGCGTTATCCGGCGTTTTAAAGTGTGAAAAACTTCGGGACTAAAAAGGTACTATGAATTGCCAAATCAAGTCTGGATGTCGGATTCTTCATTGTATTCCCTCCAATCCAGATCCCAGATCCAGAAATCCCAGTCTTTGGAGTCTTTGGTTGTACTAACCATGGACCTCCAAGATGTGTATCAGGACATCATCAGACTCGTGCCCATCAAAGATCGTCGAATAACGGGTTTCAAGGCATACCATTACTCCTTCATGGCCTCTTGAAAAGGAAGTGGTTATGAGAGGTTGGGTCCAGAGAACCAGCGTCGACCGTGCCACGTGAAAGGTAATGCAGTAATCTAGGTTAGAGGAGGTAAAGAATACCCTCCATCTGGAAATGTTGGTAGCGGAGAAATGCGTTGAGGGGACGAAGATTTATCACGGGACGAACCCCACCCCCTTTCTTTGGCACCAGAAAAAGATTGCTCGTGAAGCCCGGAGAGGCCAGCGGCATCTCTTCTATGGCACCTTTCGTGAGCATCTCCTCTACCTCCTTGGAAATCATGTCGTCCTGATCCTGTAGGAGGGACAACTCTCTGGGGACGCGAACCTGGACAGGCATAGAAACGAACTCCAGGTGATAACCCTTTACACATTGCAGAACCCAAGCATCTGAGGTTATATCTGTCCACCCATGGTAGAATAAGGCAAGCCTCCCTGCCACCCGTACATGATCGAGAGGGGAAAAATGGGTACTCACCATAAGGGCGTCTGCCCGAAGCGGCACCACGGGGATACCTGGAGCCCCAGGATCTCCCTCTGGCTGGGAAGAAAGGAGGCGACCTCGTATCTTGAAATCCTCGGGAAGGAAAGAAGGAACCTCTGGAGGCCCTGAACGAGCCACGGAAGCCCCGGCCGGGTGGACGGTTCCTGCTACGCCCGGCCCCTCCGAAAACCTTGGGCGCAAACATGCGCTTCATATTCGCCTGGGCCTTGTCAATGGCCGTAAAGGTCTTTACATAGGAACCAAGGTCCTTCACGAAAGAGGTTCCAAACAGTAAACCCTCGTCAGAGGGGTCAGGTTCCGCCGTCATGGCAGCCAATTTGGGATCGATTTTAAGGAGAATCGCCTTACGCCTCTCAGAAGACATGGCGGTATTTGCATTCCCCAAGAGGCAGATCGCCCTCTGGACCCATCCAATGGCCACATCGACATCCATAACCGAGTCTCCAGCCCTAGCGGCATCTAGCAGCTCGTACAGCTTAGACAGAGGGCCCAGGGTATCCAATATCTTATCTTGGCATCCCTTGAGGGAGTAATCCAAACCCTTCTTGGGCTTCCAGCCTGATTTATTCAGAAACTGGGCGATTTGGGGGTCAATATCCGGAGTCTTACAGGCCGAGCCCGGGAGAGAGGGCCTAGGGCATTCGGCATGCAACTTGTTGTGACCCTCCTTGGAGAGGGGTGTGCGCAGGCGTTTAGCCACATATTGCGCAATATGGTCCGGGGGGACCCACTCTGCTGACCGTGGGTGACGCAGGTCATCAGGGTCGAACAGTGGGTTTCCCTGGGGGTCTAAAATGGCCTTACTGTCCCCAGGGGGGATCTTAACTTGGCCTAGGGCAACGGCAGAGGACCCAGAGGGGGCAAGCTCCGCGGAGGGCAATTCCTCGTCCGACCCGCCCTCATCGTAGGAGTCATACTCCATAATATCAGAGTCACGTTCTACACTCCGGTCGGTATCCGACTCATCATCTAGGGCTCTAGCCCTTTTCCACAATCTAGCCTTTTTAGCCCAGCCAGGGGCTCTTTTGCGCGTGGGGTGCGCGCTGTCTGTGACCACATCCAGTGTGTCAGTCATGGCAGGTAGCACCTGCATTGAGGAGTGGGAATCAACGTGCTTAGACTTCGCCTTCACCTTACGGGTACCAGGCACAGTCTGGGCGGAGGAAGGGGACCCAGTACCCTGGAGGGTAGGGGTAGGCAGTGAGGGCATAAGCATGGAATGCAGGGACTGAGAGAAGGAGGAAGAAACAGCACCCATGGCTGAAGCAAAAGCTTTTTGTAATGAAGAAGCCATAGTGGCATCCAACAGGGCCTGAAATTCTTGGGAGGCCATGGCACCCTCAGGGTTATCAATATTAAAATCACTAGGGGTGCCAACAGGCCCATCCTCCTTATCCTGCATGGTGAAACCACAGGGGAATACACCTTTAAGTGAATCAAGTTAAAACTGTAGTAATATGACTTTAAGAAATCGAAATATATAGATAAGCAAAAACGGAAGGTAGCTAGAATAAACTAAACTAGATGGTAAAAGGGTTGAGTAACCCATAGAGGAACACAGTAAGAAACCTGCCCGCTGGTGCACTCAGGGGACCCAGACCGGGGAGACAGGCTGCACGGCAGCAGCAGAGTGAGCGACCGATCAGCCGACGGACCGCCCAAAATGGCCGCCGCACGTGCAGGAGATTGAACGCGGTCAGGACCCCGGCGGGGGAAGGGGCGCGCGCACCCTACCCGCGCGGGCAGCCCGCGATCAAGGGAAACAGAGCACAGCCGCGGCAGTATCAGAGAGAGCCGCGGCTGAAAGCCGACCTGGGACTGAATAGCACCCGCCGGCCGACAGAGCGGTCGCGGCGGGCGGGGTGAGGGGAGGGAGGCACCAGCGCAGGGGACAGGATAGGAGCTGCACCAAGCAGGCAGCTGACAGAAGGAAAACAGAGTAGGATATCACACACTCAAAAGAAGTGAGAATAAGCACAGTGCAAAAATATCACATAACCATAATAAAAGTACAACATCAGTACAGCATAACACCAAGTAAATGCAAAGTACACCAAATAAAATACAATGGATCAAGCAAGGTACTTAGCTGTCTGAGGAAGCAGCAAAGAAAGAGGGGGATTGTGGGAGACACAGGCTTTATATAGTCACTTCCTCTGTTATGCGATTGGTTGCCTGTGTATCTATACAGTTTTTTCTTTCATTTTTGATATATTTATATTCCTCTATCTTTGCTGCTGAGGAAATAAAGAAAGAGTTATGCATAATATGAGCCTCCGTGTCTTTAATAAAATCAGGTATATCGAGCGCAACAACCAGCAATTACTAATCTGTTCCCAGTTAAAATGGCTGCTGTATGGTAAAATAGCAACTTATTTATACTAGCCCACCCATCTACCCAAACTATTCCACCCACATCCCAAACCACTTCACCACATTCCTCTGTATACACTTCCCTCACACTCACATGTCCCTATTCCTGCCTAGGCCCTGCCTGGCTCCTTAGGATCTTGTTGTGTGACAACTCCTAGTACTTCCACAGATGTAGTTGGTATAAGCTATTAGGGCACTGATTTGTTTTTGTTTTCAAAAACTGAAGGACAGTCCATGCTACAGACTTAATGTGTTGGAGAACGTTATTCTTCTCAGGGTGGAAGGGGTTGGTGGATCATCTTTTCCTCACTCACTTTTATATATATATATACATATAAAACAATATAATCTTGACAACTCAGAATTGGCATTGAAAAAAAATGTCTGATATTGCCTAACATTAGGCTAGGCAATTTAGAAAAAAAAGCCATTAGACTATGCAATATTTTAACCATATTTGCATTGCAGCGCACTAAAAACAAATGTTTCCCTAAATGAAATTTGTCAGAAGCGAAGACCATATGAATGAATTTTGGACCCCCAAAAAAAAGGATTTTTGACAAATCGATTTGATGAGTAACGTTTTCAAAAGTAACCCCTCTGTATACAGTAAACTAATGTAACTTTAAACTTTAAAGTTTTAGATATTTCTGTTCTATGATGTAGTACATCAATGAGAAAATTCAACCTTTGCCTTTGGTTTCCAGTTCCCTTGAAAACCATTTTTCTCACGGCATGCGCCAATAATATTTACTTGGTTTCTCTGTAGTAAGGAAGCATCTGTTTTTATTGGTCCTAGACGTATTAATCATGGATAACACAGTGGAAACTAATTGATTTAGCTGTCCCCTCCCACCCCCCCGCACTTGTTCTACAGCCTGTAGAGTGTTATGACCTTTGCTCGCATTGTTCTGTGTGTTGCCTGATGATAGATGTTATAGCACTTATCCTTCTCGAACATAAGAACATAGTCGTATTTAAAGAGGCATAGCTGCAATAAGGATGCTCTATATATATCTATTTCAACAGTTAGATTGTGTTTTCCAATCCTGTATTGCACAGTGTGACATGTAATGTGCACTAAATACATGTATTGCACAGTGTGACGACACAGTAAATCACAGGGTCCTCCAGTCTTACTGCAGTGACACTACTGGGTGGAAGTCATAAAATGCGGGAGACGTTCATGATTAATGACAGCAGCTAAGTATCATGCGAGTGGGTCAAATATAACGGGACTGCTTTTATCAATTCAGTAGCCCAAGAAAGAAGCAGGTATAATTGTGAGTGAACATTTACATGTCTGTTTATGTATATCTGAGACTTGCATTCCACAGTAGCTGGGATGGAAAAATATAATTATTTGTAGTTCAGCTGTTGTCGAACAAAATTCTGTTTGAAATGTTTAAAACATATATCATAAAAATCAGCAGGGCTTAAAATTTGCAAGCCATTGTTTGCATGCCTTTGCATAATTTTAAACCCTGTATATATATATATATATATATATTGAACGCATTTGCATATTCCCACCCACAATCGTTTGCAGTAGTAACAGCACTGCAAAAGCGAGATTATGTTGTATACAGCAAATGCAAACTCCAAGGAATCCATGTTTAAAATGGAATAATGAGGCAAAATGTGATTTTTTTGTTGTTGAACTCATATGCATATGCCCACCCAGAATTCCTTGCAGAAGTAACAGCAATGCAAATGTGTGATTTCTGTGGGAAAAGCAAGTCTTATGTGTGTGCAGATTTGTGTTTAACTATGTACTGAATATATATATATATATATATATATATATGTATTTGTGGGAGGAGTTAGCGTTCCTATATAAACGCTACTCCCCCCTTCCTACCTTGCCGTACGCACGCTGTTCACGATGTTCACCTTGCTTCCGTGACAGCTGAACTTCCGGTCTTGTCCACAGCTCTTCCGGTCTCGGCGTCCTCTCCGTTCTACCACCTCTCCGTGCTACCGCTCCTCCTTCCATGCATACTCATCTAATTTGGTCCCCTAAACGAACCACCTTACATACGAATGCCAGGTAATCGGCAAATAGCCACGTTCGGGCAATTTGCCGTTCGACAATGCGCAATCACGTTGTACTTTTTTTTCCCCCCACTAATGATTTTTTTTTAATGTGCTTCCCCTACTGCAATTAGTTCAATGTACGTATTGATTCCTGCAGCCAGTCTCATACTCATCTAATTTGGTTCCCTCAAGTCAATAAACAGAGATTGACAATTTTAATTATGTGTGTCATTAAGAAGTAAAAGCTCAGTTTTAGTTAGAGGCTGGCTCTGTAATTGTAAAATGAGTTGTCCTATAATTGTAAGGTTATTACTGTAAGGTTTTTGTCATTCTTGTGTTTTTGACTTAAATAGAGACATATTTACCCAGGAGATAAGGAGGATGTTGATGATCTCTTAAATGACTTTATATAGCGTCTTTTTTGTGTGAAAAACATTAAAAATAGCTAAAAACGTACTATGAATTTGCCAAATCAAGCTCTCCCCGATCCTCTTTATGACTTCTTTATTGTCATTACCTCCAATGCCAGTATGCCAGCATGCCAGCATGCCAGCACTTTTTTGTTTTTGCACAGTACTAACACTAGGCCTGACCAAGTCATGTGTATCGGAGGTGTAACGAGACTCTGTCCACATTCAAAGACTTCTCTGAATAGCCAGCGTTTCAAGCATACAGATTGCTCGCACCATGGCCTCTTCTAAAAGAAGAAGTGGTTATGGAGGTTGGAGTAACCATTTAACTTCATCCACAAGTTTTCAAATATCTAATCTAGGTTAGACATCAGTAAAGAAATACCTCGGGTGGCCACAAGGTACACGAGGCATCCAATTACCATTGTACAGGGGGACTGGAGTTTTATACAGGGGGGCTGGGGTTTTGTACAGGGGGTTAGTTTTGTTCAGGGGGGTTGGATTTTTGTACAGGGGCTGGGGTTTTGTATGGGGGTTGGGTTTTGTACAGGGGGTTGGGGTTTTGTACAGGGGGTTGTGGTTTAGTAGAGGGGGTGCTAGGGTTTAGTACAGGGGGGTGCTGGGGTTTGGTAGAAATTGGATGGTGGGGCAGCAGATTGTAAATGTGCCAGGGGGAGGCGGATTGCCCAGCAGCCCAGTAAGACCACATCCAGGCTCTATTAGACTCCATTAGAGTATTTAATGAAGATTGAAAGGGCCTAATAAATAAATATGCTTTAATTATTAAATACGATATAAAATATATATATATATATATATATATCATTCCTGCTTGGTGTTTTTATCGTGATTACATTTTCACTTTGTTATATTTGTTGATTTATCACCTAGTTACCACATTGGCTTGGTCTCACAATTTAGCTGGTTTCCTAGTAACCACGATATCTCTGCAAGTGTCATTACTTCATAACGACACTTGCGGCTTCCCGTCACTTCTGCGTTGGAATCAGTTTGCGGCCCACATAAACATAAAGGATCACTATAGGGTCAGGAACACAAACATGTATTCCTGACCCTCTACTGTTAAAACCACCATCTAGCCCCCTGGGCCCCTCATGCCTCCATAAATATAGTAAAAATCTTACTGCATTCTAGCCTGAAGTTGTAACTCTGCATGCTGTTAGACTCAGAAAAACAAGCAGTCTGCTGACATCATCAGAAGTGGTAGCCTGATCCAATCACAATGCTTCCCCATGGGATTGGCTGAGACTGACAAGGAGGCAGATCAGGGGCAGAGCCAGCATGATTTAAACACAGCCCTGGCCAATCAGCATCTCCTCATAGAGATGAATTGAATCAATGAATCTCTATGAGGAAATTTCAGTGTCTGCATGCAGAGGGAGGAGATACTGAATGTTTGGATGCATTTTAGGCAGCCATGACCCAGGAAGGATCTCTAATAGCCATCTAAGGAGTGGCCAGTGCAGTTATCACTAGGTTGTAATGTAAACACTGGTCTGGCCATATCGCAGCCATTAAAATGATAATTCTCCCCAAACTACAATATCTATTCAGGTCCCTACTATTTGGAATACCCCACATTTACTATAGCACGCTACAGCGTCGGGTGACAAGATTTGTGTGGATCGAAAAGACAGCACGTATAGCATTACGGGTTATGCAGAGACCTGTACTTGAAGGTGGCATGAGGTTGCCCAACTTTTAAAACTATTATCATGCAGCCATACTGAGCAGCATTTTGCAGGCCAGACCTGGAACCCATGAATCCCAGTGGAATCAGAATGGGCGAACAACGCAAGCGTTGACACCATGGCGTGAATTTCGGCAAACAAGAGACCACAAACCCCAGTATGCCTCCCAACCACTAGCCTAACGTTGTCAATCTGGGACACACACCAGAAAGCTTTAACAAACAACACCTCTACCTCTAGAGCCATGCCAATTAAATCTCTAGTGTATCTCATCCCAGATTTCAATTACAGAATCTGGGAAAGACATGGTATTCATTTCCTCCACCACCTATTTACGATCACAAACCTGAAATCTTTCAGTGAACTACAATTATCCCACAAATTACCAACGATAGCACATTACTCGTACCGTCAACTAACCTCCTGGTTACAAGCACACAACCAATCAGCCTCCACTTCTCTTACTGGGCAAAAGTTAACAGATTTTGAGAGAATGTACATGGGCGTTACACCCCCACAAAAAAACCATCTCCTCTATGTAAACTGCAATACCTACGAAACAGGTGCTGAAGAACCATAACTTTATCAAAGCTTGGGAGAAGGAGTTACACACAACCTTTAATGAATCTGAATGGGAAATAATGATCATAACCCCCAAAACCTTAACCCTATGCTCTAAACAGGTGGAATTAGCAAAAAAATGACTATACAGGCAGTATTTAACACCAGCATGGCTGCAGAAATTCAGGCCCACCACACCCAATCGCTGCTGGAGATGTAAAACTGTCATAGGGACACCTGCTCTCCAGCCTGGAGAAACCATGTGGACACATCAACGCAACAGCCTACCTACCATCGGGCGATAATCCTCAACAGAGGCTCTCATAAGCTTCCTCAGGTGCCTCGAAGAAAACACCCTCATGTTCCTTCGGTGCCACCCCGGCGACAAGGTATCGGCTGAATGAACTACCATGCAGGGGGCCCTCTGCATCCACAGCCTGTCAGGGGACTATCATACCTGGCAAAGGGACTTTACGCTAAAACCACAATATCTTTGAATCAGCCCCACAGAATTCAGTTATGTTCAGACTATATGTAAATCTTTAATCAATCTTAGCTTGTACTCTTAATCTGTTTGATAGAGAAAAGTGGCAGTTGGAATTGTCCCATAATAGCTTTGCAAAATGCCAGTAAGCTTAACCTGTTAATACTCATTGTCCCCAAGTTAATTTAGTTTGGCTATCCACTTTAAACTCAATCAACCTGTGACATCACATTTATAATCTGACTAGTTCGTAGATTGTTTTAACCATGTCATTTATTCTCATATATGCAATGACTAAACATGTGCCCTAACTGCATAACAACTCACATTTCATTATTGCCTGTAACTTGACCACTAGAGCGCACCCTGATAATACCAATATTGCTATCTCAGTCAATTTGCATATTTACTAAAAATTATTGTCAGTTTAAATTGAATGTCCTGTTCTATGTTTTTCTAGACAATAATGCTACCCACTCTTGTTACCTTTTCTACTACAAAAAAATAAAAAAAAGTGCAGGATATCTTGTCATTTACATGTATAACACCTGTATACACAAATTCTGCCTTGTGTAAACAACTACGCACTTCGAAAAATAAAGAATAATAAAAAAAAAAAAACTGGCATAGGGAATATGTCACACATCCGGTGGAATTGCCCACATCTGACAAACTTTTGGAGATACATAGCTATCCTTATCAAAGATAGCACAGGGAGAACCCTGCCCCACAAATTAGAAACCTATGTCCTATTTGACTTCCCAGCTTCCATCCCAAACCCAGACAGATATCTCATCTTCCACATACTTATAGTGGCACTCAACATGATAGCACAAAACTGGTCCTCACAAAAGGTACCTGCCATAGCGATGTGCATACAGAACGTAAAGCAAACACGCCACTATGAAACCACTGTAAGGCGACAAACACCCCCCCACCCTCAACAAGCGACACATGCAAAGTACAGACAATATTGGGAAATAGCTTGGGACACATGGGAAGAGTTTATAATGAAACCCTCCATTAGCGCTCCGAGTAACTAACATGATGCAGAGCGATCGGGCGAATAGGCCTACCTGGACCCAGCAGACCAGAGCCAACACAAAGGCCCACACAGCAATGTACTGAGGTATTATAGCTATCCAAACGACGGAACCTGGACTACAGGTTGTCTAGATGTAGGCACTACACACAAGGAGACCATGACCCATGCACAAGCCCTCCGGTCCCGAGTCTCCCGTTAAGAAATTAATCTGTGATATAATAGAATTTCACCAAGTAACATCACATTGGGAAACCTAAATACAATAGCGATATAAAAATATGAGCAACACTAACTTAACTGCACCCCAACCCCTTTTTTTTCTGTACCCCTATGCTATTGAAACGGTGCAACAAGAACACGAACAGTGCCTGCCCGAGGCGGAATATAATTACCACCATATAATATTGAAATACCCTGTACAGCAATATGTCATCTAGGAAACCTACTAATAACAGAACTGTTGTATCGGTCTGCCGGACGCTCAGATGTATGTTCAGTAATAAGTAATAAGTAATGTGAAGCAGATTGATATGTCTCAGATAACAAAGCCTTTAAAAGTCTATCTCAGTCTGCCTGGCGCTCAGCTGTCTGTTCTGTACTGAGCAAGGTATCGCAGACTGACATGCCTTCAATAACACAAAACCTGTGAAAGACTGATGTATCAAACATAATCGTTCCCCTCCCCACCTCTCTCTTCTGTACCCCCAATGTTATTTATGTTTTTTGCAGAATGACAAAACTATAAAAATTGTCACAAAAAAAAAAGTTATATAAACTGTATGGGTACATGTAAATAGAAACAGATAAGTTACAGTGGAACTAACATATAGAAAAGGTTCTAGAAAGTTCTGTCACAAACACAGAATCTTGGAAAGGCCATGGTCATGAAAGGGTTAAATGGTCATGAAAGGGTTAAGTATGTATATCTATAGTGTTATCTTCAGTGGATGTTCATGTTCTCTTTAAATAAGCTATTCTATCAAATGTTTATGTATTTTCATGTCCATGTGAGCCTGTTGTCTTATAATTAAGTTTTGTTTTGTTTATTTTATGAATACGTTTTTTTTTTACCTATATATTTTAAGTAGATATTACAATTGTAATTGTTTAAAATTAACCAATTTTGGTATATTTCTCATATTTTATTTAATTGATTCGCTTGCATTGTATCAGAGTTCCATGTGTGAGCCCAGTACTAGTTTTTGTTAATTATAATTGTGATCCGATAGGGTATTTAAACCCTATGGGATGTCTTGAAAAAGTCTTGCGGGAGAGACGAAACGCGTAGACGTGCACTTGCCAGCTGATTCCTGATTCCTGTTTACTCCGGTGCTACTGCCTGTCAGCCGTTCTGTGCTATACCGCGGTCTTTTTTGAAGATCCCGAACGCGGTTTAAAGTGTATTTGGCCATCACACTTCTACCTCCTATTTTGGACGTGGTGGTTTTATTTTTATTTATTTTAATTTTTTCACATATTTTCTGAATCCTCGATATCAACATCTTCAACATCTTGAATATCTGGATATACCATCTTGGAATTCTTTTTGTTTAACCTCGGTGGGGGCCCACACCGAGGTAAGGCACCCATATATTTTTATGATTTACATATTTATATATTTATTTAAACTGTTTATCTGTGTATATTTCATATACGTTTATATTATTATTGCTGACAGACGGATCTGAGTGTGTTTGTTAATATAGTATAACAGTTCTATTGATGGTCTCGTGGCGTTTAATTTCCAACCAGGTTGCTGCCTGATAGAAATTGTTACCTTACATAGTTGCAGCACCCTAGTTTGGAAATATTTAGATACATTGTTATCTGCCACAACATATTCTGTGACCGGCTTTTGTTATACAAGATTCAAAACAGCTAGGCTATATGTTGTATTTAACCTTTTTATATACATATTGTTTTATTATAATAAAATAAATTGTTATATTTTAATTGATCTACTTAATATCTTATCATTGAGGAGCGCATATACTCTTCTTTTTTGAGTTTTCTCTCATTTAAGACGCTTGATAGTGTATGTAGCAGCCCATTTTATTTATTTATTTTTATTTTTTATTATACCTATCTTTATAGAGTTTTTCCATGAAAGGGTTAAACCCCTTTACTGTGTTAGCTGCAGCTTTATTCCTCTATCCTCTGCTTTGTGCAGCAGTGATGATGTCATGATGCTACAGCTGACATAACTCCTAGTCTGTCCTTTTCACTTCATTCATTCAGAAAGTTCGAGGCAGACAGTGCAGCCATGAAGACTGTCCTGTTTTTCTTTTCTTGTCATTATTAGTTTCATCCTCTGGATATCTGAGACCATTGATTCTAGAAGTAAGTATATCCTGCACACAGGTAGCTGCGATTTATCCCATATTTCTAGAATAACTTAATTTCTATAACCCGTCTTCTAACCTGAGATCTGGGTTTATACACCAGCCCTGTACATAGTGTATAATGTGGGCTGGGGAGGAAATCTGTTCTAAATCTTTAATACTAAACTCTCCGCTCCCTGGCTGATCTATGATCTGATTGGCTGAGGGCAACCAAGTATTAAGTTATATCTTAGCGTTTCATTATACAGAAACCATAATATCTCTACAGACAGTGAGCAGAGCTGATCCGAGGTTTCTTGGCTGAAGTGAAGAAACTGCTCTCTCACCTTTGGCATTACAGCCATGTATAATATAGTGCCATTTATAGATAATAGCAATGTATCTATCTATAATGTGCTGATAAAATTACATTCTTAGTGACATTTGCAGCCTGTATTTCTGTGCCTATAGTATACAGATACAAAATTCAAGCTATGCCAAGCAGTGGGTAAGTGTGCGTCCCCATGTTAGCATTGTACGATGTGCACAGTGGGATCTAGCAACCTTTTAATGGCTCTAATATTACACAGACTTTATACAAGGCATCCACCTACCCATGCATTCTTAGATTAAGGTTCATTACTTTATATGGATTTATAAATTACATATTTTTGTCTCGTTACATACTTTGCCTTTGAGCTGAAGGCAGCCCAAATTAAATGTGAGACTAGGACTCACCTAATAGATTTGCCACAATGTTGGCAGGTGAGCTAAAACTTTATGGACATTCAGTTCTACTAAAACATTGGGATTTGGGTAAATGTTCTCGCTTTGCTTTATTGATGCTGATTTTAGTAGAACAATATAATAATTGTATTATACATTAATGAACTGGGCATTAATAACAGGCCTTAACAGCCTTAATTAAATTCCCTTGTTGTAGAACTGATCACAGTTTTTCAGTTGGGACTGTACTATACTTGCTTCATCACCAAGGAAGGCGTGGTAATGGTATAAAACCCTTCCATAGACTTTGCACATAGTATATTGCAAATGCAGTATCTATAAATTATTGTCTGAAAAACGAATTTTGCATCAAAAGCTGCATTAGAACTTTTTTTGTATAAGAATCTATTAACAACACACTTTAAGACACTTTCACTTCCATATTTTTTTTAGTCCATGAAAACCAACTTCTGCCAGTGTGTCTACCTGGTGGTCAGAAGAATGCTCAGCCTGGTGATTGGCTGTGGAAGGAACCAGGAGCCGGTTGATGATGGAAGAAGACGTGTATGTCGAGCCGTAACCTGACCAAACTTTGTGGTCTAAAAGCAACTTAGTGAGTAAGAATTTTAAGCTTTTAGGGATTGGGGCTAGATAATTCAGTAATGCATGAACCATTTTGGCAGAATAATGCTCAGTGAATGGTGAATATATTTGAATTACAGAGACATTGTACCACATAAATTTCTCCACATGAAGATACATGGCCTGGTCACTGACCATGGATGTATCCAAGAGACAGTTTAAGATGGAAAAAGAAACATATGGGGAACCATCACCTGAGTAAACTTTGGGGTCAGACAACTACTGAGTAAGAATTTTAAAGGGACACTATAGTCACCTAGACCACTTCAGCTCAATGAAGTGGTCTGGGTGCCAGGTCCCTCAGGTTTTAACACTTCAGAGAAACTGCTATGCTTACATTTGGGGTTAATCCAGCCTCTAGTGGCTGTCTTCCAGACAGCCACTAGAGGCGCATCTGCGACGCAGGAGGCGCATTTCGACCTCCATCGCGCAGAGCGTCTATAGGAAAGCATTGAGAAATGCTTTCCTATGGACACTTTGAATGCGCATTAGGCTCCGCTGACGTCGGACCGGGGAGCTGACGTTGGCGGGTGAGGAGAGGTCACCAGCGCCGGGGGAGCCTGGCGCTTGATTAAGGTAAGTTGCTGAAGGGGTTTCCCTTCAGCGCCACAGGAGGGGGATCCTGAGGGTGGCGGCACCCTCAGTGCACTATAGTGTCAGGAAAACCGCTTTGTTTTCCTGACACTATAGTGATCCTTTAAGCTTTTATGGTCTGGGGCTAATTAATTCAATCACACGTGGACCATATTGGTTGAAGAACACTCCCTAAAACGTGTTTATATTTGAATTGCAGAGTCATCGACCCAATACGTTTCTGCAGTGGAAAATACACAGCCTGGAGACTGACCTTGGATGGATTCAGGAACAGGTTGAAGATCTAAGAAAACACGTAGGTGGAGCCATCACCTGAGTAACCATTGGGGTCTGACAGCTACTTACTGTGTAAGAATTTTAAACTTTTAGGGTTTGGGCTAATTAAGTCAATCAAACATGGACCATATTGGCTAAAAAACACTCCCTAAAACGTGTTTATATTTGAATTGCAGAGTTATTGACCCAATAAGTTTCTGCAGTGGAAGATACACAGCCTGGAGATTGACCTTGGATGGATTCAGGAACAGGTTGAAGATCTAAGAAAACACGTAGGTGGAGCCATCACCTGAGTAACCATTGGGGTCTGACAGCTACTTACTGCGTAAGAATTTTAAGCTTTTCGGGTTTGGGCTAATCAAGTCAATCAAACATGGACCATATTGGCTAAAGAACACTCAGTAAAACATGTTCATATTTGAATTGCAGAGACATCATACACAATAGCATTCTGCACAAAAGAAAAATAGAAATATATATATAGAATTAGCCTGGAGACTGACCATGGATGGATCTGGGGAGCCAGTGTAAAGATCAAAGACGAATGTACAGCTAGGTAAGAGTTTGACAATTTACATTTGGGCCAATCAGAGCTGGCGAGAGGGACCTCCAGTGCTGGAATAAGGTAAGTGGTTAAAGGGGTTATTTAACCCTTACATTTACTCCACCATGGGGAGGGCGAGATGGACACTATAGTGTTAGGAGTAAAGCTTTGTATTCCTAACACTATAATTCCTTTAACCTTATTCTGCAATGGAAATAAAACCTTACAAGTAAATGAAACCAATCAAAATTTGGTATTGAGGAAACACAGAAGATCTGAAGGCGTGCTTGATCTAGCTTACAGAATACAGCGAGTGGATTTAGTTACAAAAGGCAATGATACAGTATATTTCACAAGGATTTTAAAGGGATACTATAGTCTCCAGAACAACTTCAGCTTAATGCAGTTGTTCTGGTGAGTATAATCATTCCCTGCAGGCATTTTCATGTAAACACTGCCTTTTCAGAGACACTGAACTTTCCTCTTAGAGATGGGCTGATTCAATGCATCTCTATGAGGAGGTACTGATTGGCCAAAATGGAGTTTGGCCCTGCCCCCTTCCCACCTCCTTACTAATTTCTGCTAATCCAATGCTCTCCCTACTGAAAACCATTGGATTGGCTAAAATCATAAATTCTGATGATGTCAGCAAGGAGGCGAGTCAGGGGCGGGGCCAGCGCAGAACGCAAATGAGAGAAGTTGTATTATTTTATAGGGGGACTATAGTGATTTCTTACTAAAGGTCTTAGTGGTATCTCCATTATAGAAGCAAGTGTGACTTTGTACTGTTTTTTTTTACTTCAGACAATGTACCATTAGATATCCTTCAAGAAGCCCAAGTCTATTTGTTTAAGGATAAATGTTGCAATAGACCAAACTTTAAAAAAAAAAAACTAAAAAAAAATTCCCACAAACACTATTAGCGGTGATTTGGACTATTGAGATTTTTTTTCCTGGGGCAGTGGAAAAGGGAGGACTTTGCCTTTTGTATCTAACTGTATGATATCAGTTCTACCTTTTCCCCTTCCCTGGCTAATGGTAGCCTGGATTAGCTGTTGAGGTAACTGGGCATGTCGAGATCTTGGAACGTTGTAGGAAATTGCCCTATCTGAGGATAAATCTCAGACATGCTCAGTCTGCACCTAGAAATGTTTTCTAACATCACCTATTTACTTTTCTTTGGGATGTCTGAGCCTGTACAACATAGAAGAAAGGCATTGCAATCATCAGGGGATCATGATAACAGTATAGAAATAAAATAAAGCAAACAGTATACTCCACTCCCACCAACTGCCTTTTGTGGAGGAGGGACTACTCCTTTGAGTGTTACAAAGTTACTGTCCACATCACTGCATATAAAGATTGAGAGTATATGTCGAGTGTATATGTATGTAACCTGTACGTGAACTGATCCAAGATAAATGTGATTGTTAATATGGAGTTAAAGCGTCAAAGTCATGCCGAACTTACCTTTCCACAATCGAGTCCTCTTCTCTCCCTCTCTCATGATCTGTTCTTCATTTATTCCTGTCTGCATTAGTTTTCTTTAAAAATTAAGACAAAGTAGGGACTATTTCTGTTCTGGAGGTTTCCTACGCCATGACCAGCGGAGGAGCAAAGTGTGCTTCGTTTCCAGTGGTCAGAGCAATTTTCCCATGATCCTTAGCTTTCCTGCCTGTTCCCACGATGTCTCCTGTCAGTATTGCCGAACATCCTGTCACTTAGACAGAATGCCGGCAAAACTGCCGAATTGCATCCTAACATCCTAACAGAATGAGAACAGACTTTGTTCGGATCGCAATTTCCTTTGAATGAATGAAACTCCGATCCTATTCATGCTGTGGCTGCATCTTGCA
>OW240918.1:125206996-125234156 GCA_933207985.1 Pelobates cultripes | reverse complement strand
GAATGGGGGACAAATAGAGGGGAATGGAGGGAGACAAATAGAGGGGAATGGAGGGAGACAAATAGAGGGGAATGGGGGGACAAATAGAGGGGTAATAGAGAGACACCAGGGAAGGGGGGACAAAGAGACAGAGGGGTAATAGTAGGTTGGGGGGACAAAGAGAGGGGTAATAGAGAGACACAGGAGAAGGGGGGATACAGAGACAGAGGGGTAAGAGAGAGACACAGGAAGGAGATGGGGAAGAGAGACACAGGGAGGAGTTGGGGAAGAGAGACACACGGAAGGTTTGTTGGGGGGACAGAGACATGCAGTAGGGAAGGGGAACAAAGTGACACAAGATTTGTGGGAGGCAACGCTGGGCTGGGGAAAAAGAGACAGAGAGTGACTGGGAGAAGAGAAAGAGGCACACAGAGTCTGGAGTTAGAAAGAGACACACAGATGAGATTTGGAAGGGGAGAAAGAGACAAAGTGGCTGGGGCTAAGAACAACACAAAAGGGGCTGGGGGAAAGAGAAATACAGAGGCTGGAGAAGGGTAAAAAGAAACACACAGGGACTGGGATGAAGTAAAAGATGCACAAGGGTCGCTGTAAGAGAAAAAAAGGAGACAATTGGAGACAAGATACACTAAACGAGGTAAAGGTAATAGACGTAAATTGATGTGATCCTGACAGTAATACACACACACACATATATATATATATATGCATGTATATTGATGTGTGTATTAGTAACATATAATTATGCCTATAATATTTACACATATAGTAATATACATTTATTTATGCATAATACACACATAAATGTCATTAAATATGTCTATATATATATATATATATATATATGTAATGAGCACGTATTGGCCCAGTCTTGTTGCTAGTTGCATACTCATGCACAATAACATATTCAAAGTGAAGAGCACACCCATAGAACTTCAAAATAAACAAGAGCACTTCATTTTTTAGTTGTGCAACTGCAGACATTCAGCATTTCAGTACCATTACTAAAATGTCCTTAATAGGCCAAAGTAGTTGTACTGAAACATTACATGCAAATGTACGTCTACTTAAAATAAAGGCGCTCTTTTGTTTATTTTGAAGCCCTATATGAGTTCCTTCGTTGGAGTAAGAGTTTTCAATTTCAAGTTATTTTTTCACCCTCTTTATCAGCACACTATGCTCGCGCGACGCATTATTGGGCTGGTATAGAATTTTTTTCCAGGGCTGATTTTAGGTCCCAGTCCGGCCCTGTCCGCTGGTCATAGCTGGTCATGGCGTAGGAAACCTCCAGAAGAGAAATAGTCCCTACTTTGTCTTAATTTTTTAAAGAAAACTAATGCAGACAGGAAGAAATGAAGAACAGATCCTGAGAGAGGGAGAGAAGAGGAATCGAATGGGGAAAGGTAAATTCGGCATGACAATGCCGCTTTAAGAAGGATTTATTTCCCCTTTTCATGGCATAATTGGTTAAAATTAGATGTTTGATTTCTTTTGGATCAACAGCATATAAAGCTGTGTTTTCAGGGTTGAAGTTTATGTACTTGAGTATTTCTTCAACTAGATTGGTAATTAGGACCAATTTTTAAAAAATCAGACATATTCACTGTTCAATAACTTGATTTAATTATGCAATAGTAGAAAATCAGACAGCCCAAATCTAGCACAAATGTCCACTTGGTCTCTAACTTATCAGGTGGACGGGGGGTGGCATCTGTCCTGTTGCTCCCCCATTTGCTCCGCCACTGGTAGCAGCATGTGGGACCGGCCACGTGCGCATGGTGTGACGGCTGACTTCATCTGGGCTGCATCTGCGTTCCCTGTTCACTAAGTACCAGGGCAGGTAAGTGGGGACCTTCAGAGCAAGGCTAATCCTGGCCTGGGTCTGCTGCTGGAGGCTGCAGTGTAGTTACATGGATGGTGAGAGGGATGGGGTGGTAGCTCATGCTGCTGATTGTGAGACAGAGAAAGTCACAAGGAGATGCCTAGCCTTGTGTTGGTAGGAGGAGATGGGTTGTCTTATAGTGATGGGAGTGGGGCCAGTGCATAATGGTGGTGGGAGAGAGATGGGGAGATTGACCATGAGCTGCCATCAGATATTGTTGGGTCTTTTATAAAACCACTGACTGATATACCCTCAATTCAATCTCCAAGACATACCGACATATATACTCCTACACACACTCTGCTAAACTGACAAACATACTTACACACACACACACACAGATACACATTGTGAGACAAATACATATAAACACACTACCACACACACAGATACACACTGCCATGTCACCCACAGAGATACACTCTATATAAAAGACCCCACAATAACTGATCTCTTTCCCACCACCATTATGCACTGGCCCCACTCCCATCACTATAAGACAACCCATCTTCTCCTACCATCACTAGGCTAGGCATCTCCTTGTGACTTTCTCTGTCTCACAAGCAGCCTCATGAGCTACCACCCCATCCCTCTTACCATCCATGTAACCACACTGCAGCCTCCAGCAGCAGACCCAGGCCAGGATTAGCCTCGCTCTGAAGGCCCCACTTACCCCGCCCTGGTACTTAGTGAACAGGGAACGCAGAAGCAGCCCAGATGAAGTCAACCGTCACACCATGCGCCCGTGGCAGGTCCCACAAGCTGCAACCAGTGGCGGAGCCAAATGGGGAGCACCAGGGCAGATGTTAATTAAAAATTAAGACAAAGTAGGGACTATTTCTCTTCTGGAGGTTTCCTACGCCATGACCAGCTGTGACCAGCGGAGGAGCAAAGTGTGCTTCGTTTCCGGTGGTCAGAGCAATTTTCCCATGATCCTTAGCTTTCCTCCCTGTTCCCACGATGTCTCCTGTCAGTATTGCTGAACGTTCTGACAGAACGCCGGCAAAACTGACGAATTGCATCCTAACAGTTAGAACGCAATTCGAGACATTGTTCGGATCGCAATTTCCTTCGAGTGAATGAAACTCCGATCCTATTCGTGCTGTGGCTGCATCTTGCAGTCGCTTAGTGGATAACTCCCTAATTCCCACGGTATCAGGGAGCTATTTGACTAAAAGGCTGAAAGACTTAAATTGGTCTTTCAGCCAAATTTACTAATACTAAGTAAAGATTAATTAGTATTAGTAAATTCTGCCCCTACTCGCTATACCAATCAGAGTGCTCTGTGTCATTTTACACAGTGTGGGAAAGGAACGCTGTGTAAAATGACACAGAGCACTCTCATTGGTTAGATTCCAAGCCCACCAATAAGAGTGTTATGAGTCAAATTACACAGTTTAGGAATATTCCAAAGAACTTTCCCACGCTGTGTAATATGACAAAAAGAACTCTGGTTGGCTTAAACCAACCAATCAGAGTGTTTTTAGCCTAATTGCAGGGCGGGGCTAAGCTTTATAAGCCTTCCCCCGCACTGCAGAGCTCAGTCTGCGTAGAGCCCTCCATGGGTGAAGATGGATTCTTTTTTTTAGTGTCGGGTTTTTTCCTTTTCCGTTAGGATTTTTTTTGGAGCTCTGATTTTTTATTTTATTTTAAGTTCGACGGGTATGATAGTTTTTTTTATTTGGCCTTTTTTGGGGCTGCAAAATGAAGATTTTAGAAGAAAGAAGACATCATATGGTAAGTTTTATTTTTATTTACAGTTTAGTTATTTTATTCCCCCCTCACTATTTTTAGGGTGAAGGGGGTAGGAAGGGGATAGCTTTTTTTTTGGGTGGGGGATTACTAGGGGCTTGGGGACCCCTAGTCACCTTGGAAGGGAGGGATTTTCATTTAGGGCCCCCACCCGCCACTCAGGGGTGGGGGCCGGGGGCAGGACAGTAGGTCCCCCCTCATTGTTTTGGGGGGGGGGCAATATTTTACTTGTATTTTTTTACAGTGAGAAGCCACTGGCACTCTGATTGGTTAGATTCCAAGCCCACCAATCAGAGTGTTATGAGTCAAATTACACAGCGTGAGAATATTCCAAAGAACTTTCCCACGCTGTGGTAAATGACAAAGAGAACTCTGTTTGGCTTAAACCAACCAATCAGAGTGTTTTTAGCCTAATTGCAGGGCGGGGCTAAGCTTTATAAGCCTTCCCCCGCCCTGCAGAGCTCAGTCTGCGCGGAGCCCTCCATGGGTGAAGATGGATTCTTTTTTTGTGTCGGGTTTTTTCCTTTTACGTCAGGATTTTTTTTGCGCTCTGATTTTTATTTTATTTTAAATTCGACGGGTATGATGGTTTTTTATTTGGCCTTTTTTGGGGCTGAAAAATAAAGATTTTAGAAGAAAGAAGACATCATATGGTAAGTTTTATTTTTAGTTACAGGTTAGTTATTTTATTCCCCCCTCGCTATTTTTAGGGTGAGGGGGGTAGGAAGGGGATAGCTTTTTTTTGGGTGGGGGATGACTAGGCGCTTGGGGACACCTAGTCACCTTGGAAGGGGGGGATTTTCATTTAGGGTCCCCACCCGCCACTCAGGGGTGGGGGCCATGGGGGAGGACAGTAGGTCCCCCCTGATTGTTATGTAAGGCCCTCACCCGTCATGCAGGGGTGGGGGCCAGGGGGGAGGACAGTAGGTCCCCACCTCATTGTTTTGGGGGGGCAATTGGTTTTATTTTACTTGTATTTTTTTTACAGTGAGCAGCCACTGGCTGCTCACTGTTTACTAGAAATGCCCCTACTCGCGGTATAGCGAGTAGGGGCAGAATTTACTATTACTAAGTAATCTTTACTTAGTATTAGTAAATTTGGCTGAAAGACCAATTTAGATTCACTAAGTACCTGCTGATTGTGAGACAGGCTGATTACGATCCGAACAAAGTCCCGAACTGCATTCTAACACGAATGGAGAAACTGTTCTCATTCTGTTAGGATGCAATTCGGCAGTTTTGCTGACGTTCTGTCTAAGAGACAGGATGTTCAGCAATACTGACAGGAGACATCGTGGGAACAGGGAGGAAAGCTAAGGATCATGGGAAAATTGCTCTGACCACCAGAAACGAAGCACACTTTGCTCCTCCGCTGGTCATAGCTGGTCATGGCGTAGGAAACCTCCAGAAGAGAAATAGTCCCTACTTTGTATTAATTTTTAAAGAAAAGTAGTGCAGACAGGAAGGAATGAAGAACAGATTCTGAGAGAGGGAGAGAAGAGGAATCGATTGGGGAAAGGTAAATTCGGCATGACAGTGCCGCTTTAAGAAGGATGTATTTCCCCTTTTTATGGCATAATTGGTTAAAATTGGATGTTTGATTTCTTTTGGATCAACAGCATATAAAGCTGTGTTTGCAGTGTTGAAGTTTATGGACTTGGGTCTTTCTTCAACTAGATTGGTATTTAGGACTAACTTTAAAAAAAATCAGACATATTCACTGTTCAATAACTTGATTTAATTATGCAATAGTAGAAAATCAGACAGCCCAAGCCAAAGCCTTCACAATAAGACCTCAAATCTAGTCCAAAGGTTCACTTGGTCCCTAGCTTCGCAGGTAATGGGGGGGCATCTGCCCTGGTGCTCCCCCCTTGGCTCCGCCACTGGTAGCAGCTAGTGGGACCGTCCACGGGCGCTTGGTATGACGGCTGACTTCATCTGGGCTGCTTCTGTGTTCCCTGTTCACTAAGTACCAGAGCGGGGTAAGTGGGGGCCTTCAGAGCGAGGCTAATCCTGGCCTGGGTCTGCTGCTGGAGGCTGCAGTGTGGTTACATGGATGGTGAGAGGGATGGGGTGGTAGCTCATGCACCACTCTCCGTCAGGTACTATCACGCTTTCTTGGCACAACGCCTTCCTACATCTCCCTTCAGGAATATATAGTAGCCATCACGAGAATCTTCAGCGCCCTCAGGGTCTAAGGATACTGTACTATCAGCTATATCTCCAAGAACTGCACTATACTGCATATCATTTTCTTTCCCTCGACCACAGTTCTTTTCCTCTTCTTTCTTCCACCTTTCCCTCCCTTCTTTTTCTTTTTCTCTGACTGGGAATCTCCAGGTACCTATCATAAACCATAACTTGGGTTTGCCAAGCACGTTGCGTTACCCCCTTATCAAGCCCCCGTCTAGGGTCAGAGAACTGGCTATCAAGGGTTAGGAGCTGGCCTTAGCTGTACAACGTAGCTGGTCCGCGAGGTCAACTCCCCAATCTCAACACAGAGATTTTCGCCCCTCGGCCCAAATCATAGTTAGAGCCTCGCATTCACCCACCTATTGGGTTTATAGTTAGGGCCTCACATGACACAGCCACACATTTTTGGATCTCTTACTGTCACCGAGAGGCCGCCACCCCGCCACCACGCTAGTGGCTCGAGCCCCACACCCAAATCATAGGTAGAGCCTCTCACCAGCCGTTGGCAACTAGCAGGGCCTCACTTGTCACGGGGTAGAGAGCTTTTCGCTTCGTTACTAATAAGCCAGCCAGTTCTATATTACTTAACCGTATTGTTGTTAATCAGTTCATTGTTGTTGTCATGTTCTTTTTCAGTATGTCCTAAGAAGGCAACACCGGACAAGGGATTGCAGCATTCACATAACTATTAGGGATTACTGACCAAGAGACACTCGGTCTCGTACCTCACCCAACTGACAACACCCAAGCATAATCCGCGTTTTAGCATCCCCATCTGGTCATCCGGTTATTGGGGCTCGACAACAAGTTATCACCTATGGCATTATTCGCTTGCACTAAGATACATACGACAGAGATGTGACACTCTTCCAAGACTCAGTGGAATACGACATCCACAGGCATACCGATCAACTTATAGGCATTTCTGCATTTTTTGACACCTTTCATTCAAACCTTCATACAACACTATCGCACCAATCAGACATACAACAACACGTTCTGACAAGCCTTTCAAACCATACCCCGTCCTCTTAAACGCTTAGCATAAGAGATCAAGGTATACATAGTTGCTTCGTTACTCTACAATTACATACATCCACAGATGGGAATTCCAGGCAGTAACAGTCTCCTTAAACAGCATCCATACCACACATACCCGGTCTTAAACCTCTGTTCCTTTAACCTTTCAAGGGTTCCGGAGCCCTACAACTTCACGATCACAGCTAATCAGACTGGCAAGTCATGTCTCCTCAAGGCACAGACACTACCTCATGTCACGACAACATTCAAACCAGACAATCAAGACAATTGACCTACTAAATAATCCCCTAACTACTTCTACATTCATACTCCTTGCATTAGATAAGGTTGGGACCTCTGGCTCCTATTTAGAACATCCTATCAACAAGTACAGCATCCAGTAGCAGTACGCCGGTATACATAATAATTAGTCATTGGAATCAGCAACGTTATACAGAAACATTCCTAACGGATAAGAGGTAAGGCAAACGAATCTCATGAGATAATTATATTGCAATAAGTGTGTTTTCTTGCATTTCCTTTTGCCCTCTTTTACAGGCCTACCCCCTACGTAGGTTCCGGCACACCACGCCGACTTAATTCCAATCACAAGGTATTTCACGATACGATATTAACCGACCACAAATATATATATATATATATCAAATCACAGTTACAAAATTTCACCACCAGATGTTACATGAGTGGAACTATAAACTGGTCTGAGACTGAATTTTTAAAACAACAAAAAAATTATCATCTCTACAGACTAACATACATGTTGCTGCTAGGATATTCAGAGATCACCACTTTCTAAGAAAAATAGTCTCGTTTAAAACCTGGAATTTTCCTTTTCAATCTTAAACATTTGACAGGCCTTAAAACATCCGTTCCATTAAAATAACTTGTCTCGGTAACATTTAATAAAAGTTAGATTTCTAAATACAATATTTTCTCGGAAATATCAAAATGACAAAATGAGTTTATATGTATCCATTGTAGACTTTTTTTTTTTTTGGAGACTGTTTTCATTGCAAAAACAATTAATCTTTGGTAGTATCTGAGATGAGATGTTGGATTAGTTCTAAAGGGTGTCTTAAAAGTGTTACTCTGTTCAGGGTAATTAATTCCTAAGATTGATGGGAAGATAAGTTAAATTAGCTTGACACCAGGATATAGCTTTCAACTCAGTGCCTAGTCTTGCCCTTTTTAAAGGTGCTGATGGAAATCCACAGTCAAACATCTCTTCTGTTTTAGACTGAACTTGTCAACATTTTCAAAAACACATTATTGAGGATAAATCTTCCATATACAGTGTAACCCATTGAAACCTGGAGCCCATTCAACCCTATAACAAATAACTGAGCGCAGCTAAAATAACTATGGCTGTGGAGCTACAATGTGCCTTTTCATTTCAATGTACAGACCAGAGAAAATATTATTTTGTTCGCGTTGTGATTATCTTTCCTTGGACTATCTTTGGTGTCTTGATGGATGATCCTTTAAGCAAAGGCCATAAGAATTGTTTCAACATCAGTGTTTTGGCTCAGTATCAATCAGAATAGCTAGGAAGGCAAAGAAACATGTGCACAGCCGTGGGTGACCAGAATTTGTCTCTCCAGCTGTCATATCTCATATAAAATTCGAAATATTTCACTGAGGAGGTTCGGAGTCTGAATTTATTAACAGGTGAAAGTAGTCTTAACACTTTTACAGCAGTAACAAAACGTACTCCACTACACGTCCATGTTGCGGTGAGTTTACCCATACCATGATGACTTGGACATGCATGTGAATGTAAGGCAATGCAAGAGTTAACTTATTTACATATTCTGACTGGTTTTGCTTGGCAGAGCACATCAATGAAAATACAAAGTCCATTGTCATCCATTCTCAACTGACTACCATAAAAGTGGTGAAACACTTTAAGGACCACTGGATTCCAAAAATTCTATCAATAGCTACTAGAATAGTTGTGCAACTTCCCTCATCACTAAATTGAAAAACGATGTAGTTGATCAAACAAGTTCTGATGAGATTTAGATAATGTTGTACTTGTTCAAAATGCTGCAAGTGTCCTACTCTTATCAGTCCTCATTCAGCTTCACTTCTATGTGTCTTATCTTGATTTGTCAAAATATTTAGATATAGTTACTCATGATTTCAAGTTGAGCATAGTATTTCAGGTTCCAGGGCTCATCGTTTAAACAGGAGAGACTTATACATGCACTTACCCAATTAATGAAGATTTTTGTCTAACTCACTCAAAGTTACAAGTGAAGACCACACGGTCCAATGATCAGTCCAATTCAGGTCATATATAAATGTTCTACTTTTGTCTGTCATGATTCGAATGTGCCGATGTACATACATGAGGTGAAGTTCTGCACAAACATCAACACTTATGATAACTTGACGCTTTGCTTTGCTGGTTGAATTCCTGGTCAAAACATGAACAACTAAAAACTGACAAAATTGTCTCGTGGTTTTTGGAACAAAGTTTGAATTACCTAACCTATATATAATTGACAATTTAGAATTAGAACAAAGTTCATTTGTAACTTCATCTCAGTGTGTTCACATAAATCTTGTGGTATGCGGTTAGAACCAAACTTCAATCTGACTTGTACAGCATTTCACATGGTTCATTATGTTTTAAGATATTTTAATAAATATTTAATTTTAAATTGCTTCTCATTTTTTTGAACTCAGAACTTTCCATGCAATTTGTCAATATTCTACTCTCAAAGAAGTGTGTCTATAAGAAAAGTTGTAAAATGAAAATCATAGAGCAATGTTTAACTAAACAATATAATTAAAGTGACACTATAGGCACCCAGACCAGTTAATTTCAGTGAAGTAGTCTGGGTGCCATGCCTCCCTTGTTTCAACACTGCAACTGAAAAACTGCCATTCTGCAGGATCAGCAATGTTTAAATTATTTCCACAGAAACAGTTTAGTGAAACCCACCTATTTTAACCAAATGGTCTGATAGAGACCATCTGATTGGCACAATGCAGTGTTTTGCTGTGCATGCACTTTACTCCTCCAATGCTTTCCAAAGGGAAAGCATTGGATTGGCTGAGATCATCAATCACGGTGATCTCAGCCAAGCAGGCATGCCAGCAGGGCAGAGACCATGTGCACAGCATGAAAAGCAAGTAAATCTCATAATTTGAGCCTTCACACGGCAGGATGCTACTATAGCTATACTAAACCAATAGTGTTAGGAATACCCATATGTATGCTTAACACTATAGTGTTCCTTTAATACAACTGTTGCTTAGAGTTTATTGTCAACTCATTGAACAGACAGTCAGCAACGGCTGAAAGGCAACTTTACCCAGAATGGAATCTGTAAACTATAAATTCTAAACGCTCATTATCAAATCAATTAAAGCATTACAATTACAAATATGTGTGCTTTGCACCTTTAAAAATGCATGCAATTTGTTCTTTAATAGTTCTTAAATCTAAACCATACAATCTTTTAGTAATTCCAAGAAGCATTCTTGGACACTATAACACCCTACTCCATGCCAGTAAACAGTAGAATTGTGCACAATGAAAAAAATAATTTTCCTAACCGATTCATCTGGAAAAGTTTTTGGTTCAGATAGACTAAATTTCCTTAATGTGGTGTTTCAGTTCAGATAAGTTTCCGTCCATGATAAAAATATTATAAATATATTTTAGAATTCAACAATAGGCACATTTTCTTATCATTTTGTTAACAAATCAAGTGAGAAAAAGAGGCTAATAGAGAAATAAAAACAGTAAAAAAAAATCTCCCACTATATATTTATATTGTATGTATTTATTATATATTTAATTATAAATGTATAAATCTAGTTTAAAAAAATAAATACAATTACTGCTCCTCTTTTTTACACTATATTGGTCACTTCTCACTTGATCTATTAATAAAACCCACATTTAAAGGCTGCCCTCGAACTATCAATAATACATGTATATTATTTTTTTCTTCCACCTGCGGAATTCAGAATCACTTATCAAAAAAACATGGTCGTCCATTGTGCGTTTCATTCGGTTCGTCATTCGGCTACAATTTTACTCAGAAAATCGAACAATCACCTGATCGGTCTAAATTTGGACTAAGTACAGTTCATAACGAAACCAATCTCTATGTCTAGTCCCTGGATAGAATAAACTCACGTACATTTCTAATTCAGTTCACCATAAAACAGTTAATTATTAAGCTGTTATTTGTGCTAATTTAGTCACACAAAGCTTAGTCACAATTTCCTTGTAATGTTTGTCCATGAAATGTGTTAATATTTTTGGATGTTGCAGGAAAGGAAAATAAAAAATAGATCCCCATAGCTTTGCTTCAATAAGAGATTTATACAGATCTCCCAATAATAACATGGTATTATCCTTTTGTATAACCACACTCAACAGGCAGCAAATCTCACTGACAGGAGTTGGCCAATCCTATGCTTGATTACACAATGAACACTTTCTTGTTTGAGTCTCCATAAACGACATCGTGTTTCCTACCAAAACATTACAAGGTAAACATCTGTGTCTCTAAACCTTTATAAAAGCTGTCTCGGTGAACTTTTCGCCTGCTGGGTAATTTGGAAAAGTAGTCTCTGTTTAAATATATCATTGCTAAAGAAGAACCTCGAGAACTACCGCAAGTTTTGATGTTTTTTTAGAATAATTATAAAAATAATAATGAAGTGAGTGATGAAGTTTTAGCTATATGGAAATTACAATCCAGTCGTGCTAGTTAAAAAAAACAACTAAAAAGTTGTGTGAGATGAAATGACCATAGGATGCCATAATGCATATAGTTGCCATGGTAATACAGCACAAAAACAAACCGTGCCGTTTCAATAGCAAACACAGTGCTAAATAAAATGGACGCTAAGAACAAGACAATTGAAGACAATGCTAAAAGCTGCCAGACTAACTCAACAGAATAGTAGATTTATGACAGCACTACACGAGCAAATGTTTGCTGACTGAGCTTCGTTCTGCCAGTAATGGAATGGGAGGTGTTTATCTTTGCATGTTTGACCTCTCCATCCATTATTGCTTTTGCAACATATCCAGGGTCCAGAGAATCGGGATTCCAGTGGGAGGGAGTTAAAGAGGGCAGACATTGACGTGATTGCATCACTAGCTCCACCCGAAAGAGGAGGATATGCCTGGAAAGTGGTATGTCTGCAAATGTACTGCCTGGAATGAATGCACGCCAGGCTGACTGTCCATCATTTAACCTGGCCAAAGGGAAGACTCTGCAGGGAGCTCTGTTTCAGAGCTAATGTCCTGAACATAACGTGAGCACGTCTTATGATTCTCTCACATTATGCTTGTTGGCAATAGTTCCCTGGTGTCCCCAAAAGCAGGAAACCAGTGTACTAAGACGGGACAGTGGAACATTGGAACTGTACTATTGAAATCAAGAGATTTGGGAGGCATGTTGCAATATAGACACAGTTAAAGATTCATATAATTGACATTGCAGCAAAAAGAGAAATATTTGTATTCTTAAATTGCCTGTGACATAGTGTACTTAACCCCTTTCCGACCTCGGACGTATCAGGTACGTCCGACAAAAATGGTCCTTGAGGACCGCGGATGTACCTGATACGTCCGCGGCTAATTAGAGCGCTGGAACCGATCATGATCGATTCCAGCTGCTCTAACGGTATTGCAGTAATGCCTTGATGTCGAGGCATTGTACAATACCCCCCTCACTGCCGGGCCGGCGGCTGATCGCTCTCCCGGAGTGATCACTTCCGGGTTTCCCCACGTGGCCTCTGGTAGTGAGGCAGAGCATCGGAAGCCATCAGACAGGCTTCCGATGCTCTGCCTGTTCTGAGTGCCTCGAGGAGTAAATAATATAAATAAAATAAAAAATAATAATAAAAAAATTAACCCCTTCCCTCCCTCTTCCTCCCTCTCCATCTCCCATGTACTTACCGATCGCCGTCGTTCCTCCGCTGGCGATCGGTCTTCTTCTTCTATGGGGGGACTGTCTGACAGCCCAGACAGTACCCCCTCTGAAAATTAAGACCCCCAGGGGCCATGTGACTGCTCTAAAACAGTGGTCACATGACCGCAATAGGTGTCCATAGTGCTGCCAGCAGGTGGACTGCCTGAACTGACAGGCAGTCCCCCTGCTGGTGAAAAAAGTAGAAAAAAAGTTAAAAAGTCAAAAAAAAGTAATAAAGTTAATACATTTTAAAAATAAATATATATATGATATATATAATATGTATTTATATATCTTATATATAACTTCATACTAAGTGTATTGTTTTTATTAATATAAACATATATAATCACTATATATATTGTATATATATATATATATATTATTAGAAAAAATAAATAATAATTAATTAAAAATAAATAAAAACCTAAAATAATAAAAAATTTAAATAAATGATATACATATATCTACATATATATGTAATTTTATTCTAACTATATTTTGATATTAATATAAATATATATATATTTATATATATATATATATATATATATTTATATCAAAATACACTTAGAATGAATTTATATATATATATATATATATATATATATATATATATATATATATATATATATATATATATATATAGTTCAAGTAGAGATTGAAGCCATATTAGTCCAGTGATGTAGATGTAAAATACAGATACAATTTTGAAGCCAGAATGATTAAATGGTTTAACAGCAAGAATAGAGGACTAAATATTGATTTGGGTTTCCTGTCCCACCACCAACACTTTACATGAACACTCTCCCAGCATTATCTTACTGTTGTGTCATATGTATCAACATTTTAAAACGCATTCCAATATGTTTATTATATCTATTTACCAAGTACTATGTGTAGACCTATGCTGTCCTAAACTCGTATGTATGTATGCTTATATATATTACTGTGCATTTATATTTGTGTATATGGGTTCATGTGCATGTATGTATATGTGTTTACATGTACATGTGTTTGTGCATTCACATATACATATATATGTGTGTGTGCATGTATAAAGTGTACTATCCTCTGCACTGTCTGCTTGTTTGTTTTTCTTCTCCCTCTCTCCCCCCTCACTCTGCTCTTCAGAAAGATATTTGTGACCCTCTGCAAAAATGTTGTCTATTTTCTAACAAACCTGTGTCTTATCTACACTCATGCCGCTTTAACCCCTGTATCACAACTCAACTTTGAATTCTATGTGTCGGCTTGCTCAGAAATGCTTCAGACTTGAGAAAGGGAGGTTCTCCCGAAAAGCTTGTCTTTAAAAATTCTGTTAGTCCAAATGTTTTACAAGATCTGAATTTTATCTGTTTTTTTACACACACACACACACATATATATATGTATATATATATATATAAATATAGATAGCTTGGCACTCACCCTTTCTCCAAAATAATCACAATAGTTTATGCCTGGGTGCAATCCCGTGTTGTGAATATAAACAGATGAATAAAGAGATGCACTCTCATGGCTTTTAAATAGAAAGAAAATTATTTATTCCAAAAGGTGTTAAACATACCCAAGTCAGCCACAGGTAATCTACCCTACTATCTTTTCCTGCCCTTTTGCCCAAGTTGCCTAACTTAGGCGGTGATACAATCTTTTTGGATAAGCTTTTTTCACATTGAAATTTGCCAGATTGGTTATGGTAGCCCAGGAATGAGAATTACCCCCATGATGGCATAGCATTTGCAAAAGGAGATAACCCAAGGTATTGCAGATGGGGTATGTTCAGTATTTTAGTAGCCATTTAGTCACCAACACTGGCCAAAGTTAGCGTTCATAATGTTTTTTTGCATTTTTAACACACAAACAAATATAAATGCAAACTTTGGCCAGTATTTGTGACTACTAAAAAAGACTGGACATACCCCATATGGAATACCCTGGATTGTCTACTTTTCAAAAATATATGGTTTGATGGGGATAAATTACATTGGCCAACTTAAAAAATGTCCCAAATAGGACATGGGTGCATAAGACCAGCTGTGAAAATTCCAAGTTGGAAAACTGGAATGCGTACCCTCCAAATAATGTATTTTAGCCCCCAGAGAACCCGACACACCTTTACATGGGTGGTATCACTGTACTCAGGAGATATTGCTGAACACATATTTGGGTGTTTTTTGGCAGTAACCCTTAAAGTTCTCAGTACATGTATTTTTAAATTGCTATGTGTGTCAAATAAATCACCATTTGTTTTTTAATTTGGCATAGATTGGTGGTAAAATGGTTGCATGGAAAGAGTCAAAATACCCCATGATTTAATACCTTAGGTTGTCTTCTTTTAAAATATATATACATGTGAAGGGTTATTCAGGGATTCCTGACAGATATCAGTGTTACAATGTAACTTGCATTCATTTTTGAAAAAAAACCAATGGTTTGGAAATAGCAAAGTTCTACTTGTACTTATAGCCCTATAACTTTCCAAGAACATGTTAACATTGGGTATTTCTAAACTCAGGACAAAATTTAGAAACTATTTAGCACGGGTGTTTTTTGGCGGTTGTAGATGTGTAACAGATTTTGGGGGTTAAAGTTATAAAAGGTGTGTTTTTTAAATTTTGTCATCATATTTTATAAACTTTTTATAGTAAATTATATTATATGATGAAAATAATGGTATCTTCAGAAAGACCATTTTATGGCAAGAAATACGGTATATAATATGTGTGGGTATAGTAAATTAGTAAGAGGAACTTTACAGCTAAACACAAACACTGCAGAAATGTAAAAACAGCCCTGGTCCCAAACGGTAAGAAAATTGAAAAGCGGTCTGGTCACTAAGTGGTTAAAGGAACACTCTAAACAGCATAACTGTGGAGACAAACATACCCAACTCAGCCATATGTAATCTACCCTGCTATCTTTTCCTGCCCTTTTGCTCAAGTTGCCTAACTTAGGCGGTGATATAATTTTTGGATAAGCTTTACAAATGATCACAAACTGTTGAAAAAAAAACCTCTTTTCAAATCATAGTACAAGGAGTGATTCATAGTTACATAGCTGAAGAGAGACTTGCGTCAATCAAGTTCAGCCTTCCTCACATATGTTTTTGCTGTTGATCCAAAAGAAGGCAAAAACCTAGTCTGAAGCACTTCTAATTTTGCAACAAACTAAGAAAAAATTCCTTCTTGACCCCAAAATAGCAGTCCGATGTCTCCTTGGATCAAGCAGCTATTACCCCACTAATTAGAAATTATATCCCTGTATGTTATGTTTTTGCAAATATTTATCCATATAAAACATTAAACATCTGTATGGAGTATAAACCAAAACAGAGAAGATTCGGGATATGGCTGTGTAAATCTACAGAGAAAGCATAAAACAAAACATAGTGTGATATTGTTATAAAACACAATATTTCATGCGCAGTAATCTTGTGCACTCACAGGATGTAGGCAGTAAAAGCGCTCTTAAGGTGCCTTCCCCAATGAAATGGGGGGCTAGCTGGTGTTCCTTATCACCTCTGGATCCTTGTTCCACCAAAAGACATCCACAGGTCAGGGTTCAGTAATAAAAAATGTATTTAGATAAAAAGTGTAGTCACCAATTCAGCATAGGATACAAATAACAAAAGGTTGTCCTACGCGTTTCGTTCTATAAGAACTTCCTCAGGGACCACAATTAAAAACAATAATAACAATGTATCAATGTACAATACATGAACATATCCTATACAAATCCCCCCTCCCTGTGTCCTTAAATAGGGCTAATCCCTAAAGTCTATTGGTGGATCCAGTAGGTGTGTAAATCCTCCTTGGTTCTAATTGGAGGACTGGTCTTCCTGTGGCAGCTGTTTTTCATCCATTCATTTTCTATAATTTGTGATTCGCGCCTTTTCGGTAAATACCGGAAGTAGTCATAATTTGCCGAAACCGGAAGTGACGTCGCGGGAACGTCCGCGTTCCACATGCGTTCCACCAGTAACGTCTCCATGGCAACCGGACGCGATCAGATCATTCAAAGGTCAGATGGAACACAGGACAAATAAAAAGCCCCATTCTGCTTGAGAAAAAAACTGTTAACCATGTTTAACATATTTAGCCATTATTTATATATATATATATCTATTGAGTATCACCCTCCTCATTAATCCCATCACACAACATAATGTTAATCCCCATATTATACCCAGTAATTCACGGATTTTACAATTATCATGACGGAAAGTCATGATTTTATTAAAGACACGGAGGCGAGTATTATGCTGCACTCTTTCTTTATTTCCCTCAGCAGCAAAGAAATATTATTGAAAGAAAACATTCAAAACAGGTTTAAACATCCTATAGGCAATGTCCGCCTAGCAACATGACATCCAATCAGTGACATCTTTCCCATATAGTAGGCAGTGCAATGATGACCATTTCCTCTTTCTTGCGACTCCCGAAGAAAACTCAAAACGGAACAGGGACAACCAAGTAAACCAAACGAGCCGTAACACGGCATGTGATTCCAGGAGCACCGTCAATCAGGTCACGCTAAAGAAACAAGAAAAAATATAATAATTTCTTGCAAGTTTGGGTTGTCCGCATATACATAGGCCCCAATGGCTGAGTAAACAGTGTAAGCCTTACACAATCAGTAGTAAGAGACAATCAGTGATTTGGGGACAACAGTGCCAAAGTCCCATCAGTAGCTAAAGTCCTAGAGTGATGTAGGTGTGTGATGGTACCACTACCGCCCAATTGGACTTACCTTGGAGAGGTCTGAGAAACTTACCTCGACCCACCTCCGGGCCGCCCGCGGGCGGGTGGGTGGGATAATACTCGCCTCCGTGTCTTTAATAAAATCATGACTTTCCGTCATGATAATTGTAAAATCCGTGAATTTTATTAAAGACCCGGAGGCTCCTATTATGCTATTTCAAAGCTGTGCTATCACGGCTTCTGCGAAATGCTGGATTGGTTTGAAATAGAAATTACGGAAAGTAGATTCTGTGGACCAATCAGCCGCCTTCAAGATATCCTCCAAGCGACAACCCGCAAAGGAGGCTTTAGAGGCCATGGCGCCCCGGACCGAATGAGGAGAGAATATGGAGGTATCAATACCTGCTAAGGACATGAGCCATTTGACCCAGCGTGCCAAGGTAGGAGAGGATACCGGAGCATGTGGTTTCCGGAAGGAGATGAAGAGTTGGGGGTCTGATCCAGACCGAAGGGGTGCAGTACGAGCTTCGTACGTCCTCAGACACGCTACTGGGCAAAGGAGAGGCTGCATGGGAAAAGCTGGGTACCGGACCGACTTAGAGGACGATTTCGTCCTACGTGTTATGTCAAAAACGACTCCTTCTGGGGTGAAGGATCGGGCATTGACATCGAGGGCTCTAACGTCCGATACCCTTTTGCAGGAGATTAGGCATAACTAGCTTAGCTGAGAGCTGTTTTAAGGATAAAGACTCATTGTCTGGCCACCTAGTCAGGAATTGCAATACCAGGGAGACATCCCATAGGGAGGAATAGCGAGGTAGGGGCGGCCTCGCAAAGCGAATGCCTCGGAGAAGACGACAAACCAGTGGATGTCGTCCTAACGGGGTCCCCTCGATGCCGGTATGGCCGGCTGAGATAGCTGACCGGTAGAGGTTTATCGTCCTGTAAGCTTTCCCCGTCTCATACAGGGAGGTTAAGAACTGTAGGACGTTCGTCACAGTAGTTGATAGGGGATCCACACCCCGTGCCACGCACCAACCATTCCATGTGCGCCAAGCAGACTTGTAAGACTGTCTCGTGCCGGGTGCCCATGCGCCCTCGAGAAGTCGGAGAGTCGATTGCGAAACTCCTGCGATTGACCAGGGTCCCCGGAGATCAACCATGCCATGAGGCGGAGGAGGCCCTGAAGGATCAGGGGGTGGGGGGTCCCATCGGGGTCCCGTAGGAGAGATTGGGCATCCGGGAGGAGCCGTGGGTGATCTATGGCCATCTCCAGCAGAGGAGGAAACCAAGGTTGCGATGGCCAGAGGGGGGTTATTATAACTAGGCAGCCCCATTGGCGTCGCAGGTGGAGGAGGCAACGCGGGATAAGGGCGAATGGAGGAAACGCATAGTTCCTGGTGGTTGACCAGTCTTGGGAGAATGCATCCATGGCTGAAGCCGCAGGATCTGGCCTCCAACTGAAAAAGGTCGGAAGTTGGGTATTCAAGCGGGAGGCAAATAAGTCTACCGCCAGAGGACCCCACAGGTCCCCGATGCGCTGGAAGACTCGGGAATCGAGGTGCCAGTCGCTGGCGTCCTGCAGGTGACGGGAGTACCAATCCGCCGTGGTGTTGGACAAACCCGGTAAATACTCCGCCCTGACAGCCATGTTGTGGTGCAGGCAAAACTGCCAAAAGTCTCGAGCCAGATTCGCTAAAATTTTGGATCTCGTACCACCGAGGTGGTTGATATAACGGACAGCCGATACGTTGTCCATCTTCAGTAGGATCGAACACTGGGACAGTGTCGGGGAAAGGCTGCGAACCGCAAAGGACCCCGCTAGGAGTTCCAGGCAGTTTATATGTAGCATGGATTCTGCTTCCGACCATCGTCCCCCCGTGACGATATCTCCACAGCGCGCACCCCAACCGTACGAGCTGGCGTCTGACTCTATGACTACGTCTGGGGCTGAGCCGAAGATGGCTCTGCCATTCCATGCTTCCATGTGTAGGAGCCACCATTGGAGTTCTTTTTTCACATCCGTGTCCAGAGTCAGAGTGTCCTCGTATGAGGCGCCGCCTCTGAGGTACGACGCCTGCAGGCGTTGGAGGGCTCTGTAATGAAGGGGACCCGGAAAGATGGCCTGTATGGAGGCCGCTAGGAGCCCGATCACGCGGGCCAGATGTCTGAGAGATATGTGTGGAGAGGTAAGAACTCGTCTTATCTCTTTCTTGATACTTCTCATTTTGGATGTTGGTAAATACAGGGTTTGCGTGTCTGAATCCACCAAGAGTCCTAGGAACTCTATTTGTTGAGTGGGGATTAGAATGGATTTTTCCCAATTTATAATGAAGCCCAAGTTCTGTAGCAAGGTTGTGGTCCAACCGAGGTGAATATGAAGTAATGATATTGATTGGGATAGTAGCAGGATGTCGTCTAAGTATATGATTAGACGAACTCCCCGACTGCGTAAGAGAGCGATGACGGGCTTCATGAGCTTGGTGAAACACCAAGGTGCGGAGGAGAGCCCGAAGGGAAGGCAGCGGAATCGCCATTTCCTCCCTTGCCATGTGAATTGCAGGAAGTTTTGGTGCACCTGCGCAACGGGTACCGTGAGGTAGGCATCTATCAGGTCGAGTTTGACCATCCAGTCCCCTGGCTGGAGTAAATCCCGTAGGCAGTGAATGCCTTCCATCTTGAAATGATGGTAGGTTACGTAGGTGTTTAAGTGTTTGAGGTTGATAACTGGGCGGGATCCGCCCCCTTTTTTGGGGACAATAAATAGATTGCTCACAAAACCCGGGGTATCTATCGGGATTTCTTGAATAGCCCCTTTGAGTGCTAAATCTTGAACTTCCTCGGAAACGAGGGTCGTGTCTGTTGGGGAAAAAACAAGCTCCCTTGGTTGGGAGAGTTGAGTGGGCAGATATACAAAGTCTATTGGGTATCCTTGGACTGCCCTGAGAATCCAAGCATCTGATGTAATTAGAGCCCAGACATGGGAAAAATGCATGAGCCTGCCCCCTATTGCCACTTGTGAAGGAAATTGAGAAAGGTAACTTACCGTAAGGACGTCTTCCGGAAGGAGTGCCTCGTGCACCTCTCGACACCCAAGGTCTACCTCGTTGAGGGAAGAAGGTCGGGACGGACCTCTGGTCGGTAAAGGGGGGTCTCCCCATATAGGGACCTTGGTTCTGGCGCGAACCTCTATTGGCTCTGCCGGACAGACGGCCCCTTGCTCTGCCGGCTCCACCAACCTTTGGGTGGAACACCCTCTTTAGATTAGATTGTGCCTTGTCCAAGGCTGTGAATGTCTGGACATAGGAGCCCAGGTCTTTGACAAAAGACTCCCCGAAAAGGAACCCTTTAGCTTGGGCTCCCGGCTCAGTAATTGCCATGTTTACAAGTTTTGGTTCGATTTTAATCAATATAGATTTACGGCGCTCTGTAGCCAGAGCCGTATTGGCATTGCCTATGAGGCATATCACCCTCTGAATCCAGCCTCTAATAGTGAGGCGATCTAAGGCTTCGTCTTGCCTCAAGGATTCCTCCACGGCCTCAAAAATTTTGGTCGCTGGACCCAAAATATCCAAGACTTTATCCTGACAATTATAAAGTGAGAAGTCTAGACCCTTCTTGGGTTTCCAACTTGTTTTACTTAAAAATTGAATAATTTTGGGGTCCACCTGGGGTGTTTTACAGACTTCGTCTGGTACGGTGGGACGTGGGCATTCGGCCCTTAGTTTGTTACGAGTTGCCTTGTCCAAAGGCTTACGGACCCGAGATGCGACGTACTGCGCCACATGCTCAGCCGGTGACCATTCCGCAGAGCGTGGGTGACGTAAGTTGTCGGGTTCGAACAACGGTTCACCCTGTGGGTCAAGGATTTTTCCCTCTTTGTTTAAGTCAGAACTGGGCCCATCAGTGGGACATATCTTAGTGGAGGGATTACACTCCTTAACAGTTCCATAGTCTGAATCTAAGTCGGACAAATCGTTAGACTGATCTGAGTCTAGGGCAGGGGCACTCTCCTCATCTGAACTGAGTTCTGACTCAGTCGAATCGGGCTGGGCTTTAGCCCACTTCCAGTGTCTAGCTGTTTTTGCCCGGCTAGAGGCTCTTTTGCGTGGTGTATCGATATTCGCGCCATCTATGACAGGTGCTATGCTGTCCATCACAAATTTGGAGGAGTGCTTGACTTTAGCCAAGGCTTTGCGGCCGAGGCGTGGGGGCTGAGAAACAGATGGTTTCGCGACTGGCACAGTCGGAGGGACCATTAATTGGGCCTGAAGTAGTGCTTGGGTAAATGATTTTGAAATAGAAGAGGACATAATGTCCATGGCAGATGCCAAAGCTTTGGAAACAGATCTGGATACAGTATCATCCATGATGGCTTGGATTTCCCCTGATGCTGGGAAATCCACCTCATCCCCTGAAGCTACAGGAGGAACATCCAAGAAAATTTGGGGGTTAGCTGGTGCCTCTGAGGGACCAGGCAATTCATTAGAGGACTGCATAATGTATTAAAATAGCAGACAAGAGAAAGGCAATTTTATTGTGAAAAGAAACAAGCAGGGTTGAGTAACCCAGCAAAAGTACTCACTAAAATTATCAAAGTATGGGAGCAGGAGAGAGGGGAACCGTCCGCCACAACACTGAACGCCAACTCCGACTCGAGGGACGGAGTGGGCGTGACACAGGAAAAGGGCGCGAAAGCGCCGTTTAAAATGGACGCCGGCAAAATTCCGGCTGGAATCGGGGTTCCCGCGGTGAGATCAGGCCTGCAATAGAAAACGGTGGTGTGCGGCTGAGACCGCGCTCGGTTGTTAAAACCGGAGCGCGGGTACAGTAAACCAGCCACATGATGGCCGCTGGGGCGTCCCTGACGGGATGCGCATGCGCGGCTGAAGAGGGTAGTACCCGGGGCCGCGACCGCGGCGGTCAGCACAAAGAGAATCTCCCTAGGAACTTGTAGTGTCCTAGGGAGTAACCTAGGCAGAAATATATATGAAGCATAAAAGATTGATTGAAGTTGAGACTACAGCACCCTATGCTAATAGGGACAGAAAAAGTCTGTACACATCATATATGAGTGAAACATGTTTGCCAGCATTAATATAACTTGCTTTAAAATAACAGACATATAATAATAAATATAATAATAAATGTGTAAAACCACAGCCAGTAGCTGAGAATTGTACTTATCTGAGGGAAAGCAGCAAAGAAAGAGGAAATGGTCATCATTGCACTGCCTACTATATGGGAAAGATGTCACTGATTGGATGTCATGTTGCTAGGCGGACATTGCCTATAGGATGTTTAAACCTGTTTTGAATGTTTTCTTTCAATAATATTTCTTTGCTGCTGAGGGAAATAAAGAAAGAGTGCAGCATAATAGGAGCCTCCGGGTCTTTAATAAAATCATAATACCTCAATATATTATAAGCCTAAGGCTTCATATTACAAAGTGATCATATTTCCTATGTCTGTTATTTGAAAGGTTTTTTTTTTTTTTTTTTATTAAACTTTATACATTGTTAATCAAAGTGGACACCATAATCAATTCATCACTGTATCAGTTTAAACTTCAATTTGTCATGTTATTATTTGTGCTCCCCATAGAAATCTTTGAGATAAGCCTATTAAACACATTAAGGTAATCCATTGCTATGGTTACAAAAAAAGGGGATAGTGGATTGTGACTACAAAATGACTACTTCCCATATAAACTTTATTTAGTGAATCTACCACATTCAATTTATACCAGCTCTAAAAATCCTTAGAGCAAACCCATTATTTATATTGGAATAATCGGTTATTGTGTTTTTATTATAGTCTTTTGTGATTTTTGGTCATATAGGACAATAGATCACAAATTGTACAAAAGGAAATAAAATAAAATATAAGGGATATGAAATAACTACTTGGTATTTGATATATATATAAATCCTCTCTCTAAGTGGGGATTAGCTTTCAGCTGTAGAAACAACTCAAATTAAAGGCAAACACACATATCCTAACTCTTTGTTCTGAAGCTTTTAGGCCATATTAATCTAAAAAACAAATTAAATCAATATCTATATTGAGACCCTTAGGTGAGAGGGTTTGTAATTTATGTATCCAGAACGTCTCCCTCTGGGCTAGTCTTTGAACTCTATTGCCCCCACGCCAAAAGGGGTGGACTCGTTCAATTCCCCAACATCTAAAATCCTTAAATGAAAAGAGGGGACATGATGTACAATGGGTTGGGACTGAGTGTGTCGTCAGTCTCTTTCTGATATTATTAAGATGTTCTAATAGACGAACCTTCAAAATCCTCTTAGTCCGTCCCACGTATTGCATGCCACACGGACATTGTAGCAAATATACCACAAAGTTCGTGTGGCAATTTATACTATCTCTAAGTGTAAAGCTCTCCCCCGTGGTAGAACTAAGAAATGAATGTGTATTTTTTATGGACACCGTGGTACAAGCTTTACAAGTACCACAGCCTCGAAATGAACCTGAACTAGCAGAAGTGGGACCTGATGGTGGTTTAATGGCATAACTAGGTGCCAACATATCCTTCAAATTTTTATTCCTTTTGTAAATTACCAAGGGGTTGTCTGATAAGTGTGTCTCCAAAATAGGGTCTTGTAACAGAATTGGCCAAGAACTTTGAAGACTTCTCTTAATTTTATTATAATCAATATTGTAATGGGTGATAAATGCAGAACGGAAACCATCCCCAGTTCCCGAAGTATATGATTTATTCTCCAAAAAAGTTTTCCTTTCTATATCGCCAATACGACGGATTTCTCTCTCCAATCTCTTTCCATTATATCCTCTATCTGTAAACTTCCTTTTAACATGTAATGATTGGGCGAAAAAATCCTGTTTATCAGAACAATTACGTCTAAGGCGGGTAAACTGGCTTTTGGCTATCCCCCTAAGCCAGGGTTCATGGTGACCACTCCTACGATGAACAAACCCATTACCATCAGTAGGTTTAAAGAAACATTTACTTTTTATATATCTCGAGTCATGAGACAGACAAAGATCAAGAAAATTAATCTCATCCCTATTCCAGATAGGAGTAAAGACAAGATTGTACTCATTGTCATTCAAAAAATTAACATAGTCCTGAAACAAAACAGAAGATCCCTTCCAAATAATAATGACGTCGTCAATATAACGCCGCCACAGGACCAAGTTCGCCCTCCAGCCATGTCCAGACCATACAAACAACTCTTCCCATCTCCTCATGTATGTATTGGCATAGCTGGGAGCGAACTTGGTCCCCATGGCGGTCCCCGTGATTTGTAAAAAATAATCACCATTAAAGAAAAAATAATTGTGATGTAAAATAAATTGGACAGAAGAAAAAATAAAATCCCTCATATCCCCTGGTAACTCCACATCCTGCTCCATGAAATAATCAACTGCCTCCAAACCTAGTCTGTGGCTAATCACTGTGTACAGAGAGGTCACATCAAGTGTGGCCCAACTGTACTCTGGGTCCCATTCGATGTTCTCCATTTCCTGGAGGAAAGACTTCGTATCCTTCACACATGAAGGGGCCCCTTGGGCATATTTTTGTAACCGAGAATCGACATAAGCCGACAAATTAGCCGTTAGTGAATTGATGCCGCTGATTATGGGTCGCCCAGGGGGGTTAGGGAGACGCTTATGCGTTTTTGGAAGAAAATAAAAAATAGGGATGGTTGGGTTTTTCTGATATAAAAATTCATAATTTCTCTGTGAGATGGTGTTTCTCTCTTTAGCTCCATTCAAAACTACTTGGAGCTCTGTATTAAATTGGCTGGTCGGATCGTATTTGAGTACACTATAAGTCTTTCTATCCCCCAGGATGTGAGCTGCTTCTTGGAGATAATAGGTAGTGGTCATTAGCACTATCCCCCCCCCCCTTATCTGCTTCCCTGATAATCACGTCGTCTCTTTTCATCAACCGTTTGAGTGTCTTATCTTCCTCTTTACTTAAATTCTGGAGACAATTATTTCTATTCCTATTGGTATTCTTATTCCTAATCCTCCGTCCGGATTCTCTTCACTGGAGAATCCTGACAAAGTGTTGCAAAGCGATTGGGATGTTCCCAGGTCTCTGCCCTGGGACGAAAATAATTGGTTATGGTCTTTTCTTTGGGACCTCTTGGTTTCCCCTGAAAATTTACAGTAGAGTCATTAAATTGGGATATATGATTGTCTGGATTATCTCTGCCCCTAGATGTTTGTATATGGGATCTATTAGTTTCCCTTCTCACAGGTGATAGACTGTTGTTTCTGTTTCTAAACTCTTGTACCTTTGGTCTCCTTATTTCACCTCTTGACCGCAATGGGTCCTTATTTCTCATTGGGGACCTTCCATTATTCGATGTCCTATGGGTATTATGGGTATTCCCCCCATAATAATCATGTGCCCCCCATGAATCTGTAGACCTGGGGAAATCTTCCCTGTAGGGCATTTTATATGAATTATTCACAGAGTGTTGTTGACCTCTCCGTGTATCTATGGAACGAGAATTAATTCTAGCCCTCCCCCCTGGAGATCTGAGTATAGTTCTCCTATAGGTGGAGGGGCGTCTTGTCCTGCGGGTCAATTTATTTTTTGTTGCAAAAGTATTGAGTAATTTGTCTTCCTTATCCCTACTGTATTTTCTATTTTTAGTGTCTAATAGTGTGCTTACTGCACAGTTGTAAAAATTCTAACTTTCTGGGTGCTAATCTGCTATATACTACATTTTGGGACCTGCTCTTCATATCTGAGAGTCAAATTGAAGTGTCTAATAGTGTGCTTACTGCGCAGTTGTAAAAATTATAATTTTCTGGGTGCTAATCTGCTAGGGCCATCAGGAGACAGATGCCATACAATTAATGCGGCTGGAGCAGTTTTATGACTACACTCCCGCTGAGGTTAAAGACTGGGTCAGAGAAAGGAAGCCACAGACCGTGGAAGAGGCAGCAAGGCTAGCTGAATTTCACGAGAGCAGACGGCTAGATGGAAATCGAGGGTTCACCGGATCGCGCCCTGCAACTGGCCCTCCACCTACAGCTACCCCGCAGAGGGTAACTCCACAGGTGAGCAACCCTACCACCACTGGATACCAAAAGACCGCCCCAATGTGTTATGGGTGCAAACAAGTGGGACACATTAAACCCAATTGCCCGCAACGTACTGCAGATCGCTGGGAGTGAACACCAGTCCCTCCAACAAAAGCAGCTGCACACTGTGTACAGGAGGATTACAACCCCCCTGCTCAAGGGTCACCCAGTAACAATACTGAAAACTGGTCCACGTTACACGAAGTGAACCCCATACAAGCTGCTGGAGATAACTGGTCTCTCCACCGCCAGTCCGTGAAATTAAATGGACAAGAAGCTAGAGGGCTGAGAGACAGCGGAGCTACTATTACCCTGGTACAACCTCACCGGGTCGCACCTTCACAGCACACAGGGCGCACCATTGCTGTAAGGGTAGCCGGAGGGGCAATACATAAACTGCCAATGGCTCGAGTACACATTGATTGGGGTACTGGGGCCAAGTCTGTGGAAGTGGGCATCATGCCAGATTTACCAGCCGAAGTATTGTTGGGAAATGATTTAGGGTGCTTGACGTCCCAATTGATAGCACCCAGCCCAGAAGGAGCATTACCTGTCACCACCCG